>CM068842.1:17564589-18764589 GCA_028554795.2 Sinohyriopsis cumingii | reverse complement strand
ATTTTCTGATGGTTTTGTCTTCCTACTTGTGTTTTTATTCAAGAAATCATAGTTCTTGTTACATTTTAGACGGGTATTAGTCCCTAGTAACATCTCAGACGGGTAATAGTCCCGTGTAGCATCTCAAATGGGTATTAGTTCCGTGTAACATCTCAGATGGGTAATAGTCCCGTGTAACATCTCAGATGGATAATAGTCCCGTGTAACATCTCAGATGGGTAATAGTCCCGTGTAACATCTCAGATGGGTAATAGTCCCTAGCAGCATCTCAGATGGGTATTATTCACAAGTAACATCTCAGACGGGTAATAGTCCATAGTTACATCTCAGAAGTGTAATAGTCCCTAGCAACATCTCAGATGGGTATTAGTCCCTAGTAACATCTTTGATGGGTAATAGTCCCAAGTAACATCTCAGATGGGTATTAGTCCCTAGTAACATCTCAGATGAGTAATAGTCCCGTGTAACATTTCAGATGGGTATTAGTCCATAGTAACATCACAGATATGTATTAGGTTAATGCTATTTTGCTTCCTAAATCTACGTAAATCTTTGAAAACTCATTCTATTTTTTTATATAAAAAGCTAGTAAAATTAACACTTTTTGCACATGATTTATGTCATCAGGCTTTGTCTTGAACCATCAAGGGACGGAAATAGTTTGCTGTGAACTGAAACATCAAGAGACAGAAATAGTTTGATGTGAACTCAGTGAAAAAAAAGTGATGGTCATGTCACACCAGAGAAAAGTTGGTACTTTTGGAGCAAATATCGTTTATATTACAAATTCTTACTGTATGTTGCGAAGGGTTTTGTCATTTTTACCTTTACCTTTAAATTTATATACCTTTAACATAATTTTAACTTCGTTACCTTTCTACTTTTTTTATATTTTCTGAAGGCTTTGTCTTCCTATGATTTTTTCTATCAATTGTTTTTCCTTAAAGTTTAAATTTAATCAGCATCTCATAGCCTGTATTGTGCTGAGGTTCATCTAAAGCCACAATTGCTACTACAATATCCTCTATTTAGACAGTACTAGCGAAATAATAAAAAGCGATTTCCAAGGCAGAAGAAGCTCGGACTAATCTTAATATTGATGAATTGCATCATTTATTTACTAATACTCGACATCTTCCCTGTTTGATATTTTTATTGGTCTGTCTATTTTAGATATTTTTTTTATTAGTCGCCATCTTTCCTTTCTTGGTACCCATCGGTCTGTTTGTACCATTATCATTCATATTTGATTGTTTAATGCATTGATCAAAGTGTTTACAATCAAATTATTACCAGTCATAAAAGCTTCTCCGCATGCCAGAAGAAATGATAAGGAGCAAGGATTTTCTTTTGCGCAGTTGGCTAGACTTGTATATGGATTCATACAAACTAAATTGACAGTCCAGGGTTTGTATTATGTCAGTAATTACTAACGAAAATAGTCATGAAATCATTGCTTCTCCTCGATATTTTTTTTTCCCATGTGTTATATACGTTCTGCAGAAAATGTATACCTTCTTTTTCCCAGTCACTTCGTAAAAATGGCTAATCGCCTGTGCTAATTCGCATTACGGTCGGCCATTAACCTCTACTATTCACAGATTATTTATCTCGAACTTCGTGACCAACATGTGCATCGCCTAAGTATAAAATCGTTCGTCAAACCTAAGCCTTTAAACTTCACAGATGGGTTTAGATATTTACCGCTCCACCAAGTCCTTATGTATACCTCGTCTTGTATTTCCGTACTGGTAAATTTGTGCAGTGCTTATGTATTGTAACTTAATGGATGAGGGAATTCTTTTAAATTCCATAAACAAATATGTTAAGTTTATGGAATGATTAAGTTTATGGAATGAGCTAAACTTTAAGAGAGAGAGAGAGAGAGAGAGAGATACAGACACAGAGAGAGAGATACAGACAGACAGACAGAGGGTCGAAATCAACCCTAAAAGTACTCTTGTGATATAATGTGTTTCTTTAAATCAAGGATGAACATTTGTTGTATGTCTAATTATTCGAAGACACAAACTTAATCGACGAAAGGTTTATTTGCCGTTCTTTTAACTCGTATAATAGACCGCTAAGGTGGCCTAGTTGTTAGAGCGTCCTTCTCGGAAGCGGGAGGTCGTGGGTTCGAACCCCGGCCGAGTCATACCAAGACTTACAAAAATGGTACTAACAGTTTCCTCGCTTGGCGCTCAGCATTAAGAGGCTAGTGTTAGGACTGGTCGGCCTGGTGTCAGGAGAATGTGACTGGGTGGGACATCATGCTACGTGTCTGCGGCATGATGCCCCAGTGCTAGAAATCACTATAAACTGCCACAGTGCAGACATCGTAGCGATATGACTGAAAAATTGTTAAAAGTTACGTTAAAAATCCTAATCACACACAATTCGTGTAATAATGTATGTATGTAGTGTGTATGTAATATTATTACTGGATCCAGGATTATCTTTTAGCGGGTGAGGAGCGTAAACATGTTAGTAAGGGGTTTGTGCGACAGAAGTCCTGGTGAGATCCAGGGGATGAAGCCCTCAGAAGCTCACGTGTTTCAAGCGTTTCCGTTGTTAACCAAATGTAAAGAAAAATTACTCTAGGAAACGTTCTGGTTGTTGCGCGCTCATTTTATGACGGAAATAACTTTGAATATAACCGTCTGGCTCTGCATTAATTGGTCGTGGCTCTTAATTTATTTTCTGGGTCAGATTAAGGCAAACGCATTTTAACCAGTCAGATCCCTATATCTTAAACTTAACTTTACACCCAGTTTGGATTAATAGACTTACACCTCATAAAAGAGTTTGAGCGTTTTCCTCATGGCAAGTCACGTGACACTGGTAGAAACGATTTTGTTTTCATCATGTTTTATTATTCCGTGTGCGAATACGAGTCTTTGGTTATTGCAACGTGCTATGGCCAACCGTATGTATTACACATGAAACTTCCTCTTTTCTTGCTGTCTTTGTCTCTCCGATTTATATATAACTGAAGATTGATATGAAAGCACCGAATCATATCAAGCCTGTTCTAAATTTGAAGTAGCGGTGTAAAAGAAATGGTCTATTCATGGCGTAATTTACTTCAAATCACGTCATTCACTGAGTTTATTTTTCTTTTTAATATAGCGACTATTGCTTGCACTCAGTGAAGTACTGAGGTCTACATTTATAAATCATTATAGACTCCAGCGGTTTGAAAACTCCAGTTGGTGTTTATTATTGAAGAAGTAAACTATCTTTGAATCGTTGATGGACTTAATCCTAACATGTTAACGAAGGTGTTGCAAATATACAGCAGGCCCTTTCTCCGTGATTCACTCGTACTGATAAACTTCGTTTTGAATATGAAGTGACGATTCAACGTAAACCCTTGGCAGCAGCTAATGGAAACAAAGATGCTCGTGTTCTTGTAATCAGTCATTTTACCTGGTAATGCTAGCAGCATAGACAATTTCAATGCTGAAAATGATCTCTTGTGGTAATGAAGGAAGATGCGAGCGAATATCAGACGCTGAAACAAACTAGATAACATTCAGAAAGTTAAGGACATCGTCATATCAATAAATGTGAAATTTTTTAAATAATAGGATCTTGAATACGAAAGAGTCCAGAGAATCCTAAGCAAAGTAATATAACTGGGAAGAGTTGGACGACTATATGGCTATCCCTTTAGTGAGATCATTTTTATTAATTGAAAATTTTAGATGTTAGTAAGTTTTTAACTCTATTGTATGCATGTACGTATACTTTAATTTCATGTCATGTAAATAAATACACATCCGTTTGTTGCAAATTCTGTGATGCACTTTTACGAAATTTGATTCAATTAATTAACATGTATTTTTAGAAAAAAAAGAAATATGTTTTATAGTCTTATGTAAGTCTGGACATTGGTCAGTTTTTAAATGGTTCAAAATGATACTTGACAAAGACATTTGGTTTTCATTACAGGGTTTGGCTTATTTGGTTTTTTTAAAAAAAGATTTTGAAAAATAAGGGAAAATTAGGGCAGGAAACTAATATTGGGACGATTTCGATTTATTGATGTTTCGGTTTTAATAGATTTTATTGTTATTTACGGGTTATTATATTTTTACTGCAAAATATGTTTGGCAGTGCATGCAAGCACATGAGCCAATCAGCCACAATGAAGGGTACACACGATTTTGATTTCCTTTGCAGTACGAATTAAATAACCTGTTGTATCAAATACGCTGAACTAAAATCAGATACAATATTAAAATGGATACTTTAGAAAACTTTCAAAAGAAGACATGAGTGAAATCGAGTCAACATAGCACTGTCTGTGTTTCACATCAATCCAAATGAAATAGATTTTCTTCTCTGACCCTTATAATTGACAAAAATATGAAAGTCTGTGCTAAGTAGGAACAAAGAGAAAATTTCGTGGAATGCAAAATCTCTACTGCTTCGCAGATACTTAAACCCAAAACATAGCTGTCTTGGAAACTGAGCTACATGTATTTGACAACAACAACAAAAAATAAAATCAAAGAAAATAAATCAAAATCCAAAAACCCATTATACGAAATGAAAATATTAAAATTTAATAACGAAAGTAATTGTATGTCGTGAGTAAATGTATGTCACGTGCACTTATATGATTTCTCTGCCTGTGGCATAGATAAGCACCAACCCACAACAAAAGGGATGTGACATCTCTAAAAGAAGAAGAAAAAAAATCATACTGTCATTTTCATCTAGTTGTGATTGTTACACTAACCCAGTCGTGTTGAATGCACGATGTCCTTTCTGAGTGCAGCTCGACTGGTGATGACAATAATAAGATAAAAATTAAAAACTACTAGCGCAATAGGACCTATCAACACGAAAATAAACATACCAGTACTCGTTCGCGCGGTGCAAGGTCACAATGGTCGACAATATCTTATTTTTAAAGAATAAATGGACATTATATTACAAACTCAACATCCACATGGTATGGTACGAATGATCGTGCCTTTGGCGAGACTTTCCCTCGGCATTCTATACGTACCATTGTTACGGTCAAGTGCACGTGTACAGGAAGTTACACCTACAAGCATTGATCCCTAGCGTCGAGCCAAGAAACATTAGTGACTTGGTGTTATTTCTTTAGTCATGTGGAACAAAATACCACAAGGAGGATATGTGTTCACTTAACAGCTGTTAAAATAAAAAAAATCAGGAGGGACAAAGCACCCGGTCACTAGACTTGGGATTTTGCCATAAAGTGTGGTAAAGTTCAAAAATAAGAAACTTGAAAGGTCATCTTTAAAGATTTATTGGCTTTATCTTTATTAACGTATTTCATTGTACATGTATTCAGATATTTCTCGTTAAATAAAATACAAAATATACAAATATATTTTGAAATAACCACTTATTTCCTAAGCTCCTACTTTAAGTTCTGGAGCTAGTCCTAAAACTCAGAAGCACTGTATTCAATGACGAAAAGTAAATGCAGATCAAATGAAGCGAATTGGGTACAAACATGGACCCCTCGTATGCTAATTGTTTCATGGAAAGACTAGTAGGTTCAACTTTTAGCATCGGAGGAGAACTTACACCGTACCATACCAGTAGGTACGCTTCATCTATAATGTAGAAATGAAGTGGCAATATTGCAGAGAATAGATGGATGATTTCATATCAAAACAAACAACTTCAGTCCTTCAATAACGTTCACGACAGACGTTTCCAGCTCAAATCACATTTTTTTTCTGGACAAAACAACCAGACTGGTAGAAAACAAAATCCATGGAAACATTTACTCAAAACTAACACCAGTATCCTCTGCTATCAAGCTGTCATCCAAAACATTACCTTCTGAACATTCCGTATAGCCTGGCACTCGGGACATGCAAAATTTTATCTGGTGATTAAACATTCCAAAAGGGGTCTGAAGAGTTATCTGAACATTTGATGAACCGAGGCTACGACAAAGATGTGATAGCGGAGGCAACTCAAAGGACTAAACAAACAAATGGAAATGATCTACTAAAATAATATGAGAACCGCAAGGTTGATTAGATACCATTTATTCAGACCTACCATTCAGACAACCACCAAAGTAGTCATAATCATCTAGAAGCACTAGCCCATCGTGGAGTCTTATAACGCACTAAAGTTAACCCTTCCGAGCAAAAATAACTTACTAGAGACCGAAAAACCTCAAAGACATTCTAATCAGAGCTAAGCCAATGTCAGTCACAAGCCAAGACTATCATAGCAAATCATGTCCAGTTGGCGAATAAAGGTGAGAGCCTGTCAACATATACTAGAAACCAGCAGAATCTCTGTCACAGCGACGAGTGCAAACTTTAACCTACATGGTCCAAACAGAACGTACAAAACACAGAATGTAATTTACCTCATAACATGTAAGATCTGAGGCCTTTCGTAGAAACTGAAGAAATAAACGATACACAAATAGATCAACGTTCACTCACTTGAATGTTTGACAACGATGCTGCACAAACGTATATTCCCATGACCACACTTTCAGTGATATAACACTGACTAAAACTGCTCAACAACCCAATTCGACTTCCGAAACCAGAATTGTTTTAAATCTTACCGGACACGCCGCCTTAGAGCACTGAAACCAATCCACTTAAAAAAGGACAACCACAATCAAATAAAATCAGTATCTATTTACAGCCACTGCTTCTTAGATTAAATAATTAATTGATTTTGCTAATTACTCACTCAACTATAATTAATACTGTTTGTTGCAGTTCTTATTAATATTATTACTGATATGGTCATTACGGAGACAACGAAACATCCAGGATGTAATTTGCAGTTACATATCTTTACAATGAAAACAGATGGCGTTATAGCTCCTCATTTTATAGGTCAATACCAACTAGTGTACAGTATCGTCAGTCAAGCTGAAGCCAACCAGACGAAACATATGACACCGAATTTCACCGGTTCCTATTTATGGATCAGAAGAATGGAGATTTATTTTCAGAAAATTCCGCTGAAAGATTGGTACTAAAATGTTTGTAAAAAGGACAACAACTTATAGGGGTTTAAAACTATTTAAATTAATTTTAATATGGAGAATTAGTGTCGATAACCATTGAGATCGATAGATATTATCATATTTTCAAATACTGGGCTAAGCTTGTCCCCTTTGATAACACAGTATACTGACGTACAGCAAAGAAAACAATCGGGCATTGTAAGTTCAGGATTTATTGAATAAATTCTTGGACTGGGGGAAGAGTAGATAAATCACTTTTCTGGAAACATACAAGTTTACTTATCTTGGATCAAACAGCCTCTAGCTGAGAATTTATTTAAGGTTGGTAATCTAGAATCTACCGGATTATATTGAATTTTGTAATGGCTCCTTGGTTATGAGGGGTATCTTGGTACAGTGAGAAAAGATAGAAAATCCTTTTCAAAAATAAGGATATCTGTCCGTACTCTCCATGTTGAATCAGAAGGACGATAAAGACCACAATCTTATCCACTAGGACAAATGACCTGGGGTTTATTTGCAATGTAATGGAAGTGTGTGTGTGTGTGTGTGTGTGTGATTTGGATTTTTAACGTAGCTTTAACCATTGTTCAGTTATATTGCTACGATGTCTGCAGTGTGGCATTTTATAGTGATGTCTAGCACTGGGGCATCATGCCGCAGACATGTAGCATGATGACCCACCCAGTCACATTCTCCTGACACCAGGCCGACCAGTCCTAACACTAGCCTCTTAATGCTGAGCGCCAAGCGAGGCAGCTGTTAGTACCATTTTTGAATGTCTTTGGTATGACTCGGCTAGGGATCGAACCCATGACCTCCCGCATCCGAGGCGGATGCTCTAACCACTAGACCACCGGAGCTGTCTGTAATGGAAGAAGGGTATTGCTGCGTTATTTGCCACCAAGAAATAGGTGTATTGTATTGATCAGATAGAAGTATGTTCAAAATGTATTAAATTACTACATTACTGGAAGGGGCACCCGAGTTGCCGAGTGGTCTAAAGCGCTCTCCATTACGGAACACTGATATCTCACCTATGTCTTCGTTGGTTCGAGTCTAGGATTCGGCCAGTGTGGGTATGTGAGAAAGCTTTTCGGTAGCTTTTCGTGGGTCGATGGTTCTTCCCGGGGTTTTCCCGGGTTCTTCCTCCATCATTAATACTGGCTGCCATGCATAGCCGAAATCTAATGAGGTTAAATTTTTTTAGGGAAATGCTATCCAAAGGGAACTACTTGAACGTAGAAAAGTGATGAATGCTATTTAAACTTACATGATTATATGCATGTATGTGTGTGCATTACTAATCGATGACATATTACAGATATTATGTTGAACTATCAATTATTATATGCTCATTTTTTTCTCCGTTAACTTTACATTGCCAGAATCGTTCAGTATTACCCGATACTGAACTCGCGCGCGAATGCACATATAGCATTCACGTGCATAAAGGAACTTCTTTCTATTGTAAACAAACACTGGACGCAGGCGCCAGCACTTTGATTTGTAAACAAATCATGTACACTCACGCTTTACGTTGTGGTTGTTTAAATTTATTTCTGAATGAACTAAAACAGATGTTTCGTGGACTGCCACATACCAGCTGCTTGGCACATTCCGCGTTAAATTTGTTGATACAATGTTTCGGACTTAGGCTAGCTACAGTAGAAAACAAGTGCAAGAAAGGGTCATTACAAACAACATACAAGAGACAAGTCATATACTGTCTTCTTTAGCTGATGATAAGAATGGCAAAAATATATACTTACAGTTTTACATCCCTAATGTCCTCAAAATGTACTTTCCTAGTTCTGCAAATCCGAATTACATGAGCCATGTCATAGGTTCTCAATCTCGATTACACATTTCGAAGTTGTACTGTAATTTAGATGATAAGTGCAATTAACACTGGTCAACAGTGAAATCATTACTGACTTGAAAAGGCCCTAATCTGTAGTATTTTGGTGTGCCGAACACGAATATAACCGTGAAAAATTTGTATTGGCTCTCGTTTTGAAGATATTCATATACCTCATTTTCTATGTTTCACTGTGTAAATTTCTCCAGTAGGACTGCAGCAACATCCGGAATAATGATGTAACATTGCATAATACCATCATGCTCACATCATCCACAGTTGATTGCATCATTTTCTGATGCAATGCAATACTAATGCCATGCGGCTGCTGAAGTAAGTTGACGTCAGCAGTGTACTATACATGTGTAGGCCTATTATACTAATGCCAGGCGGCTGCTGAAGCTGACGTAAGCAGTGTACTATATAAAGCCCAATCAGATAGGTTCAGCATTTAAAATATTTTAGACGTTGTGCGAGACAGTTCAAGCTACTGTTACGTAAAACTTATTATTTTATCCATTTACGTACAATAAAGAACAGTAATGCCTCGAAAGTGTGTTAATACCGCGGACAATTTTTGCTATATTTGTGGGGAAGTGACATTTGCCAACCAGAAGAAAAGTATCAATTCTCAAGTGAAGAAGGCATATCATCTTTACTTCGGATGCAAGGTTGGTGACCAAGACAAGCCTTGGGCTCCGCATATATGCTGTGCTACATGTACAACACAGCTTTCACAGTGGTTGAATTGCAAAAGGTCATCAATGCCGTTTGCAGTCCCAATGGTGTGGAGAGAGCCAAGCAACCACCTAAATGACTGTTACTTCTGCTTGGTTCCTCCTCTTTCCGGCGGAATAACGAAGCGAAAGAAGTCGAGAATAGTCTACCCAAACATTCCGTCTGCATTGAGACCAGTTCCACATGGTGAGGGACTTCCTATTCCAGAACCTCCAGCAGAATATTCTCTTGATTCATCTGACGAAGACAAAGGTGAGTCGACCTGTTCTTCTCCTGGTCCATCAGCATGCAGTGATCCAGATTTTCACTGTGGTGCATCATCAACCCCACACAGAATAACACAGGAAGAACTAAATGACCTGATTCGTGATTTGGACTTATCAAAGAACAAGGCAGAATTGCTAGGATCAAGACTCCAACAATGGAATCTTCTAGAAGAAGATGTCACAATTACTGCATATCGAAAGCACCACCAGCAATTGGAGCCTTTCTTCAGAAAGGAAAGTAATCTGATATTCTGTTCCGATATTGAGGGCCTCATGAATGCTTTAAAAATCACTCATGACCCACAAGAATGGAGACTATTTGTGGACTCTTCGAAACTGAGTCTCAAGGCTGTGCTTTTGCACAATGGAAACATTCTTCCATCTATTCCAGTAGCGTATGCTGTCCACATGAAAGAGACATACGATAACTTAAGGCAGCTACTGAATTCCATTGAGTATAACAAGTACAGCTGGCACCTCTGTGGTGATTTGAAGGTAGTTGCCCTTTTAATGGGACTGCAGCAAGGATATACAAAATACATGTGTTTCTTATGCGAGTGGGATAGCCGAGCAAGGGAAATGCACTACATGAGGAAGGAATGGACTCACAGGCAGAATGTAGCCATTGGAGAGAAGAATATCCAACACCCAGCTCTGGTTGAGGCTCAGAAAATCTTGCTACCACCCCTTCACATCAAACTAGGTTTGATGAAGAACTTCGTGAAAGCCATTGACCGGACTTTGCCAGCATTCCGATACCTGCATGAAAAATTCCCTCGACTCAGCGAAGCAAAGATTAAAGAGGGAGTTTTTGTGGGTCCTCAGATTCGAGAGCTTTTCAAAGATGACCGGTTCAACAACTTGCTGGAAGGTGACGCGAAACAAGCATGGAATGCTTTTCGCCTAGTTTCTACAAACTTCCTCGGAAATGTTAGGGCAGAAAACTATAAGGAACTAGTAGAAGACATGTTGATGAAGTATAAGAAACTTGGCTGCAATATGTCTCTAAAGATTCACTTCCTTCATTCCCATTTGGATTTCTTTCCTAGCAACTGTGGTATTGTTAGTGATGAACACGGCGAACGTTTTCATCAAGATATCGCAACAATGGAACAAAGATACCAGGGAAAATGGTCCACTACAATGCTGGCTGACTACTGCTGGACACTCCTCAGAGATGCTCCCGAACAGCTGTACAAGAGACAGGCGAAGAAATCTAAGATGTAGTCAATGACTTGATTTTTTATAGGTAGGCTATTACAGTTGACCTTTTACTATTGGAATGCATTTCGTTATGTAAACATTAATTTCTTGCAGATTACAAAAAAACTAGAGCCAATTTTGCAATTTGACTGTCATATTCGTGTTCAGCACATAAAAATTGATAAGAATTGACTAATTTTATTTCAGTAACATGACTTTTGTAAAAATTTGTTGTCCAGTGTTACATCCTCCTTACTGCATTCAAAATTAAATAAGCATTAAATTCCATAGCGTCTTTTTGATAATTGCATTGAAAGACTTCATATTTTTCCCACATTATGATTTCAAACATTCAGTGACAGAAACAGAAACACATCTGCAGATGCCATCACGCTTCTTCCTCGCTTCTTCAATCCCGTGTATTACATGTGGAATTGTCACATATAAATCCAGTCCATAATCGCGAAATTTCGTAGAATCGAAACAAATACCAAAATCTATTTGTTCCAGATCAAAAGGAAAATTTGTTACAATGCGCATTTATTCACAATATGACTCCAAATTTCAATTTTAACTAGACACGCCATTTTCGTTCGAAAGTTATGTCGAGCGCGCGACTAAGTTCAAATTTATCTGAGCGGAGTTATGTGCGCAGTAATAATGTTGTTGTTGTGCAATGATGAATATGCGCTTGTGTATTTAGTTTGGAATGCAACATGCATTCAGTTAATTTGTTCGTGTAGTATATTTTGTTAATATAATTAAACATTAGGTAGAATAATTTTTTTTAGCATATAATAAAAAGATTACTGCATTTGTATGGGAAAATATAAACTCGTTTTGTCGGATGGATATACAGCACCCCCAAGGTCGTGCAGTATTTCCATTCGAAAAACTCGTTCATATTTTCCCATACAAATGCAGTAACCTATAAATATATCTATATGAACCGGTACATGGGCATCAGTGCTAGACATCACTATAAACTGCCACACTGCGGACGGACATCGTAGAGATATGACTGCAGAATTATTAAAGCTACGCTAATAATCCAAATCACACACACACACACACACACACACACACACACACACACACACACACACACCGCTCTGAATTATCCCAGAAAGAACTTGAAAGGTGTTTTGATACTGTGCAAATAAGACCGAAGAAATTGATTTTGACGAGTTGTACAACACGACAAATAGAGAAGATCTCTATGCTATTAGAAAGTCCCCAAAATTTTGATTTATTCCAACTGACGAAACCGTTTATACCGGCCACTAAATATTTCTTCCATGAATGGCGTTCCCAATGACAGGCCACATAGTCTTCAATATCTAACAAGGCATCCATTTGAAAATCAACAAGGAATAAAATATTTATGCTCACAAAATATGTATCTATTTTGGTTTGGATGGTGAAGTTAATATTCAAAACAGTCGTCCAGAGCAATTCTCTTTCTCGTCTCTTCGAATGACCTTGGCTGCATATTGAAAATCTATAGTCCCTCTGGATATATTGTTATGTGTAAATGGGCATGTTACCATGATATCTAGTTGGTACTGAATTAATATGGTGCCTGTCTTACACCTACTAGGGCAACCATGGTAGCCATCTTTAATTATTGCTATTGCTGAAGAATAAAATAAATGGTTGCAACTAACCAGTAGAAATGAAGAAAAACGGTCTTAATTGTGATTACTAGAAATTCTATTCGGATAGACGAGTGCTACATCCTTTCAAGGGACTCTTGTTTTTATTCACGAAAACAGAACATCAATTTCAGATTTAGAAAGCTTTGAAATTGTTGCTTTTCAGATAATAAGAACAGTATTAATGTTGACAAATTTACTCAGCAAAGTTCATCGAATATTGCTAAATACAGGTAAAAGTTGTAGATTTTAACCAGATTAGCGTTTGTAAAATACAAAGATGTAGTCCGGAGGAAATATTCGGGATGGATGGGTCGCAAAGTATATAAATATTACCTGCATAATAGATTTTAAATGATTGAGGTGAGCCTGCTGACTCTTTAAAATATCGAGGTCTACAAACTAGACTGTATAATTTTCAAAAGCTCCAAAACTGATAAAAAAATTTGTGAAGGATTCTTACGGTCTTAAAATCTAATCAGGTTTTGTACACAAAGCTATAAACATCCATACTGAATGTACACAAAGCTATAAACATCCATACTGAATGACAAGCGCATATTCATCATTACACAACAACAACATTATTACTGCGCACATAGTAGGTACCGTTGAGTAGTAGTCAAAATGACTGCAATACAAATGTTGTCACGTTGTGGGGAAAATTTGCTGATGTTTCATGCTTAATCTATACACACATTTTCTTATAGTTAATTCGATGTAAGAGTACCTGGAATAATGTCAACATGTATTATGTAAGATTACGACTATAGACCGATTCTGGACACAAATAAGTTGCCTGTCTGTTGTTTAAACATTACACAACGACCCGTTCACGGTTAAATTCAAAGGGAATTCTATGACCAGGTAGAGACGTTTCTGTTTGCTTTGCACTCATTCAGTGATGTCTTGACCGACTTGGATCAGATCGGACTTTAGGGAACCGGAAACCCGAGAGACAGAGGTAAGTGTTAAAATTTTCCTTGGGCAGTTTTCAAACCGACCAGACCAGACCAATCGAAACCGAGAGATTCAAATCTAGGACAGTCTCAATAAGCAATTTGTTCGGACTAAGTCCATTTTTCCGCTAGTACATGTTTTGCCGTCGGGAGACATTAGAATGTACTCTGAGTGACGAAGTTGTGCGCTCGTTAAAAGGCGTGAAGGAATTCTAGTGAAATGCTTAGTTTGGACTGCGAACAAAAGCTTCTTGAGCTAACTTATCTTCGCCCGAATTTGTCTCACTTTCACAATTAGGTGTTGTAAGATTGATACATTATTATGTACATTTAATTTATTAGAAATGTAATCTTCCGAGTATAACTGAATTATCAGTATATGGTAACGTAGGTGTATAGCGAATTATTAACATGCAAGATTAACGTATGTAGATTGTTGGATTGTGTAAGGTACTGTGTTGCATCGTAATGCATGGCTGAATTTATTAGTGAATTGTGTTAGAACTTGTACTGGCTTTATTAGGATATGAATAAATAGTCATTGATCGACTTGTGTGCTTATAATTAAGTATTTGTATATTCTTATGTTACGTGTTTAGGCTCGAATAAACAGTAACACAAGAAAGAGTGAAAACAACAAGCTTTGAAAAAATATAATAATTAATTGATTTTATTTTCCTGGAAAAATTCTGTAAAAATGAAAATATATGAACTTATGGTTTCCAGAATCAAATCCAAAAGTAATCCAAGAATAATCCACGAATATAATTTTTGAAGTTCTAATATTGAAATGTTCTAATGATTCCATGTTCTAGTCCCGACGAAGAATTTAGGATGGAAGACGATGACGTATGCTGTAACTTGTACTGTGTTGAAGTCTACAGTTCCTTGTAGAAACACAATAATTAGTCCTTCGGTCTTGGAAATCCAAATATAATTTTTAAGAAAAGTCATTGTTCAAGAATTCTGTATGAATACATTAATATTTCCAGAGAAACTAATTAATCTTCTAGAGTCCAAATAATCTGAAGAAAAATTAACATATAACACAACAATTCAAAACTTCAGTACTGGTCACAACAGAAGAAAACAACTTGACATCAAGTGTTTAAAAGCCCTGACTCTGAGACATCACTATTAAAACTAAGTATTTCGCAATTTTGGAAATGCCTAATTGCGAAATAGAGTATCACGTGATCATGTTTACATGTAAAATAAAATAATGTAGCCCCCGTATGTCCTTGATAAGAACCAATCATTTTACTCAGAGAAAAAGTTGTTTAATTGACCCTCAATCAAGGCCAGGAATTAAGTCAAAAATAGAAACAAGTGTTTCTATTATTAAGTATTTATAGAAAGATTCAGGTCAAACTGAATTTTCTAGAAAATATCAAATTCCTTAATAAACAAAGTTACATTAAATTGACATGTAAAGAAAATAAAAAGATTCCAAAACCCCCAAACAATAAATTCAAATCAAACACAAATTAAATCAAATATAAATTAAATCAAATATACGTAACAATATGTGTATTTTATAATTCGTTGGGTAGGAAATGTATATGACTGTATTTGATGATGATAGTTTACAATAACGAGAAGTTAACAAGTGGGCATGTGTATGCATGTATTAGAAGTAGTTGATAATATTAGTATTGTTATAGCACAATTATTATAGAACGAAGTTTTTAAGGAATATTTAGATATGAGTGCGTGAGTTGACCTGACCATTTATTCGCCATTATTTTTACGAAAGGTCTGTGAGTGTGTGATTATTTCTCCTGAGATTAGATAAAAGAGACAAGATTATACGTCCCTTCTAATTCCACAGGAAGCTTTCCGGGTGGGTGTAGAGTCGACGCAAGATGATCGGAGAGAGAGACAACACGTGGAGAGCACGTGAGATCTAATGTGAAGAAAGCATTTGTGGGTAGGCGCAGTGCCGGAAGGAACATATGGAAGAGAGTACCGGAAGTGAAGTGTTGGAAGGGTGGATACGGAAATGCCGGTAGAGCACGTAGTCAAGGGTACCGAAAGTACCAAAAGAGGAACAAGAGTCGGACAGATGAGAAGCAATACCGAAGGAAACACTCTCACTTAAGACCTTAACTTCATATGATGATAGTAATTGGCAATGTGAATAGGTCATTGTTTGTAATTGTTCGAAGGAAATTGCGATTGAGAAATTTGTCGATGAAATTGTTGAATATATTTTATATATTTTATTAAATTGTTTTTTATACTCCAAGACCGTCTGTATTGCTGACTGGGGGCTTGGAACTATTTATATTTTAATTGTCCACCTTCTCCGGTGTTAGAAATAGTACCGTAGGAGGCATGTGATAAATGCCATAGTTCAAAATGTATTAAAAATTTATTAAATACTTTTAAAACTTGCTATAATGGCCTGAAATTCTAATGAAGGTCATCTATTAAATTCTATTTTTCAGTATGGAGTGCTTTTTAGGCGATCGTGCTCACAATTTATTATCATTATTTGCACAATTATGCTCTCAGCTAACTGGACATGACCAAATCAAGATGTCCCGGATGTAATAAAAGTGGAGGTCTTAAAAGTACCAAATGCTAAAATAATATGAATCAAATGAAATATTGCTATAATGACCTGAAAATCTAATCAGATCATCAATATACACAAAACATATGCGTCAGAATCGTATACTTCCATGTTTATTTTTTGTGCTCTTGTGCTCATTTTGCTATTGTGCTCATTGTACTCATTCTCCTGATGTGCTCAAACTTATTTGTTATGGACGTACAGATGGATAGTAGTACAGCCTGATATCCATTTGCTATTTACCTGAGATTTGTTAAATACGTACAGGTGGATTGCAGCACAGCATTATACCCATTTGCTATTTACCTGAGATTTGTTAAATACGTACAGGTGGATTGCAGCACAGCATTATACCCATTTGCTATTTACTTGGGGGCATATACCTCCTTGTAGATAGTTTGTATTGATGAGGCAAAAGTAAGGGAATGAGAATTATTTTGAAAAGAAATATAATTTTTCATCTATTGTGAATTTTCACGCTAAGATGCATACGTGTTTACTATGATTGACAGGTTCACAGACAATGCAACCATGGTTGTTACGTCCTATTTACTAAAACAAAAGGGCAAAGTTACCCTCAGAAATGAGACCATTACTCTTTTCCAGTTTAAGCAGTGGTTTTAATTTGGCGGTTTAACAGTGCATTCATATTATGTTTGATTTTATATACACCAGAGTTGAAATCTTTGTATCAAAATTAATAATTTAAATAACACACAATACATAGGTTCAATAGACACTTTCTTGTACATATAAAATAATCTTTGGCATAACGGGGGCAAGTCCTGTCATAGCACATTGCACAAGCCCAGCTCTGAATTGTTTGTTCAATATGAATACATCAGGAAGAGAGACTTGGGGGAGTTTGTAGGGTTGTGAAGTGTGTCCTATACTTGTATGTGGAACCACAAGGGGCTGATACGGGGTATATAGGGATATTGAAAACAAAAACTCGACAAGTCTGATCCTGAGGATGCCATGATAACAAACATCAACCGATACTCCATACATGCATCTTTGGAAGCGGGTATGAAGTATGTATAGGCATAGTAACTGAGTACATTTAAGTACTGACACAAATTGGGGGTCAAAAGCAAAGTTGTGAATGCATGAAACTTGGCAATGGCCCTTTGTTGCATATGAATAGATCACGAAGAGAGACTTTGGGAGTTTGTAGGGTTGTGAAGAGTGTCCGACACCTGTATGTGGAGCCGCAAGGGATTGATACGAGGTATATGGGGACAGTGATAAGCGAAACTAGATAAGTCTGATCCCTAGGATTTCCCTGATAACAAACATCAGCCGATACTCCATACATGCAGCATGGGAAGCGTATATATATGAAGTATGTATGGCCTAGTAGTTGAGTATATTCAAGTACTGACATACTTGGAGTTCAAGCAGTTGTGAATGCACGGACATGGGGAATGGCGCTCGAGAACAAAAGTGGAACAGTGTGCTATGCAGGTAATGCCCCAAATAAATGACATGGTGGAAGGAGAGAGGCGGGTGATTCTTTCCGCAGATAATTTTAAGTTAAATGCAGCGCCAGCACCGAAAAGTACGCATCACTACAGGCATCCCATTAGCTGAATGAATGCCTCAAACAACTGACAAAATGTTTGATCACGTGCTCCAGCTCGGTCATCTGATTGGTTCAACAAGGCAACATATCTAAATTTTATTACTAGCTTATTAACATATACTGGCTGCAATGACATCATGTCTGGCAGAGCAACCATTGTAGACAAAGAGGGGCCCAGCAAGGGGCCAGAGAAGGATGCACTCTGTGTTACTCAAACTATATTTAATCAATTAAATTACAATTAATTAAAATTAATTAATCCATAATTAAATCAGTATGACTATTACGTCTTCTATTTATTCATTAATATTTCAGTCCGACCTGCTCTATATTACTTGGCGTATATAGCATAACAGTGATTCGAAATTCACGCAACTCTGTTCACCAATATCAAACCGTCAATATTTCATAAAAGGATTGTCAGTCACTTCGTACAACATTGTACAATTACATTTACACACACTACTATTAAACACTAATTTAATATAGATAAAGCGCAATTAGCAGCTTGAACTCTTGATTTCGTTTAATGAGTCTCAAGTGCATATTTTATTTAAGGCGATTTTTTAAACAAACTTTTATTACAACTGGAAATATGTAGTGTTAATAAGGACAGATATAAAATACAATTCCTGGACTCCCATTTAAACATAAATGTCGATCACTGTTGGAACTGTTGAGCGTTAAATGGTGTATCTAAAAGTACATCTTCGTCTCACCAACATATTTGCCGCCTGTGAAATATTCGTTAGAAAAAATGTCAAGAACCAAAAACTGAAAACTGGACGACACGGTTAATGAACGCTTCTTTCATAAACACAATCCTATCCAACCAAGTACGTCAAATTACAAAAGATAGCAGACTACGTCAACAAACAACAACAAGACATGCGACAAATTATATGTAGGTGAGATGAAAAGGAAATTTCACTGAGAATAAAAGAACAATAATTAACATCGACAAAACGGATACTCCATTTTGTACGCAAGCGGTGTTCAATATCAGACAAGAAATTAATTTGCCTGACCCGGAACCTTTAGTTGCAGCAATGAGCGTAAAAATAACAGACAACATTTGCTGAGATAAACTCACTCTTAAATTCGGAGACAGAACGATATATATGTTAAAATTAGAGTTTAGGCATTATATTTTATTGTTTATTATTTTTCTGGTAATATATACTTTGCTGTATATGCACCATTAGTAGTATAGTGTGGCGTTATACGGAGCAAAATCACCATATATGGACAATGACCTTAAATGGGCAATGAGAATTTTGCATCAAAATGGTTCTATACGGACAAGTGGAATTTAACATTAAGAAGATTCAGTAGTGATAATGATTGGCATTATGGGGACAAGAGAATGGTAATGTTAAAAGTGTCCATATGCTTAACATTAGTGTGGCACTATCACAACAGGGAAACGTAATGCTAAACTACACTGACTAACCAACAAAACCAAACGTTTTGACTGACCAACACGAAGTCATCTTCTGACCAATACCTACACTAACTTACAAGCATCCCGTGTGACTGACCAATACCGAGTCATCTACTGATCAGAAGCTACACCTAATACCTAACGAAAAGTAAGGGAATTTTCACACACTATGCCCACAAAACAATTTTATATTACCACACCAGGAGTAGCAGTTCTAACATATGCACACAATACTATCAATTCTGAAATGGCAGGTGTCCTCGCACATATGCGGGCACATTCTTATCTTTATTAAAGGTTCGAGTTAGTGATCACACCATAACATATCGTAACAATTACACTTTTTTTTTGTTTTGCAAAAGAAATGTTTACAATTGCAAGAATTTTGCTGGTTTGTAAAACAAAATCAGTGTTGGATTGTATGTATGAGCGTTTCTCTTTAAGAAAGTGTGATGGTCTGTTCGAAACCATGATGTTCCCATACAAAATAATGAGTTTGTGTAGCTGGGTGGCGGATTCTAAATATTTTGTGTTGGATGGTAAGGGATGGTGCTGGTTAGTAAAGGTAGATTATGTATTACATAAAATAAATGTTCCTGACCATTACATATTCTATACCATCGTCGTTTGGTTATAAGTGTTGTTATAGTCTCTAAGCGAGTGTGGTGGCGAGTAATTTGATGTGTGTCTATTTATTTCTAGTTCATTGCCGTAGACGATTATGTTCAGACTCACCAACTGAAGTTTATACCATCCATGATGTTACAGTCCCAGAAACCCTATACAATCCTACAAAACATGGCCCATTTTCAAATCCAATAAACCTCATATCATCACAGGGCTGAGTCCATGTTAAAGTCCATTACGCTCGCAGTGTCCCACACATAATGTTAAATCACGTAATTCCGGGATTGTGTTCCATAACCACTGCTGTTGTCCTAGTGAACCCATCCAGTGACTTAGGTAGCAGATATAATTCAGCCTTGAAACAAAAGTCCATCAGTTAGTCTCTTCAGCAAAGTCACAAAAATGTTCACCTTTGACAACCTTTGAAAGTAGTCTCGGCGGAAATTCACTGGTGCTTGAGGGGTTGATACTAGATCAATTGGCTTATATCTTCCTTGATATATATTAAGACAAAGATGTTAATGGGGAAAGAAAAAACTAATACAGGAAGAAAATAATTATGGGATGAGATAAAGAGATGCAGAGAAGGAGGAGATTAAGAAATATATATATATACGGCTTGTATGGAGGAAAGCAAAAAGCGTAAAGCTGAGAAACAGGAAAGACAGCTGATATCAAATAAGAAACTAAGCAGTAAATACATGACCTCCTACCAGTGAAGATGCCACTATCACTGTGATCTGGATTCAATTTAATGTATGTAGATCCTGGTCTGATGAAGTTTGCTGTGATATCACTCAAGAAGTTGATGACGAGACTCTTACATTTTAGTTTTTGCATTCCATAAATAACTATGATTTGTTGGGAACATTTTGTTATTGATTTTTTTTAAATGTAGCGAACAATTGTTAAAGTTTGGATTTATTGCGTTCGAAAAGGCATAATTATTTTATCATTATTGGGAAAATTCGTTATATTTGAGAAATACTTTAAATGAAAGAAACTTTTTATTAGATTAGGAGTATATTTTTTATAATATGTGGTACAAAATATAAAACTTGGTGGTGATTTTATTCATCTTCATATGTACATCATTAAAAAACAACAAAGAAACAAAAAATATCATACAAAATATTACCAAATGAGGTTCTTTATCTTCTAGATCACAAAAAGCAAATTTTATTATGTAACTATATTATACCCATCTGGAAAAACAAAACATGTTAGATAATCCTTCCTCAGGAATTATTGTTTCTCTATTATCGGATTGAAATATTTCCAATTTATCTGCCATTAATAATTCTCTATCTTGTGATATAATGAAAAAGAAAGCAATTTCGTGTACTTGTTTAAACATAATTATTCAACAATAGCTCAGAAGAAAATGTGTTCTAATAGAGGCAAATATTCTCTATTACATCATCTTGGCTTGCACCTTCATTTATTTAGAATGCTATTCTTTCAACATAATGATAAAACTCAAATCTAGAACAAGATACCCCAAATATCTCTCAGTATATGTAAATCTGGTATACTATTGCACTTCCTGAGTATAAAATAAGCTGATTAAGTACCATGTGTCTTGTGCATTTGCTGTTCATTATATTATTTTCTCATTTTGTCATTATGTCTGCCTCAGACCGATTGTTTGGCACTAATGACGTTACTCGTTCCTCGTATCTGATCTAAACGTAAGCTCACAGACAGCCTTGTTTAAAGTAAACACCATATTTTATCGGCTATATCATTCGATAAATGATACTACCGCGAAACAAACAATATTTTATCGGCTATATCATTCGATAAGTGATACTACCACGAAACAAACACTTGACAGCTGAATGAACTAGTATAACACATACTGTGATCTTGACCTTTACAGTGTAATTTTCAAAGACGTTTAATGGGTTTGGTCTCACTAGAGCGCATTCCATTTGAGCGCCGCTCAGTGAGGCGCTGAATTTTATTTTTCTCATTAGGGTTAATCCCATTAGGGCGTAAAAAAATCTCACTAGAGCGCATTAACAATAGGGCGCGGAGAAAAAAATTAAGTTCAACAAGATTGAATTGCCATCACGTTTGATGTTATATATATACATATGTATATATATATATATATATATATATATATATATATATATATATATATATATATATATATATATATATATATATATATATATATATATATATATATATATATATATATATATATATATATATATATATATGTATGTATATGTATATATATGTGTATATATATATGTATATATATGTATATATATGTATATATATATATATATATATATATATATATATATATATATATATATATATATATATATATATATATATATATATATACACAAAAACGGCGGTCTCGTCACTATTAGAAAATAATTACTAGACAGAAACCAGAGAACCATCAATACACATTATTTTATACAACTATTATACCTTACAGCGGTTTATTCTTTTTTGTACGCAAATAAACAAGTAGATACAAATGTAATGCAAATTAAAATATATAAAGTGGTCATTCCTAGCACAGACACGATATTACATGACTAAAACAATATAGATACATATATATAACACAAACACAATACTGTAATAGATTGATCCTTGGTCAAGATCACTATAATTTAGGGACCATGTTATAGAAACCAGTCGCAAGACCTAGTGTCTGAAGAAGGAAGTATATGTCATAAAGAAATATACCGGGAAGGAAAACAAAGAGACCAGCTCCAGGGACAGTACGAGTACGACACATCGTAAAATAATAAAATGCAAAGATCAATGAGCAGCCCCCGAACGAGAATAATAAATACTTTGTTTCTTCAAAATTCTTTTGATTAGTTACAGAAAAACAAACACCATTTAAAATAAATATAGAGTTACAGTTAACAAATGTGTTTTTCATTGTTCGTGCTCTAGTGAAAATAGTTCTTCGCGCTCTAATGGGATGCGCCTAGTACTAATATTAGTACCCTTACTCGTACCTCGTGGACAGGGTACTAACATGAGCATATACGTGTTAATGGAGCAAGCCGGGTGTGATTCACACCCGGCGCTCTCTTAGCCTAATAATAACACTTTAAACATATTCCTTGCATATAATCCAATAAATTGAGTAGTCCTCTTATTTAATACCGGAAATATCGAAAATCGTTGTAGAAATAGTTGAAAAATCTCGTTTACCTTTTTTAGCCGATATTTTCGTTTAGATCGTCTGCCATATTATTTCAAATAATGATTACTTCCGTTCTCAGCCTCGTTTGTTTGTGTGCCATATAAGGACATTGACGCCTTATTTGGAAACGTAAACAAATCGTAGTAAAAATTTGGCGCCGTTTGGGTCAGAAATTCTGCGCATTAAAAGTAAATACGGTTTATCGGCAACTTTGAAATTCACCAAGAAGCGATTATTCGCACTTGATTGATAATAATATAGCGTAGAATATCCAAAATATGGTCTGGGAAGCCTTACGTAGAAAAGGGGTCACGGCGAGAGTCTCGCGTTATCTGTCATGGCGGACAGTATAAGGTTAGAGTAACCATGCCAATTTATTTTATCCTATAAGAGCTTAATAAATTCAAAAAAATCCAAACTTCTTTCACAGCATGATTATACTTATGTAGTTGATTTCTACACTGTTTGTTTTTCTGACTTTAGTGATTATATTTTTTGCTCCATTACATGATATGGGATCAGTTCGTAGCCTCAACCACAAGAAATCAAGTTGAGGCTACGACATCGTAGCTAGGATGCGCCCTAATAAGATTAGCTCTAGTAGGACAAACATATTTTTTGCGCTCTAGTGTGGTAAGCTCTAATGGTTTGGGCTCTAATGAGACATTACCGTTTAATGACTCGTATAAAAAAATACTTGTAAAATAATTGTTTCATGTGTAGCATATGGTTTTTTTAAAATTTATATAAGTTTCTATGGTAACGAAAGGATTATACCTTGTTGCAGCACGAGAGTAAGGTGAAAATCTAAAGTCCATTACTTATTTATTTAAAGATTTCAAATTCAAGAAATTTTAAAATGTAAAATAATAGCTTACAGACATTCGCTTATTGTTTAAGAATGTGGTTTAAGCTAATGAAAAGATAAATTAATGAGTCATATTAGTTGGAATAGATACTTTGCTTGAATTGCATGGTGACGCTATGGCTAATGATTCTCATTGCTGGGATTTTGTTGATTAATTAATTAATATTGTTTGATGGCAATATGCCTAGGGTGTTTTTTTAACGTGGTTTTTAGCTTATCTGGTAATATTGATGTTTGCAAAAATTATCACGGGTAGTATCGTGTTAGTTGTTGAAACAAAGTGTTTGGATGCCCTGGGGTAGGTTTATTTATCTTGAAAATGAGAGTGCCATTTGTAAATATGTTGTAGTGGTTTGGCTAATTCGTGGTACGGTTTTGTAGTCGATTTGCTAATTCGTAGTATGGTATTTGGGTTTTTAAAGAAAAGGATTTAACATTGGGCTTATTCTTGTCAACTGATTTTGTTTCATATGGGATGGTGTTAGCATTTGAAAACAAAATAAAGCTGTTTCTGGAAATATCTTATTGGTTCGACAAAAATGCATATATACTACTTATGTTTGTGACATGATATATTGGCCAGCTCATAAGTATGCATTAGCTATATACTGTTACGTTGTGGGAAAATTTGCCGATGTATAGATATATCTTCTATAGTTAATTCGTCCAGTGTCTTTGTTAGACCATGGTCAAAGAGCTAATGTACATAGGATAGGATGTTTGTTGCTAATCGGCTGTGACTCCCTACTGACATGAAAGAAATTCAGACCGTGGGAAAATGGGAAACAGAGTGACCATCAAAGCAGTTTCAAAGAGACCAGGCCGTATCCAATCAAAACTAGATATTCAAATTCAGGCTGGATTTTCTATGCAAACAAATTCATTTCTATTTTAGTACATGAGTGAAGCCAGCCAAGGGAGGGTCACAGAAAGTTTAGATTGTACTCCGAGTGGAAAACTTGCCATATAAGGAAAGAAATTCTCGTGGAATTCGAGGTTGGGATCTGAGAAAAATGCATATGATTGCTATAGATGATGATAATTTACTATATCGAGGAATTAACAATTAGGGATGTGTATGCAGGTATTTGAACTTGTTAACGATACTATTATTGTAGCACAGTTATTACAGAACAAAGCGCGTATAGAATATTTCGATGTTAGTGCGTGAGTTGACCTGTTAATTTATTCATTATTCTGATAAATGGTCTGTGAGAGAGTGGTGAATTTTCCTTGGAGTAGAATAAGGGGACAAGACTGTATGTCCGTACTAATTCATCACACTGTAGGAAGCTTCACGGGTGGAAGTGGACTCTTGTATCGGGAACGTGGGAAAAGGCACAAAGAGCGCGAGGAAAACACTGTAGTGACGTCAGAGTTTGAGGTGCAGTGGCTAAGGAGCATGTGACCATGAGTACCGGAAGTGCCAGAATAACACAATAACAAGGGTACCAGAGTACCATTTACGTTTCCATTACATCCTAGAAAAATCCTCGGATGATGTAAATAGTGACTATTCTGAACCGCTGTCAAGCCCATAATTTTATTACACCGTACTACCTTTAGGGTCGCAATGATTACATAATGTGTCATCACTAATATCATCAGTTTCAAACTATTTTTCTCAATATCGTTTATTACAAGGTTGCATGAATATAAAACAAATAAATGCGTGCATTTCATTGAATGCTGAAACGTGAAGTGATTTATTCGACATTGTTCGTTTACAAGAATCTGTTTTTTGTACATATTGCCGAATGTTCTTTCGCCAAAACCTTACCCAAATAGAATGTATCCCAACTATCACCTCCAACTGAAACTATTCGTCTCTCATTGGAAAGAGACGAGAATGTTCTAAATGGTATGATGATTATTGTCCATTCGGAACGTTCTTGTCTCATACAGATGCTAGTTGCAAGAGAACACACGGCACGTGTTTCAACCATCGTGGTATTTCTTTGTAGTCAAAAGCCGGCATAATACTGGCCAGTATTCAGAATCGTCTTTTCCGTCATATTGGTCAAGGGCTCATGCCAAATAGTCAATGTGGCTTCAGGAAAGGACGAGGGACCACATACGTGGTGTTTGCATCTCGTCATATCCAGGATAAAAACCAGAAACAGTACTCCAACCTGTACATGGCGTTCATTGACCTAACATAAACCTTTGACACAGTCAGCCGTAAAGACCTTTGGAAGATCATGGCATACTTTGGGTGGCCAGAGAAAGTCACCATGATGGTTCTTCAGGTCCATGATGGTAGGCCCACTAGTGTCCTGGACTACAGCGAGTCATTTGAACCATTCCAAGTCGCCAATAGAGTCAAATATGCTGTGCGTTGGCCGCAACCGTCTTCAGTAGGACATTTTCTGCCGTACTTACTAATGTATTCTGTGACTATGATACTGGGATCGATATTAGATATTAAACTAATAGCAATCTCTTCTATAAGAGGAGACTAGAGGAAAAGAAAAAGTGACAGGGAATGACTGTTAGTGATCCTATTTGATGAAGACTGCCCGCTGAATACCAAATCTGAGTCTGATATGTAACTTAAATTTGATTCTTTCTCTTCAGCTTGTGACAATTTCGGTTTCACAATAAGTAACATGAAGGCAGAGGTAAGACACCACGAAAGCCTTACGTAGACCTGAAAATTAGGAAATGGCCAGACCCTAGTGGAAAGTTCACCTATATCGGCAGCACACATAGATGATGAAACCAACTCAGAAAAGTGTTTTGGCAGACTACGTGGAAATGTTTTGGGAGCACAGAGGAACCAGTCTACAAGCAAACCGTAAGGCCTATAAACCATTATGTTGCATACTCTACTGAACGCATGCGACAACTGGATGGTAGTTGATGGTAGCTGATGAGGATAAGATGAAGGGACATAGTCTCAGACTCTGGGGTTCACGGGCAAGCATTCCAAGCGTTCACACTCTGCTGATGAAATCACAGCTGAGTAGGTCGGGTCTCGTCACCAGATGTCAGGAGAGCGACTGCTAAAGATATTCTATGGGGAGCTTAAGGAGCGAAAGCGAATTCAGGGTGGTCAGAAAAATACCTTTAAGGATGTCCTCAATTGATCCTTAAAACACGTCAACATTGATCCTGAGTCTTATGAAACTCGCGCACAGGATATATTTCCTTCTTGAGAAGCTACAGACTTTGAACGGAAGATAATTTCAGAGACAAGGCCGAAGCGTGAACAGCGGAAATCTCAGAACTGCACCATGTCTTTTATTGATCGAGCAAACCCAAGTGACATCTCTAGTAAAGTGCGCCACAGACAGTACAAAACATAAATTAGCTTGATCAGTTATTGATGTACACAAAGAAACCAAACCACTTAGCGAAGCCAATAACAACAGCACGCTGCAGACATCACAATATACCGACAACCTTACAATAAAACGCACATGAGCAGTCTTACACAGACTTGTTGCCTGCACCTCGTTTTCCATTATGCAATAGACATAAGAGAAAATCAAGTCAGCGTACTGGTGTGTTAATGCGCAAATAAGATGTACTAAATTTAGATGACCCAGGGGTCAAAACAGCTATTAAGGAGCGATATATTCTGAATTAGTATTAGCTGTTAGGAGCTTGGCGTATGATATTCGGTCTGACGACCACTGGACGTGTAATGTAGTAGTCAAGAAATTAATAATAATAATAATAATAATAATAATAATAATAATAATAAATATATAATTAATAATAATAATAATAATAATAATAATAATAATAATAATAATAATAATAATGTTGACGATAATAATAATAACAAAAATTTTAAGACATTAGCAAAATGTAAACTGGAAGGATTTTTATACATTTTAGCTTCCACGTTGATATTGACTCTCTACATTGTGTTATTCTCGTACTAATTTGAAATTTAGACAGCTATCAAGTACTAGTCGACAAGTTTTCTTTGTCTTGTGTAACAGAATCTCTGGACAATCAGAGCTGGCGTTCGTCCCGTACATCCACAATCAAAATTTTCTTGAAGAAGCAAAACGGAATGCATTCAGATCTGTACAATAATATGTAATTGAGTAGGGGATCATAAGAAGAGAATAGATGCTTTCAATTGCTTGAAGGCAACAAGAAAATTGCCAGATATATATTTGTACAAAATACACATTTTGCTAAGAGTTGGGAAAATATATTAGGTCCAAATGGGGATGTAATGTTTCATTTGTTCAAATAAATCAAATGCTAAGGATGTTTTATTAAATTCAATGTACACATCAGTAAATTAATATTCAGGGTAAACATAAGCTTATTGGAGATATTAACGCTCAAAATCGCAAGATGCCATACATAAAGACACCTGGCCCATTCAAAGACATGTCTGACCTCGATGAAGACATAGCAGAACGTATCTCTCATGTCCATAATGAAATTATAATTGTAGCAGGTAACTTTAATCGTACCATGAACCTTGCTATAGATACTTATAATTATTTGAATATCAGTAATCCCAAGGCAAGGGAATAAGTCATTGATCTGTCATGAATTTAATCTGATTGTTAGTTACAGAAATGAAACATGAGTTCACATAGGTAAAATTTTAGAAAAGCAAGCTAGGTTGGATTTTTTAAAAAAATCTCTGAACACCTTTTAGTGGATGTTAAGGGAACTTGAATACAACCCGGGAACAAATCACTCTATGTTGATCATTAAATCTGAATTCTAAAACTTTCTAAAGTGAAAAGACTTTTGGAAGTTGAACCATTCCTTATTCAAAAATGTAGAATACGTACACTAGTTGAACAAACTGTAGATGTTGTTGTAGAGCAAGACCTACTTGAGATTTCGCACGATGAATGTCAATATCATTTATGATAAATTAGTATATGCTCATTTTTTCCCCCGTTAACTTTACATTGTCAGAATCGTTCAGTATTACCCGATACTGAACTCGCGCGACAATACACATACAGCATTCACGTGCATAAAGGAACTACTTTCTATTGTAAACAAACAATGGACGCAGACGCCAGTATTTTTGATTTGTACACAAATCATGTACACTCGCGTAAGAGGCTCTTTACGTTGTGGTTGTTTAAATTTGTTTCTGAATAAACTAAAACAGATGTTTCGTGGACTGCCACATACCAGCTGCTTTGGCACAATCCGCGTTGATACAATGTTACGGATTTAGGCTAGCTATATTAAATAAGATACGCAAGATAAGGTCCTTTCAAACAACATACAAGTGACAAGTCATATACTCTCATCTTTAGCTGGTGATAAGAATGGCAAAATAAATATATACTTACAGTTTTACATCCTGAATTGGGGCCCCGAGTGGCCGAGTGGTCTAAAGCGCTCACCGTAACGGATCACTGTCATCTCACCTCTGTCTGCGTCGGTTCGAGTCTCGGATTCGGCTAATGTGGTTATGTGAGAAAGCTTGCCAGTAGCTTCTCGTGGGTCGGTGGTTCTTTCCGGGGTTTTTCCGGGTTCTTCCTCCACCGTTAATACTGGCCGCCATGTATAGCCTATCTTGTGCTGAAAAAATGGCGTTAAACCCTACAACAACATCCTGAATTTCCTCAAAATGTATTTTCTTAATTCTGCGAGTCCGAATTACATGAGCCATGTCATAGGTTTTCAATCTGGATGACACATTTCGAAATTGTTTTGTAATTTCGATGATAAGTGCAACTGCACTAAAAATGAAATAAGCATTAAATTCCATAGCGTCTTTTTGAAAATTGGAATTGAAACACTTCATATTTTTCTCACATTATGTTTCAAACATTCAATGACAGAAACAGAAACACATTTGCAGATGTAAACACGCTTCTCCCGCTTCAATCCGATGTATTTCATGTATAATTTGCACAGATGAATCCAGTCCAAAATCTCAAACTTTCGTCGAATCGAAACAAAATACCAAAATCTATTCATTCCAGATCAAATGGAAAAGTTGTTGCAATACGCATTTATTCATAATATGACTGCAAATTTCAATTTTAACTAGACACGCCATTTTCTTTCGAAAGTTATGTCGAGCACGCGACTAAGTTCAAATTTATCTGGGCGGAGTTATGTGCGCATTAATAATGATGTTATAGTGTAATGACAAATCTGCGCTTGTGTATTTAGTTTGGAATACGGCATTCATTCATTTACGTTGTTTCTTGTAGTGTATTTTGTTTATATAATTAAACCTTAGGTAGAATAAAAAAAATCAACATACAATAAAAAGGTTACTGCATTTGTATGGAAAAATATGAACTCGTTTTGGCGGAAGGATATACTGCACTCCCAAGATCGTGCAGTATTCCATCCCAAAACTCGTTCATATTTTCCCATACAAATGCAGTAACCTATAATTATCAGTTATTTTAGTAAATATTATTATTAGAAATAAGATGTAAAACTATTTCTTGTGCCTAATGCAAGCAAACAGAGAACATTAAGAAAGAAGCATAGTTGTTAAAGCAAACTTAATAAATAACAAAACGATTGTGAAACTTCAGAACACTCGTTATAACTGAGAAGAAGGAAGGACAAGTAAATGGAGTGAAATAAAGGCGTCATGATTCGCTCCACAGCAAAATGGGTTAACGAAGGAGAAAAGGAAATTATATTAGTAAAATGATGTCTGTCTTAACAGTGGACGATGGGTCTCAGACAATTACTCAAAAAGAAACTTTACGAGAAACTATGGCCTATTGTCAGTATTTGTATAAATACAAAAGCACACTCCATTAACTTTAATGAACTTTTAAATAATATGACTGGATATTCCAAAACTAGATAATTTGAAAAAACCATCATTGGAAAAACCTATATCACGTGAGGACACTTTCAGATGCTTGAAGCAGGTTCAGATGGTTTTACCGCCAATGGAAGACACTAAAAGTCCAGGTTCAGATAGTTATACTAAGGACGACAGACATAACAAGTCTAGGTTCATATGTAGCGGTTGCTACAGGTGGTGTGGTATTATGAGGTTGTACCTTATTACAAGGTGTCCGCTTTATTCGGCTATCGTTATCAAGAGGGTGATCGCCCTCGGTATTGTTGTTGACCGGATCCAGTAAATATTAAAATAAAGTGTGAAGTTATAGATGAGTAGTGAAGTGGGATACCCTAGCGACAATGGGAATTAGCATTACAGAGACCCCTGGGACACTCTGGCGACAATGGAAAATTAACATGGAGAAAAATCGTGGGACACTCTGGCGACAAGGGAAATTAACATGGGAAATAGATTTTGGGACTGTTGAGCGACAAGGGGAAATTAACATGGAGAAAAATCGTGGGACTGTTGAGCGACAAGGGGAATTGAACATGGAGAAAAAAATCGTGGGACTGTCTAGCGTCAAGGGAAATTGAATATGGGATTTTTTTTTTTTTTTTTTTAAATTTTTAAAATAAATTTTTTTTTTAAAAAAAAGGGGTAGGCAATTGAAAGTCATTCTCTTTTCGAGAAATATGGGTGGCCCTGAAAAGGGCCTTTGGTTTTTTCTTCTTGTTCTGCTTCTAATTTCTTTTTCTCCACCAACTTCTTATTTTCTCTCCTACACTCTTTCTCTTCTTTTCTTTTCTTTCTCCTCCTCTTCTTTCTTCTTCTCCTCCTCCTCTTCTTTCTTCCTCTTCTCATTGTTTTCTTCTTTTTCAATTTTTTCGTTCCATTTTCTTATCCTTATCCTTTCCTCTTCATCCTCCTTCTCCTCCTTTATCTCTTTCATGACACCACTTATTATGTCCTTTACTTTTCTTAAATTGTTGATCTCCATCTTTACTCTATGGGGACTATAGGAATAGTGGTCTTCATTGAGTCTCACTAACATCTGCTCCATCATTCCTAAATTGTCCAAAACGTCTTGTAATTTTTGCATTTTGTCAAGGTGGTTCGAAGCCATCTTCTTTGTAGAATGGTTTGAACGACGAATACTGTGGGTTCTTATACGAAAAGCGCGGACGTGAAGGAAAACATCCCCCTAAAACATAAAATTGATCTTACCTAGATCATGACCAAACAACGCTCGGACGTGAAGGAAAACATCCCCTACTTTTCTCATTTCATATAATAAAACCCAAACTATACTCTCCACATACGCTAAGAAACAATAAAGAAACCCATAATCTACTATTCACACAAATTTACGTGAGCGGTTACAAACACAAACACACAAACACATACACTCGCACTATGAATAAAGAGTCAGTGTTTATATTCACACTACTCTACCTACACACACACATTGGCAAATTGATGGTTATTTCTTGTCTAGAGTATTGGGTAGCCCTGAAAAGGGCTGTTTTTTTTTTTTGAACTTCATGGACACCTGGTTAATGGTGGCACCTTCCAGGCCTGGCGCCACATACACATCTTGTTCTCCAGTTACTTTTTACTTTTTTGGGGGAGAGAGCAGAGGGAGGATAAATAGCTTCAGAATCCCAATTTTCGGTCTCTGGGATTCTGAAATTTCTTCTTTTTCTCTCCTTTTCCTCCTCTTCTTTGTTTCTTCTCTCCTCTTCCTCTTCTTTGTATCTTCTCTCCGCCTCTTCTTTGTATCTTCTCTCCTCCTCTTCTTTGTTTCTTCTTTCCTCCTCCTCTCTCATCCTTCCCTCTTCCACAATGGCTTCCGCAGCCAGTTCGTTCAACAGGCGCCTGGCATATTCCAGATGCACATGAAGTTCCAACAGTTTCGCTAGTCTGGTGTTCATTTTTGGTGTTGATCAATCAACAAGGGTAGCTGGACTGCCGAATGACTTTTAATTTATAGTAAAAGCGCGGACGTGATGGAAAACATCCCCCTAAAACATAAAATTGATCTTACCCTAGATCATGACCAAAAAACAACACGCGGACCTAAAAGAAACACTCACTCACTTTTTTATACTACCCATTCCTATTCTAAAAATTTTTTTTTATTAATCACTTCAATATACTATCCACATACGCAAAGCAATCCAATCAAACCCCCAAATCTACTCTCCCCACCCCTCAAACACCAAAAAACAAAAAACAAAAAACAAAACAAAAACAAACATCATCTTAATCTACTATCCACACCAACGTACGTGAGCACTTACAAACACACAATCCTATACACAAACACATACCCTCACACTATTTAAAAAAAGAGTTAGTGTTTATATTCACACTACTCTACCTACACACATTGGCAAATTGATGGTTATTTCTTTTCTAGAGTATTGGGGTAGCCCTGAAAAGGGCTGTTTTTTGTTTTTTTTTTGTTTGCTATGGCAATCTTTTTTAGTTTCTAAGAATGCGATGTCCTCTGAGGATAGACTTTCTGGCGATAGGTCTGCTTCTTCGGAAAGAGAAGAAGAACTCTTTGGTGTCGATACGACAATCGACAAAGCCTAAGTCAGGTTCAGGTTGCTGCTGCTGCTGCTGCTGCTGTTGTTGTTGTTGTTGTTGTTGTTGTTGCTGTTGCTGCTGTCTCTGAAGTCTGTACTTCTCTGTCCATTCTTCTTTCTCCCTGTTCACTTCTTCTCTGAAGAGCTCTTCTATCAGGTCTTCAGTGACTTTTAACATTCTCACATTCTCTATTTCTTCTGGCTTCGGTATCAGACTGTCTGACTCTGTGCAAATTCACGTAGGCTTCGTTTAGCTTAGCTAGTTTGGAGCGCATCTTGGTAGGAGGATGAGTCGACAATGGATGTTTAGACTGGAAACTGCCCCGGTTCTTAAAGTCAAAGCGCGGACGTGAAGGAAAACATCCCCTCCACGGTTTTCGAGTCGCAACGTTCAATGAGTGTCATGAGAGGGATAGTAAGAAGTGAAAGAGCATCAATCAAACATTCTTACAGACAAACAAAAGACAAAGGCTTTTTTTTTTCAAAACAACATTTTTTATTCAAAAATCACTTAACACTAACCAACAACAACTCTAACATTTTTTAACAATAATCCAACCATATAACATCAAACATTTTTTCAATTCACACTCTACTTTAAACAGGGTTGACAACGTTGTGAATGAAAATTGTGATTTCCACTGTTGGAAGTCATTTGGCCATTGATGGACACTACGTTTCCTAGCTTGAGACAAAATATAAGCATAATGGTCACAAAACCATCGATCTACTTTCACATCGTTTCTAGAAGAAGAACGAGGATCAAAATGAGTCACTAAATGTTCTAAGGAATAGCCCAGGCTGCGATGATGCAGAAAATACAAACAGTACTGTCCACACACCAAGGAATCTGTGCCTTGTAATTTCACATTATTGAATCGGGTGGTCTGAGCATTTCTTCTCATAAAGTCAATGATATCGTCTTCCAAAGGGGGCAACCCGTACGAATCGAAATATTCCACACATCCTTCTTGAGGAAAGTAAACGGCTACCCAGTGGGTTCCTGGGAGATGACTGTCGTCCGTGTTGATCACATAAGCTTGATGGTCTTGAGGTTTGCGATGAGGGAGTTCATCTTTAGCACAGACGACAGGATTCCAAGAAGACGTGTACGAACTGTGGTTCAAAAGATAATAAAGTTCCCAGGTATCCATTGATTTGTGTGTGTTTTTTTTTCTTCTTCTTCTTCTTCACAGGTAATAATATGTCATCAATTCGATCCTGACTTTTTGCTTGAAAATGTCTGACAAATAACCGTTTCTTCGTTTCGTCTCCTCACTCTGATTCAGGAGAGCTTCGATACGATCGATCTCTTGAGTGGTTAATGGTGGACAAGAATGTTCACGCAAGTCTTTATACCACTGATGCCACACGTCTTCGTCCGAGATGAGACTCCAAGCTTCGTCCAGATACTCGTCCAATTTTTCTTCTTGACTCAACATCAGGCATTTATCGTGTTGAATTTGACTGGGATGATCGTTTTGACATCCATAGCAATTTTTCTTGATCAATTCCGTCATTTTTTCGACCAAGTGTTTGGCAAAACAGGGGACTAAATGAGCTTCTTGTTCTTGCCGTCTTGACTTCATCATAACTTCATCGTCTTTGTCTTGGGATTCTCTTTCCACAGTTTCCTCACATTCCATGTCTAAAGTTTCTCCATTAGGTAAAGAGGGATAACAGTCTTCCATGGTTTCTAGTAATCTAGAATGACTTCTCTCAAACTGTTGATTTCTATCGTATTATCGAATTCTGCATACAGGAGGACGTTCAACGTTGGATTAGTAATAGCGGGGTCTCGCAATGTAAACTGAATTTCCACACGAATCTGGCCAGATTTTATAGGGTGGAAATGTCCCTCGTCGCTGCCTTGGTCTGGAGTGAAATCAAAACCCCACAAAGCATAGCCTCCTGCATAATCCTCGTACGTAATGCCGTGACTGGTGTTGGTTCCTAACTGACCGGTGGCTTCGTACAGGGACAAGTACGATCTCAAGTAATTCTTGTCACCAAACTTAGGTTCGAAAGGTCGAGTACACAAGGTCTTGCCATCACGACTGACTTCAATCTTGGACACGCTAAAGTGTTGAAACTCAAAAGGATTTTCGTTGTAGGCTCCGTTGAAAGATGAATTCCTGACGATACCAACGATCAAACGTTTGGGTAACTGTCCTTGGAACAGATGATCTTCGATCATGGATCGCTGTCCAGCGGGAATGGTGAAGGTTTTCACTTCCACGCGTCGTATCGGATACTTGGCGGTCGTTCTGCTCAACGTCTGACTGACGTCGTTTCCCACTTTAGGTAACACTTCCACACGACGCACGTAAAGTCGGGCTTCTTGGATGACGGTTTTGTAAGTGGCATCAGCGGCAGCCATCAAATGGAAAGCGGCACTGCTGCGATTCAGTCTCAAGCGGACATCCACCCCGTTCAGCAAATACTTTTCTTGCAACCACATGTCCAAATGTAAACGATCCATCAGTTCTAAACTACGACATAGATGAACTTTCGTTCGTCGTTCTACAAATCCCGTATTTTGAGCATCCCCAGCAACTGTAATGCCGTTGAACTTCGTCGCTTGATCAGGTTTCCATACCACGCAAGCATCCAGATGAGTGTGTTTGGCTTCTTTTCCGTACGTCAAGAGATTTTCCAGGTACGCTCGATAAGGGTAAGTATCCATGCTGCTGCTGACCAGTTTGTTATTCAAGTACAAGTCCACTGAGCTAAACAAGGAATGCATGAAATTATTGACGGGAGCTACTACATCATCATTGTCTATGCTAGCGTTGGGTGGTTCGATCACTTTCACTTTCAAGTACAGGTAACTGCTATTCAGATCGATGTAATCTTCGGGCTGTCCTTTGATTTCAAACTCGATGGGAGCGGAATCTGTCAATGAGGAGACGGGATGAAATTCCACCCACTGGGATTCTTGCATGGTCATCATGGTGGGGGGCATGGCAAACAGATCCAGTTCCGACTTGGAACAAGCACATGACTCTCGGTGCATCATTTTTTTCTGTGTCTCAATAATCGAAAACGTCTAAGTCTCGAACGGTTCTTATTTTCTTGGCCTTTCTAGCTTGAAGTCTGGTGAAAGGGTGTTTTCTTCGTCGTCTCTTTCTGCCTTGTCCTTGCTGAATGCCTGACTCGGTAGCGTGCAGGGCATTTATAGGTGTGTCTCGTCGGCCCAAAAGGTCTTTGCCCGTTTGCAGCAAGACATTTTTGCCTGCCCTCATGAAGGCTTCTTTAGGGTTTTGTTTGTCGATGATGACATTTTGGAGAAATTCTTTGCCTTGTGTCAGTGCCGCATCTTTCAATGCGTGCAATCCGCGTGTCACCATCGGTTTCAAGACTGGGGCCACCGAACAAAAGGCCGATTTTAACATATCTCCTAAACCGTGTCCTCGCTGTCGTGCAACCCCTCGGTACACTGGATACATGACTTACGAGTCGTGAGAGAACCGTTTTCGAAAATTGAGTTTCACCGTGACTTTTCCTTTGGTGAATGGAATATTTTGTCCCAGATCTCCTTTTATAGCAATGTTGACCGTGTCCAAATACGACTTGCTGACCGGCAAATAATGAGGATGGACAAATTCGCGGTGAACGTGGTCAGTGTTCCCACCTTCCTCGTCATTGGTCGTGGTACTATCCACTTTGAAAGGCATGACACGCAGTAACGGTACGGAGGTGTGTCCCACCACGTTGTACTCCACCACATCGGAGTACACAAACATCAAATTCAGTCCTTGGTTCAGTTCTACCGGGGCACGAAATAACTTGGCAAAAGACTCGTTGTCGGAAACGATTGGTAATTCCTTTTTCTTCATCATGGCCATTCTCATGTTCATGTATCCGCCCAACATGTCAAACAATTCAGGACAAAATAAGAAAGACAGGATTTTACTCCCCTCAGGAAAAAATTTCATCAGGAAGCGACGAGCTGCTTTGTGGTATTCCAGGGTGACACTTTTTCTGGCAAGCTCCAAAGCTCTCAAAAACATGACATTTTTTATAAACCTGGAGACCATGGTGCTGACCAAATGTTGACCACTAAAATAATAGCCTGGGGGAATGAACAAGTTGTAGGTCCACGTTTTAGTTTTGTCATCATAGGATTTATTGTCATATTTGACACTCTTATCCAACTCCTCTTGCACTTGCTCGTCATGAACTTCCACCTTAAAAAAATTTTGATTGGGAAAGACATTGTGGACTTGGGTTGGGTGAATGATTTCCACTAAAGCCACTTCCCAATGGGCTTCGTGATCTAAGGGGATGGCTTGAGGTAATTTGGCCGTGTAACAGCACTGGGGAAACACCTCCATGGAACTGTCATTGGGTAAGGTTAAGTAAAATTGGTTTTGGTAACTCATAATTCCAGAGTTCTGTGGCTGTCCAAGGGGTTACTGGACGTCAGAGGCGTGTCTCCGCCCAAAATGGGGTTCTGGTTGTGGTTGTTGTTGTTGTTGGAGTGGTGACTGGCACTGGCACTGGACACAAGGTTCCCGTGGTTCCCGTTCGAGGAGAATTTCAGGGAGGGATTGGGAAGCAGGTAACCGATGCAACTGCTCAATAAAATGGTCCACAATTGTTTGTCTCCTTGTTGCAAACTCAAATTGGCAATGGCTGCCCCGATAATACAATACACCACGAAGATTTGGCAGAAAAAGACGATTTGCGTTTTAGGCACACGTTCTCCACACCACACCCACAGGGGTTGTTTTTGTAAATCTTGCACAGAAGAACTAGGTGAAGGAGGAGTGGTCGACGTAGCTGCGTCTGTGTGAAAGGGCATGATGGTCACTTCTTTTTATAGTCGATGACTTGCGAAGCGTCGATCCAAGAATCAAAACTGGGTGGATATCCTTTCCAACGTACTTTGACTTCTTTGACACGTCGTTTGCCCACTTTACGGGTTCTGCGTTCGAGAATGCTTTCGATGTCGTACACGTCGTCTTCTTTTTTGGTGACACGTTGTAACTCGGGCAAATAAAACGTTCCTTTGAGCACTTCTCCGTTCATGTCTTCCAATTTATAGACGGCAGGATGACGGCCATGCACTCGTCCAGTGACGCGAAACAATTCGGTCGTCCAGTTAGGTAAGTAACCTTTGTCGAAAGTGCGTTTGGTTTTGCCAATGCGCACCCAATCTCCTACGGCCAACTCTCCACTTTTCTTGGGGACAGCCCTCGTCGGGGACGTACCAAACAGCGCTCAAACACCAACACTTCGTTGTCGGGAGTCACGTCTTGCGGGGCACGTCCGATACTTCGATGGTAAGATTGGTTGTACGCTTGCACCAGGTGCGGTAAGATGTCGATGTACTTCAGAGTGTGGTGATGCGTAAAATATTTCCACATGCGTTCTTTCAAAGTGCGTTGAAAACGTTCCACGATGCTGGCTTTGGTTTCGGGATTCTCGGTGGTAAAAAAATGAATGTCACGTTTCTTTAATTCTTTTTGGAAAGCTTGCTTCAGAAATTCGGAGCCTTTGTCCGTTTGCCATCGAAGAGGGTGACGACCACTTTGTTTCAACACTCTTTGCAGGGCTCGCACTAACTCGCTGCTCGATTTGGAAGTCAAGGGCACGACCCAGGCAAATTTGGAAAAGACGTCGATGACACAAAACAAATATTTGTAGCCACGATTGTAGCTGGCCAAATGAGAGACATCGGCTAAATCGGCTTGCCATTGATGATCGATGCCTTCCATTCGGGTGCGACTTCTGGCAAACTTGCGTCGAATGGGTTTGTGTAAAGTGTAGGTAGCTTGTTCTTGTAACCATCGTTGCACTTGAGGTAAACGGAGACTTTTCAATCGAGTTTTGGCAGCACGATACAATTTTTGAACTCCTGCGTAACCTGCAGGATGAGAGGGATCGTAGTAAATGCTGGCTAAGACTTTTTCCATTTTTTTTGTGTGTGTTAATAAGTCACCCACTCTTCGGTGATGCTACTTTGGGTGGGTCGAAAGGGTGGTTTAGAAACGGATTTACGTGTCCGATGGGGTACGGGAGTAGAAGTCGAAGGTAGTGGTGGTGGAGGTGGCAATGGAATGGCTTTGGTTTTCTTTTCTTTTTTCACTTCTGGTTTCCCTTCTTTCTTTTTCACTTCTGTCGAAGGAGGAGTGGACATCATCTTTTTAACCCAAGCTTTCATTTCTTCTCGTTGGGGTGTGGGGGACGGGGTCAACAAGGATGCTGCAATCTTACTCGAAATGGGAGCTGTTGACGGTGTTTGAAACACTTCTCGCATCTCTTCTTCCTCAGGCCTTCGTGGGGTAGCATCTCTGGTGACCCCTGGGGATGGTAGTAGTAGTGGTGGTGGTGGTGGTAATGATGATGGTGCTGGACCTTTCATCAAGGTCTTAAAATCTTTCAGAGTGGGTAGAGCTGTTTCGTCTAAAGCTTTCTGGTGAAAGAGTTGCAGTCGTTGCAAGAGTAGACCGTACTTTTGCGATTTTTCTGTTTCGGACAAATCTTGGCGATCCATCAAGGACTGCAATTCGTGTTGTAACTGGGACATCTGGCTCAAATTGGGATTGGGAGGTAAATGCGGAGTGCGTTGTTCTTGCCACCGATGGTATTCCATCCATCGTTTGTAAGGCACTAAAGCTAGTTTTGGTCCTTCCATGGGGTTGTCAGGGGTCGATTCTGAGATGTTGTGACTTCAGAGGGCCTTTTTATCTTGCTCCCACCAGTCCTCCCAACATGGTTCCCAAGACTCCTTTCAGTATGGGGCCTAACAAGAGAGGCAAAATGCCTCCACGTTGGACCAACATCTTCTTCTTTTGACGAATGGGAATTTTCTTTTGAACCATTTGGCGAAGAACGTGACGATGTTTGTTTAAGCATTGTTTCTGGTGTTTGGACAAAGGGATTGTGCCTTTCAAAACGTTCAGACAGCATTCGCACACGGTATTGATGACCTCTTTGGAGGCCGATTGAATGAGTTTTTTCGGAGAGGTGGAGAAGCTTTGGACAGGACAGATAACATGTCCCCATGTTTGACTAAACGTGGTGGTAGTCCTTTCCTTTTCTTTCCTTGGCGTTTTCTGGAGGGTGACATCTTTGAGTCTTCAGGAGCACCAAAAAAGGACTGATACCCCCGACTTGGTCACAGACCGTTTTTATACTGGAACGCGTCGCCACTGATTGTCTTTACGTCGTATCAACTTCAGGACAGGCATGACACGTCGTGCAGGGGTACGCAACGGACTAAATCGAGCCAGTTCTTGCTTGGACAAATCCAGTAAACTTTGTAACATGCCCGATCTTTCTTGGACTTTGATTTTGGGAGAAGGTACTTTGTGAGCAGCAGCCACTGCCACTAAATTGGAGGGTCCTGCCACTGGGGAAGTTCTTTTTGGGGTCATTAACGGAGAAGTTCTTGGTGTGATCAACGTCTCCAAGTACTCTTCAGTTCTTGGTGTCATTAATGGAGAAGTGGATGAACGTGAGGCTGCTGGAGACGCAGTCACTGCCGTGGCAGGTCGTGGTTTGCGAGTGTAAGGTTGCGTCCTGGCCGAGAAGATGTACCTCTCTTGCGACTAGTTTTCTTCTGTGGACTTTTCTTTTTCTGGGGACTTTTTCTCTGTTTCTTTTTCTGGGGGCTTCTTTTCTTTTTCCGGGGTGATGGTGTCTGGTCAGAGGAGGGTCCCGCCACTGGAGAAGTTCTTCTTCTCCTTGGGGACCTGGTCTTTTTCTTTTTCTTCTTGGGGCTTCGTTGGACTTTTTTCTTGGGTATAACTTTGGAGGCATTAGGATCCCATCTTAAGAGTGAGCGAATGATGACCCCTCCTAGAGTACCACTCCCTCCAGGTTTCAAAATGATTTGTTTTTTTGTTTGAGTGTCGATGCGGGGATGGGCCAGTTGGACCAAAGCGACTTTGTTTCGATCGAAAAAGCGTTTGGTTTGATGAGGAATCTGAATGATTCCTTGGAGTATTTGACGTGCCGTCACCGTGAACCATCGTAAGACTTCTTTGAGACTAGCTTCTAAGACACGAACTCGTATTTGTGGATTTTTTTCTCGACTGATGCCATACAAGGCACGAATCAATTTGACGGGAAGATGCGACTGAAAGGACGTCATGTTCACACTGTGTGTGAGACAGACGAAAAGGGTCTGAGGTTTTTATAGATTTTTTTTATGTGGAGTGAAATTAAGTCGAGGACGGAGACGTGTACAGGACAGGCCCTCCGTCTTGGCACCAGTGGTGAAACAAGTGGGTACGAAATCGCAAATCCTCGGGAGTCGTAGGTTTCAAATCGACGAGTAAATAGGCGTGTGGCGTTTGAGTGGCATCGTCGTACGCCTGAGTCAGCCAAGGCGTTCCTAACTGTTTGGCTAAGACTTGCACTTGCGATTTATCTCGAGGGCTTTTAAACAAGACCACGTAATGCGCATTGAGACTGATGGTGCGATGGGCTTTACTTTGTTGAAACAAATTTTGGGTGATGTAAACGACACTGGCATTACGGTGATGCCCTTTGCGCGTGAACCACAGTTTAATTTCTTCTTCGTCTTCTCCTAACATGTCGTCGAAAATGACCAAATGGGTTTGACGGGAGTCAGAGACGATACCGTCGTCTTCTTTAGGAATGCCTTCCACAAACACGATGGAATCGCCTTGACTTTCTCGCAAGAGGCTGTAAGCCGATTGCCACTCTTTGTAACACCACACGATCCGCTGAGGTGGCCGATCGATCAAATGATGTTTATGTTCGATCAAACGTTTGACGAATTCGGTTTTGCCTGAACCGCTAGGTCCAGCAATGAGCATGTTAAAGGGATGGCGAAGATACAAAGCCTCCCAACTGGCACGATCTAAGTGTTCGTCGATGACTTTGACAGTAGAGGAAGAGGGAGCAGAGACAGCAGAGGTAGCCATAGTGTGAGAAATGTCACTTGTGACAGGAAAACAAACAAGACAAGAGTTTATATACTTTTTTTCAGAACACGTTTATTGAATGTTTTCAAACATGAATACGAAAGACAAAAATACATAAAAGCCAAAGGCTTAAGTACAAGGATAAAAGGCACATGATAACCATTAACGTGGAATAAACACAAGTGTCTGTACAACAACATGTTTTGGGTAATGTTCTATCCAGTTCTATAGTAGGGGGTAAGGTCACACAAGTGTCCTCCCGAAAGGGTCTTTCAGGCCTGTCCACGACAGTCCCGTCCTGGGTGACGGGTTCTTCTGGCACCGTCACTAACACGGGTTGAAAAGTAACTTTTTTCCTTGAACAACTCTCGTGCATACTGGGCCACTTCTTGGGTCCAAGCCTCAAAATCCCATTCTTTCCAGGCACGGACATCTGTCCAATGGGGATGTAAGTCACAAGCTACACACACATCGTCATACACGTCTTGGGTAGCTAAAAGTTGACGAATCTTTTTTTCCCGTAGAGGTCGAGAAGTATCTAGATGAAAACGCAAGGCTTTGAGCAAAAGGAGTTTTTCGTGACCATTTAAGGCCATGGGGGTATGGTAAGTACTGTTCGTAAAGAGTCCACAAAGAATCCGCTGATAAACGAAATCCCAGAAAACAAGTCACTAAGACACACACCACTTGTCGACCCCAATTGAATGGATACGGTTCTTGTAAGAATCGATGGTAATGATCCAAGGTTTGAATATGGTCATTGAGTTCCTTCCACGGAATCTGTTCAATCACTTGTGACATAAGCCGTGGCATGGATTCCTGTTTTTGTACTCTCTTTTTTTCGGAAGCAATACACGTACATTCTACCCAGACATCTTTGTTCTCCAGAAGGAAATCTAGAATACTGTAACCTACAGTTCAAACTTCGATTAGAAGTTTTCTCTTCCACTAAGTAGATTCCATGTAACATACGTTGGTAATCCTTTAACTCGTCTTCCTCAATGCGTTGCTCTAGGTGAATCTCGAAGTAACCAAAATGATGAACATTTCGTTCATTCACTAACTCACTAACAAGGTCTGACCACTGAAACAATTTCTGACGAATCAGTCCTCTTATACCATTCAGGTACCAGTGGTTAAAGATCTGGTGACGTAACGGATGCAATTGTTCTTTACGTTTGACTTGTATTTTGACCAGCTCTCGGTAAATCCTTTCTCTCAACTCCTCAGGCAAGCCCAAAATGTTCTCTTGTAAAGTATCCATAAATATATACACTGTTTTTGGAATCCTTGGGTGGTGGCCAATAGCCTCGTTTACCTTTGTGCCTGATGTAATATCCACTCATAATCAGTCTTCTTATACTTTGAAACAGAGCATAATTTAAAAACGGTTCAATAACTTTGCGTTTGCGTTTCACTTGTATTTTGATCAGTTCTCGGTAAATGCGTTCTCTCAACTCCACAAGCAAAGTATCCATGAATAGGTCATACTAAATCCTCTTTGGTCTGACACAAGAAATGTACTCTTTGCACAAACATGGTTTTACTTCAGTGTCGAATTTAAATCGTTTAGTCACTAATTTACACATTACAATTCGTTCAGAAGTTTCCTCTTTCACTAAGTTGACATTGTGTTCAAGATGTTGGTAATTCGTTAACTCTTCCTCTGGAATTCGATGCAGTAAGTTTACAATGATGTAGTAGATAAAATCGTCCATAACAAACCAATCCTTTTTAAAAATAGGGGATCGTTGATCAATGTCTGTCCAATGGAACACTTTCAATCAGTCTTTGTATAGCCTTCAGGTACCAGTGGTTCAAACACCGGTGACGTAACGGATGCAATTGTTCTTTACGTTTGACTTGTATTTTGACCAGCTCTCGGTAAATGCGTTCTCTCAACTCCACAGGCAAAGCACGAATGTTCTCGTGTAAAGTATCCATGAACAGATTATTGTAAGTTACTTCAATGTCTCGGTCCCACTAAGGGTAAGTAATGACAATTCGGTGACCATCGAGCATGTTCTACGTAGGCCGAATCTTGCGGTTTCCAGTGATGAAGTGACACACCGCAACTGAAGCACTTGACTTTATCTCCTTCGCCCAAGTAGAACAATCCGGCTCTGGCTAATTCTTCGGGGGTCGGTCCTCCCAGATACTTAGGCCATTTTCCTTTGAACGATTGAAGACGATTTTCAAAGTCGCAGTATTCCGACACACGCACAAGAAACGAATATTCGTCTTTCACAGGTTCGTTTCGATGAGGGTTGGGTGACATGAACAGGAGTTTGCTCAGGGCTGGATGACATCCGTAGGGGGGTAGACGTGAAGGTGAACATTCCGCTTTAAAAAGAAACCCAGTAAAATGTCCAAGAGGACGAGCGGCATCACTTTCGCATCCCTCAGGTTTGACACGCACAGCATCCCTTTCCATAATAGGGGTAGTGACACTAAAGTTCCCATGATGCTTTACGGAATCGCTAAGGTCACAACGTACAGCATCGTACCCATCGCAAGGCTCACAATCGCATTCCACTTCAGAAGCCTCAAACTTAAATTGTGCCTTTCTGAACAACTTGTTTTGTGTTTCTCTGAAAGTATTCATCTTGTTCGCTTGGTCTTGGTAGTCCCAATGAACTATCGATCTTGCCTAGGGTTTCTTTTTATATACAGACCAATACCGACGTGTCCATACGGTAAAGTGAAATGATTGGGACGTCGAACTCGCTTCTGGTACACGATCTGATAGATTTTTTCCAGGGGTCGACTGACGATGTGGTGAGTGGGTAAACGTACAATCTTGTTCGGTTGGTGAGTGGTCACTTTAAAGTTTCCATCCTCTCCGGATTGCAAGGCTTCTTTCAATACCCCAAAGTTGACCACACGACTGGTACGATGATTCAGAGTCAGTCCTTTCACTTTGCACGTCGTGTGCACTTCTCCTTGTTTGTCCCGGTATTCGTAGCCGTAATGTTTGGGACCGCCACTGACGAAACTTAGAATCTTGTCGTCGGGATGCTCGTCTGTCCAGGCTCCTAAACGGTCTCCTTCGATGTCAGGGTGCTGTTGACTCGGGTGATGGATGTAAATGCAGCTGTCCATGTCAAAGTACAGGACGCGTTCCCCTAACAGTTCTAAAGCTTCGTACAATTTTAAGCGAGCATGGGCTGTCACGTAAGCCGCAATGATGACATTTCCAAAAGGGTCGTCTTGTACAAAGTCCAGATCTTCTTCGTAATTGACCAAGATCAAATCCTCTCGAACGACGTCCACGTGTTTCATGTATTTGGTTTTGTCGTGAATCATCTGGAAGTAGCGGGAAGGTTCTGTCAAATATTCCGTCTTGGGTAAACACGGTCGTTGTGCCATTTTACCCCACAAGCAATTTAACATCACTTTGGCAAACGATCGCCTGCCTTCGTTTTTCTCGATGTGGTCTAAAGTGATGCCTTCTTGTTCATAGTATTTCTCTTTGAATTGTATTTGGTCTTCGGGAGTGTGACACCAGGACGGATAGCCGCTGGCTTCTTGTTTCAGTTTCAAAAAGGCATCCACGTAGTCGGCGAAAATGCCTTTCTGACTGGGATAACCCTTGTGGTATTGTTGTGTCTTGGGAAAGTGGCAAATTTCGTACACTTCTAACAGTTGGTATCCCATGTCCAGAGCTTTGAACACTTCTACGCTGACCCAGGTTCCCGTCAAGGCCCGTTCTTCCTGGGTGTGCTGACAAGGTTGGTCTTGGTTGCACGTTTCGGCACAAGTACGGCACAATGGAAACATCAGTTTGCCTTGACAATGGTGAGGTAAGACGGGATGGTATAGGTTCGTGGGAGGCAAAACTTTACACTTGATCAAGCCTTCGTATTGTCGAATGTTTTTCAGGTCGATGTGTTCCGTTAACAATTGCGGGTGCCCTACAGGAAAGTGACAATATTTGCACACGTAGGGATACAACGAACACACGCCCAAGTATTTGATTTCTTCTCCTTTCTCTTCGTCGGCTTGGTACAGCAAACAGGTGGCATTGGTCCTTCCTCCGTACAAACTATCCCTCGGGTTCAGCGGGTCCATGAACTGGTAACTTTCCACGAGGCGTTTAAACTCGGGATCGGTTTTCATACGGTGATCGTACTCGTGTTCCCACATTTCCACCACTTGGTATCCTTGCTGTTCTAACTTTAGGCGTCGCTGACAAGTGTCCTGGTAGAAGTCTTCCATGGTTCGTTGCAAAAACTGATTTTTAGTGCCACGGTCAGGGTAACAGACGGGACATCCGTGAAATAAGCAACCGTTAAACTCGTACACGATCTTGGGGTTTTCTAAGTCCCAGCCATCGACCGAATACGTTCCGATGGTCTTTTCACTCCCTCCGTTGGGAGCATGCTGAATCCACTTGTCTTCCTTGTCGCACAAGTAATGTAACCAACGTAGGGCTTTGACCGAGTATTGACGTTTGACATAGTGGGTCGTTTGAGGGCTGATGACAGCCACGGTGTTTTCAGGCATGAATCGTTGTCGATACACTAAGGAACACGCTTTGGCAATGGTACAAGCTTCTTTCAAAGGATCGACCCCTCCGTGTTCCATGAACAGTTCTCGAAATTTTCCACAGCAACGTCGTAAAATGTCCACGTCGGAACGACAATACTTTAGCATTTCTTCTTGAAAGTCGAAAGGGTCCGAGGCGTGAGCCTGGTACCAAGCGTAGAAAGCTTCTCGTTGTTCGGTACGCATGTTGTCGGGGTCGTAATAGTGAGCCTCAGGTAAATGGGGTAGAACGGCGTGTTGATTGGCTTCCGTATTGAAAAAGTGTGGAAAGTACCCTTTAGCCATTTCTGTCATTCCAAACGTTTTAGGCATTCGGCTCAAAGGCATGGCCAAATAGCTCATCGAATCTTTAAACTGTACTTGTCCCACTTGCATGAAAATGATTTTGGCTCCGTTCAAAGTCACTTTAGGACGCTCAGTGCCTTGTTCCGTATAGTATCCGAGAAGAAACTGTCCATCGTATCCGGAGAAATTGTGAGCCATCACCGTGACATGACGATGACAATCTCCGTAACGTTCGATGACCTCTTGGCTCCACGTCTTGTCGATGGGGTCTAAGACCCATTGGGCAAAATCGGCTAACGTGTTCGGTCCCCGAAAGATTTTTTCACGCCCTCCGGGAATCTTGCTGCAGTGATGGCAATGACTGAAGATAGGTTCTTGAATGCACTTCTCGCACGCTCGATGAGCCACGCAGAAATTAGGAATGTGAATGCCAGTCTCTTGCATGCATTCGAAATCGAAAAAGATGAAATTGCCTTTCTTCTTGTGACCGTCCTCTTTCTCTGGTGGGGGTTGGTATTTTTGCACGTAGCATTGGTGTTCCAGGTCTACGATGTGGTGACAAATGTGACATTTTTTCTTTCCTCGACATACGTGTTCCTTGGCATTATTGGTAAGTATGCCTTGTCCACAGGTAGGGCACAATCTCAGCAGTTGACAAGCACATTTCTGCTGTGAACCTTGCGTCTTCAAATGTTGTTGGTAACAGGTAGGGCTGACAAACGTGCGCAGACAAGTTGAACAAGGCACTGGTTCTTCGCTCAGACAGGGTGGAGAGGCCAAACATCCTGAGCATTTCATTCCACAATGCTTGTGTTGCTCTCGATTATTATAACCATAATCACATTTCTCACTGTAATAACCGTATCTCAGGAATGCAGTGATACTGGTAATGGTATCGAAATGTTCATCGTGATAATAGACATGAATGTATTTTCCGTCCTTAAAATCTTGGCCTCGAAACAAAAGAGGTCCGCGCATTTCTTGAGGGTGCACTTTCAAGGTGTATCGTGGAGCTAGGGCATCTTGCAATTTTTGCATCTCAGGAATGCCACAGGGTGTGTCTTTGGACAGTCCGGCTTGTTGTAACAGGAGTTCTGCTTCATTTCGTTGTTTGGCTCGATCGGATTGTTGAATAGTTTTCCAGGTTCTTTTCCATTCTACCGTGTCGTTCTTGTTGGCATAGGTTCGTCCCACCACGATGGCACGGGCTAAACACATCTGGTCTTGAGGGTTGTGAATTCGGACGAGACTTGTTTTGGTGTTGCACCAATAACATCTTTTTGCGTCCAGTCCCTTGAGGAGGAGAGACGTGGGTCATGTCCAGTGTGGCTTTACCATCGGTGATGTCAAACTGATCATTAGATTGTTGTACGTGTTGAATCTTGTCCATGACTTTGGAAGCGGTCAATTCTGCAGGGGTGCTAAACTCGATCCAAACAGGGGATTTCAAACCGTCGTGTTGTATGGAAAGTCTCAAGCGATCGTCTTCTTTGGGTTGACATTGTCGCTTGAGTACGGTGAGCAAAGAATCCCACACCCCAGTGATAAACACTTCTGCTTTCTCTAACGGCACTTCAGCCTTGAAATCTTTAAACTTCACTGTGTATTTGTAAGCCGTGGTTCTAAATTTTCTAGAGGAGCGCTTTTCCGTCTCTCGAATGGAATAGTATTTTTCAGGGTTGACTAAGGGTGGTGAACTTGGTTTAGAGGGTTCGGATTCTGGTTCACTCATGTCCTCTTCAAAATCACTGGCATGAATTTGTGCCAAGATTTCAGCCCTGGTACGAGGCGATAGATCACGTTTCTGCCTCTTACTTTCTTCTTCTTTCTTCTCAAATGAATAGGATCGTTTCATCTTGAGTGCAAAACGTCAAATGACTCAAGTTTAAACACCATAGACTAATTTATAGTCATGGCAGACCAGCGTATATAAAAGGGTGTGTGTCTTGTCCTTTCACTATTCATTTGACTCTCAAGCCGAGCACAACGATGGAAGAGACTAGCCAAATCGAACGTTTCGTCAGAGCTTTGCGAGGGGTCATTAGAAAATTCTCTTCAGACCAGCCCACGGACTACTCTCCTTCCTTTCGAGATAAAAGTCAAGATACTTGCTATATCTGTCAGAAGAAAGGGCATTGGTCTTCAGAGTGTCCAGACCGTCAAAAAAGAAAAAAACAGGGGCTAAAAAAGACAGAAGTAAAGATACCTGTTATTATTGTCAAGAAAAAGGACATTGGTCTCCAGATTGCCCAAAAAAGAAACAAGAGGAGTCAGAAGAAAAGAGGAATTCTTCAGAAGAAGAGAGGGATTCTTCAGAGGAAGAGAGAGATTCTTCAGAGGAAGAAGAGGAAGAAAGAAGACAATTCTATTTACAAGAGGCAAAGAAACAGAAGAAAAGAAGAAGGGAAGAAAATGAGGAAAAGACGGTGAAGAAATTCAAAAAACAGAGAGACTAAACAAGGAGAAAGAAGAAGTCAATGAACTTTTTATTAAAGTGTTGTGATGTGAATTGTGAATTGGATTGTAACAATGGATAAAAGAATAAATTAATTATATAAGGTAAGTGTCTTTGAGTTTTGATTTTAAAATAATAACGTACACTCACGCACTCATACAAAGACACGTACTATAGGGGGTAAAATGGTTTTTTTTTTTTTTTGAGTTATTGGCAAATTGAAAGGCTATCTCTTTTCGAGAGACGTGGGTGGCCCTGAAAAGGGCCTTTTTATTTTGGTGCAGGGGTGAGTTCAAGCAATCAACTTTAACTGCCTTAAGCCTTTGCCACGGCCAAGGCCTACTTCTGGACTGCGTAATGTTGATGATGATTGGGTTGAAATCACTAAGGGTGGTACGGCAGGCTTAGTCACAGGGTTAACGTGTTTAGCTCGGGAAGGTCGTATTCTCTTCGGTCGTAATAAAGAAGTCTGATACATTTGTTTCAGACTTCTTAACTCCGCTAAAATGTCCAACAGTACCGTGACCGTTTGATTTTCACCCTCTTGTTTCTTTGCTGCTACTTCTTCTTGCTGTTGTTGCTGTTGTTTTTTTCTTACCTCTTCTTCTTGCTGCTGCTGTAGGAGAAAAGCTTGTTCCGCTTCCTTTTGTCGTTGTATAAATTTCTCCAATTCTTCTTTCTGTCTCTGTCTAAAATTCTCCACTTGCGGTAATGAAGAAGGTAACGAAGGTTCCGGAACAAATTCTTGCGAGGTAAGAAAATCCACAAAATCCCAATTCACCTCTTCTGAAAGTAAGTCCGGGTTCCCTTGGGCAGTCTCCCCTGCTGGTGCACCCCAATGGATCGTTTTCTGAGTTTCCGTCATGTTGAATCACTGTCGCATAGATTGACTGCACACAAGCGCTAGCGAATCTATATAGACCACGTGACGTCACAGACTGCTCTCTTCGGATTGGATGCGGGCTGACTGAATTTTGTAACGCGTGTTCGGATTGGTGAATGAACTCAATCCGTTTCAATCCTTCCTGTACCTATAAATAAGCGCAGTTCACTGCATTGATTCACCTGTTCTCGTCGCTTCAAGATGTGGACCACAGTCGAATCATCCACCCTTGTGTCTTCCATGATGTTTAGGACGGACATGCTCATGTATGTCCGGTCCAAGTGGACCGTTGTCGACAAGTCAGGCACTAGTCTGTGGATACGAAGAGTGTACGTAGAAAGACAAGGTTGCCTCAAGAGGACACTGATTTATGGCCCTCGAGTAAGACGCAGCTTGAGGACAAGAAGATGCCGCAGATGCCCTTTATGTTAATGGATACATTAACATAAACACAAAGGCCCTTTTCAGGGCCACCCATATTTCTCGAAAAGAGAATGACTTTCAATTGCCTACCCCCTTTTTTTTTTTTAAAAAAAAATTATTTTAAAAATTTAAAAAAAAAAACAAAAAAAAAACAAAACACATATTCAATTTCCCTTGACGCTAGACAGTCCCACGATTTTTTTCTCCATGTTCAATTCCCTTTGTCGCTCAACAGTCCCACGATTTTTCTCCATGTTAATTTCCCCTTGTCGCTCAACAGTCCCAAAATCTATTTCCCATGTTAATTTCCTTTGTCGCCAGAGTGTCCCACGATTTTTCTCCATGTTAATTTTCCATTGTCGCCAGAGTGTCCCAGGGGTCTTTGTAATGCTAATTCCCATTGTCGCTAGGGTATCCCACTTCACTACTTAGATGGAATAATATAGATCTGAGCAGATATATAGAACATAATGACACGAGCCCCCGTATATGTAAAAAAAACAAAAAATTTTTTTTAATCAATTACATAAGAAACTTGTATAATACATTACATTAGGAAGATACACTTCTTTTTAGAATAAATATTTCACCAAATTTAAACACAAATATATAAATAGCCGATCAGTTAAATGATCGAATAGGTTCATCATATAATTGAGTGAATGATTGAAGTCATTGCCTTGTACAACTTCATAACCTGCTTATTCCGGTCCACTCCGACTTCACTATGGCGTTTCCGCCAGGTCCTTTCGCTTTTTCCCTTTTCCGACCTCCCTACTGTCTTACCTCTTTTCGGCCCTCAACCTTTGTGTGGGTAGGTGGATACGTAAGAAGATACTTTAGTGGATACTTCAGTGGATACGTTCGTGGATATGTCCGTGGATACGTCCGTAGAGCTATTTCCCCTTACAAAATAAACCTAAATATTATGTCAGTTGTCTTACTGGGAACAGATCATTACTCCCCTCTCGTTATGTCCGATATCGTTCTATTGGAATTCAAACAGACCAAAGGCTCTCTGGTCAAGCTAAACATGGCAGACCATAAACAAACCTAGTTTCACAAGATTAATATACTTCCTAATGGATATTTCATTACTGATTCCCATTAACATTACACGAGACATAACGGTTCCATTCTCGTCTCAATTACACAAATGAGTGAATGAAATCCATTATACAGCTTAACTACGTTATTTTCAGCGTCTTAATCATAAGTGGAATCATCTAAGATCGATGAATTCTAACGGATTCTCGTAAATCATATCAACTAAAGTAATGCATGAAATTCTTAGATTCCTATAACAATCAAGACGACAAATTCAAACAATTCGTCAAACTTATATAAAGAAGATCATTGTACGGATTCAGATAGATTAACTCAAATACAGTGACACTCATTTCAAGAGAATTGATCTACGGATTTAACAAATAATTTCATGCAGATATAAACAATTAAATTCAAGCAAATCATTATATTTAATGTTTTGCGAAAGAATTTCTTCCAAATTTATTCTCGGAGTCACTTATATTTTCACTCTTGCAGTAAAATTGCAGACTGACCAGATTTCTTTCCATGAGGCAATTTAATCCCAAGAAATTTTAGTGTGGGAACCCCGCCTCTTAGTTAGCGTAACCAATCAGTATTAAATATATTTATCGCCTTTTAAAACTAGGCGCCAAAATTGAGGTCAGCACGACTTATAGAATTCCAAACAACAGATCTGAAAATTTCAAATCTGACAGTTCCAATATAACATCGAAGGTACCCTTCCCTTTTCAAATCGCCTAACGGTTAATTAAACGAAGGCTTAATTAGGAATCACTTCCTCTCCCGACGCAGACATTAAAAATCATTGCAGTATAGTGAAGAAACAAGCACCTGTCCCCATAATCTAATTAATTGTTCTCTGACCCCAAGTTAATGCGTTCTTCATAAATCGACAGAAATTTGCATCCTTACAATATGGTTATACCACTGACGACAGACATAAAACGTTCAGGTTAAGACGGTTGTACGACTGTTTATTTAAATTTTTGTTGGAAGTAGTTTCTTGTCAGATCCATTAACTATGGTTACAGTATAGGGAAACATTCATCAACAGAGAAACAGGGAATAATTGCTTGTGTACCCAAAAAAAGCGACAAATCAAAGCAGTATTTTAAGAAGTGGAGACCAATAACATTGCTGAATGTTTTATATAAGATGGTGTCTACTTGTATAGCTAATAGAGTGAAGGACATCTTATCTAACATTATAAATGAGTATCACATTATTTCTGATGAGTAGCGTTTGCTAATGTGTTAAGTACACCTATTACTTTATAAGATCTGGAATCATCCTTAGAGTTTCATGACCGCAGTTATGTTTTTCTGATTGAATTTCATTAAATATGTTCTCGTTTGTTGAGTCATTGTGTGTTAATCTTTACTGACCCTCTATGATAAATATCATCCCGCTAAACAAATTTCTCTGCCTTTTTATATCAACAGGATAGCTAGATAATTGCAGGGTTCAGGGCAAACACTTCCAATTTTTATCAACACGCCCGTTAAGGTCAACACAATGTCTTAATCGTGGTGTCAGCTATAGTGTAAGTTTAATCATCCCACTTTAGTTAGGTCTCTACATTACAACTTATGCAAAAATTTACTCATTATGTATTATAAGGTACTAACAATTTAATTTTCAGAGGACAGAGGGGTCTGCGATTTTCTGCTGAGCTGAGAGATTTTTTATTTCTTTTATCTAAAGATAATTCTTTCTTTTTAACGAATAATGTAATAGACATAATACTTTGTCATTTTCCTAGAAACAAAAGCAAGGTATTGTCAGACGGAATTGTTCTAAAAAAAAATATCAGAGCCCAGCCCCTGAATATTAAATTGCTGATGCCTAATATAATTGCGGTATACCGTAATACTATCGCAGTATGTATAGAAATACCGCGGTGTACAAAGGTAAAATATTTTGTGCTGTAGAATGAACCAGTGTCAAATTTTGTTTTCAAATCAAACAAATAGTCGAATATATCAAGGCTTAACAAGAGCAACAACTGAATATCAGACAAAATTGGAATCTGAAAACGCGCCGATTCCTGAATCAGCTCTAAACTACTTTACGTTGTAGCTGTCAAAAACGGTTGCAAAAGTATTTAAAAGAAAGTAGTCAACAATGGGGAAGTTCCTGCCTCAAGAGACAAGTGGCACATATAGTTTGGTCAATTACAAGATGACGATTGGCAATACATTTTTTCTCTTTCATACAGACTGTCCCCAAATAAGGTGGTTTCAGATAAGGATTCATCATATAATTATTGCTACAATTAATCTTTATTTAAGGTTGCTATAAAAGAAAGTATTTTGTGCTTTTTGTGGGCAGCTACCTGAATCCATAACCCATTTGTTTCGGGAATTTAATATAGTTCAAAGGTTTTGAGCAGACTTTGTGTCACTGATTGCTACTAGATGAACTATAGCACAAAAATTATTATTTATCAAAGAAAAGACGTTGTTTGGTGTACACAATGGACAAGAGACGGATGGTGTATTCCGTTTTATCATATTTCACGCATAGTATTATATTTTAAGTGCAAATATTGTCATACCCATCCTCATATGTAACTTTCAAAGCTTTAAAAACTTTTATTGGTAGAAAAACCTTAAGCGTTGTGAAGACGAAACATTTCTGAAGAAGTGGACGACTTACATAAATGTGCTTCAAAGTAGCAAGGTGACTCAGGAGAAAGTTATAGTCAGCATATATCATGTAAGGACCAAGCAAGGTTTATATGACATCGTAACAGAAAATAATTTATACTAAATTGTTTGCTTTCTTCTTTCTTCATCAAAGTCAGCTAATAATCTCTCTCTCTCTCTCTCTCTCTCTGTATCTATATAGTGATATTTGTGTACTATGTGAACTATGTAAAGTCAGTGAATCCTGGGAACCATCCCTGGCATCTATACCTTTGTGTCTAGGATAGTTAAATAATAATAATAATAATAATAATAATAATAATAATAATAATTTTATCTGTTGAACTATCGTCTGTTTTACTTCTTTCGCCTTCAACTTTCAAGACATATTTAATATTTATCCCGTATTAATGACTTAATAAGCTCCACGTGCCTATTTTTGGAAACTCACCGAGTTCGTCACTAAACTTTCTCGAGTTATTTGTTATTATCAGCTATTGGTTATGGACAAAATCAGTTTCTAGGTTAACACAAATTTTATAGATATTCTGTGTGCATAATGCTTCTGTGCTTGGCAAAAATAACGGTTTTCTGAAGAACACAAAAAAACATTTGCTCGCGCGCTCACTGTCAAATTTAAGCACCATCTTACCGATAACTACGCAGAACTAATTCGCCTTTGAACTTTAGCGGATAAAGCGTTTTGTCGTATTTTGAGTCAGAATGATTCAAATTCAATTTAACATTCTCCTGACAACAAGAAAATTGCTTCACCACTGAGATGACGAAGGAATTTTTCAAACGCTCTCCATAAGATGAAATCTTTTCCTTTGAAGATATCTGAATTAATTTTCTTTCAGAAGTTTCACATCGATAATTTGAACTGAGCATTCAGTCAGTGTGTAAATGTTGAGCAAATTGTCCGCTGAAAAACATACTGTACTTAGTTACTTAATAAAGTAGCTTCATCATTAGTTACAGTGAAAATATTTATAGCAGACAGGTTCCAAAAAGAAAAGCATACTTTATCATTCACATACAGATCAACAGTCGAGATTTGCATTGAATGTGGAAGCTTAGCGGGTGCGTAGTACTAAATTGTGGAGGGGACATTCTTGATAGCATCCGAAGGGCAAATTACTTGTGTGTGTGCTTCATTATTCATATAGATGATTCATCGCCTTACACTTAAAATGTTTCATCATTTGGTGGGCAAGAATACAGACCGTTGCATGTGTGGGTGAGAGGGAAGGAGGGCCTGGACTTTTTTAAAAATAAAATCCGCGATAACTAAATAAAACATTTGGAGAAGGCAAATTCCTGCTGTAAGGAAAATTCCAGCCGGTGCATCTGAATTTCATTATCAGATTCGAAGGATAGCTAGAATGTTTGCTAGACGTTATTTCTTTTGGAGTAATTATTCAACAAGTTTCCAGATAGTACGGACGAGATTGAGACAGGTTGCATTTAATGCCGCCACTAAAAGTTCATCCATACAACAACAAAAAATACCAAAGCTAAAAGAAAACAAACTACAAGCAAATCCACATACTAACCAAATATGCCCTCTTTGTTTGGTTTTGTTTTCAAAGGGATTATCTGATTGTAAATGAAGCGTTATCACACGTTACTTTTAATAATGGGTTATATGCACATATAAATGTGGCTTGTTTGACGTTTTGGAGAAGAAAATTGCCATCTTCTTTGATGGTGGCTGTCTGATTAGAAAAGTGAAAAATTCGCATTTATATATGTCGCTTTTTACTATGTTCTAACGTTGCTATCCACCACGGCCAGTAATGCCAGAAAACGACAAAGTGTAGCAGAGACAGTCAATAGTCCTGTCTATCATTTTTTTTTTGCCACGACTTGCATCTATTCCTCCAGAATGGGCACTTCAAAATGGTCAATGTAGTTATATTTTTAGGTCATTAAAATATCAACTGTCACGAAATGAATGATATTTTTTGTAAAATGTCCATACTTGGCATTTTACGGCACAGTAACACTTGACGATTAAATTGTGCTGAAGCAAGTAAAGTGCATTGCCATAGAACACAACAAGCAAACCGATTCAGACTGATTCGAGGGTGGTGAACAAGCCACTTCCGGTGACGAGTCAGACGTTTTAACCCCTGACTTAGCTGGGCTTGAAGGAGACGAATGATGTTGTTTGTGAGATGTAATAAGACACTTTTCCAGGGGCTATACCTATACTAAAAGACTGCACAATATGCTTTTTGTCTTTGCCATGTTATGTCTAGGAAGCATCTACTAACTGAGGCACAGGAAGAAATGTGAATGTTGAATATTGTTTTTTTAAAATAAAACTATATACTATGTGAAAAGCATTAAATAAATAGTTTCCCATATAAGTTCTCGTCAAGAAGTATTGCCGTCGATAACGAGGCGCGTTATGGTAGTATGCTGCCATCTAACTCTGTACATTAATACATCTCCAGACTAGCTTGGATACGTCATGAAAGAAATTATATATTAAAGAAATTGCATTTTTCTTCAATATGTATAGTTTTTGTCATAGAAGTCATAGCAATTCGAAGACTGAGTTTGAGCTTGAGATTTTGTGTAAAGTCAATTATAAAATCATTTCACTGGTAACGCGACGTGTAAATTCAGTTTCAAATTCAAGCTCGGATTTTTTAATTTCCATAAAGATAACTGGTGCATTATGGTTAAAATCAGCAGATCTCATCTGACAGCGACCGCTTAGGGGTCATGTGCTTCTGACATATGTTATTACCATAATTGTTATTTTTATCAACCAATTAGATAAAATCTTATCTCTTCGTGTTTGGGAGACTAAGCAGGATACCGGAAAAGCTTCAATGTATTTATGAACGATATATTCATCCGTCTGTCACTCAGTTGACCCTATAAGCTGAACTCCATCTTGACTGATTGAGGGAGGTTGGTCACCAGCGGCGTGATGTTTCAAGAGGATGAGAGGATGACAACAAACGTTTCTCAGATTGTGGATTCGGCTACACGAGGATGAGACAGTAGGGGGTGAGCGCGTGTGTGTGTGGTATGGATTTTAAACGTAGCTTTTACAGTTTGTCAGTCATGGCTGTTGATAGTGATATCTAGTACTGGGGCGTCATGCCGCAGACACGAAACATAATGTCCCATCCACTCACATTATCCTGACGTCAGGCCGGTCAGTCTTAAGTTCTCACTGGACAGTTTAACTGGTGAATGTTCATCCAACAATGACCTATTGCAGAAAAATGAGAATAATTTTACACTGAAGATACAAATAAAAACAAACTAATGATTTTTATAGAAAGCATACATGTGAGATTTTGACTGCAGCAATCAGGTTAATTCCTGATGCAACTGGTGTTTTTTATACTGAACCAACACTGCCACCAACCCCTAAAGTTTACATTCATTTTTGACAGGAAATAGCTATTTTGAATATTTTCCTGTGACAAGGCAGCTAAAGGAATCAGTATGTGCCTTATGCATAAATAAAGTTCACTAGTACTATAACAAATTAGCATACTTTTCATCACCCCTCAACCATCTAGATTTTTAGATATTTACCTCTGTAGCAGACACGTAAATATGTAAGCCAAGTCGGCTGCTCATTTGCAGCCCAAGTTACGCATTTGATCTCCAATGCTCATCTAAGTGTGACGGGCTGTCACCAACAAGCCAACCCATTTCCAAGCCTAACTCAAAGTAAATCTAAACCACATCAAATATTTAGCTTATGTGTGAATTTACAAATGCTAGGCTTGTAATAATTAGGCTCATGCCTTCTACCTTAAAAATTGGGGGGGGGGGGGAGTCAAAATACGAAACTAACCAGTGAGACCTTATGAATTCAAATAGCAGTCTGATTAAGGGAAAATCTTCTTATTTTCAAAACGTTGGCCAATTCTAAATAAAACGCAGTCTCAAGAAGTGTAAAATTCAAAATTGTTTGTTTCCTATGATTTATTGAATTTATCGATGACCAAAAGCTATCAAACAGAGCAACAGCTATGAGACAGCTTCATACTTCATGTATTACTTTCCCCTCTGAAACATACAATTTCTTTATAATATGTCAGTTTCATCATTTTTCATAGCTAATACACCCTGTGTTGTTAGTGTCTGGTGATATCAGAAATAGCTGAGAGCACAAATAATACAACTCTTCATACAATCTGAAATAGTAGTGAATAAAAGATGTAAAAGAAGCCAAGCTGAATTTCTTGTACAATAGTTGCAGAATGCAAATGCTGAGTACTTGAAAGAATAATAACGATGAACTGCATATATAAACTGACCATAACTCTCTCACTGATTTCATGAAGAAGGTCAAATCTATTCTAGAATACAGAAATCCAAGGGAGACTGTAAGGGAGGCAACTCATCAGATAACATCAAATGCATGGACCTATCTTTGTAAACTGAACCACATCAGCTGGGAAATTTAAACAATGAAATTCTATAACCAGATTCATCCCATCTGTTGATAAAACAATATGCATGGATAATGTATTTTAAGAACACTAAGAAGGTCACACTTGCATCATTTTCACACTGGCCGGCACATAATGTTGTTGAAGTTGCTACTATTTAGAAGTTTGTTTTGCTAGTGATTGTCACCAGCATAGAATCGAATCTAAAGCTAATAGAAAATCATGCAAAGTAAAAAAGGGGAGGAGAAAAAACACAATGTCAAAAGGGACATCCATTTAACAGAACTCACCAAAAAACTTCAATAAGTGAATAAGTATGTGAAATACTTCAATTAAACCACCTTGCATGAAACTTATAAGGCTTTTGTTGTTCATTAGGAGAATGGATAACTAGCAATCCCTGGTAACTCTAACAGTGTTGAGTTAACTCCCTTCTTCTACTGTTATTAAGTGCTATCAAATCTGTATGAAGTGTATGTTTGGAGTACCTAACTATGTCAGATTCAGGATATGGAGGTAATAAGGAAATGATTTATGGCATGGTGAATCACATTTGACAAGACTGAAAAAAATGACACCGGTTCTTAAGGTCTCACTGGACAGTTTATCTGGTGAATTTTCATCCAACAATGACCTATTGCAGAAAAATGAGAATAATTTTACACTGAAGATACAAATAAAAACAAACTAATGATTTTTTTAGAAAGCATACATGTGAGATTTCGACTGCAGCAATCAGGTTAATTCCTGATGCAAATGGTGGTTTTTATACTGAACCAACAATGCCACCAACCCCTAAATTTTACATTCATTTTTGACAGGACTAGCTATTTTGAATATTTTCCCGTGACAAGGCAGCTAAAAGAATCAATATGTGCCTTATGCATGTATAAAGTTCACTAGTACTATAAAAAATTAGCATACTTTTTATCACCCCTCAACCATCTAGATTTTTAGATATTTAGGCCTACCTCTGTGGGGCCCCGAGTGGCCGAGTGGTCTAAAGCGCTCACCGTTCCGGATCACTGCCATCTCACCTATGTCTGCGAGAAGCTACTGGCAGGCTTTCCCACTTACCACGGTAGCCGAGCCTTGGGCTAGAACCCATTTATAAATGCTAGGTATGTAATAATTAGGCTCATGCCTTCTATCTTAAAATTTAGGGAGGTGTCAAAATACGAAACTATCCAGTGAGACCTTAACACTAACGTCTTAATATTGAGCGTCTAGCGAGGCAGCTGTTAGTACCATTATTTGGTATAACTCGACTGGGGTTATAGTGTGAGAAAAAGCTTACAGGGGTCAAATGTCACATAAAACATGACTGTAGTTTGGAACCTGAATTACGTCCACAGTAACAAGGGGGAGGATGTCGTATGTTTTTAAATGATGTTTCGTATGGCAGGGAAGGGTTTCGCTTCCGATTAAACCCCTTGGAAAGAGGGTGTGGATCAAAAATCACATTTTTTACACGTAATATTACATCCACCCTTTAATCTGAACTCGTTGCACGCCGATTGATGGAGAGTGATAAATGGTATGAGGTGTCATGTAGTTAAGTAGATAACAAGGAAGTCTTTGAATTTTAAATGCAATATCAAGGGTGGGAATGATGAGGAGATAGATGCGGCGGTAAAACTCAAAAAGGCAAGGATAATTGTGGTGGCTCTCATCTGTAATAATATCATATCTGGAAAAGTAAAAGTGCTGAGTATTCCTTCGCCATCCGTTCGTACGCTCCCCCGCACCGACTGGCTATCGGCGGGCATGAGCCCGCCTCCCTCTGCGGGTCCGCTACTTCACTCCTGGCTCCGGATCCGGAGAACAAACTGATTAGTGACACTTATATTAATTTCCTCCCGCCCGCACCGTCAGATACAATATTAAAATCTGACATGCGGGAAACACTCTGCGGTAAATACCCTGCGGGAAAAACATCCGCGCTTCCACAAATCCGTATAAAAACTAAATTCTCCACTCATTCTTCACACTTCAACCATGGAATCCAACTACTTTGGACTCGTTCTGTATCCACTCGCTGAAAATACCATTGAAGATGTTACTATTCGCCACTATACAGATGGTACCTTCTCTACACCTATTGAAGACAAAGCATTGTCAGCCATATGCAAGTTTCTCAACAAATTCGAAGAAGCAGCAGTATACTTCCATCCAGAAGATAATTCTGATTCCTGCCATTTTACTACCAAAGAACATTACCATATCGTCATTCAAAACGATAACCATATCTCTAGACACAGAAGATACGCCGATCTCAAGAAAATACTACAAGAAAACCAGTGGGGAATCAGATCTAACACGATCCATCACATTAGAAACTTTCTAAATTACCTCAACAAACCACCAAGACAATTCGTCGGAGCAAAGCCTGATTCACTCAACAACATGATTGACCAACTACCACATGAACCAGTAGAAACACATAACGTTCTCCAAAAAAGAAAACACGCTCCAGAAGAAGAATCTACCTCTAAGAAATCCAAGCTCAACTCTACTAAACCTCGTCGAACTATTTAGAAAATACAACAAAAAAACCGTAATCTCCACTCTACAAGCAGCTCAAAACAAAGACCGTCAAGATTATATCGAACTTTTCAACATTCTTGCCAGCGGACAAGCTTCACAACTCGAGAAAAAAGCCGGAACTCTAGTTTCCCTTACCGATCCTAGACCATTCTACGACATATTCATTGAAGGAACTTTGGACGAATCCGTCACCGAACATTACCATACCAAAACCATGTCTGTCAAAGAAACTCACGAACTTTACCGAAAATGGGCCCAAGAACGCGGAGGTGAGATTAAATCTCCTACCTACTTTTTAACTACCATGTGGACAGTTGCTCAACAAAAAGTACCCAACAAAACACTATGCTGATCATAGGAGCAGCATCCAGCGGAAAAACTTTCTGGACAGACCCACTACTATGGCAATCTAACTACGTCGGAAGAACTACCAACGACAGCCATTTTTGCTTCAGTGATTTATCCACCAGCAAAGTCGGACTTATCAACGAACTTCGTTTCAGTAAAGAAAGCATCGAAATCTGGAAAGGCATCGGTGAAGGAAAAGAAACACCAGTACCCGTCAAAAATCTCAACTTTGGAATCGTTCCAAGCCATCCTCTCTACATGACCGTCAACACCGATCCATGGGCGGGATGTCCAGAAGCTTATAAACCTGTTCACGAACGTTCCTTTATTTTTAATTTTAACCAACAATCACGGGCATTATACTTACATAAAATGCAATGTCAATCTGCCGCAGCACATCCTGCATGGCTTAAACATGATTTTACCATCATTAATGACCGCCTTAGCGGACTCAATGTTACACAACTTTTAAGTAAGGATCCTAATAACGATCCTATTTGGTTTGAATTAGAAGAAGAACTCAGTTTAAATATTAGACCCATTCCTAATTTAGACGGGGATGAAGAAATCACCAAGATTTTGTCCATTGAACAAATATAACTTTATTGAATAAAATACATGTTATTTCAAATGTCTTTTCATGGCTGGTTCATCAATCCCATACGGTCCTCTTCTAAGTCTTTTTCTGACTCCATCTCCCTTGTAGCACTTGACATTAAACTTCTTTAGAGCTGACTTGTCCACCTTTCTTTTACGTAGATCAGTCAAATCTCCAATCAATTGAGTAATGTTCTTTTGCGCTTCAAACAAAGACGAACTCAATGTAGCCACATTGTTATTCAAGGCTTGCACAGCCACCTCAATTCCTGTCAAACGTGTCTGGAAACTCAGTGGCGGTAATCCAATCCCATTAATCCAAATGATAATCGATCCAGCCGGAAAATAAGGTGAGGTCTTTTTAATCACACAATCCACCAAATAATTCACCTCCCAAATTTGCTTTGCAGCCACAACTGACTCACTGCTACTCTTCCATCCAACGTTGCATCCACCGCCGCACAAAGCGATACTCCTTCAAACAAGCAAGGCACCGTGACCACTGACTGTGGATATCTCTTATCTTTAAACATGATGCCCACCTTGATGCTAAATCTATCATATATCAAGTCACCCACATCAATTCTAAGTTCTCAAAGGCTCTCACTCCATCACCGTAAGGACCCCAAACAGCATGAGAAATCAACATCCAAGAATGACCTTCTGAATCATTAAATGTCAATCCAGTATCTGCCTTCGGCAAAGTCACACTATAGTCCTTGTTGATATTCGTTAAAAACTCTCTCTGAGTCATATATTCCGTAAGTATTGTATTCTTTAGTATAATGCTTCTCACTTCGATTCGACACCAATTCGTAATCCGAATCGCTCATACGCTCCTCTCTTCGATACGGTGATCTTCTTGGAGAGCTCACTCTAGCACGTCTCATCGGTCCAGCTAATCCAGTTGAAGTGTCACTCTGATTTCCCGCTGGCGGTATATATCCTGACGTTCCTGCAGAAGCGGGACCGTATAAAATGTAATCCGTCAAACCTTGCGGAACATCCATGCTGTAGTTAAACGTATTCAGCGGGTAGTTCACCATATCAGGATTATTAAACGTATATCCGCTGAAATTACATAACTTCATGTAATCTCCCGCAGCGGCTTCCGCTTGAGCTTTAGTAGGATTCTTACTCAGCGGGTACGGGAACGCTCCACACATCCGCTTTCTAAATTCCACTTCCATCCAATAGCGGACTTCTATCTGACACGTAATATCAATCGGTCCATCCTTCCCCACGTAAGGATAAACTTTAATGTAGATCGGCATAGGTCGATTCGATACCACATCATTCATCTGCGTGGTTCCCTTTGTTTCTAACATGCCCACCAATGGAGTCCGTTCTCCACCAAACGCTGTCGTTTTCACTTGCGTCTGCTCAATACTAGCAATAAAGTTCTTATTCGCTGTATCTGTATTACAATACGCAGGATCTTCTCTACTAATCTTTCCTAACGGATACCATGCAGTCGGTCCATGCCACGCATGACTGATCGGCTCTGTTCCTTTGAACTTCTGTATAGGAAAATCTTGAAAAAAATCCACTGTATGATACTTGCTTGGAGCAGCTGAATCTCCACCCGTATTCACCACCCAACTCTTCAGGAACTCATCATCAAATCCAAACTTCACTCTTGGTAACGTTCCAGTCTTTTGAGTACTCGGATCCACTGTGTCCAAAAAATTATTATTATGCTGGTACACTCTCGTTCCATCCGTATTACTTCTCATATGATCTGTATGCATCCATGGATCACTCATCACCATAATTACTGGAATAGGAGTCAAATCACTCTCTATCTCTGTCGCTGTTGCTGAACTCTTGGTCTTAGTAGTCATTGGCACCACATCTGTAATCTCAAATCCCATGGATTTATTTCTATAAGATGAAGCATCCATCGGTCCAGCATTCCATTTCACTGAAGAAATGCTTGCTGCCATTGCTGCCCATGGTATGTAATGATAACCACAATCATAACTAGACTTAAATCCAAACCATTCCTCTGCTTTGAAGCCTTCAAAATTCATATTATTCCCTATGTAGGAAATATAGCTCTTGGAGAACCTTTTAGTTTCAATCGCTCCTTTTCCAGCTCTATGTGAAGCACATCCAGGACTTGATATTCCTGTTCCAATGGTTGAAGAAATTCCATAAACACTTTGAGCTTCTTGTAATTTCATACGGTCCTTCCATTCCATATTAGGGTCCCAATCCCTCCATTCTGGAGTACCCTGACTAATTCTTCCATAAATCGGCACTGGAGTTGCGTTTGCCATCTTCTCTCTTCAAAATCCAAATGGATAATGAAAATCAGTTCTCCACTTCTCTATTTATAATGTGCGGGAAATACTCTGCGGAAAAATAAATACTCCCGCCGATATGAAAAAGATGTGCGGGAGAAAAACGGAATGTGTGACTAGAACTTCAACCTTATAAAGGTTCATCGCGGTAACGTTGCGGTAGCGGGAAGATCTGGTAGTCGGTTAATGATGTTGTTGAGTGAATCAGGCTTTGCTCCGACGAATTGTCTTGGTGGTTTGTTGAGGTAATTTAGAAAGTTTCTAATGTGATGGATCGTGTTAGATCTGATTCCCCACTGGTTTTCTTGTAGTATTTTCTTGAGATCGGCGTATCTTCTGTGTCTAGAGATATGGTTATCGTTTTGAATGACGATATGGTAATGTTCTTTGGTAGTAAAATGGCAGGAATCAGAATTATCTTCTGGATGGAAGTATACTGCTGCTTCTTCGAATTTGTTGAGAAACTTGCATATGGCTGACAATGCTTTGTCTTCAATAGGTGTAGAGAAGGTACCATCTGTATAGTGGCGAATAGTAACATCTTCAATGGTATTTTCAGCGAGTGGATACAGAACGAGTCCGTAGTAGTTGGATTCCATGGTTGAAGTGTGAAGAATGAGTGGAGAATTTAGTTTTTATACGGATTTGTGGAAGCGCGGGTGTTTTTCCGCAAGGTATTTACCGCAGAGTGTTTCCCGCATGTCAGATTTTAATATTGTATCTGACGGTGCGGGCGGGAGGAAATTAATATAAGTGTCACTAATCAGTGTGTTCTCCGGATCCGGAGCCAGGAGTGAGGTAGCGGATCCGCAGATGGAGACGGGCTCATGCCCGCTGATAGCCAGTCGGTGCGGAGGAGCGTACGAACGGAGGAGATCTAACGGGCACGTTCTATTACCACGGCAACTGAGAAATACACTGATCGTCGGTATACGGTATAAAAGAAAACCATACACAAAATTATATAAATAAAATGGGGACATTTTACATAAAGGCAACACAGTTAATAAAAAAAATATTAAAATTTCATAAATTTAATTAAGATCGTTGTATGCCCGAGTTGTAGATCCATCAAAAAATTACGATTTCTGATATGTTCATTGTATTAAATGGCATTTTTAAAGTAACCTCAACTGCCGTAGATTTACTTGTATGCACTTGCCTAGAAAGCACATATTTTGAATTTGAGAAGATGGCAGGGTTAATTAACTTGGCTTTATACAACGTATCTAAGAAACCTCACTGAAATGAAACTAGCGAGTTTACAATGCACACTAAATGAGCATCCAATCCATCCAAGTTACATAAAAGCACAATTTTTAATCGAACAGCTTTATATATGTTACCAATTTATGGTTGTATTATTTAAATTGTGAAGCAGACGATTTGCTGATTTTGCGCTCTGCATGATGTTATGAATGAAAATCATAAGCAGCAGAGAGGACGAACAGTCTCTAATTGACTCACACATGAATTGCAAAAATAAGCCTTGCTAAAAATCGCAAATAAAATCTCAAAAAAGGGGATCGCGGTGACTGGGTGCCGAGCATGAGACTTCTCCGTCTCTGCTGCTACTATCCAAAAATTGTATCAAGACCGACTCGGTATCTCGACCCTGGGTCATGTAAGTTTATTATTATAAATCCATGGGGGAATAACTAAGCCTGACTAAATAAATTTCTAAACTTAATTATGTCCATATCTCCGCTGCACCAAGTCTGATGAATATTTCGCAGAGTATGTGTATCAACTCCGTTAAATACAACTAAAATATTGCAGTTATCTCTGATCACTTTTGGTATTTATGTATACCGCTGCGTTACATAAATTACATGTGTGTTTTTATGTCTACCGCGTGAAAATATTCTGGCAGGATTTGATTGCTTATCCAGCATTACATCGTCGTATACAACTAAATTATTAATAAATCCATCAATATCATCTACAGATGGCGCTTGATTAATATCAGTAATAAATTCAATAACATCGTCACCGTTTTCATCCAACAACTTTGCGTTTTCATTAAAGTCTTTACATCGCTGATCATCTACAGACGGAGCTACTAATTACAACTTGTCCCATTTGATCCATCTCATTATCAAATTAAGCAGTAGTTGCCTTTTAGCAGACCCAGATGGACCTATTATGATCATTCGGACATAATTTGGTAGCGCAGCATGATGCTTGACCGGCTCTTGATTTCATGTCGCCGAAAAATCAATTACATCCATGTAGAAATATAATAAAAATATGGATTTATAGTGTGTAAAATGTAGGAGACGTACTCCCACAAGTGGACTAACAACTATAACAACCAAAAAACAAACGACAAGCAGTTACAGGTAAGTGTGAACGATGTGGTAGAAAAAAAAGTTTATTTCAACAGGCGGAGTTTTAAAGAAAAGGAGCTGATATTGCCGCCCGGTTAACAAAGCTACCAGGAACTCCATGGGCGAAATATCCAGGATAAAAAACATCTTCCAGGATATAATTACTCTGGTCCTGGAACCCGACTTAATATCAGGCTTGATAACCAAGATTAAAAAAAACCAGGTGAATATCCAGTAAATGCAATTGATAAGGCGTGTCACGCTCATGTTGTAGCTTATAAAAGTAAAAATCTACAACATAGACATAGTGCAGATGTAAAATTAATTCATGCGCTAAATTCCATAAAAAATGAATCTTTCAAAGAATCATCAGCTAATTGGTTGGTGAGATCTGCGATGAAGGGTAAGCTTGTATTAGGAGCCGGTAATTAATCAACCGATTATTATTATAATGGAGTCGATTTATTATAGCCCAAGCTGATACTGGAAAGGTAGAGCAGCGATTAGTAAACTCGCTGAAACAGCAGGTGTCGAACGTGTTGCTGCTGAAAAATGGTTAGCACGACAGGCAATATGGCAAATTTATCTACCACCACCTAAAACAATGCAGCATGCACATGGTGATTTTAGCGTGCCAAATGAAGTTCATCAGGCTGATATTTTATTTTTACCACATGATGCTATCAAAACACGTAGACGTCGTGTAACATACAAATACGTGCTAACTGTCGTTGATGTTGCAAGTAGATACAAGGAAGCAGAGCCGCTATCAACAAAGACAGCAACTGAAGTAGCTTCTGCGTTTGAAGGAATTTATCGACGTGGTGGTTTACGATGGTCACAGCTGCTACAATTTGATCCTGGCAGAGAATTTCAAGGTGCAGTATCATCGCTGATGAAGCAACATAACGTCAAAATACGACGAGGACATACTACAATTCATCGTGATCAGGCAATTGTTGAGCGATTTAATCGAACACTTGCTGAGCGGTTATTTGGATATCAATACGCAAAGGAAATAATTCAAGACAAAAGATCTCGCGAATGGGTTGCAAGATTACCAAGTGTGATAGCTGCATTAAATAATGAAATTACTCGAACAACCAACATGAAACCCATCAATGCAATTACAAAAAAACCATATACCCGTACAACGACGTGATTTTTCAGCGCAGCCAGTGCTGGGTAATGTTACTGTAAGATATTTATATGAACCCGGTGAACTTGAAGGTGGTAAAAAAAGAGCGACTGATCCTAGCTGGAGTATTGCCACACACAAAATTTCCAGTGTGGCTACATCTATGGGTAGACCCGCAATCTACAGATTAGATTCAACTGCTCCTCGATTGGATTTACACGTGAACAATTACAAGTAATTCCTGAAGATACACAATTACCACCGCGATCACTTAACTAGCACCCCTACTTCGATTACACTCAAGACAGGACAACATCACATTTTCGCGTGTATGACCAAGACTACTATCTTTTCTATCTACGGTAAATTGTCTTGGATCATTATTTGAATATCGCCACAACATTATACAATTACAGCTCGCACAATGATTATTTTGCTGTTGTTTCAGCGATATGACAAATTCAACATCGAGATCAAAGTCTTTTTTTTTGTTTTTTTGTCACTTTGTTTATAACCAGCCAGTTTTGTTCTTACTATATCACTATCGAGGACATCATCAGTGTTTTCTGTAGCGTCCATGACAATTTTCCGCAGCTGAGATATTTTTCTGACTCGAGACACTGCGAGATAAACTATGTTTGACCACTCGACACGATCATCGACAATCTAAACTCGCGTATCAGCGATGGTTAACCCTTGAGATGAATGAATTGTCATTGTGTATACCAGTGTCCACGGGGATTTATCCCTGCTCAGCGCATCCTCAACAACACTGACATCAACTGCGACAACATCATTTAATACGAGATTCTGTTTCTCAGTCTGTCCTGGTATATCAAGTGTCGATAACACAATGGTACACGTAGATCTCAAACTTTATCTTTATGCAGCTGAAATAACCGATGTTGAAGTGATCACAAACTATCTTTCTACTTGCCACTATCAAATCATTTGGTTTCCACGTTTGCAGAAAGTCGTTCATAGAAGTTTCTGAAATTATTTTACGCGCTATTTCACATTGAATTTTATTCGGTTGTGGTCTGATTAATTTCTTAAACTCCCTTAATTCTATATCAAGAGATCTATGATCGTCATTTATCTCCTCGTAATAATCCACAAAATTCTTTAGCCACCCGTGTGGAGATAACCAAACAAACGGTGGTGGTTGACCATGATCGCCGCACATGACCACAGCTGTATTTTTTAATAATAGCCAATCGCGAAACATTTTTAATGTATCTAGCGATACTGTACATATCTCATCCCAAATGATGATCCTTGGAATATATTTCTCGCCCATCCGATCAGGAGTCCATATGTCACCCTTGTATCGAAAAAAGCTATGATAAGTACATGATTGCACTGCTCGTTGTTTCATTTCTCTTGCGAGTCTGTGTGTAGGTGTTAAAACAACCATATCATCCGAACTCTGTCGAAATAATTCAATAACTCGCGGTGTTTTATCAGACCCCCCCCCCCGCTCCGTTTCGATAGACCGTCTTGTGTCTGGATACTGGATCATACACAGATGCCGCAGACGATAATTCTGATATCTGATTATGTTTGCAATAAATATCTTTAACCGCAACATCTGCGGATTCAGAATAATTATATAACATTTCTTGTTTTATTCTCCAATTACCCCACGATGCATATGTGGTTGTAAATTGAGTCAGTAATTCTGAATATTTTCTTTCAATATAAAACGAATCCGTTGCAACTCTGACTGCAGTGGTAGGGAATTAATTTATCATCGATAATAAATTTATAGAAACTTAAGCGAGCATTGAGGATCTTAAATGAGTAAACTGAGGTGACTCGCCATCAATATAACCAACAATTGTACCTAATCGCGTTCCGTGAGACAAGTAAGCGTTTTCTCGACTTACAAATATATCTCTCATTGTTGCATCAGCAATTATAAAATCATATTCAGCATCATCCATGATTAATCGTGCATAATGTCGTTTATGATCATATGCCCCGCCTTGAGTAAATTTACCGATTATTCTTCTACCGAGATCCTTTGCGGTTTTATCATCATCAGGTGGTCTCAACCAAATTTCGGTCTGAGGACGGTATGATATAATTGCATCACTTACAATCAACGATATTAGTATTTTACAATCAAGCATATATCGTAACAGCACTATTGGTGCCCAGCGTTATTCTGAAAAGTGCCTACCAAACCAAACATAAAAGATCGGAGGAGACCTTTAGCAAACTCGAATGACTCAGTACGGGCGAATCCAGTTAGATAAAAATCAGGTAGGGGTCCGTTTATCGATACTCTAGTCATCTCGTGTGTGTAATGTCCAAATCTTTTAAAATATCCAGAACACTCTCCGTAACCAAGAAAACTTCTCGGATAACATGCGACCATGTCAACCGAGATAACATCGTTGTGGTCATACTTGGTATTCCACAATCCACCGTGTCCGTATTCACAACAACTTAGTTGTACGTCTTCGAGAAATTCAAATCGTGTTGGCTTCCACAAATTTTTCTCTCTTGCAAAGTGAGCTGCAACTGACGGAACGGTGAAACAATTATTTAATAATTGTTCAGCATTCTCTGTTGAAAATTTCTGCGCAAGATTTTTCATTTCTTCATGAAGAGATTCTTTACGATATATTTCACCGTTTGGTCGTACAAATTGATCATATTTTTCATCATCGGAACTCTTAAATGGCCATATTGAGACAGGATTGTTTTCACTTATTTCGTGAATAAAATCAAACATACCTCCTTGGTAAAATCTTACACTCCGATCTCGTGGAAATATTGTGACTGCGCTGGTACACGCGTACGCATTATGATCAATAATTTCAATTGGGGCTCCTCTCGATTTATTCTTTGATTCGTATAAAATCCTTCCTGTGATCGTTGCTACAATCATTGGAAATTTTAATATCATTTCCTAACTCGGCGACCTGATTTATTGTAGCACCGGTATCCTTGACCAATTCGGCCCATTAGTTTATTTTTTCACGTCGTGGATCCGATAAGCCATTTCCAATCATCGCTTTTGTAAAATGTTCGATTACTCGTTCGGCTACACAATTCAGCTTTGAAAATCTCATTGGAGCAAGATCATTAATGCCGGGGTTATCATTTAGCTGATAAATTCCATAAATAACCGCGGTCATAGGATACGCTTGAGCGTAATACGGTCTGTCAATTCCAGTCAGCATTCCTGGCTTGAAAGTTTTACTTAGCACAGCGGTTTTTCCATTAGCAAGAACGGGATCTCGTTTGTCACGGATAATTCACACAGCGGAATCTGTTTCTGATAATACAACAAATTTTATTCTGAAAAAATACTTTTGATCGTTGAGATTATCGATAATTGTTTTCGCACGCTCATCGTTCATTGTAGCATCGATGACATCGTTGACACCTTTGTCATCGCGTATAATTTTGAATGTTGACAATACGTGAGATGCCCCATCGTCGCGAAATTCTTTATTAGCATCCCGAAGAACATTAATCACATTATTCGTCGGATCAGCTAGTGCTCGCCTACGCAGGTCGGAAGATATTCTGTCATGATCGAATCTGGATTCAGGAAACGAAGTTTTCCATGGCTTGATTGTAGATGATCTCCCAAACTCTTCCATTATTATATTTAAAACAAGTTTTTAAATAAAAAATATTATATATATATATAATGACTCAAATAAGGAATCGATGCAAGTGGTTGATGATAGGGTCTTCAACTCCTTGTAACAAATCCTGTGTAAATGAATTCTGCGGACAGCATTTGCAAAGCGTAAGGAGTGGAAGTCTTGGTCCAAAACCGTGCTTACGGCGTGGTGTTGGAGTTATTATGATTAAAAAAAACCATGAATTTGTCAGGGACTCTGCTCTTGATAAGTTATAAGAAACCCTGCAGATTATATAGCTAGATTTGTAAAGATAAAATTTAATTTAGACAAATAATATTATATATAAATGGAGCAAAATGAATTTGTCAGACATCCTATCATCAAGAATTATGAAGCATCTCGTGCTGGTGTAATAAGACACTGTCAACGGAAAAACGAGTTGGTTTTGTTACTTATACTGGTTATCTACTGATCGGCGCCGAGGGAAAAAAAAATTATTACAATCATAAGTTTCTATACGAATGTTTTTCGGGGTGATCAAAGACGTTCTTGTGATTGATGATATTGACTCAGATCCCAAAATTAATGATTTGAGTAACCTTCGATCTATCACGCAGAGCAAAAATTGCAAGTTCGATGGTACTGGAAAGTATATAAAAAATTCCTAGACCAGTTAAATCAATAAATGCCACTACTGGTGAAGAAATAATATTTCAATCGATGAATGCGGCTCTCAAGTATTTTGATATATGCATGCATTTAGCATGAAAAGCCGCAAGTAAAATATACAAATCAGCTTTTTCACAGAAGTATGAACAATGGATTTAATTTTGTTATATCCCATAGAAATCAGCGGAGATACCTCTGCCGCGGATATATAGCGTGGTTGTTAGAGTTATCGTTCTTCCCCTTGACGCCGTCTCTGATTTTATCAACGGAAATAAATTTCAGGATATTTGTAAATAAATATTTTTTGTAGTTAATTCTCTCTTCCGGAGTTTCTTGGGGTTAGGTATTCCTAAAAGTCACAGAATCTAATGGTTGGAAAAAATCAAATCGATTTTCGAAGGATTCGGTGCAACACAATAGACAGGCCTATTACTGTAATGTTATTTCGACAAACACGGAATGAAATAACTACGGTCTGTCGAGGCTGCGTTACCTCAGGAAGTACAAATATTATCTACTTGAAGCGCTGACAGTTGTCTCTGTTGTTTTATAACATTTCCTCCCTTGACTTTATCAAGGATTGCCAGTAAAGGTAGGTGTAATCGTTTATTGAAGATAAATGATGTTTTGTTTTCAGAAACAATATTCCCGTTTTGCTGAATCCGTTGGATTTCCTGTTTCATCTATATTTTTTGCGATTATAATTAAGAAAAAATAAATTACAAACAGCAAAAAAGCCACGCCCAACGCGCGAACTACTGTTGGATTTTTCTGAGTATTAGTTAGCTTATATATCATATAACCCGTTTTATTATTCGGAGTCCTCTCCTGATTGCTCGAACCTCAATAAACAAACACACCTTCCCACCATGTCACCACGTGGTGAGTGCCCTTTTGCACTCTCCCGGGGTTGATTTTGGGTTGTGTGTGTGAAAAAATCTATTGAACGTAGAGAATGGCTCCCGTGTATGTTTTTCTGTCCTTAGATACGATTTATGTATTAAGCCATCCTTAATTAATTGTATATACTATATGTAATGTGCCGTCCATAATTAAAATTGTATACACTACATGTACTGTGCCGTCCTTACTGTAAATATATCTTCCTGAGCCTGCAAGACTGTCATATCACAATATATGGTTTCATGGGAGACTGTGTCATCCTTAGAATTAAGGTTTACTCTAAATATATTTTCCTGAGCCTGCTAGACTGTCATATGGCAATCTACGGTTTTCATGGGAAATTGTGCCGTCCTTAATTAAATTTGTATACACTACATGTACTGTGCCATCCTTACTGTAAACACGACCTCCTGAGCCTGTTAGACTGTTGTTTGACAATCTGGGGACTCACATGGGTGGTTGTGTTGCCTTTAGAATTAAGATTTAGAATTAAAATTAATGTACTGTACCGACCTCTACTAAACACGCCCTCCTGAACCTGCTAGACTGTCATATGGCAATCTAGGGGTTTATGGGAGATTGTGCCGTCCTTAGTGTAAAAAAAACACCCTTATGGACATGCTAGAATGTCATATGGCAATCTAGAAGTTCACATAAAGTTTTAAAATATTTTTCTTTTAGACGTATATTTAGTATATAATGAATTACGAAAATAGCAATGCTATTATTTCTGCTATTAAAATATTGGAAAAAGACGGCATACATATATCTGATGAACTAAATCCTGAAAAAGATATTTCTGATTTTGAAACATTACAAGAACGTAGGGGAGAGAGGGATGACACTGCCATCAGAATACCGGCCCGTAAAGCAAATTCAAACGGGGATGTTTCAGTCGCTGGCTACAGTTAAAGAAAGTGAAGTGAGGGAATTTGTCCCTCTTTCTCGTAATAGAAAAAATTAGATCAGAACTGTCTCGTGAATAAGAGGCAAAAACGACAATCAATACTCGCATAAGACAATTAAGAAAAATTATGCCAGAAACTGTCAGTGGTAATGAAAATGAAAGTTAGACTCATTCGTGGAAATGAAAGTGAAAGTATGTCAGATTTTAGTCTTTCTCTCACTGATTTTAGTTGATTTGTCAATTATAAAAATATTCCACCCCCGTTGATAAAATCAGGGGGATGAAAATAAAGACGGGGATTACTTTTTTTATACTGTTTTAATGTGTATCACCCGTCAGTGGCATGTTTTAGGTATGAAATGTTCCCTTGATAAAATCAAGGGAGGCTACATTCTACGATTAAAAGTCCTCGAAAACCGTAGATTTTTAAGATTAAAAATCATTAAGATTTCACATATTAATTCTGACTTAGCGTATGTCCACGAAGGTCAAGCAAATTATTGATCTGATTAGTTAGTCTGAAATTCATTCTTGATAATAATAATTATGACATCGTAGATAGACCGGGTTAATAGGTTCTTGCACAATCAGATATCCGGGTGGGACTTGCGGGGTAATTCTATATCAAATATATCCTTGCTGTGCTTGATTTGATATTTCTATGTTCATCTGATAGCTGCCATCAATTACGTCACATACAAGATTGACCGCGATCGTTGAGGTTATGTTTACAATTCCCGGCGAAATTTGACGTCATTGTCCGTGTTGTCCATTGTTGTATCTGAGAATACTTGCCGGCGGCAGTGCTTATCTCCACTGTTCAAGTATTTTAGGAAAAAACTCATCAATGATATCATTAACTGAATTTTTTTAGTTCGTCTGGGTTATACCCGGGAAATTTAAATGTAGGTAGATCTGATTCATTTATTGAATAATATTTGAGAAATTCTAGCTTGGGTTTTTCTTCTGACTTAACTAGAATTTTTCCTCGGCGATAACAAATCAAGAAGATATTCTGTAAAACTCTGTCGTATGTTTTCTTAATATTGTTTGTGTTTTTCTTTAACTTCACCGAGTAACGTGTTTAAACTTGGTATACCACCACCCGCTCTATTGGTGCTACCATCAGTGGTAAAATAACTGTACTCCCAATATAAATCCTTCCCCATGAACAATAATTTACCGTTACCATCATAATCATTAATTATTGCTTTATAATAAGTTTTTATGTATTATTCTGGAACAGTTCCCCAGTACGAGCTTTTGTACGAAGTAAAATCAGTTCGAGTTGGTTCAGATATTGGAGGAGGTGCCTCTGGGGCAATTCAGGGCATCATAACACTGATCTGATCGATGACTGATCATAATCTGATATCGTCGTATCGTCAAGGCTTGATGATATCAACGACGACAATTTAGCGTACGCGCGTGTTGCCGTGTGCGCGCACAGAGTAATCATGCAATTTTGTGCTCGTGCACGTATATATCTTTTTCGCGATAATATTAAAAACAACAGCAATTGTTGCTGATGATGAAACACATATCGTTGCTACTGGTAACGTTAATGGTGTTAGCGCTGATAACACTACGCCGGTGGACGCAACCAGTGCAGATACCGAATATACAATGACATCGATGGCAACTACACGTCTTCGGTATTTTTTTTACTTTCGTTGTATACTTGTCAACGATCGTTTTTAGCGCTGTTTGCCATTCACGTACTTGATCATATCTAAATTTTTGAACGCTTGATTCTGTTGAGGCCATTATTATATTTTACACAGAAACCAATTGAGGCGTTTCAGCAACAAATACCAGACACCACCAGTAAGATGTTGCGGTTAATTTCTTATCAGCTGCTTCCAGTATAAATGTCTCTTCGTCGTTGCATATTAACACAACAGTCACAACCCCGGAAAACTTATCGGTTGAATGCCGTCAGGGATATGTAGTGTATATATTAAATTTTGCAGTGCTGAACACAGAAAACCTGTACACACCAGTGACCGTTGCGGTATGTTTGATAGTATTAGTCTGCTGTGACCATGTTGAGAGTCCTGGTTATATCGTGTATACCACGTTGGTAATATGTTTGTGGTGAATTTTAATCAGATTACTTTTGACATCTTCTAGTGTTTTTTTAATCGTTTCAATGCTCGTCTTGACATCAGAGTTTCATGTCAGCGGTCAACGGGGTGCCAAAGAAATCATCTGCGATTTCTTAAGTTTCTACAGAGATTTGTAAACGCACTTACGTGGACATCATACTCAGCCCACAACGTGGATAATTTACCATCAACGGTAGTTAACGTGTACATATTTTTGCTTGTTGCGGCATCTTCGTCCGATGTTGGATCTCACGATTATTTTACTTCAGTTCATGCTGAGTTCACCTGTCATTGTGTCGCCGATATTCTTCAAACGTTTAGCAACGCTTCTTGCAATTTCATCTCTGATGGTTATAAACAATATATGTGAGTCTCTGATTCTACCGCCGTCAGTAAACACAGGGATGTCATCCGTGGTAGCACCGAGAACTCTACGAACTATATCATTCCATTTGATATTACTCGTTTTTGAAACACCGTATTTATCCTGAAAAACAACAACCTCATCTCGGTCAACCCCAGAGAGGTTCATGATATCTGCGAGTTCGTCTTTAGTCGCGTAATTTGAAAAATCTATTTCGTCGAACTTTTTTAAAAAAAATCTTAGTAGTATCACCGCGGGATCTTCCGTAATATCTACCATTATTCTTTTCTGTCTGATCTAAATCAATGATTTCTCAAACTGTTGACCTGTATAATTAGATACGGCTTTGTGAGGTGGCACCGATGGCGTCGCTGATACAGCGTCAAGTACAGCAATTGCTTCACGGCCGGATATTGGTTAATGCTTTTATTAGTAGCGCTGAGTACCAGATTGGCACTCTGTGTCCGACTTTGTACGCAGAGAGATAGTGCATAAATTCCTGCGATGGAGCTAACCCGTACGAGTCAAAATAAACAATTCCACGGGGATCATTTGCGTATGCTACCCAATGAGTTCCAACCCCGGTGGAATTATCAAGATTAATAATACCAGTTTCGGTCTTGTTTGGTTGTTGTGGTAACTGATCGCGCATAAAAACACCTCTAAATGTTTTTATTTTTAGTTGCTTAGCAGTATCAAGCAAATCAAAATTTGACATCGGCCAAACTAACGCAGTGTTCCTGGAAGTCTTAGACCCTTTCCAACGGGGATGAGTTCCTGGAAGCCTTAAGCCCTTTCCCGTTGCTTTTTTTAATGCCATTCCAGCAGTGGTTTCATCAGCACCTAACGCTGATGCTTTTTCAACGGCTGGAGCGTCAGCGGCTATTAGCGCTGGTATTGACGCGAGTAACGGAAAGATACATCCGGTCTTAGCGGTATCGCTGATGGCACCAGTAGAAAGTTTAAGTCGTATTCCGGTCTTGGTTTGTCTGGCTTTATCGAGATGTTTAAGCTGACGCGATGTCAACGACAGGTTATTTTCACCCCCCTGTGATTTGACTGTGCTTTAGCGTTATTGTGGTTCCTGTTTGTTTTACTGACTCGGATTGTAGTTTTTTTTAATCTGACCAGGAGTCAGCCAAACACTTACAGGATGGTAAGACATTTTATAAAAATACTCGTGTTTTTAAATCGTTACATATTTGGAAAACATTACATGTTTTCTATTGGAGCGTCAACGATTTTCATTCTGCCACCAGCGCCTTCAAGCAACATTGCCTTGTCGCTGAGTATAACCGCGATTGTTCTGTAATTAACGCCACCACCTTTATTTACGCTGGCTCTAAAGTGGATATAAACAACAGATTGTCTGAATAAATCAAGATGCTCCAGCGAAAAGTAATAGATCGGATACAGAGTTCTAAAATCAAACTGTGATATTTGCAAACCATTGTCTATGTTCCGCTCACGTCCCAAAAATCGTTGATACACACGGGTTACATGATTTTGTTCATAGTTTAGCAGTACATTTTCCGCTGGTTCTTGTTGTCCGTTTACCCGCAAAGAAACCTCCGTAACACCAAGTCTGTCAAATATCATATGGCTATGAGTTTGAGAGTTCAACTGTGCAGTCTCCTTTAGTGCAATAAAGATATGTCGCGGTGCAGAAACACCTTGCTTGCTGTGATGCTATATGCCACGTAAATTGTCCGTTTACGTCAGTTTGCATGCTGTCCTTGGTTGATGTATGCCATGACAGCAGTGAATTAACGCCTTGATTCATAAAAGTCAGTAGTTGTTCTTCTGTGGTGATCGCTGGAGTTATTACCGGCATCCATAGTATAAAGTTTGCCAGTACTACCTTACCAGCATCACCCATAGGTTTCCAGATATCTTCTGGTAACCGATGTGTTTTGATCTCTTCAACTTCTCTCATACATTGTGCGAATTTATCCTTGCGTTTACTAGTGATTCTTTGTATATTTTCAATTCCTCGAAATACAAAAGGAATCCATGTTTCTTCTGAAATATCGGCGGTGTTTGGATCTAATAATTTATCGATCTTTATATCCGTAAGCGGAAATCGACCTATATTTCTCCTGAAGTAATCTATAACCCTCTTTGGTAAATTGAGCTGGTAATTTTGAAGGTGGTTTTAATTCTGACGTAACAAGTTTCTTTACATCACTGACCTCCTTACAGACTCTATCAATACTATCAAATATTTGTTGCATTTCTTTACCGACGGGAGGAGGTTGAGCTGCAGCTATTTCAGTCTGAAGTCTTTTAAGATTCTTTTTGTTTTCTTTGTTTTCTTTGCTATTTTTCCAGTTTGCTCAGCAGTTTGTATTACTGATGGAAGAAGACCTTCGGTAGCCGTTGCGACTCTTTCAGTAATTTTTGTAACGGGTTTAAACAATTGTTCTGCACCTTCTGCGAATTCAGCTTGTGATTCTTGTCTCGCTTGTAGTTTTTCTCTAACAGAATCTATTAGTGGAATATATTTCTTAATCGCTTCTAGTCGTTCTCGAGCTAATATAGCTGTGTAAGATTCCTGCGCTGGTGGCATTGTTTGTTATAATTTTATTTTAATTGATAGCAGCAGAGAGGGCGAAGTTTCATACTCGGCACCCAGTCACCGCGATCCCCTTTTTTTGCGATTTGTTTTGCGATTTTCAGAAAGGCTTATTTTTTCAATTCGAGGGTGAGTCATGTAGAGTCTGTTCGTCCTCTCTGCTGCTTCACAGAAAACGATTATTTGATCTGCATATGGTTTAAATGGGGTTTTATGACTTACAAAAACGTATAAAACGAATAATGTATGATATTTCATCGTGAATGGAGTATTTCTTCCAATTAGCAATCTTGACAGATTTGCAGACTCATAGAGTATATGGTTATGTCCGGGTCATGTGATGGATGGTAGTGAATCTCTGAAATGCTCCTGCCACATTAATACGCATCACGTGGTAGTGGTACTACATGTGACATCTTTGTTATGTCTCGGCGAAGACGCTTTCCAGTCATAAAGGTATCGTTTGTTTGAATACGTGATGTGGAAAATGTAGAATCTCATGACACACAATCCTCATAAGTTCTGGTGTTTTCAAAATTCGCTTACTTAGCGGCGTTGGTGTAGAGTACAGTAAACCTAGTATTTTTTCCGTTATCATTCATAAATGTACGACAGTTCTACATCCTATTTATTTACGGTAAAATGTCCCTATTTGGCAAGTGTGTTATGTCTCTATTTACCACATCGTATTTGGAAGTAATACACGTCAACTCAGTTTCTCACAAAGCACAAAAAGGAAGTATATATATATATATATATATATATATATATATATATATATATATATATATATATATATATATATATGTGTGTGTGTGTGTGTGTGTGTGTGTGTGTGTGTGTTCACCAACGTCCGCTTTTTAAACAGTTTGTTATTACTTTTACAATAATAAGGGTGATATGTGTATAAATACTTATTACCGAATTAGAATTTTCTTGTTACGCGCCCTTGACTGCAAAAACGGTAACTATCGCAACAACGTAAACAAAACTCATAAACGTTTGACTTTGTCTTATGGTGGAAATATATGAAGCCTTCCGTATTGGCTAGATAGCATGAGTAAGACGGCCCTCCACTTAGTAGGCTTGGAGGTGAAAGTGGCTTGTCTTCAAGGACTGGTGCAAAGTCAACAACATTATCCAACAGTGCCTCCATTTAACACGTAGCTTACCTTTTCCTCTTGCTTTTCAGGGATTAAAAGTAAGATTCAACTACTGTCGATGCCTACCGATCCATGACGCCCGAAACTTTCTGCATCATGGCAGAGGGGATCATACTCAGAATAAAGACCTCTTTGGCTTATTGGTCAACCTAGACCTGCAGTACCCTAAATATCTAACTTAGTTTCTCGAGTGAAATATGTTCTTGCTGATTCCCTTTAAAATTTAAAATGTTTTCCGATATTATCTCGATCGGCACGCAGGACGAACGAATTTGCATACCATATCCGCGGACCCATTCTATCTTCAATTTAGATCAGAGCCGGTTACTATCAGCGGGCAATCAGAAAGTGACCTTTAGCCTGCACCTGAGAGCAGCTGCATCAAGATGTAGTCTGCGCTCTCAAGCTTTGCCTAATACGCTCTGAACATTTTCGTGGAACACGAAATTGACTCTTTCTTCCAGTTAAGCCTGGTCTGGCTAAATTTCAAGGATGCCTCTTAATATGACTATTTTGTAAATTATTGCAATCTTTTCGGCAGACTTTAATTTTCACACTGGTATTTTTGCCAACGTAGCCAATGTTTAATCACTGCCAAATATATCACATATAAATACATGACAATCCATGCTCTTTGCCGCCAACATAAACTTATTATTCTTTGTGTTGATATGAATAGTATACTAATGGCGGAAAACTACTGCAGGTTCGAGCTAACAAATTTTTGGAAACCTACTGTAGGTACATGCTAACAAATGCATGTAAAACTAAATTTATTAGCACGAACCTGCATTTTTTTATAAAAAAAATTATCTTTTGTGTTTTATTCTGAAATACAATGCGTTGAAAGGACTGCGAGAAATCTGCAACAAGGTACTGTAAACAATTAGTAATTATTTTATCATTTAGCTCATGTAATCAAACTATTTATAAAATATGCTTAAGAATACTGTGATCAAAATCTCAGCTCAGAAATTATATTGATATTATTAATATTGACAAAAATATAAAGATATTTTCTTGGCAGTTGTATTAAAACTTCATGGTTAATTCATTTAAAACAGTTTTTTGAACAGTACTAATAACGGGAAACAAAATGTTACTGTATCAAATGTGACTGCTGAACATTTTATTTTGATGTGAACCTGAGGAATTTTTAAATATATATAATGGTTTCCTTACAAGGCCTCGTTTAATATAGGTCACCATCCCCACCCCCGTTAAGTGGCCACCTTGTCTTCCACTGAAATAGTACTCATTCTGAGATTTTTCCCCTTCCTCGTGAGATATTATAGGGGTTGCTTTGAAAAGAGGAGTTCCAGTCTATTAATTTCATTTCAATCTTCCAAGTGAACTTATTCACGGTTGCAACGGAGTTACTGATCGTAGCGGATAAAATTACCTCCCTTAGCTCCAATACGCATGCCCACAAAAAATTTCCAGTTCCGGATAGTTCACCGTTCTACACTTGGTTAGCGAAATATAAAGTCAACAAATGAAGGAATCTTAGCTGTACTACAAATCATTATGGTTTAACCAAAGAATCAAGTATATATGTCTAACATCTTTTGTTCATACTAGGATAATAATTATAGACATAACATCAGATAGTTAGATTCGGTGTCCATACTTACATTATATCAGATAATTAAATAATATTTACTTTCCATACTTAAATGATATCAAATAATTAAATTAAGTACACTGTCCATACTTGATAATATAGATTCATTATCCATAATTTCAGATTCATTTGTAGGAACATTTCACTTTGCTCCCCGATTTTAAACATTTATTGCACATTTTTGGCTATATACTTTAACGAAAACAATCCCAACAATTTGCATTTTTCATATGTTGATATATCCTTCTTTCTCAGTTACTTCCGCAAGGCTAATAGTTAGTTTATAACACGAGTTAAGAAAGTTACAACACAAGTTCGGTAAGAAAATTATAACACGAATTCGATACGTCAGCTGATTTGTAATGCTGAGTATTTTAAACCAGAATTTCTTTTTATATAAAAAAAATCGAACACAGAATTTTAATGTATTCAGAGGAACTTAACAAAGCAATAATTACATTAGCTATCACAACGATAAAGGAGTGTAATTAATGCAGACGGAATATTTATTCATATTTGGGTGTAAATATCGTGCAATATTCAGATTAAATAACATGCCTTATGACGTTTTTGGGGGGTTCATTTTATTTTTGACTTTTGAAACATTAAGTATGGATGGTACAGGCAATAACTTTCAGGATGATTTTTCTTTGCTTATGCTGACATGTAATAACTCTCAAATTTGCTGGGGTCTTTAGACAACATTTCTGATTACCACCAGCAAATTTATCTAGAACAGCCTTCTTAAAATTAGTTTAATTCTGTTTAATTTCCTTACATCAAATATGTAAGTTTTTAAGATCCAATTAGTTCACAGATTCCGTCCTACTAGTTTGGTTCGCCTTTTAAATCAATATCGATCCACGTGACCGGATGTAAAATTGCAAACAGTATGATTTAAAAAAGAGACTGTTTGTAAGAACATGATCTACAAGTCAATAATAAATGGATACTCACAAATATTCATATTTGTTGTCTTTATCTATCAGTCAATCTTTCTATCGTAGCATCATTTTATACTCGTTTTAACCAGAAGTATGTTTATGTAATATACGTATATGAACACACATTCATTCGAGGATATACATACCCATGTACCAGACGAAATGAGGCAGACATACATACAGACAGACAGGCAGATAGGTGAGAGCCACAAATGTCCTATACATGCACAGTGTCTAACATCGATATTTCTCCAAATTGTATACTCTAAAATTTCCAACCGTTCAAGGACAAAAAAAATAAAAATAATAATCATCAAGGAGACTCGCACGTACGCCTGTCTGTACAAGCGTGGTCGATATTTGTGCATTTTGAAAAAAAAATCAAGTTATTGTATGAAAAATATAATGAACATTAATAGAAAAGCAACAGTCTAAATCAATAATAAAAGAACCTTAAGAAGTTAGAATTTGTTTCTCGTTGTCGTTCAACCTCCATTAACTGCTATGATTGAAGCTGTAAAAAAATAAACACATTTTCATTATTCTTCAAGCGAGATAAATTGCAAGAACTTTCTACGAAGCGATACACTTTCGCACAATCAAATAATACAAACTAGAGCATAAGGTCGTGATGGAAAGATAATGAAGTTCTGAAATGGGCAGAGAATATTTATTTGAAAGCTGGGAGCAGCGCAGGTTAGTGAGAAAAAAAAAGATGTAAAAACAATTGGTCAAATATTGATAGAATTTCTTTTTAAGATAGTGAGATATCGATCCTGCTTGCATAATGTGAGCGGTCTGTCACATTTCTTGATCTTCATCTGCCATCTTAAATGATTGAACTATCCATAAGTGAGTTGCACCGAAATGCCCTCTGGTGTTTTCAAGGGGAGATACTAACCGTGAAACCCCTTATAACACTCACCAGGCTGTAGGCTCATGTTTTTAGTCAAGCCTATTCTTCTGGAAGGTCAACATGGTGTCCATGAGCGTGTCCATCCGTGTTTCCGAATGTATGTTCATGCCAAAGATTAACCGTAATGTTAAAGGCTTGTATGTAGTAAGTTTCTCAAGTACAGTTGTCATTGGTATTTTGATACATCTTCATGTGTTTATCAATTTACTGAAAGCTACGGGAGACTCTCAATATAACAGGTCTGGATCATTTTGTGTTTTGAGGTCAGAGACTTGAGAATATTCGACACTGGTACTGTATGAATCATCTGAATGATACCTTGTTTTCAAGTGATTGGTATATTTGTCTGGTTAAAATATTCATGTACTCTTTCTGGTCAGAAGGATGAAAGGCACTTTATTTTATATATAATGACCATATTGTTCATTTCGAAAGCATTTTCAACTTACAAAAGCAACATATTTTTTATTTTTGTTAATAATATTTAGTTTTATGAGAGAGTCATACAAGATAGGAAAAAAAAATTGCATGTACCAGTAGAGAATATATTTTGGTCGGTCTTGGTTTGAATTATTATATATTTATTTCCAATAGATTAATTATTGTTCTTTCATTATATAAAATATAAAAAACTACACTTTAACAATCTGAAAGTAACAGACGTAGTCATGCAACAGAAACCTACTACTTATAAGATAGATATCTAGTGTATGTAGATGTACAAAACAATCATCTTGTTACTGTAATTAACATAAATAGCCGGACCCCAACCCAATTTCCTGGTACCATAATTTCCAAATTGGCAGTTGTTTTAAGTAGTACAAAAAATGTCGGAACGCCAAGCACATTTCTTTAAAGCTGCAAACAAAGCAAAACTTACACCCCCAACAAACAAAAAAAAAAATATGATACAAACAATACACGTTGGAACATAAGCTTCGAATGTTTTAAGTTAAAAAATTCCACCCCTACCCCGCCGATTAAGTTGACAACAGGTATGGCCTGAACCAGCTTCGATTATTCTGCTTATCACGTGGATTACCTGAAAAACAGCCAACACGCTCTGCGTCTTATGATCAAACAATTCCCTTAGCAAACTGATCTGCAAGCATGTTAATGATAACAGAAAAGCTACCTTTCGTCTCTAGACAGCGGCGCAATTAATTAATGCATTGTTTCGAAAATTTTAAAGTCAATATTTACCAGCTTTATATTTAGCCAACGTGTGAAAAGTAGGCATTTATTTTTACAACCTGATAGTAAACAAAGGGAGACAAAGCAGTCACGAATCTGAGAAAAAAAAATGTTTTGAGTGCCATATATATATTTACGAAGAAATAGTCAACATCTTTTATATACGAGCTTCACAAGTTCTTTTTTCAAAGTTTTATCCAGTTGTAGATTTTCACGTGATAACCTTAATTGGACGGATTCAGTTGGGTTTTTGGATCAGTAACGGCAAATATATTAACACGATGAATAAAGATTTGCAAACAAAAAGGAGAACAAACACCAGAAATGCAATTCTCCTCACAACTTTGTCTGTCTGGAGCGGTAGCATCGACATTAAATTTAAATTGTTGGTGAATACGTTGTCAGGTTTTTAAAATGATTAATTAATGAGAACTAGTTATAGACACGACGGTGCTGTAAGTTTTGGGAGCAAACGTAGGTTTGCATGCAGTTTTTGTTTTAAGGTAGGTAACCAAATGTGCAATGTACAAAGTAGCCCTTTGGCGTTGTATCACCTGTCGCATTAGGACTTCCGAAAGGCTCGAACCAATTGCAGATGGACAATCAGAAGGGCATGCACAAATTTGTCATCCACTCATAAATGTATAAGTTCATACTTTCTATGTTTTCGTTGTTGTTGTTGTTGTTTTTGTTCTAGGGTTTAACGCCATTTTTCAGCACAAGATAGGCTATACATGGCGGCCAGTATAACTGGTGGAGGAAGAACCCTAGAAAACCGAGGGAGGAACCACCGACCCACGAGAAGCTACTGGCAGGCTTTCCCACGTAACCACGCTAGCCGAGCTTTGGACTCGAACCCTCGCAGACAGAGATGAGATGGCAGTGATCCGGAACGGTGAGCGCTTTAGACCACTCGGCCACTCGGCGCTGAGCAACTAAATTTATCAAGCAACTTCATAAGAAAATATGATAATCCAAATGGGAGGTATTTTTCCGGTTCTAATTCGGTTTTACATATGCTATAATACACATTTATGTGACTAGTTCACATCACTTTGTAAGTTTTGTAAAGTCGAATCCTTATTTCTTTGCAAAAATTTTGAAAAAATCGTTTTTCGTCTCTTGATTTAGCCAGACATACCCAAAACAAAATCGAAATAACATGTCTTTAACTCTGGATGCCCAGGTGACACGGTTATTTTCATCTTTTCAACATTAAATAACATTGGCGTGGATAGCGAGTTGAAGGCATTCTTACAACCTTCAACCATTATTTAATGCATCTTTAAAAGAATACGACGTACAAAGTAGGTATCTTCCGCACTCCCCTAACACAACTGTTTTATTGGTAGCTTTAGGAACACCTAAATACTGTTTGCAAAAGTTGTACTAAAAATTTGCAATATCTCTACCAAATTCATATCACCAAATTTCTGTTCCATAGCATGTAATTGCTTTCATTACAGAATCAACAATTTTAAAAGCGCCTTCTACACTAAAACAGCTAAATCGTTTTTGATAATCCAAATCCTTGATGTTGCTTTCTTTGGATGAGCCGCTGTCTGCGTATCTGTCGTCCAAACCAACTTTGGGGTGAAACATAGACCCATGTACACTCACTCAATACAACATTCTTTGAAAAACCATACCTTATTTTACTTGAGATATCCCCCATTTCTAAAAACAATGATTTTATTTTCATCGAGATTGACCATTATACCAGTTTTATTATAATTACGTTAATCATTAATAAAAAGGGAAAACATGATAAGGCTTAAAACACAACCTTACCTTGTACCTAATGTACATTCGAAGTAAGTAGTTAAACCTTTAGGTGTTCGGACACAGCTTTTCATGTTTCTATACATAAATATTAAAATGTTTAATATTTTACCATTCATAAGCTAAGGTATTAATGACCACCATAATTTAGTATGTTGTTCTTTATCACAAGCATTTTAAAAATCGACAAAAAGACAATAAAATCTACTTTTTCTCTTGGATATAGGAGAGACTAAATCTCGTAGATAAAAAATCGAGAAGGTGGACTCAACGTGCCAGTAATAGCCTCGATAATGTCTCAAAACGAAATATTGCGGGCAAACGAAAGGCTTGCAGGTATTGCCCTGATTCTCGAGCAGAGAATTTCATAAGGCGTCTCAAATCAGGTGAGACCCTAGAGCCATGATGAGAGAGCTAAAGGGGTTAGATCATCTTTTCCAGGCTAAACTGGAAGAAAGAGGCATGTTCGTGTTCCACTAAGATTCCACTTGTGAAACTGAGAAAGACTTAGGACGCTGCAGGTCGACGTTGACCCATAAGTCAGAGAGATCTTTATCCTAACCAAGACTGTCCTCCATGATGACAGAAAGTGTCAGATATCATCTATCGGTGATGCTTGATATTAGCTGAATCCAACATTTTTATCCTTAAAAAAAACAGAGGTCAGCTATTTGTTGGATAGAACCACTCAAAGAGATGTTGTTGTTAACTGTGCATCAGTCGCTGAAGACACGCCGCTTTCCCTCATAAGCCTCTAAGTGGAAGGCCTTCTTGCTTATGCGATCGCTCCACACTCGAAGGTTTAAAATCTTCCTAAGGCATTTCCAACAAAATCAAGCGTATATGAGCAGTCGTTCAGGAAAGGATGGAAAACTTGTGCCTAAGGCTGTCTGAGAAGATCCGGTTTGGCTGGGATCCTCCTGCATAAATCTATCGCCAAGTCAAATAGACCATTGGTCTAGGACTTGTACCAGCGGAAAGTGCGATTAGAATCACTTTGCACTTCTGTCCCCTCAACTTCTGAATAATATTCACCACTAATACCGATGGGCCAATGGCAAAGGCCAAGAACCGTTCCAAATTGAGAAGCGGCCCATGCTACAGCAACACGAAGATGAGAAACAAAGGTTAGAAGTTCGTGATTCTACCTGGTCGTGAAAAGATCCATCTTTCCTCGCAACCCCTCACCCTGCCCCCAGTGCGCAATTGCAATGAAAGACCGACCATATAAGGACCATTTTATATGAAGAATATCACCTTTCCAGGATAGTGAATTAGCCAAGAATATGTCTGATCTTACTGCCGATGTCGAAACATGTGTACTAAGGCTGGAACTCTTCAATCAAGAGACAATGATGTGCTGATTTGGTACCGTCCTTTGAGAAGCATGTCACTGTTTGCTCGGACATTAATGAGACGATATTCTCGTGGGTGCAATCTCTCCAAAAATGAAAAGCATCGATCATCGCCTTGATTTGCAACGAAGTTTGATCTGATTCGCGTTGATCAACCGAGAACAACAAAAGCTCGCAAGCTGTGATCTGTTTCCCGTTGGAAATGTTTCAGCCGAATTCCTGCCGTGAACCACCTTTGATTGAGCTTGTAATACTAATTCTAGAATCTAGCAACCTTCGGAAGGAGTACAACTGGGATTGCAAAGACATCTGTAAAGGGTACATGTAAGAGCGACCCAACGGAGTCAGATCTGCTTCTGCGCATTCCTATTGGAAATCGATTGTACAAGTTCTACGATTCGGATTACCCGAACGTGTGTTATATGTACAAAATCGATTGTACAAGTTCTACGATTCGGATTACCCGAACGTGTGTTATATGTACAATATTGCACTGGGTGAGGAATTACATAACCAGATGGACGAACAGCTGCGATGAATACACAGTTATCAATTTATCAGAGACCCTAGATAACGCAAATGGTATCGAATACCGCTCCATTCCCTGACAAGAGTCGAACAGTATAGTTTTGGATGATGTCGTCCATGTACGTCACCGTCGCAATGGCTGAAATAGAACGGAACAGGGTGACGACGCAGTTCAATATTTTTGTGATGGGTCGAGGACTGATGTTCCAGCGGTACAGATGGCTTGAAACTGGTAAATATTCTCTCTGTATGCACGCCGAAAGAATTGCCATGGGAATGGTTTGATGGAGACGTGAAAGTAAGCATCGGTCAGGTCGAAAATGACTAGAAACGGACCGATGGAGAGTCGAACTTATAGTGCCATCTCCATCTTGAATTGCTGAGGGACAACTGATTTATTCAACGCTAGTCGATGACCTTTTTCACAAAAATCATTCTGGATTAGAACTCATGCGATTCTGAATTTCGAACAATCTCCACCGCCCGCTTGTCTGTGTATCACCCTGATCTCTTGCGCAAAAACGTCATCCTTCCCATCATCTGACGGTATTTCTGTCAGTAGCGCTGAGGAGGACGAAAGATTAGGTGGTTGGATAAACTAAATCAGAAACACTCTGAGACGATTCCTATGACCCACTCGTTTTGCCGTAAAGGACGATCCAATGAATATTTGTGATGTTTCATCTGGTCAGGCAATGTTACAGTTGGTCCAGTTAACAGGTATTTTCAAGACTTTAACTTTATGGATACATTGTCATGCCAACTGGAAGATGCCAACATAAAGTTCTATAAGCATGTACTTTTCACACAAAAAAAATTTTCCGACCAATATTCGAAATGGGTGTTTTAATGTATCTCAGCCGATTCCCAATATTTTTAACACGATGTACAATCGATCTGTAAAGCAGATACTGCCGAGAAAACAGCTGATCGATAGTTGGAGTCATGATCTAGAAATGTTCAGTTCATATGGCCAATACGCAGTCTTCCTTTTATGGCATCTGTTATTAGCAATACAGATTTGAGGTGTGACCAAAATGGATCTTTTAGTGAGGAAGTTTCTGAAGACAGATGTTTGCTGACATCCTTAACTGTACAGTTTTTTTTTTAAATAGTGATCTAATACAAGCAGAACATTGTCTGATCAGATGAAAATCATGCAACTTTGACATTTTCTTTCTCTTAGTTTCTCTCATAGCTAACTCATAAAGTTGTGTGATAGCTCGTTGAAAAGGAACATTATAACACAAAGATTACTGAAATGTTTCACCGTGGACTATGTGTGTCAACTGCAGTTTCTCAAGTTACAAACATTGGCTCTGGTTATATGTTTTTCTGATAAGCCATGTATTAGATACTATGTTCATGGTTTAGACCCACTGTATTATCAAGATTGCGTGTGGTTCGTCAGATCCGGGACTGACCATTCGGGCTGAGAGTTCTTTATATGGATATCACTGCTGAACTCTGATGGGCTCTATCCTGGGAAGACGTTTTGCCGACAAACCTTGTCTCTGGTACAGGAAATGTCGTACCGTAGACTGTGGGTATATCCCACATCGTGTCTTCTTGTTAAGATTTTTTGTTTTTAGGACCCGTGACGTACCGTATACTGTGGGTATATCCCACATCGTGCCTTCTTGTGAAGATTGATTGCTTTTAGGACCAATGACGTACCGTAGACTGTGGGCATATCCCACATCTTGCCTTCTTGTGAAGATTGATTGTTTTCAGGACCAATGACGTACCGTAGACTGTGGGTATATCCCACATCTTGCCTTCTTGTGAAGATTGATTGTTTTCAGGACCAATGACGTACCGTAGACTGTGGGTACATCCCACATCTTGCCTTCTTGTGAAGATTGATTGTTTTCAGGACCCATAGCGTACCGTATACTGTGGGTATATCCCACATCGTGCCTTCTTGTTAAGATTGTTTTCAGGACCCATGACGTACCGTATACTGTGGGTATATCCCACATCGTGCCTTCTTGTGAAGATTGATTGCTTTTAGGACCAATGACGTACCGTAGACTGTGGGCATATCCCACATCTTGCCTTCTTGTGAAGATTGATTGTTTTCAGGACCAATGACGTACCGTAGACTGTGGGTATGTCCCACATCTTGCCTTCTTGTGAAGATTGATTGTTTTCAGGACCAATGACGTACCGTAGACTGTGGGTACATCCCACATCTTGCCTTCTTGTGAAGATTGATTGTTTTCAGGACCCATAGCGTACCGTATACTGTGGGTATATCCCACATCGTGCCTTCTTGTTAAGATTGTTTTCAGGACCCATGACGTACCGTATACTGTGGGTATATCCCACATCGTGCCTTTTTGTGAAGATTGATTGTTTCTAGAACCAATGACGTACCGTAGACTGTGGGCATATCCCATATCTTGCCTTCTTGTGAAGATTGATTGTTTTCAGGACCTATGACGTACCGTAGACTGTACAAGTAAATACAGTATCCTACATTCAGTACTCATTTCATATAAATTTCATATACAGTACTCATTTCATTCAATATACAGTACTCATTTCATTCAGTACTCATTTCATATAAATTTCATGAAATAGATATACAAATTTTGGTACAGATTTGTGCTGTATTAATGTTATTGAAAATTAACAAGCTCGTCAAGTTTTGCACCCACCCCCCAATCAGGTTTTGCCCCCGCCCCCCGAATAAAAGTTGAAATGACGTCCCTGATCCTCCCCATCCTCACTCATTCAGTCAAGATGGAATTCAGGTTATAAGATGAACTGAGTTACTGATGCATACGATCTGACATTGGTGAACGATCTGACTGATTGGTGGTCACAATCTATTTCTAAAAAGTGGATATTTATGAGGGTTTTTTTGTTGATCCATATACTATCTGACATCTCTGGCAGACGAGTTGTTTTGCAGTGGACGACGAGTTCTAATTTCCTCTGATCTTTCCCATCCCATTTTAGATATTTGGTATCCAACCTTTTAAAATGAGTGGGAAAAGCCAGAAGAAACTCGGACTTTTGGCCGACTAGCGTGAAAGTTAACTACCCCAAAAACAACAAGTCCAAATTATTCAGTAACCTTTTAGTATATATTCTAAATTTAGTTAACATCATTTACTTTTCTGAGGATTTTAAAACTCAGAGCTTGAGTTTGAGACTGGGTGTTCACTTTCAGCCAATAAATGTCACGTTACCAGTGCAAATATTTGTCTGGTTTTTATGGAACAAAATCAAACTCATTGTTATGATTTCCAAGTGTGATATGCAGACATCATTCTAAGGAAATAATGACAAATATTGAAATGTATATGTTCTTTCTTTCCTTTATTTAATACATGAAGCATCTATGCTAGACGGGTGATGTAATAAGTACAGAGTTTGCAGGCAAAATATCATAACGCGCCTCCATATCGACGGAAACTACCTCTTGATGACTTAAACGGGAAATTATTAAATTACCGCCCACGGGAAATTATTAAGTTTCCGCCTCTGCATAAAGCGTATGCACCGTATTCTGTAGTACAGTGTGCACCGACGCATCTAGTATAAGTTATTTCCAAATTATATATATATATATATATATATATATATATATATATATATATATATATATATATATATATATATATATATATATATATATATATATATATATATATATATATATATCGAGAGATCGAGATCGAGATCAGTAGCTTCATGTACATCATCTTGCAGATGTTTTCCTAGGCAATAACATCCCAAATAGAAAAACAAGTTGTGCTATATTTTAATGAAATTATAGCCTCTTGAAAAGTCTCCCCGTCAAAATGCGTGCAAGAGATCCCGAGATCCCGGCAAGGTCAGTGATTAAAATGCTGGACCCGTGACCTGACGGGGTTTGATTCCCACCCTCGGATGAATCTGAATCACTTAACTTGTTGTTTCCCTTGACAAGGTCCTTCACCTGCCTTGGCACGATTTAGCCATCAAGTGTTACTGTGCCGTAAAACACCAAGAGCCGGCATTTTTACAAAAATTAGCGTGATCGTGTCTGTTTCGTTGACATAATAATATATCTACATCGACAATCCCATTTTAGGGGAATACATGCAAGTCATGGCAATTGCAAGACCAGTAATCTGTTCTTTGTTACTGTTAATTATTTTCTAACATTAATATCTGTGGTGGTGAGCAACATTAGTATATAATAAAAGTGACATATACAAAATGCTAAATGTTTGCGTTACTTACGTCAAATGACGGAGATGCTTTCAAAGATGATGGCAATGTTCTTCTCTCTAACATCAAGCAAGCAACAGTTATCGTTTTAAAAGCAAGATTACAAGAAGAGGATATTCTTAGTTATTAAATAGATTCGCTTCTAGTTTGGTTTCTGCTTTGGAGTAATGTTTTTTTTTTTCCATATGCGCGAGCTTTTGGTGGCGGCATGACACTAAAACCTGTTCCAGATCTTGTCAATAATACATCAACACTTCTTGAGTAATTAGTACAATAGATAAAAATTCTAGCAAACATCCTAGCTAACATCGGAATCTGATAACAGAGTTCAGGTGCACCGGCTGAAGTTTTCATTGAGATAAAAAAATTTACAATGGAAAAAAGTGATATTAATCGTTGTTAAGGACTTTGTTCGAAAAAAATCCTAGCCATCCCTCCCCTTTACCCACACATACAACTGTCGATATTCTAGCCCAACAAATGATGAAAAAATTTAAATATAAGGCGATTAATCACATAAATGAATAAAGAAGTAATCGAGTTTTAACGTCACACACACACACACACACACACACACGGATGATATCAAGAGGGTCCATTCCACAATTTAGTACTTTACACTCGCTAAGCTTCCATATTCAATGCAAATCTCGACTGTTGATCTCTTATGTGAATGTTAAATTCTGCTTATGTTGTTGGAACCTGTCGGCAATTAATATTCTCACTGTAACTAATGATGAAACTACCTTACTTACTAAGTACAGCATGTTTATCAGAGGACATTTTTTCTGCAAAATCAACAATCCAGCTGAATTCCAGTTTAAAAGAGCACAAATATGTATCAAATTGTTTATATGAAATTTCTGAAACAAACATCATTCAGATTTTTTTTTCAAAAGGAAAAGATCTCATCTGATGATGAGAGCGTGAAAATTCCTTTGTGATATCAGTCCAGCAACAATACTGTATTTTCAATATATTTTAAGAAATGTTTCTTTATCTGACGGCAGTTAAACGAACTTTAGAATCATTCTGACTCGAAATAAGACAAAAATCGCGAGCTTGAATGGTGTTAACATTTTTACTTTTAACTGCTAAAAATCAAAGTCTAATTAGTCCTCAGTAGTTGTCGGTAGGATGGTGCTCGAGTTCGTTAATGAGCGCGTAAGGATCCCTTTTCGTGGTCTTGCGTAAACAATTATTTGTATCAATCAGAGTAGCAAGGAATATCTTCAAAATATGGGTCTCAACCTTGAAATCGCTTTTGAACGTAACCACTAAATGATGATAACTGCAGTATCTTAATTCAACACAGTTTAATGACGAACTCGGTGACTTTCCAAACGTGGTGGTGGATGGGGCTTATTACATTATTAAGATGGCAAAAGTCTTGAAATTTGAAGACAAAATAAATAAAACGTATGCCAGGGTTGTGTCCCATGACACCTCTTTAGAAAGTTTGGACACATTATATAAATACATAAATCGATCGATCGATCGATCGATCGATCGAGAGAGAGAGAACTATTGCAAAGGTTTAGCTGATTTTGATTAAGACATTAAGAGAGGAGAAAGCAAATAATTTGGTATAAATCATTTTTGTTACATGATCATATATACTTTGCATGGTCATCACCTGATATATACTGATTATAACTTTCTCTGCAGGAAACTTGCTTTATTGAAGTACATTCATGTAAGTCGTTCAATTCTTCAGAAATGTTTCACCTTCAGGACACTTTAAAGCATTATAGTTTTCTGCGAAATAAAAGCTACTTAAGAATTGTTTGAAATGTTACATATGAAGATGGGTATTACAATAGATACACTTTAAAAATGCAATGTTTTGCGTGTCATAGAAAACATCAGCTGTAGACTTGCCTGTTGTTACCAAGCAATGCCTTTTACATCTCCATGCATGGTACATTTATTAGTGATCAGTGACACAAAATATATCATAAACAACTGAACTATATTACATTCCCAAAACAGATTGCGCATCGGTTCAGGAAGCTGCCTTCAAAAAAGCACTGATTACTATCTATCATTCCAGTTTTTAGCAAAAAATATATTTGTAACAATAATTATGTGTAGAATTTCTATCTGAAACCACCTTATTTCAGGACACTCTAGATGTAACAGCGAAAATTTGTTTTAAATCATCATCATCATCTTCTATCTTATCAAATTATATACGCCCGTTGTTTCTACAGGAAGGAATTTCCCCATTTTTGATCACTTTTGAAAAAAATACTTTTGCAACCATTTTTGTTCGCTAAAACGTAAAGTACTCTGGAGCTAGTGCGAGTTTCTGTAATTCCATCTTTTGGGTAATTTTCTGTTATTGCTTTTATTAACCTTAACCCATAACATTTGGAATATTAAAATAAGAAATCAAGAGTTTGCTATTCGCATTCAAAGTAACAAAAATATCGTCTGAATATTGAGAAATTAAATGTCATTTGTTATTAATGTGTATGTCTTTCATATTTGGACTTCATCTTACCATACGTACCAGTATCTCTGCACAAAGCATATATATATATATATATATATATATATATATATATATATATATATATATATATATGGAGATAACGGGTCTCCTTGTCTAGATCCTCTGTATGTTAAACCAAATAAAGATGCATTTATTTCCTGTAACACATGATTTGATATTATTATTTAAAGTTGATATATAGTTTATACCAGAATCTCAAAAACTGGAGCAAGATAAGACATTCTTAATGTATGACCAAACAACTGACTCAAAGGAATTCTCAAAGTCAGTTAATAGTAATAAACCCGGCGGTTTGCGTTTTTCAATGTCAGACATGAAATCATGCAAGGTTTTGGTGTTTTACCAATATATCTGCCTTTAGTAAAAACCAGTCTGATCCTCACTTATAAGGGAAGGTAAGATGTCTTTCAGTTTATTAGCTATACAAGCAGAGGCTATTTGATCATCAGAAATGATATTTGTCTCCAGGTCTTACGGTACTGCTTTGGTTTGTCACTCTGTTTTACATAAATAATTATTCTCTGTTTCTTTGTTGATGAAAGTTCCCCTGTACTGTAACCGTATTTAATGGATCTGTCAATGAACTCCTTCCAACAAAAACTCAGTGGTATAACCATCTGAACCTGGACTTTTTATGTCTGTCGTCCGTGGTGTAACCATCCGAACCTGGACTTTTTATGTTGTCGTCCATGATGTAACTATCTGAACCTGGACTTTTTATGTCTGTCATCCGTGGTGTAACCATCCGAACCTGGATATTTTATGTCTGTCGTCCATGGTATAACTATCTGAACCTGGACTTTTAGTGTCTGCCATTGTTTCAAGCATATTAAATCTTCCTCACAAAATATGGGTCCTTCTAATGATGGTTTCTCTAATTTATATAGCTTTTGGAATATTCACATTCATAATATTAAGAAGTTCATTACAGTTAATAGAGTCTAGTTTCCTGCATTTATGCCATTGCTTAACATAATCCACAATGTTTTGTAAATTCTCCTTTTGAGTTATTATATGTGACTCATCGTCCAATATTAACATCATGTTACTAAAATGATTTTTTTCTCACGGTTTCAGAAATACTTCGTAATGTTTTCTCCTTCGCCAACCCATTTTGTTCAAGAACAGATCTGAACCCCTTTAACTTTTTATCCTGTTTTCCATATACTCTTCCTTTCTCCTGCTCAGTTCTAGCAAATGTTTTCAGTTTCGCAATCGTTTTCTAATTTCTTATTTTCCTTCAATAGCTGTTTCTTTCTTAACGTTCTTAATTATTTTGTATGTGACATACTGATAGGTTTACCCCTTATTTATATAAGAAATATTCCAAAAAATAGCTGATCATTTATCATAATGGTTTTTTTGACACTCATAATGTGAAATGTGAAGGGGTTTTCGGCATATTATTTTACAATATCATGTACAGTTTGTTTAACTAGCCTACTTAGTCTACATCTTTCAATAAGGAATTATTAAACTTCAAAAAATTGTTTACCTTTGAAAGTTTGGGGAATTCAGTTTTAACAATCATCATACATAGTGATCCGTTATGTACTCAGGTTCGATCATAACATCCACTGAAAGATGCTCTGATATGGAAAAAATTCTGACCTAGCTTGCTTTAAAGAGTCTCTTTTTCTCCATGTTTAATTCACTCTAACTATCAATCAGATTAAATTCATGACAGATCAAGGACTTATTTCCTTCCTTGGGATTATTTGATATTCAAATAATTATAAGTCTCTATAGTAAGTTTCATGGTAAGATTGGAGTTACCTGCCACAATTATATGTTCATTGTGTACATGAGACATACCTTGCTATCTCTCTCTCTCTCTCTCTCTCTCTCTCTCTCTCTCTCTCTCTCTCTATATATATATATATATATATATATATATATATATATATATATATATATATATATATATATATATACATACATATCAGTAAAGAAACAAGTACAATGTAGAGAGCCAATGTCAGATGAAGAATCTAAAATGCAAACCCATCCTACCAGTTAAGTTATTATTGTTGTTGTTGTAATTGTTATTGTCATTAGTATTGGTAATTTACTGACTACCACATCAAACTTCTGGCGGTCGTGAGACCGAAGATCATATTCTACGCTCCTCACAACTCGCACTCATGCAGAATCGGTCGCTGCTTGAAAACTGGTACAGATTTTTTGCCCACAAATACACCAGTATGTTGACTTCCTCCTCCCCTTTATCTATTATCCAGATCAAAATACGATGAAAAACGAGGTGCAAACAACCAGGGACGTCATTTCAACTTTTTTTTGGGGGGGGGGGACAAAAGTTGATGTGGCGGGGGGGGGGGACTTGACGGGTGTGTTAGTTTTCGTATATAAGCAACATCAATTTTACATTTAACAGCACATGCAAATGACGTTCCTGCAAACAACCAGACTATGTAAGACTGTTCATATGTGCTTTATTGTGACGTTGTCGGTATATTGTGGCGTCTGCCGCGAACTGTTGTTGTTCGTCCCTCACGTTCGAAGATGGCCATGACATCACTAACTGGTTTAGTTTCTGTGCAAACGTAAATGACTGATCTAGCCATTATGTGCTTTCAACTGTCTGTTGCTCACTTTACAAGAGATGCTGCTTGGGTTTGCTTGATCAAAAAAAAAGACGTGCTTCGGTTCTGAGATGCACGTTGCTTCAGTGTCTGCCTGTGCATTCCCTTCCGTTCAATGTCTGTAGCTCCAAGATGGATGAGACATCGCCTGATGAAGCGTTCGTGTGTGCGATCTTCCCAAGGCTCAGTGTAATATGAAAGTGTTTCGGGGATGAGTGGCATGAATCTTTAAATAAAGCGTTTCTTCTGACCACTCTTATTTCGCTTTCCTTCCTTAAGCTCGCAATTAAATATTTTCTTTGGTAGTCGCTCTTCTGACACACTGGTGACGTGGCCAGACCATCTCAACTGTGATTTCATCAGCAGAGTGTGGATACTTGGAATGTTTGCCCGTGGGACCCTCTCTTGCCATCTTATCCTCGTCAATTCCCATCCAAGTTTCGTATGCTTACTGCTGAGTCGGCGAAATAACATATTTGCAGGCCTTGCGTTTTGTTTGTAGACTGGTCTCTCACACATTTACACGTAGTCTGCGAATGCTAACTCTTGATTTAGCAATTCTGAAGATGGTTTCATCATCGATGTGGATTGTACATGGCAGTGGTCTGCTAATATAGGTTATCATGTTCAGCAAGCAATTCTGGAGTTTCTGTTCACTGCCACGAGGGCTTGTAGATTTACTGTGAAGGTATGCTCTACAAAAGACGTTTATGGTGCAGGTTGGTGCATCGCCTTTGTCTCTTGATATTGACTGTGAGAGCGAAATTGTCACAAGCTGAAAAGAAAGATTCCATAACCTGATGCATATCAAACTCAGATTTAGCATTCGTGGAACAGGATATCACGAACAGTCACTGCCTACAACTTTGCCTTCACCTGCAGTTTCATTAGATTGAAGAATTGGCCATGAATGGTACATAATATCGATCCCAGTATCATAGCAACAGAACACATTTGTAAGCATGCCAAAAAATGCCATACTGAAGAGCGTGCTTGACTCTATTGGTGACTGGGAATGGTTTAGATGACTCGACGTCGCCCAAGACACGAGCAAGCATGCTATCATAGACCTGACGAACCATTTTGATGAATTTCTCTGCGCACCTACATTTTGGGATGATCATCCAAAAGGCCTCCATGGCTGACTATGTCATGAATGTCATGTACAAATTGGTGTTCTGTTCCTGGAAGTTTTTCTGGATATGACGAGCTGCAAACACCATGCCTGTGGTCCTTGGTCTGTTCTTAAAGCCGCATTGACTTTCTGACAGTGTGATGTTTAAGACAATTTAGCAGAATTCTAGACAGTGTTATTATGCCGGCTATTCACAGCAAGGAGATGCAGTGCGCTACCTTGTAACTCGCATCGGAAAGAAACGAGACCGTTCGGATTGGAGCAGTGTGATCATACCATTCTGAACATCCTCGTCTCCTTCCGATGCGAGTCAGCTAATTTAGAGTTCTGAAAGAGACTCAGAGGTAATCGTTGTGATAGCTCTGAGATCGGTAAGTTTATGGCGAACGAACATCCGGCAGGAAGGGCAAATACAGATTCTTACAACATGACAGATGTTAAAAAAAAATCATTTAACGTTTCAATAGTCAATCAAATACATGTACATTAAATGTTTGATGCAACTTCGTTGTAAAAAAGTTTGAATAAAACCCATTTAGTTTCAGTGGTGTGAAACTGTTGTGTACGTTGCTGTTAGTGATGACACGTTATGTTGTCAATGTGTCGACAACGTTAATATGATGTAGCAAAAATGATGCGCTTAAAGTAAAAGTCGTTCCGATTGATGATTATTCGCTTGCAATCGGAACATCCTCAGCCTTTTACAACAAATCTAGATGGAAACCTCGAATGTATTGTAAACTGTATTCTAAATTACTTCAAATGGCATAATATGGTGGTAGGAGACAAAGACTTCATCGAAACACCGTCAGTCTTTTCAGTGGTAATCTACGTGATAGATAAAAAAATTGGTTTGGCATTGGATGCCTTCAGGGAACTGTTTCCATGTGACGTCATATTGTTAAACGAGCGCACTCGAACGGATAAACTGGTATTTATAATTATATGAATAGTATGTAACATTACTCGATGGAAAACATGCAGATGTTTAGTTCCAAGGATGATCTGATCTACTTTGATTAGTTTTACACGAATTTGAAAATAGGTTGTCAAATTGAATCTTGAAAAATTACTCATAAGTTGTAGAATTTATACTTTTTATACACCACTGTTATCATGAAAATGATAAGATATAATTATTGATAAAACATGCAACATATTAAACAATACTTTAAATTAATGAAAATTAACACCAATAGATATGATAAGGCACGCTTAAGAATTTTGAAAATAATGTGTATTTTTATATCCTATATGAACATTATTTGATTGTTGATATTTGTATCTCATACCCCTATCATTGCCTTGCTAAGTAAGACAATAATAAAACTTTTCAAATGTTTCTATTAGTTAAATTTTGAAATAATGTATATAAATAATATGAATGTTTCCCATATCATTTGGATTACTATTGCAAACACGTGAGTAGTTATAAGAGATGATATGGAATCCGTGAGGCTCTATGGGAATTTACATTGTTATGCATACCTATATTGTGTGTTTAACTTTTGTCCATGGTTGTAGATTATACTGATCATTTGTAAACAACATATAAAATAACTAATTTTTTCCATGATTATCGATTATAAGATAATGATCATTTGTAAGCAACATGTTTTTTTTTTGTTCAGGACATGTTTTTGTCTTGAAACAAATCCCTGGTCTGCCTAATATTTATCAGGTTGATTCACTAACATTTGCCTAAAGAGAGTTGACCTTACGGTTTGTGACAATTTCCATTGCTATGATGGGGGAATGTTTTGTTGCGAAAAGGCCATTGCGACATAGATTAAGCGGAAATGCATATACAGTTGTTTACATAAAATTTATAGATTCCCTTCTTAATCAAATTTATAGATTCCTATTTTAACTTATGTCTAGTTGAATAAGTCTTTAAGTTGTGTTCAGTTATAATTAAAGAGGATATATACATTTAAATTATTCTTTGGAAAGTGCTTACTGACGTTTGAACTTAATCATTGTTTTGGGATTATTGTGAATTTATTCAAAGAGATTCTTTATTATATCATTGTCATACAGCAAGACTGTTAGTACATCAGCAATGGAATTATCTCGGAATACGAATGTAATTTAACACTCTAGTCTTTAGGACTTGCAATATAACATTTCTGATTATTTGGGACTTAATTCACAAATCTGTTTGATTCACTTTGTATTGTAAGTAAATAAATTATTTATTGCGTTATACTTAAATTGTTGGTTTTCGCTTTCTCCGTTACTTTGTTTAAGTTTCGAAAAAAGCTACTGGAGGGAATCAAGTTCCTGTGAAATTGTTAATATATATGGCTGTGAAGGGGAAAATTTCTGGCAATCTATGAAGAACACATTAGTTGAGACCAGAGAACAATTAATTAGATTTATAGGGACAGGCGCGTATCAAATCGCCATACTGCCATGATAGGTAATGTCTTTTCGAGGGGAGTATTTCATTCTTAATTAAGCATTCCTTTATTTAGCCAACAAAAGACTGGTGGAGACAAAAGCTAACGTCGATTCCATAGTGTAAATGTCAGAATTGAAAGATTGCAGAACACTGTTACTCAAACTACAAGGTCAAGTTGACCACGACTTTGGCGCCTCTGGAAAAAGGCGGCAGATATATTTGATTCTGATTGGTTACGCTAAATACGGAGTGTGTTTCCCACACTAAATTTCCTAGTTTTAATATCGCCGTATCGAAAAGTTTAATCAGTCTAAGCTTTTCTGCAACAGAAAACAAGTGTAGAAGACACCGAGAGTAATTTGGGAGAAATTCTCTCCTAAAACTGTTGTCGAGAAAAACCGACGAACAAATTTAGCGGTAGAAGCGATGAACGCTGAAAGCTCAAATGTATTTGTGACAATTCCATGTAATTTGTTGATGCCATATATAATGCTTTGCTGAATTTATTTACTTATATTTGCATGAATCTATTTGCTACATTCGTATATCAATTTACTTTATGAAGTATAACTGTGTTGAGTTTATGCATATGACGTCGTACATTAATCTTTAGATAAGTCTGACGAATTGTTTGAATTTTTGTCGTCTTTTTTCCATAATAATTAGGTTCTAAGAATTTCATGTATTACATTAGTTAATATGAGTTACGAGAATCCTTGTGAATTCACAGAATTTAGAAGATTTCAGGTATGATTAAGGTTGAGTGTGTATTGACTGAAGGATGTAGTAAACCATGTAATGTATTTCATTTATTCACTTGTGTAAATTGAGGCTGGCTCGGAACCGTTATGCCTCGTGTGGTGTTAATGTGTGATGAATTAGCCATTAGACTAACTACGGTCATTATAGGACATGTGGTGCCGACTGATAGCCTTAGCATCTGTTTAGCACCGATAGTAAGATTTGATAACGAGAGGGGATAGTGCAAGCCCCTGTTATCATAAACAACAGGAGATTTAGGTTGTCTCTATTTATATTTTTTTTTGGGGGGGGGGAGAAAATAGCTCCTGCGAAGTATTATTCTACGACGTATTATCTCTGAGACGTATCCTGCGACGTATTATCTCTGAGACGTATTATCTCTGAGACGTATCCTGCGACGTATTAATTCTGAGACGTATTCTGAGACGTATCCTGTGATGTATCTGTGAATCTACGTGCTACGCACAGAGCTGAGGACCGAAATAGGCGAAACAGAGGGAGGCCGAAGAAACAGCTACAGTGAAAGTGGAGTGAACGGAGAAGCAGGTTATGCAATTGTACAAGGCATTGACTTCGATTGTTCACTCGATCCTATGATGAACTAAATCTATCAGGAAAACAGATCAGCTACTTTATATAAATATATTTGTGTTCTTTGTAATTCGGTGAAAGTTTTATTTCTAGAAGCAGAGTATATTCCTGATGTAATGAATTCTCACAATTGTTTTATGTAATTTATTAAATTGTTGTTTACGTGTATGGGGCTCGTGTTGGTCTGTTCTATATCTCTGCTCAGATCTCTATCTATTCCACCTATAAGTTTCACCACTTATATTTATATTTACTCGAACCGGGCAATAACATCGAGGGTGGTCAACCTCTAGATAACGATAACCAAATTAAGCGGACACCTTGAAAGAAGGTACAATCCGCCAACAAGCAAACCTCTTGCAAGAAGAGAGGACTTTGTATAAGGTTTCTACAGAGTGGACCGTGTGTACGCTTACAGTGGCACCAATCCTTGTGGGCCATATTACAAATCTAATTAATAACTTTTTACAGTGAAATATTTTCCCGATCGTCTGAAGGAGATAGCACAATTGGGGGCCAAAAAATATTCCAAAGATTCTATTTATTTTACGCCAGTTGTGCTGTTCAAATCTGCGGACACAATTTCAACATGTGCAGATTATTAATTCATATACAACATTACACACATTCCTAATGCATTATCAAACTGGCATTAATTGCAGAATTCATTAAAGTCTTCAAAATAAGCATGTAATCTACTTCAGGATTTTTAACAAATTTTACACCTTACTCAACTTTTCGTATTATTACTGATTTTTCATTTGATGCCGGTGGAATACGGCGAAGATAACCTTGAAGATATTCTTGGTTGAAGTATATATACGCATTTGCAACAGATACTGTGAAGAATCCTTTATAAAATTATACCTCTGATTGGTATTTCTCACCTTCCTGTAGGTCTTTAGTTGGGATTTTAGGCTACGGTGACATTGTTATAATCAAAGGAGAGAGAGATGATGATGACGATGATGATGATGATGAATATAAGATCTGGTTGTCTCGAACCTTGTATAATTAACGAGAAAAGAAGACACCAATCAAATTATAATTTATAGCGTGTAATGTTTCTTCTTTATTGAAATAAATAAGACCTGAAAATGGAAAATGAGTCTTGGAGTCATGACAATTTCACATATCATTTTTCATGGGGAGTGAGTATTGGAATCGTGACAATTTATCCCATCGTTATTGATTTCAATCATAAATTTAATTTAGTATATATGCGAAAAATTATCAAATATTCGCAGTTTATTGCTAGGCTGAAAAAAGGGAATCAGTCTTTGAGTCATGACAATTTTATCACACCATTTCTCATGGGAAATAAGGTTTGGAACCATGACAGTTTCTCAAATCATTTTTGATGGGAAATGAGTCTTGGAATCGTGACACTTTTCTCAAATCGTTATCAATTTCCTTCGTAAATTTAATTCAGTATATATGGGGAAAATTATCAAACATCCGCTTTCATTGCTGGGCTATAATTGCGGAAGTAAAATATGACATTCTAGATCAGATGTCTTTGTATAAGTAATGGAGATGTCAGTACATTCTAACTGAATTAGGAAATTATTGTACAGGTTTTTTTTTCTCCAAATGTGCTGTTTTTCAAAATGGACGAGCCCCGAAGGGGCGATTTTAATATAATAGTACATTTGAAAAACTATACAAATTATCAGTAGTGAAGGGGGATACTAGAGCGACAATGGGAATTAGCATTACAGGACCCCTTGGGAACATATAGCGACAATGGAAATTTAACATGGAGAAAAATCGTGGGAACATATAGCGACAAGGGAAATTTAACATGGAGAAAAATCGTGGGAACATATAGCGACAAGGGAAATGAACATGGAGAAAAATCGTGGGAACATATAGCGACAAGGGGATTTGAACATGGAGAAAAATCGTGGGAACATATAGCGACAAAGGAAATTAACATGGGATTTTTTTTTTTTTAAAAAAAATAAAAAATAAAAAAGGGGTAGGCAATGGAAAGGCTATCTCTTTTCGAGAAATATGGCTGGCCCTGAAAAGGGCCTTTGGGTTTATGTTAATATTAATATTAACATAGATGGCATCTGTCACATCTTCTTCTTCTTCTTAAACTCCTTCTAACTGCCGGTCCATGCACAAGTACCCTCTTGAGACATCCTTGCCTTTCTATATAAACTCTCCTCATCCATAGACTAGTATCTGTCCTATCAACAACAGTCCACTTGGACCGGACATACATGAGCATGTCCGTCCTGAACATCATTGTTGACACAAGGGTTGAAGATTGAACGTCGGTCCACATCTTGAGGCTCCGAGAACAGGTGAATCAATGCAGTGAACGGCGCTTATTTATAGGCAGAGGTAGGATTGAAACGGATTGAGTTCATTTACCAATCCGAACACGCGTTACAAAATTCAGTCAGCCCACATCCAATCCGAAGAGAGCAGTCTGTGACGTCTGTTGGTCTATATAGATTCGCTAGCGCTTGTGTGCAGTCAATCTATGCGACAGTGATTCAACATGACGGAAACTCAGAAAACGATCCATTGGGCTGCACCAACAGGGGAGATTGCCCAAGGGAACCCGGACTTACTTTCAGAAGAGGTGAATTGGGATTTTGTGGATTTTCTCTCCTCGCAAGAATTTGTTCCGGAACCTGCGTTACCTTCTTCATTACCGCAAGTGGAGAATTTTAGACAGAGACAGAAAGAAGAATTGGAGAAATTTATACAACGACAAAAGGAAGCGGAACAAGCTTTTCTCCTACAGCAACAGCAGCAAGAAGAAGAGGTAAGAAAAAAACAACAGCAGCAACAGCAAGAAGAAGTAGCAGCAAAGAAACAAGAGGGTGAAAATCAAACGGTCACGGTACTGTTGGACATTTTAGCGGAGTTAAGAAGTCTGAAACAAATGTATCAGACTTCTTTATTACGACCGAAGAGAATACGACCTTCCCGAGCTAAACACGTCAACCCTGTGACTAAGCCTACCGTACCACCCTTAGTGATTTCAACCCAATCATTATCATCATCATCAACATTACGCAGTCCAGAAGTAGGTCTTGGCCGTGGCAAAGGCTTAAGACAGTTAAAGTTGATTGCTTAAACTCACCCCTACACCATAAAGAAAAAGGCTTTTTTCAGGGCCACCCACATTTCTCGAAAAGAAATACAATTTCAATTTGCCAATAACTCGAGAAAAAAACCCACCCATTTTACCCTTATAGTACGTGTCTGTGTATGAGTGCGTGAGTGTAGCTTCTTATTTTAAAATCAAAACTCAAAGACACTTACCTTATATCATTCATTTATTCTTTTCTCCATTTTTTTACAATCCAATTCACAATTCACAACACAACACTTTAATAAAAAGTTCATTGACTTCTTCTTTCTCCTTGTTTAGTCTCTCTGTTTTTTAAATTTCTTCACCGTCTTTTCCTCATTTTCTTCCCTTCTTCTTTTCTTCTTCTCCTGTTTCTTTGCCTCTTGTAAATAGAATTGTCTTCTTTCTTCCTCTTCTTCCTCTGAAGAATCCCTCTCTTCTTCCGAAGAATCCCTCTCTTCTTCTGAAGAATCCCTCTTTTCTTCTGACTCCTCTTGTTTCTTTTTTGGGCAATCTGGAGACCAATGTCCTTTTTCTTTACAATAATAACAGGTATCTTGACTTTTGTCTTTTTTAGTCCCTGTTTTTGTTCTTTTTTGACGGTCTGGACACTCTGAAGACCAATGCCCTTTCTTCTGACAGATATAGCAAGTATCTTGACTTTTATCTCGAAAGGAAGGAGAGTAGTCCGTAGGCTGGTCTGAAGAGAATTTTCTAATGACCCCTCGCAAAGCTCTGACGAAACGTTCCATCTGGTTAGTCTCTTCCATCGTTGTGCTCGGCTTGAGAGTGAAATGAATAGTGAAAGGACAAGACACACACCCTTTTTATATACGCTGGTCTGCTATGACTATAAAGTAGCTCATGGTGTTTGAACTTGAGTCATTTGACTTTTTGCTTTCAAGATGAAACGATCTAATTCATTTGAGAAGAAAGAAGAAGAAAGTAAGAGGCAGAAACGTGATCTATCGCCTCGTACCAGAGCTGAAATCTTGGCACAAATTCATGCCAGTGATTTTGAAGAGGACATGAGTGAACCAGAATCAGAACCCTCTAAAACAAGTTCACCACCCTTAGTCAACCCTGAAAAATACTATTCCATTCGAGAGACGGAAAAGCGCTCCTCTAGAAAATTTAGAACCACGGCTTACAAATACACGGTGAAGTTTAAAGATTTCAAGGCTGAAGTGCCGTTAGAGAAAGCAGAAGTGTTCATCACTGAGGTGTGGGATTCTTTGCTCACTGCACTCAAGCAACAATGTCAACCCAAAGAAGACGATCGCTTGAGACTTTCCATACAACACGACGGTTTGAAATCCCCTGTTTGGATCGAGTTTAGCACCCCTGCAGAATTGACCGCTTCCAAAGTCATGGACAAGATTCAACACGTGCAACAATCTAATGACCAGTTTGACATCACCGATGGAAAAGCCACATTGGACATGACCCACGTCTCTCCTCCTCAAGGGACCGGACGCAAAAAGATGTTATTGGTGAACGACCTTCGCAGCATTAAGCGTAGCCTTGTCCAAATTCACAATCCTCATGACCAGATGTGTTTAGCCCGTGCCATCGTGGTGGGACGAACCTATGCCAACAAGAACGACACGGTAGAATGGAAAAGAACCTGGAAAACTATTCAACGATCCGATCGAGCCAAACAACGAAACGAAGCAGAACTCCTGTTGCAACAAGCTGGCCTGTCCAAAGACACACCCTGTGGCATTCCTGAGATGCAAAAATTGCAAGATGCCCTAGCTCCACGATACACCTTGAAAGTGCACCCTCAAGAAGTGCGCGGGCCTTTGTTGTTTCGAGGGCAAGACTTTAAGGACGGAAAATACATTCATGTCTATTATCACGATGAACATTTCGATACCATTACCGCCATCACCGGATTCCTGGGATACGGTTATTACTGTGAGAAATGTGACCATGGTTGTAATAATCGAGAGCAACACAAGCATTGTGGATCGAAATGCTCAGGATGTTTGGCCTCTTCACCCTGTCTGAGCGAAGAACCAGTGCCTTGTTCAACTTGTCTGCGCACGTTTGTTAGCCCTACCTGTTACCAACAACATCTGAAAACGCAAAGTTCACAGAAGAAATGTGCTTGTCAACTCCTGAGATTGTGCCCCACGTGTGAACAAGTCATACGTACCAATAATACCAAGGCACACGTATGTTCAGGAAAAAAGAAATGTCACATTTGTCACCACATCGTGGACTTGGAACACCAATGCTACGTGCAAAAATACCAGCCCCCACCAGAGAAAGAGGACGGTCACAAGAAGAAAGGCAATTTCATCTTTTTTGATTTCGAATGCATGCAAGAGACCGGCATTCACATTCCTAATTTCTGCGTGGCTCATCGAGCGTGCGAGAAGTGCATTCAAGAACCTATCTTCAGTCATTGCCCTCACTGCAGCAAGATTCCTGGAGGGCGTGAAAAAATCTTTCGGGGACCGAACACGTTAGCCGATTTTGCCCAATGGGTCTTAGACCCCATCGACAAGACGTGGAGCCAAGAGGACATCGAACTTTACGGAGATTGTCATCGTCATGCCACGGTGATGGCTCACAATTTCTACGGATACGATGGACAGTTTCTTTTGAGGTACTATACGGAACAAGGCACCGAGCGTCCTAAAGTGACTTTGAACGGAGCCAAAATCATTTTCATGCAAGTGGGACAAGTACAGTTTAAAGATTCGATGAGCTATTTGGCCATGCCTTTGAGTCGAATGCCTAAAACGTTTGGAATGACAGAAATGGCTAAAGGGTACTTTCCACACTTTTTCAATACGGAAACCAATCAACACGCCGTTCTACCCCATTTGCCTGAGGCTCACTATTACGACCCCGACAACATGCGTACCGAACAACGAGAAGCTTTCTACGCTTGGTACCAGATTCACGCCTCGGACCCTTTCGACTTTCAGGAAGAAATGCTAAAGTATTGTCGTTCCGACGTGGACATTTTACGGCGTTGCTGTGGAAAATTTCGAGAACTGTTCATGGAACACGGAGGGGTCGATCCTTTGAAAGAAGCTTGCACCATTGCCAAAGCGTGTTCCCTAGTGTATCGACAACGATTCATGCCTGAAAACACAGTGGCTGCCATCAGCCCTCAAACGACCCACTTTGTCAAGCGTCAATACTCGGTCAAACCTTGTCAGCACAGCCAGGAAGAACGGGCCTTGACGGGAACCTGGGTCAGCGTAGAATTGTTCAAAGCTCTGGACATGGGATACCAACTGTTAGAAGTGTACGAAATTTGCCACTTTCCCAAGACACAACAATACCGCAGGGGTGACCCTACTCAGAAAGGCATTTTCGCCGACTACGTGGATGCCTTTTTGAAACTGAAGCAAGAAGCCAGCGGCTATCCTTCCTGGTGTCACACTCCCGAAGACCAAATACAATTCAAAGAGAAATACTACGAACAAGAAGGCATCACTTTAGACCACATCGAGAAAAACGAAGGCAGGCGATCGTTTGCCAAAGTGATGTTAAATTGCTTGTGGGGTAAAATGGCACAACGACCGTGTTTACCCAAGACGGAATATTTGACAGAACCTTCCCGCTACTTCCAGATGATTCACGACAAAACCAAATACATGAAACACGTGGACGTCGTTCGAGAGAATTTGATCTTGGTCAATTACGAAGAAGATCTGGACTTTGTACAAGACGACCCTTTTGGAAATGTCATCATTGCGGCTTACGTGACAGCCCATGCTCGCTTAAAATTGTACGAAGCTTTAGAACTGTTAGAAGAACGCGTCCTGTACTTTGACACGGACAGTTGCATTTACATCCATCACCCGATTCAACATCACCCTAACATCGAAGGAGACCGTTTAGGAGCCTGGACAGACGAGCATCCCGACGACAAGATTCTAAGTTTCGTCAGTGGCGGTCCCAAAAATTACGGCTACGAATACCGGGACAAACAAGGAGAAGTGCACACGACGTGCAAAGTGAAAGGACTGACTCTGAATTATCGTACCAGTCGAGTGGTCAACTTTGGGGTATTGAAAGAAGCCTTGCAATCGAGAGAGGATGGAAACTTTAAAGTGACCACTTACCAACCGAACAAGATTGTACGTTTACCCACTCGCCACATCGTCAGTCGGCCCTTGGAAAAAGTCTATCAAATCGTGTACCAGAAGCGAGTGCGACTTCCCAATCACTTTACGTTGCCGTACGGTCACGTCGGTATTGGTCTGTATATAAAAAAGGAACCCTAGGGAAGATCGATAGTTCATTGTGACTACCAAGACCGAGCGAACAAGATGAATACTTTCAGAGAAACACAGAACAAGTTGTTTAGAAGGGCACAATTCAAGTGTGAGGCTTCGGAAGTGGAATGCGATTGTGAGCCTTGCGATGGGTACGATGCTGTACCTTGTGACCTGAGCGATGCCGTAAAGCATCATGGGAACTTTAGTGCCCCTACCCCTGTCATGGAAAGTGATGCTGTGCGTGTCAAACCTGTGGGATGCGAAAGTGATGCCGCTCGTCCTCTTGGACATTTTACTGGGTTTCGTTTTAAAGGGGAATGTTCACCTTCACGTCTACCCCCCTACGGATGTCATCCAGCCCTGAGCAAACTCCTACCCATGTCACTCAACCCTCATCGAAACGAACCTGTGAAAGACGAATATTCGTTCCCTGTGCGTTTGTCGGAATACTGCGACTTTGAAAATCGTCTTCAATCGTTCAAAGGAAAATGGCCTAAGTATCTGGGAGGACCGACCCCCGAAGAATTAGCCAGAGCCGGATTTTTCTACTTGGGCGAAGGAGATAAAGTCAAGTGCTTCAGTTGCGGTGTGTCACTTCACCACTGGGAACCGCAAGATTCGGCCTACGTTGAACATGCTCGATGGTCACCGAATTGTCATTACTTACCTTTAGTGGGACCGAGACATTGAAGTAACTTCTTACCATAATAATCTGTTCATGGATACTTTACAAGAGAACATTCGTGCTTTGCCTGTGGAGTTGAGAGAACGCATTTACCGAGAGCTGGTCAAAATACAAGTGAAACGTAAAGAACAAATGCATCCGTTACGTCACCGGTGTTTGAACCACTGGTACCTTCAGGCTATACAAGGACTGATTGAGTTGAAAGTGTTCCATTGGACAGACATTGATCAACGATCTCCTGGTTATAAAAAGGAATGGTTTGGTATGGACGATTCTATCTACTACATTGTAAACGTACTGCATCGAATTCCAGAGGAAGAGTTAACGAATTACCAACATCTTTCACGCGATGTCAACTTGGTGAAAGAGGAAACTTCTGAACGAATTGTAATGTGTAAATTAGTGGTGAAACGATTTAGATTCGACAATGAATTAAAACCATGTTTGTGCAAACAGTACATTTCTTGTGTCAGACCAAAGAGGATTTAGTATGACCTATTCATGGATACTTTGCTAGAGAACATTCGTGCTTTGCCTGTGGAGTTGAGAGAACGCATTTACCGAGAACTGATCAAAATACAAGTGAAACGCAAACTCAAAGTGATTCGTCCGTTTTTAAATTATGCTATGTTTCAAAGTACAAGAAGACTGATTATGAGTGGATATTACAGCAGGCACAAAGTTAAACGAGGCTATTGGCCACCACCCAACGATTCCAAAAACAGTGTATATACTTATGGATACTTTACAAGAGAACATTTTGGGCTTGCCTGAGGAGTTGAGAGAAAGGATTTATCGAGAGCTGGTCAAAATACAAGTGAAACGTAAAGAACAATTGCATCCGTTACGTCACCAGATCTTTAACCACTGGTACCTGAATGGTATGAGAGGACTGATTCGTCAGAAATTTTTTCACTGGTCAGACCTTGTTGAATACTTTCAGTATATGAATGAGGATGGGCCAGACGTTCGTAATTTTGGTTACTTGGAGATTCACTTACTGCAACGTATTGAGGAAGACGGGTTAAAGGATTACCAACATTTGTTACATGGAATCTGCTTAGAAAAAGACGAAACATCTAGACAAACTCTGACGTTTCAGTTACAGTATGTAACATTTAAATTCCCTACTGGAGAACGAACGTGTTTGGTTAGAAATTACCTTTATTACTTCCGAAACAAAGACACTATAAAATCAAGTTGCCATGCCACGGATTATGTCACATATCATTCAACAGATTCCGTGGAAGGAACTCAATGACCATATTCAAACCGTGGATCATTACCATCAATTATTACAAGAACTGTATCCATTCAATTTGGGACGACAAGTGGTGTGTGTCTTAGTGACTTGTTTTTTGGGATTTCGTTTACCAGCCGATTCTTTGTGGACTCTTTACGATCAGTACTTACCACCTCAATGGCCTTAAATGGTCACGAAAAACTCCTTTTGCTCAAAGCCTTGCGTTTTCATCTGGATACTTCTCGACCTCAACAGGAAAAAAAGATTCGTCAACTTTTAGCTACCCAAGAAGTGTATGACGATGTGTGTGTAGCTTGTGACTTACATCCCCATTGGACAGATGTCCGCGCCTGGAAAGAATGGGGTTTTGAGGCTTGGACCCAAGAAGTGGCCCAGTATGCACGAGAGTTGTTCAAGGAAAAAAGTTACTTTTCAACCCGTGTTAGTGACGGTGCCAGAAGAACCCGTCACCCAGGACAGGACTGTCGTGGACAGGCCTGAAAGACCCTTTCGGGAGGACACTTGTGTGACCTTATCCCCTACTATAGAACTGGTTAGAACATTACCCAAAACATGTGGTTGTTGTACAGACACTTGTGTTTATTCCACATTCATCGTTATCATGTGCCTTTTATTGTTGTACTTAAGCCTTTGGCTTTTATGTATTTTTGTCTTTCGTATTCATGTTTGAAAAAAAACATTCAATAAACGTGTTCTGAAAAAGTATATAAACTCTTATCTTGTTTGTTTTAGTGTCACAAGTGACATTTCTCACACCATGACTACCTCTGCTGTCTCTACTCCCTCTTCCTCTACTGTCAAAGTCATCGACGAACACTTAGATCGTGCCAGTTGGGAGGCTTTGTATCTTCGCCATCCCTTTAACATGCTCATTGCTGGACCTAGCGGTTCAGGCAAAACCGAATTCGTCAAACGTTTGATCGAACATAAACATCATTTGATCGATCGGCCACCTCAACGGATCGTGTGGTGTTACAAAGAGTGGCAATCGGCGTACAGCCTCTTGCGAGAAAGTCAAGGCGATTCCATCGTGTTTGTGGAAGGTATTCCTAAAGAAGACGACGGCATCGTCTCTGACTCCCGTCAAACCCATTTGGTCATTTTCGACGACATGTTAGGAGAAGACGAAGAAGAAATTAAATTGTGGTTCACGCGCAAAGGGCATCATCGTAATGCCAGTGTCGTTTACATCACCCAAAATTTGTTTCAACAAAGTAAAGCCCATCGCACCATCAGTCTCAATGCACATTACGTGGTCTTGTTTAAAAGCCCTCGAGATAAATCGCAAGTGCAAGTCTTAGCCAAACAGTTAGGAACGCCTTGGCTGACTCAGGCGTACGACGATGGCACTCAAACGCCACACGCCTATTTACTCGTCGATTTGAAACCTACGACTCCCGAGGATTTGCGATTTCGTACCCACTTGTTTCACCACTGGTGCCAAGACGGAGGGCCTGTCCTGTACACGTCTCCGTCCTCGACTTCATTTCACTCCCCATGAAAAAAATCTATAAAAACCTCAGACCCTTTTTCGTCTGTCTCACACAGTGTGAACATGACGTCCCTTCAGTCGCATCTTCCCGTCAAATTGATTCGTGCCTTGTATGGCATCAGTCGAGAAAAAGACCCACAAACACGAGCACGTGTCTTAGAAGCTAGTCTCAAAGAAGTCTTACGATGGTTCACGGTGACGGCACGTCAATTACTCCAAGGAATCATTCAGATTCCTCATCAAACCAAACGCTTTTTCGATCGAAACAAAGTCGCTTTGGTCCAACTGGCCGATCCCCGCATCGACACTCAAACCAAAAAACAAATCATTTTGAAACCTGGAGGGAGCGGTACTCTAGGAGGGGTCATCATTCGTTCACTTTTAAGATGGGATCCTAATGCCCCCAAAGTTATCCCCAAGACAAAAGTCCAACGAAGCCCCAAGAAGAAAAAGAAAAAGACCAGGTCCCCAAAGAGAAGAACTTCTCCAGTGGCGGGACCCTCCTCTTACCACACAACACCCCGGAAAAAGAAAAGAAGCCCCAAGAAAAAGAAAAGTCCACAGAAGAAAACTAGTCGCAAGAGAGGCACTTCGGCCAGGACGCAACCTTACACTCGCAAACCACGACCTGCCACGGCGGTGACTACGTCCCCGGCATCCTCACGTTTGTCCACTTCTCCGTTGATGACACCAGGAACTGAAGAGTACTTGGAGACGTTGATCACACCAAGAACATCTCCGTTGATGACCCCCAAAAGAACTTCCCCAGTGGCAGGACCCTCCAATTTAGTGGCAGTGGCTGCTGCTCACAAAGTACCTTCTCCCAAAATCAAAGTCCATGAAAGATCGGGCATGTTACAAAGTTTACTGGATTTGTCCAAGCAAGAACTGGCTCGATTTAGTCCGTTACGTACCCCTGCACGACGTGTCATGCCTGTCATGAAGTTGATACGACGTAAAGACAATCAGTGGCGACGCGTTCCAGTATAAAAAAGGCCTGTGACCAAGTAGGGTATCAGTGTTTTTTTGGTGCTCCTGAAGACTCAAAGATGTCACCCTCCAGAAAACCCCAAGGAAAGAAAAGGAAAGGACTGCCACCACGTTTAGCCAAACATGGGGACATGTTATCTGTCCTGTCCAAAGCTTCTCCACCCCTACGAAAAAAACTCATTCAAACAGCCTCCAAAGAGGTCATCGATACCGTGTGCGAATGTTGTTTGAACGTTTTGAAAGGCACGATCCCTTTGTCCAAACACCAGAAACAATGCTTAAGCAAACATCGTCACGTTCTTCGCCAAATGGTTCGAAAGAAAATTCCCATTCGTCAAAAAAAGAAGATGTTAGTGCAACGTGGAGGCATTTTGCCCCTCTTGTTAGGCCCCATACTGAAAGGAGTCTTGGGAACCATGTTGGGAGGACTAGTGGGAGCAAGATAAAAAGGCCCTCGAAAGTCCCAAGATCTCAGAATTCACCCCTGACAACCCCATGGAAGGACGAAAACTAGCTTTAGTGCCTTACAAACGATGGATGGAATACCATCGGTGGCAAGAACAACGCACCCCGCATTTACCTCCCAATCCCAATTTGAGCGAGATGTCCCAGTTACAACACGAATTGCAATCCTTGATGGATCGCCAAGATTTGTCCGAAACAGAAAAATCGCAAAAGTACGGTCAACTCTTGCAACGACTGCAACTCTTTCACCAGAAAGCTTTAGACGAAACAGCTCTACCCACTTTGAAAGATTTTAAGACCTTGATGAAAAGTCCAGCACCATCACCAGTACCAGTACCAGTACCGGTACCAGTGGTCAAGAAAGAAAAAGGAAAAGAAGAAGAAGAAGAAGGGTTTCAAACTCCACCAGAAAAAGTACGCAAGTTAACAACACCACCTACCTCCAGAATTGGATGGATTAAAAAGATGATGGCCACCCCTTCTTCATCACAAGAGAAAAAGAAAGTGAAGACAGAAGTGAAACAAGAACCGATATCCCCTGCTCAGACATCCTCCTCTTCGACACCTATTGCCGGTCGCACACGCAAAGCCTTGCAATCCAAGAAAATACCCCAAGAGAAAAAGAGTAGCCTCTTCCAAGAGTGGGTGCCTTATTAACACACAAACACAAAAAAAATGGAAAAAGTCTTAGCCAGCATTTACTACGATCCCTCGCATCCTGCAGGTTACGCAGGAGTTCAAAAATTGTATCGTGCTGCCAAAACTCGACTGAAAAGTCTCCGTTTACCTCAAGTGCAACGATGGTTACAAGAACAAGCTACCTACACTTTACACAAACCCATTCGACGTAAGTTTGCCAGAAGTCGCACCCGAGTGGAAGGCATCGATCATCAATGGCAAGCCGATTTAGCCGATGTCTCTCATTTGGCCAGCTACAATCGCGGCTACAAATATTTGTTTTGTGTCATCGACGTCTTTTCCAAATTTGCCTGGGTCGTGCCCTTGACTTCCAAATCCGGCAGCGAGTTAGTGCGAGCCCTGCAACGAGTGTTGAAACAAAGCGGTCGTCACCCTCTTCGATGGCAAACGGACAAAGGCACCGAATTTCTGAACCAAGCTTTCCAAAAAGAATTAAAGAAACGTGACATTCATTTTTTTACCACCGAGAATCCCGAAACCAAAGCCAGCATCGTGGAACGTTTTCAACGCACTTTGAAAGAACGCATGTGGAAATATTTTACGCATCACCACACTCTGAAGTACATCGACATCTTACCGCACCTGGTGCAAGCGTACAACCAATCTTACCATCGAAGCATCGGACGTGCCCCGCAAGACGTGACTCCCGACAACGAAGTGCTGGTGTTTGAGCGCCTGTTTGGTACGTCCCCGACGAGGGCTGTCCCCAAGAAAAGTGGAGAGTTGACCGTAGGAGATTGGGTGCGCATTGGCAAAACCAAACGCACTTTCGACAAAGGTTACTTACCTAACTGGACGACCGAATTGTTTCGCGTCACTGGACGAGTGCATGGCCGTCATCCTGCCGTCTATAAATTGGAAGACATGAACGGAGAAGTGCTCAAAGGAACGTTTTATTTGCCCGAGTTACAACGTGTGACCAAAAAAGAAGACGACGTGTACGACATCGAAAGCATTCTCGAACGCAGAACCCGTAAAGTGGGCAAACGACGTGTCAAAGAAGTCAAAGTACGTTGGAAAGGATATCCACCCAGTTTCGATTCTTGGATCGACGCTTCGCAAGTCATCGACTATAAAAAGAAGAAGTGACCATCATGCCCTTTCACACATCAGACGCAGCTACGTCGACCACTCCTTCTTCCCCTAGTTCTTCTGTGCAAGATTTACAAAAACAACCCTTGTGGGTGTGGTGTGGAGAACGTGTGCCTAAAACGCAAATCGTCTTTTTCTGCCAAATCTTCGTGGTGTATTGTGTCATCGGGGCAGCCATCGCCAATTTGAGTTTGCAACAAGGAGACAAACAATTGTGGACCATTTTATTGAGCAGTTGCATCGGTTACCTGCTTCCCAATCCCTCCCTGAAATTCTCCTCGAACGGGAACCCCGGGAACCTTGTGTCCAGTGCCAGTGTCAGTCACAACCACAACCAGAACCCCATTTTGGGTGGAGACACGCCTCTGACGTCCAGTAATATCCCCTCGGACAGCCACAGAACTCTAGAATTATGAGTCACGAAAACCAATTTTACTTGACCTTACCCAGTGACAGTTCCATGGAGGTGTTTCCCAATAACACGTTGTGCTGTTACACGGCCAAATTACCTCAAGCCATCCCCTTAGATCACGAAGCCCATTGGGAAGTGGCTTTAGTGGAAATGATTCACCCGACCCAAGTCCTCAATGTCCTTCCCAATCAAAATAAATTTGATGTGGAAGTTCATGACGAACAAATGCAACAGTATTTGGATACCCATAGCAAATATGACAAGAAAACCCGTACACCAAATCTAAAGTGGACCACCTATCACTTGTTCATTCCCCCAGGCTATTATTTTAGTGGTCAACATTTGGTCAACACCATAGCCACCAGGTTTAATGGTGTGTTTCTGAAAGCTTTAGAGCATGTCAAAAAAAGTGTCACCCTGGAGTACCACAAAACAGCTCGTCGCTTCCTGATAAAATTTGCTGAGGGGCCCAAAATCATGTCTTTCTTATTTTGTCCTGAATTGTTTGACATGTTGGGCGGTGACATGGAGCTGAGGAAGAAAGTAGAACAACAAAAAGGCGAATTACTAGTCATTTCTGACAACGATACTTTTGCCAAGTATTTTCGTACCCCGGTAGAACTGAACCAAGGACTAAATTTGATGTTCGTGTACTCCGATGTGGTGGAGTATAACGTGGTGGGACACACCTCTGTGCCGTTACTGCGTGTCATTCCTTTCAAAGTGGATTCTGCCGCAAACGCTGACGAGGAAGGTGGAAACACTTACCACGTCCACCGCGAATTTGTCCATCCTCACTATTTACCTGTCAGCAAGTCGTATTTGGACACGGTCAACATTACTATAAAAGGAGATTTAGGACAAAATATTCCATTCACCAAAGGAAAAGTCACGGTGAAACTCCATTTTCGAAAACGGTTTTCTCACGACTCGTAAGTAAGTCATGTATCCAGTGTACCGAGGGGTTGCACGACAGCGAGGACACGGCTTAGGAGACATGTTAAAATCGGCCTTTCGTTCGGTGGCCCCAGTCTTGAAACCGATGGTGACACGCGGATTGCACGCCTTGAAAGATGCGGCACTGACGCAAGGCAAAGAATTTCTCCAAAATGTCATCATCGACAAACAAAACCCTAAAGAAGCCTTCATGAGGGCTGGCAAAAATGTCTTGCTGCAAACGGGCAAAGACATTTTGGGCCGACGAGACACACCTATAAATGGTCTGCACGCTACCGAGTCAGGCATTCAGCAAGGACAAGGCAGAAAGAGACGACGAAGAAAACACCCTTTCACCAGACTTCAAGCGAGAAAGGCTAAGAAAAGAAGAACCGTTCGAGACTTAGACGTTTTCGATTATTGAGACACAGAGAAAAAATGATGCACCGAGAGTCTTGCGCTTGTTCCAAGACGGAACTGGATCTGTTTGCCATGCCCCCCACCATGATGACGATGCAAGAATCTCAATGGGTGGAATTTCATCCCGTCTCCTCATTGACAGCCTCAGCTCCCATCGAGTTTGAAATCAAAGGACAGCCCGAAGATTACATCGATCTGAATAGCAGTTACTTGTACTTGAAAGTCAAAGTTCTAGATAAGGATGATGGTGCAGTAGATGACACTGAGAATATAGCTCCCGTCAACAATTTCATGCATTCCTTGTTTAGTGGAGTGGACTTGTACTTGAATAACAAACTGGTCAGCAGCAGCATGGATACTTACCCTTACCGTGCCTACCTGGAAAATCTCTTGACGTACGGAATAGATGCCAAGGATACCCATCTCAATGCTTGTGTGCTGTGGGAACCTGACGAAGCGGGCAAGTTCGACCTTGTAGATGGAACCAATAGCGGCTTTGAGCAAAGAGAACTCAAAATCTTAGATAAGAAGAGTTTAGAACTGATGGATCGTTTGCATTTGGACATGTGGTTGCAAGAGAAATATTTGCTGAACGGAGTCAATGTCCGCTTGAGACTGAATCGTAGCAGTACCGCTTTCCATTTGTTGGCTGAGGATGCTAAGGCTCCTAAAAGCAAAATCGAAGAGGCCAAACTCTACGTACGACGCCTGGAAGTGTTACCCAAAGTAGGTAACGACATCAGTCAAACGTTGAGCAGAACGACCGCCAAGTATCCCATACGACGCGTGGAAGTGAAAACGTTCACCATTCCCGTTGGACATCATTCCATGATCGAAGATCATCTGTTCCAAGGACAGCTACCCAAACGTTTGATCCTTGGTATGGTCTCGAATTCAGCCTTCAACGGAGCCTTCGCTCAAAATCCTTTCAACTTTCAACACTTTAACGTGAAGAAAATCGAAGTCAGTCGCGATGGCAAAACCTTGTGTACCCGACCTTTCGAACCTGACTTTAAAGAGAAGAATTACTTGAGATCGTACTTGTCCCTGTACGAAGCCACCGGACAGTTAGGAACCAACACCAGTCACGGTATTACGTACGAGGATTACGCAGGAGGCTATGCTTTGTGGGCTTTCGATTTCACTCCAGACCAAGGCAGCGACGAGGGACATTTCCACCCTATAAAATCAGGCCAGATTCGTGTGGAACTTCAGTTTGCAGAACCACTGAAAGAGACAGTGAACGTCATCCTGTATGCAGAATTCGATAATACCATAGAAATCAACAGTTTGAGAGAAGTCATCCTAGATTACTAGAAACCATGGAAGACTGTTGTCCCTCTTTACCTAGTGGAGAAACTTTGGAGATGGAATGTGAGGAGACCGTGGAAAAAGAAGAAGTGATCATGATGAAGTCGAGATGGCCAGAACAAGAAGCCCATTTAGTCTCCTGTTTTGCCAAACACTTGGTCGACAAAATGACGGAATTGATCAAGAAAAATTGCTATGGATGTCAAAACGATCATCCCAGTCAAATTCAACACGATAAATGCCTGATGTTGAGCCAAGAAGAAAAATTGGACGAGTATCTGGACGAAGCTTGGAGTCTCATCTCAAACAAAGACGTGTTGCACCAGTGGTATAAAGACTTGCGTGAACATTCTTGTCCACCATTAACTACTCAAGAGATCCATCGTATCGAAGCTCTCCTGAATCAGAGTGAGGAAACAGAACGAATAACCGTTTATTCGTCAGACATTTTCAAGCAAAAAGTCAGGATCGAATTGACGACTTATTATTACCTGTGAAGAAGAAAACCACAAAACAATGGATACCTGGGAACTTTATTACCTTTTGAACCACAGTTCGTATACGGCTTCTTGGAATCCTGTCGTCTGTGCTAAAGATGAACTCCCTCATCGCAAACCTCAAGACCATCAAGCTTACGTGATCAACACGGACGACAGTCATCTCCCAGGAACCCACTGGGTAGCCGTTTACTTTCCTCAAGAAGGATGTGTGGAATATTTCGATTCGTACGGATTGCCCCCTTTGGAAGACGATATCATTGACTTTATTAGAAGAAATGCTCAAACCACCCGATTCAATAATGTGAAATTACAAGGCACAGATTCCTTGGTGTGTGGACAATATTGTGTGTATTTTCTGCATCATCGCAGCCTGGGCTATTCCTTAGAACATTTAGTGACTCATTTCGATCCTCGTTCTTCTGCTAGAAATGATGTGAAAGTAGACCGATGGTTTTGTGACCATTATGCTTATCTTTTGTCTCAAGCTAGGAAACGTAGTGTCCATCAATGGCCTAATGATTTCCAACAGTGGAAATCACAATTTCATTCACAACGTTGTCAGCCCTGTTCAAAGTAGTTAGTATTTGAAGAAAAAAATGTTTGTGATTAGAAAAAGATTGTTTGATGTTATAGTGTTGGATTATTGTTAAAAATGTTAGAAATGTTGTTGTTTAGTGTTAAGTGATTTTTGAATAAAAAATGTTGTGTTTAGAAAAAAATGCCTTTGTCTTTTGTTTAGCTATAAGAATGTTGGATTGATGCTCTTTCATTTCTTACTATCCCTCTCATGACACTCACTAAACGTTGCGACTCAAAAACCGTGTGGGGATGTTTTCCTTCACGTCCGCGCTTTGACTTTAAGAACCGGTTTGTTCCCAGTCTAACCATCCATTGTCGACTCATCCTCCTAAGAAGATGTGTTCCAAACTAGCTAAGCTCAACGAAGCCTACGTGAATTTGCATAGGGTCAGACACAGTCTGATACCGAAGCCAGAAGAAATAGAGAATGTGAGAATGTTAAGAATCACTGAAGACCTGATAGAAGAGCTCTTCAGAGAAGAAATGAACAGGGAGAAAGAAGAATGGACAGAGAAGTACAGACTTCAGAGACAGCAGCAACAGCAGCAACAACAACAACAACAGCAGCAACCTGAACCTGACAGAGGCTTTGTCGATTGTCGTATCGACACCAAAGAGTTCTTCTTCTCTTTCCGAAGAAGCAGACCTATCGCCAGAAAGTCTATCCTCAGAGGACATCGCATTCTTAGAAACTAAAAAAGAATGCCATAGCAAACAAAAAAACAGCCCTTTTCAGGGCTACCCAATACTCTAGAAAAGAAATAACTATTAATTTGCCAATGTGTGTAGGTAGAGTAGTGTGAAAATAAACACTAACTCTTTTATAAAAAATGTGAGGGTATGTGTTTGTGTGTTTGTGTGTTTGTAAGTGCTCACGTAAGTTGGTGTGGATAGTACATTAAAATGATGTCTTTTTTTGGTGTTTGAGGTGTATATTTGGGGTTAGATTGGATTGGTTTTGCGTATGTGGATAGTCTATTGAAGTGATTTATGAAAAATTTTTAAAATAGTGATGGGTAGCATAAAAAGCGAGTGAGTGTTTCTTTTAGGTCCGCGCGTTGTTGTTGTTTTTGGTCATGATCTAGGTAAGATCAATTTTATGTTTTTAGGGGATGTTTTCCTTCACGTCCGCGCTTTCACTATAAATTGAAACTCGCTGGACAGTCTAGCTACCCTTGTTGATTGATCAACACAAGAATGAATAGTAGCAGAATAAGCAAACTTCTTGAACTCCAGATACATCTGGAATATGTAAGGCGCCTGGTCAATGAACTGGCTGCGGAGGCTATAATAGAAGAAGAAAGAATAAAGAAGGAAGAGGAAGAGAGAAGACAGAGGGAAGAGGAGGAAAACAAAAGAGAAGAGAGGATGTCGTTCAATATTCCCGAGACAGAGGATTGGGGTGATGAAGCGAATCATCCTCCCTCTTCGCTCCCCAGAAGAAAGGTGAAAGGAGACTGGGGAAGAAGATGCGTGTGTGGCGCCAGGCCAGGAAGGTGTAATCATTAGATAGTTGCATCTGGAGTTCAAAAAAAAACAGCCCTTTTCAGGGCTATCCAATACTCTAGAAAAGAAATAACTATTAATTTGCCAATGTGTGTAGGTAGAGTAGTATGAAAATAAACACTAACTCTTTTTTAAGATCGTGTGAGGGTATGTGTTGGTGTGTTTGTGTTTGTAAAAGTAAAGGTATGTTTGTGCGAATAGTAGATTATGGGTTTCTTTATTGTTTCTTAGCAAATGTGGAGAGTATAGTTTGGGTTATATTATATGAAATGAAAAAGTAGGGGGATGTTTTCCTTCACGTCCGCGCGTTGTTTGGTCATGATCTAGGTAAGATCCATTTTATGTTTTTAGGGGGATGTTTTCCTTCACGTACGCGCTTTCAGTATAAGAACCCACAGTATTCGTCGTTCAAACCATTCTACATAGAAGATGGCTTCAAACCACCTGGATAAATTTCAATCATTGCAAGACGTCCTTGACAATTTGGGCATGATAGAACAAATGCTCGTACGACTCGTTGAAGACCACTATTCTTATAGTCCGCATAGAGTAAAAATGGAAATTAACAACTTAAGAAAAGCAAAGGACATGATCAGTGGTGTGATGAAGGAAATAAAGGAGGAGAAGGAGGATGAAGAGGAAAAGATAAGAATAAGAACATGGAACGAAAAAATTGAAAAAGAAGAAGAAAATGAGAAGAGGAAGAAAGAAGAAGAGAAGAAAGAAGAAGAGGAGGAGAAAAAAAAGAAAGAAAAGAAGAGAAAGAGTGTTGGAGATAAAATAAGAAGTTGGTGGAGGAAAAGAAGAAATTAGAAGCAGAAGAAGAAGAAGAAGAAAACCCAAAGGCCCTTTTCAGGGCCCCCATATTTCTCGAAAAGAGATAGCCTTTCCATTGCCTACCCCTTTTTTATTTTTTATTATTTTTTAAAAAAAAAAAATCCCATGTTAATTTCCTTTGTCGCTATATGTTCCCACGATTTTTCTCCATGTTCAAATCCCCTTGTCGCTATATGTTCCCACGATTTTTCTCCATGTTCATTTCCCTTGTCGCTATATGTTCCCACGATTTTTCTCCATGTTAAATTTCCCTTGTCGCTATATGTTCCCACGATTTTTCTCCATGTTAAATTTCCATTGTCGCTATATGTTCCCAAGGGGTCCTGTAATGCTAATTCCCATTGTCGCTCTAGTATCCCCCTTCACTACTATTATCTCTCCATACATTTAGACAAAAATGGATATATCTTTGTTAATCAACAGTACATTTATTTTTAAAAATATTAACATTGCATTTTTTCGCAATGTTAGATGAACATTAACATTTTTGACTTGTACATCATTATTACCTGCCCCTAAAGACAATAGACCTTTCCAACATATACTTCGTTACCGCCCTGCAGAAGAAAGAAAATCAACTCGGCATTCTTAAGGGGGCTCCCGTAGAGGACGAAAGCTGACAAACGCTGATCCAATGAGAAAGTTGCAGTTGAAATTTCAATGTCGTATGTCGAGAAATCCATTATCACGTGTTAAATCAAACTGTAGGTCTTAAAAGTCCATTTTCTATGTCGAGGTTTTAGATTTTATATTTTAATTATTCGGTGGTGGTTTAAAGTTCTTTTTCGTATGTCTACGTTTTATATTGTATATTCTAAATCACACAATGGTGGTTGATATTGCAAAATCGTATGTCGAGAATTCCTAATTTGGACGTTGAATGTAACTGTTGATGCTGAAAGTTCCATTTCATATGGCGAGTATTTAGATTTCATATGTTGAATTTCATAGCGTTGCTAGCAACTTGGATATCAAATGTCGAGTTTTAAGATTTTATCTGTTGAATTACACACCGGTGGTTGAAATTTTAACGCTGGATGTCGAGAATTCCAAGTTAACATGTTGAATTACATTGATTGTGCTGAAAGTTATATTTCGTATGCTGAGTTTTTAGATTGTATCTGTTGAATTACACAGCGGTGGATGGAGATTTTGTTGTGCTTATCATATTTACTTTTTTATATGGTGAAATTATGTGTTGGTGTTAAAAGTTACATTACACAATGAGTATGCCCCCTTCTACAATTCAGAATAATATCGAGTATTAAGATACATCATTCGTGTATTCAGTTATGAGGCGCCATTACAATTTATGAATTTACAGTTTGCAAGTTACCATTCACAGGTCGAGAATTACTATTAACTTCTTCGCTAGAGGTCGCTCTCGATAAAAGAACCGCGTTATTTTTAAATATGGAAGATTGCCGTTAATTGATTTTGATGAGCGATAATACCTGAAATATCTACTTATTTTAGTTGTCTTACTACTCTTTATTGAAGAAACTGTAAACAGTGAACTGCAAGACTACATTTTAGGTATTCATCGTGTATCCAGTTACTTGCAAGACTACATTTTAGGCATTCATCGTGTATCCAGTTACTTGCAAGACTTCATTTTAGGCATTCATCGTGTATCCAGTTACTTGCAGGACTACATTTTAGGCATTTTATCCAGTTACTTGCAAGACTACATTTTAGGCATTCATTGTGTATCCAGGTACTTGCAGGACTACATTTTAAGCATATATCTTGATCTACAAAAGCGTACTTTGAAGCTACGCCATCTCTCCCATAGACGGACGGATGCCAAGGATGATCTACAACTGTTATAAAATTGCGCTGAGGATGGTCTAATTGTCTTGGAGTTCCCGGAAAGAAGATTTGAGGACAATGCAAGGTTAAATTGTCATCATCATTGGAATATTGCACTAAAGCAACACTCAGGTTGTTGTTGTTATTATTATTATTATTATTATAAACTTTGTGCCGTATATGTGAATGTATTTAAAATTGTGACAAGATGAATATGAACAATACTGACATGGCATTGTTAATTGGTACATCTTAAAGATAATTCTCTCTCTCTCTCTCTCTCTCTCTCTCTCTCTCTATATATATATATATATATATATATATATATATATATATATATATATATATATATATATATATATATATATAATCTCTTCAGCTGAAACCTTGTTAGTGTATCCTTTACCCAAAGATTCTCCTGACTCATCTACTGTGATAGGGCCGGCGGCATAGAGCTTGCAGAGGATCGATATAACCTGCTGATACTTGACTCTATTGTACTGCCTCCACCTAAAAAGAAAGCTAGTAGCGGAATCCAAAATCCATTCGTGTCGGCTGCTATAGATTCATTAGAATGTCATCGAAGTCAGGGTTCAGGGTAGGTCGATAAATCAGCCACACACCTATAATGATTTTTGATTTTCGGATATTTTCGTCCATTTGTATCAATACTGATATGGGGGGGGGGGGGGGTTGATTTATGGGACTAGGTTCAAGGTTGGCCTACCAACCTTGTCATCTTATCAGCATTAATGCAAGAATTTGTACGTCATTATAACTGGTTAGAAAAATAAAGAGTAACATCAATAATTTCAGCAGAGATATTCTTGTATCATGATACGAGAAACCAGCCACAAAGAGAAGCAGCCTCCTTGGTTAAAAATAGCGCGGTCTGTTCACGGGAGCGACCTCTAGCGAGGAAGCTCATAATAATTCTCGACCGGTGAATGGTAACTTGCAAACTTACCATGTAGAGATTGTAATGGCGCCTCACAACTGAATACACGACTGATGTATCTTAATACTCGATATTATTTTGAATTGTAAAAGGGGGAATTCTCATGGTGTACTGTAACTTTTAACACAAACCCGTCATTTCACTACGTAAAAATAGCAATTCTGAAAAGCACAATAAAATGCCCAACCACCGCTGTGCAATTCAACAGATACACGCTAAAATCGCAGCATACATTACGGATCCTTCAGAGCAATCAATATGATTCAACATGTTATATTGAGACTCTCGACATATGACATTAAAATTTCAACAATCACCGTGTAATTCAGAAGATACAATCTAAAAACTCGACAGTGGACATCATATTTTCAACCAGCGGTTTGTAATTTAACCGATGAAATCTAAATACTCAACATATAAAATGGAACTTTCAAAATAAACTGCGCGATTCAACACGAAAAGTTCAACCACCACTGTGTAATTCAAACAATACAATCGAAAACTTCGACACAGAAAATATAACTTCCAACCACTGCTGTTTCAACTGATACAATCTAAAATCTCGACCAAGAAAATAGAACTTTATCGACAAACATTTTTGATATATAACATTTGAAATTGGAATTCTCGACTAATGACATTAAAATTTCAACTGCAACTTTCTCCTTGGATCAGCTTTTGTCCGCTACGTTGCCTCATACTTTGATGACTGGTTTCAGTATATATGGGATGGTGATGATGAAGATACGTTCCCGTACCAGGTTCTGGGCGAAACAGAAAACAAAACGTCATGGCATACGAGGAAATAGACAATATAACTTTATCTCAGTTAGGCAACGCTCATGAAGATTTCGGAAATGTGCAAGGGATGTGATATACTCCCCCACCCACCTGTAATGGTGCGTTGGTTATCGTTATCTCTCCCCCCCCCCCACCTGTAATGGTGCGTTGGTTATCGTTATCTAGGAGATGATCGACCACGATGGTATTGCCCGGATCGAGCAAACAATCAACTAAAAATGAAGATTAATGGATGGAATAACAGAGTTCTGAGCAATGATATAGAATAGAACAACACGAGCTCCTGTATGTAAAATATAACAACCGAATCAATTACATAAACAAAATGATAATGAACATGATATTTGAATGATACACATTCTCTTAGAAATATAATTAAAAGCTATCCGAAATGCAATAAGCCTTTCCGTTAAACCGATAAAAAAAGTCATCATAGAATCGAATGAATAATCGAGCTCAAATTGCCGGCATGTCGGCATAAAATGTTTGCTTACGGTTCTTTCCAAATCACTGTTGCTGACAGGTCAGCTTTGCCATATTTCTTCTCCCATATTTCTTCTCTCTCTCTCTCTCTCTCTCTCTCTCTCTCTCTCTCTCTCTCGCCTCTTCAGATCATCAAACTTAACTTGGTTGTAGAAAGCACTCCTTCCCACTTTGTAGCACATTTATGTATACATTATTTCCTTCAAATAAATAAAATGCAACCGAAATATTTTTCCTGTTTTTTTTTTTTTTCCTTTCTTCGTTTCTGGCGCTGAATAATATTCCCACTCTTGTTATGACAGGTATCGTCTTATCGTAACTCAGCAGGCAAGGATAATATGGTCTGTTCGCAATCTGATACTGATACCCAACCCTATTAACATCAACTTTAATGTCTCTTTAACGGCTACTCTCATTCCTTACTGGAACCACGAATAACTAGACCTCTTAGATAAACTATTGCACACCCTTTTGGCCTAATGGTTAGAGCGTCCGCCTCGGAAGCGGAAGGTCGTGAGTTCGAACCCCGGCCGAGTCATACTAAAGACTTACAAAAATGATACTAACAGCTGCCTCGCAAGACGCTCAGCATTAAGAGGTTTAATGTTAGGACTGGTCGACTTGGTGTCGGGATAATGTGACTGGGTGGGACATCATGCTACATGTCTGTAGCATGATGCCCCAGTGCTAGACATCACTGTAAACTGCCACACTGCAGACATCGTAACGATATGACTGAAAGATTGTTACAGCTACGTTAAAAATCCTAATCACACACGCACACACACTAGTTGAACAATGTCAGTCGACACACGCTGATTTTCTCTATTAAGAAAATTCACAATTACACAAATGAATAAATGGACTTCACGTCTTGGCTTAACTAAATTACTAATTAGCAATTCATTGACGTAGATTTACAGGCATAGAAAAATGAATTCTTAGCCAAATATTATACATGTCATTAAAGACCGATAAATTCATATATTCACACAAGTGCTATCCGAGTAATTCATGAAATTTGTAGGATACATGATTCCTATTACATCTGAACGAGGTAATTCGAACGAAAATACAGACGTTCAAAACAAACTGATATCAATTCGAGTAAATTCATATAATCATTGAGTCATATAACTTTCGAGACAAATGCATGCAAACTATTATCTTTCGAACTCATGGGAAATTGATGTATGAATTTAAAACGAATATATTCAACAAATAATTACAAACGTACATCAATGAGCATATTGCATGTGATTGAGACAATACCTTTGTGCCATTTCGAGAATCATTATCTCTGAGTCCCTCAACTTTCCAGACACTCGTCCCTTGGACAGTTCAACGAGAAATACTTGTTATTTCCCGGAGCTAAATTCTGGCTTCCCAAAGAAACTTAGACTGACTAATTTTGCGAGGGTGATTACTTAAACCCTTGAATTTCGTAGGGGAACACACGCCACTCGTTTCGCTTAGCTAAGCAGGATTGCCTTTCTCTAACCGCCATCAATTTCACACGTCCATCGACCGTTATCCTAGCAGGACCTAATTAAAATCCGATCATACCCCAAACAGAGCATGTCCCATCCTTCGCAGGCATCAATTTATTGCGAGCGTAGAGCATATGGCGAAGTTAATTGTTACGTGTCACGGTGAGCACGACAAAATGTGCTGCGAGAGCGTGTACATGGCACCATTAGAAAATATCAATGATTTAACTTATAATAAACAGTGAAAATATACCATGAAACAGATTTACTAGATCAAAACTTTGGTGTCTTGGAAAGCATGAACAAATTCTTGGCGGACACTGGCGATTCTCAGGCGGATAGACACGAGGTTAAACATAGATATTTAAAACATTATAAATATTCCTGGTTTCTAAAATGCAGAAAAAGTGCCAGTCTTCTAAAGCACAATTATCTGCCAGTAAGTCAGCAGTGAATAACTTTATTTCATTGGCTGGACAGGGTGCAATGTTTGATGATTTTTCATTCACTTCAGATTGCAATCTCCCAAACTAGGAGCCTATAGTAATATTCATGATCTAAATAATGTAATATAATCAATTATACAATCGTTATTTAATGTCAAATTGCGCTTTTTATTTGGCTATCTTAAATACAAAAACTAGGACAACTTTAATTGTGTCATTTCTACCAAATATGTATTCTCTCTCTCTCTCTCTCTCTCTCTCTCTCTCTCTCTCTCTCTCTCTCTCGCATTCAGCTGGTGACTGCTGTGCTGGCCTGGAGTCCAACAACAACAAAAAAAAGAACAGTATACTTATCACAAAACAGGACAATGATAATTTCAGTTATTAAGAAATACTTGTACCGAAACCAAAAATAGAGATACGGAGACTGGATTAATATAACATACGCATTTCCGACTCTAATTGACACCATTTAGATTCTTATTCTTGTCAATATTTTATACTTTCTCTTGAGAATGGCCAATGCTTTAACTCCTGTTGAACATCCGGTGAACTTTAGTCTTCCTTAGGGACATACCATTTTTTTAAGGGGGAAAGATAAGGAATTCTTTTTGAAAGACGAGAAAAAAATTGTCATGCTCTGATTTGTGGAATAAAAGACCATACTTGAAAGATAAGCTTATTTTAAAAACTTTGTAATGAAAAATAAACAAAACAAACAAACAAATCCCAAACGGAAGTAAATTCCAGTTACTGCACACACACACACACACACACACACACACACACACACACAGAGAGACACTGGTCCTTACAGTACACATGTAGTTAGTCCTATTGCATCAGAATTTAGCTTCTTCAAAGTTGGGTATATTGAACATCGTGCATATTTCTGTTCTCGACTGCGTACCGCCATTATTGCTATAGGGCTAAGCGTGTTGTTGCCCTTTCTGTATAAATTCACTGATTTCTATTCTTTTCTCTATTTTATATAACAGTGGTTGTCATTTGCAATTTAACTATCCGTGTATCAGAAGATTACTTTTTTCTTCATAAAGTAATATAAATGTTCAAGAGAAGCTGAAAGGTTGCCTCTCATTAAGTCAGTGCATAAGTTGTATGAAATTTCTTTGAATAAAGTTTAAACATAATGTTCATAGTAGTGTCTTTGATCTACAAATTCTTGGACTACCTTGTTGAAACTGAATTAGGAATGTACATTAATTTTTTTACATTAGCATTAACTGTTGATAGATTTATTGCATTGACGCCAATCAACTTTTCCAAAACACATTTACTGAATACACAAAACTGTTTTGAAATTATTTTTTATTGTACAACTATATGCAGTCGACATAAATTCGATTGTTTCTTCAAATGGTATCCGATTATACAAATCACTCTGACATTTCAGTCTTTCCATGAGTGGTTTTCATGCACTGACTAATCAAGCGTCAGTCAGAATAAGTTGACAGGCCCCCTTCCATCATCCATGGTACAGTTGCGCAAAAGGTGAGTGCCGAGTCGCGGTGGTAGTTTATAGGTATTTACCTCATTGGGGAAGAGCTTCAACGCAGTGCGAGCGTGGGAAGGATGGACTTACCTGAACACGATGAGTGGAGAAACAAAAAAAAGAGTGTTCTGTAAAGTAATTCTCACAATAGTGATAGTAATTATTCAGACAAAATATTCTGGAAATTCATAATTTCCATTAGTACACGAATTATCTGAACAGAAAGAAAAGTGATTATTTTTTGTATCTCTTGATATTTAGGCCAGCAACACCAACCTGTGGCAGAGAACCTTCCCTCTTCCGGTAGAGGAAGAGATAAAGAAGACAATGTGGGTTTGGATAGGACACACCTTACGTAAGCCGCCAACCAACATTACCAAGCATTGAAGTGGAACACTCAAGGCAAGTGGAAAAGGGGCCGGCCAAGAAACACCTGGCGACGCGACCTTGAGGCAGACATCACTAAGCTGGGTCACATCTGGAGTCAGCTCGAGGGGATGGCACAGGACAGTAGTCTCTGGCAATCTTTTGTGGGCGTCCTATACCCCGCAGAGGTGACGGGCAAAATTGAACTGACTCCACTGATACTAGTTGAAACGGATTTGGCAGCCAAATTTATTGAAGGTGTTTCCTTAGGTCTGCAGGCCCTTTTGCATAATGACCGTGGTGAGCATCTGCATTATCTCGGGAATTATAAAGTAACACATGGAGCTGAAGCAGACATGCTTGTTTCAACCGATCAACGAATAACGTACAAAGAATGATTTGTAGAAAGTTATCCTCTATTTACAATGTTGTAAGAAATGTACATGTTCATTCGCCTGACCCCGATATATCTAAACCTCGTCTGATGCAAACCAAACCAAAGTCACCCAATTCTATCATAAAAATTTTGGTTTACGTATCTTCACATTCGTACACCTGAACTGAATGACTGTTTAGATTACTATACTTATGCTGTAATTATTGTTGGAAATGTACATGCTTTTTGGAGTTCAAGTATTTTCCAGAACACATTCAAGAAGTTGTCTTTAAGTGCCCGATGGTTTGACTTCTTTCCAGAGTGCTGTGGCAAACTTTCGAACTGCAAGCCATATAATGTTTGCTTATTAACGTAGGATCACATTAATGATTTCTTTTAAAAGGAAACTTTGTTTAAGAGCTTATTAGAGGGCAATATGAATGGCTCAGACCGTTTAAAATATGTCATTATTTAAAAATGAATACGTTTTTCATTTATGGGAATTTCTTAGGCATTGGTACCTCCAGAAACATGCAGTTTGATATTTAGATGCGTCTCAATGAGTATAACACCATCCTACCGAAGGTAGGTCACTGCTACTTACATTTAACACAAAAGTATTTCCGGTTTAGTTTCGCGTCTAGGCAAGTTTCTAATAGATCATTGGCCACGAAAGTATGCAAATCTTTTTGTGGATGCATCTTGGTGACTACAACTCTACCGTATAAAAATCAGGTCATTGTGACGCATATTTTATGCTTGATAGACTTTAAGTCCAGTTGTTTGTTTAGGTCAGTTTTTCAGACATAAATGGTTGCAGTTTGGTGGCTTGTTATGTTGATGCAGCTAGGTAATCACAAAATTATCTTACCCAAACTTACGCCACAGTGACTTACATTTAATGATTCAGTGACTTTAGTTAAGTTATGGGTGTAAGACAGTTTCTCACACATTATTGTCCACAGAAGCATGTAGCTTCTTTTGGTGCGTGCAACACCACACGATCCAAGTTAGGTTATTGTGACCATCTTAAATGCCTCATTGACGATTAAGTTTTGAATTTAGGTCAGTTCCTCGTGTGCATGTGAGAATAGGGTTGCACAAAAATGTAGTCAAGGGGCATTGTTGTGTTTTCTGCACAAATGTCAAGCTTTATTCCATTAATGAAAAGCTGGTTCATTTTTACATTAAAATAAACAATCGTCTGAATTTAAAACAAATTATTGTGGCATGAAGACGTTTTTGTTCTATGCAGACTTTGTGGCTCCACATCTAATCGCCACAGTTAAAAGACCTTCATATGATTTCTTGTTAATAAACACTTGACAGAATTTGATTACAGTTAATCCGGTCCAGAAAGGAAATTTAATTGTTCACTCAACATTCGTCTCCAGGAAGATATGTATTTCAACAGTCATCTGTCTTCTGTAGTCAATGGCCAGGTCTTTTCAACCCAAACAATAGCTTGTAATTGTTTCAAGTAGTAAATAGGGCATCCGCCATATAAATAAAGCGTTTTTTTTAAAGGCATTGTTCAAGTAATGACATGTCATGTGAGTTGATATATAAACATGTCTTATGTTATATTCACTGTAATCAAGTAGATATATTACGCTACGTTAAATTTGTTAATATCTCCATTGATAATTTAAGAAATGAATAAAACCACAATTTTGATTAGCAAAGCCGTTGCTGCCATAAATAGTTGAGGTAAAACGCCGCTCTTTACACCTGTCTCTCCCCACCTCCTTGTCTATAGTAAGCATCCTGATGAATGTAGTACATGAACAGATTTTAAAAAATTAATAGAGAACTAATTTTATTCTGAATTCTTTTCATTGATCAAACTTGACCTATTTGGCAATTCATATCTGTTTTACTGCATCATAATAGTTTGGAGATAAGAATCATGGTAAACTGATTCTACGTATTGTTTATAATACGAAAAATAAAACTCAGCTTTCATGCACTGATAATTTCTGTTGGATTCTAATTTCTGTAAGTAAAAGCAAAATTGTAATAGTAGTATGTTTATAGTAAAAAGTTTGCATAAATTAACATAAATTAAATGAATTGTACATACAGTACCTTAATAAATAGCCATCCATGTTTGAGATGAAAATGCTAGCAGCCGTTTAATTATTAAGGTATTCTCTGGAGTCCAAGAAAATGTAATCGGTCAATATTACCGTCACAATTTCATATAACATATTCCCTTAGCTCAAAATTTTCAATGAATGCTATGCCAAATTCTGCAAGAACGCAGAATTGAGGATGAAAACTTTTGACAATAAAGACATGATGGGAACATTGTTTCTTACTAAAATGCTTTACAAGTCGATGAACAAAGGTGACCTGACCATCATTAGCTTGACACTTTGACATGTATGTATGTATGTATGTATGTATGTATATATATATATATATATATATATATATATATATATATATATATATATATATATATATATATATATATATATATATCCTCAAGCTAGGTACCTGGAATGTCCGGACCATGCTGACTGGGCTTTCAGATGATCTCCAGACAATCAGTGATGTTCGTAAGACTTCAGTCATCAACGATGAACTTGCAAGGCTCCAGGTCGACATCGCCTCACTACAGGATACACGACTACCAGATTCTGGGTCCCTCAGAGAAAAGAACTACACATTCTTCTGGCAAGGAAAGAGTGCAGATGAAGCCAGAGAGTTTGTTGTTGAATTCGCTGTCAGGAACACTCTGCTGGGGATGATAGAACCCTGCCAACAAGGAAATGGAAGACTGCTATTCCTCCGCCTCCACACCACAAACGGGCCTGTCAACCTGATCAGTGTTTACGCTCCCACACTAAGATCCTCCACATATACCAAGGATGAGTTTTATGATGAGTTAAACTCGCTCATCGACAAAATTCCCAAGGAAGAGAACTTGATTTTGCTGGGCGACTTCAATGCTAGGGTGGGTGCCGATCATGACTCTTGGCCCTCCTGTCTTAGCAAGTTTGGCGTTAGGAAGATGAATGAGGATGGTCAGCGCCTTCTAGACATGTGCTCGTACCACGAACTCAGCATCACCAATTCATTCTTTCAGACAAAGCCACAGCACAAAGTGTCTTGGAGGTATCCCCGGTCTAAACACTGGCACCAGCTGGACTTGATCATTACAAGACGGTCAGCCATGAAGAGTGTGCTTCTTACCCGTACCTTCCACAGTGCTGACTGCGACACAGACCACTCACTGGTGTGCTGCAAAATGAAGCTTCAGCCAAAGAAGATCCACCTCTCTAGGCAAGAGGGTCAACCACGCATTGATATGAGCAAGACATCATATCCAGACAAGGTTGAGGAATTCACCTATGCTCTTTCCAAGACGTTTGACTCAGAACCCACCAAGGGCAGTGCCAAAGAAAGATGGGATCACATCAGAGAGACTGTATACAGCACAGCCACGCGGATCTTTGGTAAGAAGCAATCAAAGAACAATGACTGGTTTGAGGCTAACTCTGCCACACTCATGCCAGCCATAGAAGAGCGTCGCAGTGCTCACCGGCAATACAAGCGATCCCTCTGTCAGAAGACACTACAGGCATGTAGGTCTACCAGAAGCAAAGTGCAGAGAATAGTACGGCAGTGTGCCAATGAATACTGGTTTCAGCTCTGTCAGAGTATCCAGTCAGCGGCAGATGTTGGAAACATCAGAGGCATGTACGATGGCATAAAGAAAGCAATGGGTCCCACGAAGAAACTGACAGCACCACTGAAGTCTGCCACAGGCGATACCATCCACAACAAGGGCAAGCAGATGGAGCGTTGGGTGTAATACTACTCCGAACTGTACTCCAAAGAGAACCACGTGACCAATGATGCCCTCAACGCCATTGAAAACCTACCTCTCATGGCCGAACTGGACGAGAAACCTACTGTAGACGAACTAAAGAAGGCCTTAGAGAAAGCCCCAGGGAAGGATGGCATCACAGCAGAACTCATCAAGTGTGGATGTAGCGTGCTGCTCACACACCTGCACGATCTCCTCTGCCAGTGCTGTGACGAGGTTGCAGTGCCTCAGGACATGAGAGATGCTAACATCATAACCCTGTACAAGAACAAGGGCGACAGAAGCGACTGCAACAACTACAGGTGCATATCACTTCTTAGCATCGTGGGTAAAGTTTTCGAACGCGTCATCCTGAACAGACTGCAGACGCTTGCTGACAGAGTTTACCCAGAGTCGCAGTGCGGCTTTCGCACAGAGAGATCCACAATCGACATGATCTTCTCTGTCAGGCAATTGCAGAAAAAATGCAGAGAACAACACAGACCCCTCTTCCTGGCCTTTATAGACCTCACCAAGGCATTCGATCTGGTCAGCAGAGACGGACTCTTCACAATCCTGGCAAAAATTGGTTGCCCTCCAAAGCTGCTAAGCATGATCCAGTCCTTCCACGATGACATGAAAGGCACAGTTCAGTAAGATGGCTCAACATCCGACCCCTTCGACATCCGCAGTGGAGTTAAACAGGGCTGTGTCCTTGCCCCCACGCTCTAAGGCATCTTCTTCGCAGTCCTGTTCAAGCACGCCTTTGGGACGTCCACAAAAGGGATTTACCTGCACACACGATCAGACGGCAGACTGTTCAACCTGGCACGACTGAAGGCAAAGAGCAAAGTGCGTGAAGTAACCATCAGGGACATGCTCTTCGCAGACGATGCTGCTCTAGCCACCCACACAGAAGCTGAGCTTCAGCGCCTGATGACCCGCTATGCTAAAGCATGTGATGAGTTTAGGTTAACCATAAGCCTAAAGAAAACAATCGTGATGGTTCAGGACGCGGACCCCCCCCCCCAGCATCATCATCAACAACTACGAACTTGAGGTGGTGAGTCAGTTCATGTACCTCGGCTCTACCATCACCAACAACCTCTCTCTCGATGCTGAGCTCAACAAGCGGATCGGAAAGGCATCAACAACTCTCTCCAGGTTGTCGCAGAGAGTGTGGAACAACAGCATGCTGACCATGAACACTAAGATCACCGTGTACCGTGCATGCGTGCTAAGCACTCTCATGTGCGCCAGTGAAACCAGGACTCTGTTCGCCTCACAAGAGAAAAGACTGAGCGCCTTTCGCATGCGATGCATCCGACGCATACTCGGGATCACCTGGAACGATCGAGTAACAAACAACGAGGTGCTCGAGCGTGCCAAGATTCTCAGCATGATCACACTCCTCCGCCAACGTCGCATCAGATGGCTGGGCCATATACGTCGGATGGTTGACGGACGGATCCCCAAAGACATTCTTTATTCGGAATTCGCCTCTGGCAAAAGGTCGATCAGACGGCCACATCTCCGGTTCAAGGATGTCTGTAAGCATGACATGAAAGCCCTTGATATCGATGTCAACACCTGGGAAGACATCGCTCTAGACAGATCAAGCTGCCGACATGCTCTGATGACTGGTCTGAAAGCCGGAGAGGACAAGCAACGCTTGCAAGCTGATGAAAGACGATCGCAGAGGAGGAAGAATCAGCTCCAACCAACACCTGACATAACCTTCAAATGCAGCAAGTGCAGCAGGGACTGCCACTCCCGCATTGGACTACTTAGCCACAGCAGACGCTGCACAACAACCAACCGGGACATCTCTCATAGGTGCAGTTCCATCGTCTATCGAGACTAACGGATGCCAACAACATATATATATATATATATATATATATATATATATATATATATATATATATATACACACACAGAAATTTCCCCTTATTAGGGACATCAAATTTAGCAGAGTCCAGTATGGAGTGAAGACCTTCCGAGTTCAAAGTATGTAAGTTCACCATCGAGATGGCTCTTTGTTAAACGTAGTTGCAGTCTGCATTTAGTTCTCTCCATGGCACGAAAAGTGGGGTGCAATAGGACATGTGTTTGCAATTCAGTCCATTACACTTGTTTATGCACAGTAACTTAAAGTCGCCAGAGTGGTCTAAAGCGATTACCGCTACCGATCACTGCCATTTCATCTCTATTTGCATGGGTTCTATTCTCGGTTCGACCAATGTGGGTACGTGTGAAAGTTTGCCAGCAGCTACCCGTGGGTCGGTGGTTCTTTCCGGGGTTATTCTTTCACCAGATATAAAGACCGCCATCTTGTGATGAAAAATGGCGTTAAACCCCATACAACAACACAACCTTAAAGTATTTTGATATTAAAGGTCAATACGTGTGGTACTTATATATCATCATTTAGCATGCATGTCATGGACCGCACGTGGGGTGTCTTTGGATGGTGTTGCTTCTGTTGTCAAGGGAACATGCTGTCAGCATCATAAGTATATCATCATATCTTCTCATCATATTTCACTTTACGTTAAATACTTTAGAACTGTTTGAAATAAATGGATGAAACATGGTATAATTTTATATTGTTACCAGATGTGTTGAATTGTACAGTCTGTGGCCCTATCGTCAAGGTCGTGGCCATAGATCAATACTGTAATTGTTTTTCTTCTATTCCCTGCACAACTGTAATCACTGAAAGGTAAATAATGAAGCTTGGTATACTTTTACATAGCAGGTGTGTTGCATAAATCAACGAACATTCCATCCTCAGGGGCAAGCCCTTATGTCAGTTTTTAATTTTTCCATCGCACTTTTCATTTGCATTCTATACTTAATAACCATTTTAGATTCAATATACTTTTACATCACCGTTTGCAGGTGTGTCGTGTACTATATTTACTGTCCTATCATCCAGACCAACATCGCCGGTCAATACTTTTAGTTTACCATTACACAATTGATTAATGACGTTGACCTTAAAAATTGGAGGCCAAATGTTGTATGTCATAAATGTACTGATGAAGATATAGAAGGATGCAAAGTTGTATCGCTCAGTATAAAACAGCACTAAAATTCAAGATCAAAAAAGGGATTTTGGAAATTTTTCAATACATTTTCATTTCCATTTTATAATTTTTTTTAACCGTTTTAAATAAATGAATGCGGATCTACACGTCATCACAAGACGATATTTTAGTCACATGATCTCGTGTGCTATAAAAATGCCTAGCTGACCTGCAACATGAACAGCCACGCTTACTGTCACTACCTCTATTAACAACACATGGGTTCTTATCAAAATATAAGTTATCTTACCCTTAATGAAAATGATGCCAATCCGACACAGTATGTTCTGCATTGGATGTGTGCGGTATTACTGGTATACCGTTTTATCACGGTATATTTTTCTTGCGTTACGTATCACGGTCCTTTTTCTTACTGTATCGTTACGTCGGTAGTTTCCGTCAGTAAAGAATGTGAGGAAATTACAGAGGAATCCTGTTACGACTTTAATATTAATAGTATGTTTTCATTATTCATAATATAACAATAATAAAAACTTGTCTTTTTATACAAAACGGTTGCATCTGTCACAAATTAATGGTGAATATTACGAATTATAATTATAGTTATGATCCTTTAAACACGCTTGACATGAGTCACGTCTGCCAATGCGGTCGCGAAATGAGATATTGTGAAAATATTCGGGATAAATCCAGATTCTGAAACGTTCCTGATTATTCCCACCCCAGGAAGCACCACATGCTATGCTTTAGTTATTTAATAGCGCATGGAAATGTGCTAAGTGTAAATCTTCCGTTGCAAGACTGCAAATCATCTTACGATTTTCAAGAGTGCGCCTCTTTTCTGTCTAAGTTTTACGTAATTTCTCAAGTATACTGTTTACTCGTTTATTGAGTAAGCTTGTTTTATGTTTATTGGCATTCTCCGATCAATATCTTGTTTGAGTGTTGGCATTCCACTCCAAGTTTCCTTGCCTACTATATCAACAGTGTAGTTAGAAAAGTGTAGGCTTCGGTATTAGCACATCCAACTTTTATGAATGAGCTTTCTAATGTCTGCACGATGTCTTTCATGGTATCAGCCATAGTGTAAGTTTAATCATCCCATTATAGTTACAGCTTTTAGATTAGAACTCGTACAACAATTAAATTTCACATGACAAATTCATCTACTATAATGCATTGGCCATTTGATTTTTATATTGGGGGTGGGCTGTGTTTTTCATTTGAGCTGAAATATTTTCTTTACGCTGATCTCAAGATCTTTTTTTCTCGAATAATATATTGGACATAGTACGGTGTTATTTTGCTATAAATCAAATAAAGATATTTCTACAGCTATTGTCATAATGAAATTGAACCCCAATAAGGCCAGGCCCTTGGCCCAGATCATTGAATCGTTGGTCCCTAAAATAATTGTGGTGTATCGAGTTACGTTTCGAGGTACGTTCAGAAAAACCGCGGTATACTGGTGGAAAAGTGTTCGTTGTTCCCAGGTCGGCATAGTATCGAGTTTGAAAATCTTTTTATTTCCAACTTTCCAAAAATAATCGTCAAATGGTGACATTGGATTTTTCACTAATGGACTTCTAAGACTAGTTCATCCTAGCCATTACATCATTTTTATAGGCGAAAGGCCATCGAATATAATTATGTTGTGCATTTACATGATTCCCGTGAACACATAAACTCACTGAACATAATAAAATATTTTTGTTGCGAAGTTACTCTCCATGACTGCCCAGTAACGTCACAACTGTAATACAAAAGAAGCAATCAGATTTCAATATTATTTACTTTTGGTGATTTCACTGTTACTAATAATAACTCCTTGAAAACTTCTGAATAGAATTTGACCAATTTTGAAAGAAGTATTCAGGTGTGAAGACTTTTCCAATACCATTGACGTTGATCTTTTATCAGATATGGTCAAAAAACAACAACTTGAAACCCTGTTGTAAAGAAATTGACCAAATTTAAGAGAAATCATTCTTGTACAGAGGGGTTTCAGATTTATACAATTGAATATGGTCACTGTTACTAAAAGAAGTAAAACCTTTAAACGCTTTTCTCAAAAGAAGTTCACCATGTTCGACATCTTGAAATGGACATCTTGCAAGTTTATACAAGTGATGCCGATTCACCATCAAATATTGCAACCATTACGAAACAAAAACCCTTTAAAACATTCTACTGACCGAAATTTCTTGCCCAAGTGCTCTTGCATTTCATTATATGACAGATATCAGCGGATCATCAATTGCATGCCGACTTGAGTCTCTTCTTTATTGAAAGTCCATATGTTCTCCCTGTTTGTTTTCCATCTGTTTTGAGTGTGCTCATTCAAGTATTCCACTCTCATTCTTCGGTACTCATAAAAACTTGGTAGAGGGAGAGTGGGCGGTGTCATTTGTCATTACTAGCAACCAGTATTAACAGGGTCGCAAGATCGTATTTAGACCAATAACATCATCACCTTTTTACGCTTCGCTAATGGTACGTGTAAAAGTCTATTTTGGGCAGGTACAAACATATAGTACTTACCTGATTGGACAGGTGGATTGTTATACAGGTTTGACAATCCCTTGTAGGTATTTGGCTCTTTTCATTGTGTTTCAAATAGGCAAAAAACAATATCCTGATATGACATATAGTGTCCTTCATCTTGATAATATTGGATTTAATACCTTTTGCTCTTGCATGCCTGTCCTTCTTATCTTTTCAGCAAACCTTTGGGTAGAACAGGTGAATTTTCGTTGGAACACCCGGATCTGTACCGATCGTGGTCGACCTGTACTTTCTTGTAGGTGAAACTGAGGATCCCTCGGGCGATGCAGCCGACGTTCCACCCGTTCCTGATGAAAATAGATATATTATTGTAATTCTCTCTTATAAGATGTTATTGTTGGAGGGTGATTGAGTGAGTGCCTGAAGAAAACTCGTAATTGTTGTAGTTTTATTTAAACAGCGTCATTAAAGAATAACGACATACGATGACGTTAATCTTGGTCCTCGCCTAAAAAAGACTAGAGAAAGTAAAGAGCGAATAAGGCACATTACGAAATTATTGCGGGTCGTATTGAAACTTTCTCCGGAAACTTAAACTGGAATTATCCCGATGTACTTGACCCAAACACAGAATGCAGCCAAACAAAAGAAAACCTCAGTACCATTAACGTTTTCCAAGTCAAAATTTAATAAAATACAAAATAAAAAATGAAAACAACAACAATACCCCCCAAAACAAACAAATAAAAGAAAACTGTTGGAACAGTTCCACATCTCGCAGCCATTCCTATGTCGATAGAGACTGCGGCTCCAGCTGCCTTTGGAACTGTCGGAACGGCATCCGGGATAACACTAAAGAAAAGGCGGTTGGGGGACAAATCCACATTGTGTCGCGTAAACGAAATTAAAGGAAAAAACCATCGACTAGTTGAGCAGTGTCGTCACTAGGGGACGTACCGGGTGACATCATTAGAAGGTGTGATACCAAAATGACTGTATATAACATTTTTTTTAATTTTTGTACAGGAAGGGGGTCCATAGGGGTGACATCATGAGTTACCGCACTGGGTGACACCAACTTTAGCGACGCTACTGTATTTGGGACGACTAGTTGAATATCCCCGGGCAGAGATCTTCGACTGCCTGGTACGACTCGCAAAAAGCCCCTCCGTTAACCAAATCACCTCCGTTACCACTGTTGATCTTCGTGTTGCTGAAATTCTGACCACAACAACTGACATAGGTACACCTATCAGATTTCTTTTCGTATATCGATAGCAACAGGTGGTGCTGGCGTTGCTGGTAAGATACGCATCTATTGGGAACTTCTTAATACAATTACCAAGCTGTACTCGATGGCTATCAAATATACAACTATTAGCGTGGGTGAGTTCTAGACCATATTGGCGAAATAGGAACCACCTATGACATCGTATGCAGATACGGAACCAAGCCACTAGCGATCCCAAACAGGTAACTGGTTTACAGATATTGAAGATCGAGTAACGGTTTGCCGGTGGATACAAATCTGCTCAGTCGTGTTCCGGACTGACTGTGGCACCTAGCAGATATTGCTTCGCAAAGACCTTCACGTGACCAAAGGATAACATCATCTACGTGAGTGAAAAAATTGTTCACGCGAGCAAAGAGTATCCAGAGTGTTTTTGAAGAGTACCCACAACGACACCACATATGCACTGTCGAAAATGTCTGCACCTACGGCGACACATAGTCTCACCGCACGTGTAAATAATACATTCGCGTTTGACGCGCAGGTAAAAATTTGTAAAGACAATGAGTATAGAAGGCATTGACCTATATCTAGCGGAAATAGGGAACCAGACTATTGCAAACTTGTAAGAGGGTTCAGGGTCAAAATGGACCTAGACGGAAAAGGTATATGGCTAAAACGAACTAGTGCTTAAAAGGCCCGTTTCTGTATGCATTACTAATTACTACGAACATGCATACTAATCAAAATTAAATAATACATAAATATCAAATCCTTACTTTTTATTGCGAAATAGTTATTAATATGTGATGTAACGTATCATTGCGCATTAAGTCTCATCCATATGTGAGTGATCGTGTAATTAATTGCGGCACGTTACAGCTTTTTTCTATGTAAAATGAACAAAGAAGAAAATAGTGCAAGTTGCTAAATGTGAGAAAGTTCAAATAAGGCAAATTGCTGTTTGTGAAATAAAATATTCGAAGTAAAGCCAATCAACAAAAATACCCTTTCATAACACATATAAGATTGATTACGGTTGCGTTTTGCCCATGTGTGGATTGTGCATTCGAACTTTGTCAAGGAACGATGATCCCATTAATGATGGATAAATATTTTCATTAACGAAAACTTTTCATGTTTCAGATTCATTCATTGTCGTTAATACGTGTATATGAGTAGTTTATTTTTATTGATATAGGTTAGGCTTTAAACAGACATTTTACTCTATTGTATGTATGGTAGGCACCGTTATTGCGTTGTGGTTGCAATGAGGATCAAGTCAAAATTGGAAGAGATTTAAGGGGTTATTAAAAAAGACTGGATAGAAAGAAAAGAGGAAAAAGTGTGATTTTACCACCCACTGTTCAACTAGCGCTAGCAACAACTTTCAGACGTATAAATCTATTAATAATAAGAACAACAAATGATAATACAGGAATATTAAACTTCTCCTTAATCCAATAGCATAGTAGTAGATCTAACATATTATTTTAGTACATTATATACGCAAACATTACTAATATTTTCCACACATTTCTTCATAATGTCCACTCCTTTGTTTTCCTAGTGAAAATGTCAATACGTACAAAAAGCTGGGAAGAATTTTTTTTAATCACACAGAATTACAAGCCGTGATGAAATGTGTAGCTATCAGAAATTCCCGTAAGAACCGACGATTGTATTGTACCTTCAACAAAACGTTTAGATACGGAAAGAAATTTTAAAAATAAATGAACTTTCCATATAGAAGATATTGAAAATATCATAAAATGGAAAATAAGGAGATATCACTAAGAGATTTATGAAATGGAAAAAATGTAAATAAAGATGGAGAAAACGTTATCAGCGAAGAGAAGGAAAGAGGCACAAGAACCAGACTAGGAAATCAGATAGAGAAAGAGTTACACTCTTCAGACGCCAAGGGCCATCTGTTCACAATGATATACAAAGTAATACAAGTAGATCTAGTGATATGCATCCAGAAATAGGAGGACTATAGTTTGTTCTATATCATCAAATACAAAAGAGGTCGCTTTAATGTATCAAGGACTCTGTTAATGGGAAGAAGTGTGTGATACAAAATCTACCACGCAACACCGGCCTTAGCAAACGCGGGGCCCTATTTGGATCATTTTGGCGGGGACCCCTGGACTTACGCGCTGGGCCCCCTGTGAGTACGGCATTTATCAATAAACTTTTAAACAAGTTTTGTATGTTACTGAACTTAACATTTTCTTCCATGGCTTTACAATTACTTTCTCTCTACAGATATATTTTTTAAAATACCTAACGCGCGGGACTCCTTTTTATTCATGGCGGCCTAAGGCCGACTCGTCCACCACGTGTTTAAAAATAGTTTTGACATACAAGAAAGTCGATATAAAGAATTTACCATCTGAAATAAAAGCGCAAACATTGGCTGAAAAACTTTAAAAAGAAACCAAACACTGAACTGACTAAAATCATTGAAGAGGTACTTGATGGATATTAGGGTTGTTAAGCAGAATTAAGAGTCTTCAAAGTCGTAGGGGAAGACACAACCCCACCCCCCATTTCTGTATGATGGGTTGTGAGGGCATGCATAATAGAGGGTAATTTAAAACAAGTGAATACGTGTAAAGAAAAATGTAATTTAGTAAAATGCAGGAAGAAAGAAGAACCAGAACAAGTAGAAGCTGAATAATGACAATTTCATGAAATCTCCAGTCAAGGAAGTATTGAAAGAAAAGCAGATTCATGCAAAGACAATGCACATTCATATGAATTCCGATGGTTCAGTACAAGGCACTTTTCGAAACTGAGGAAAATCTACATCTAAAATTGAATTGATGCCGAAGATACAGTAGACGAGAAAATGAATCCTGGTTAAGGATGAAAAAATCTGCAACAGAACAAAAAGGAAGTCAAGGACATAAAGGGAATTTTCTAAGAAAAAAGGTTGCAGAACATCAACAGAAGAAGGCACACAAAGAAAGGGATATCAAGAGCACTGTTGTTGGTTAGGACCCAATCCCCTCCCCAAAACCCCCAATACAAAACAAAATAAAAAATCCCCAATCCCACCCCCAAAAAACACAGAAAAAAAACAAACAAAAATAACAAAAAACAAAGAAGAGAGTTGAATTCTCATACGAAAGATAACGTCTCACTTGTGACCCATAGCTTATTTTGTCTTTTACAGTGACAGTTAGCAAATAAGCACACTAAATAACACATATTTCATACAACTCTCTCTCTCTCTCTCTCTCTCTCTCTCTCTCTTTGCATACATTCGTGTTAGTGTTAACTGGTTATAAGGGTCAGCCGCATTTTTCAATCAAGGAACAGATTCAAGTCAAGAAAATATGTTACGTTTTCACTGCTTACTAGAATCGGATTTTCTATTATTAGAAATATTTTTTTTTAAAACTGTGAGTACTATTTTTTTTAAACAAAAATGCCACTGATATCTAGAACTTACCTATAATTGCATGCGGAAGTTCAGTCAAGAGTGTTTCAGTAAACTTTTATGACACATCAAGCTTTGTTGAGACTGGGGACATGGGAAAGAGTTGTGATTATCGAAGTTTCGTGACATATTAAATATTTCTGAGACTGACAACTGGTAAAGGAGTGTGTGTGTGTGTGTGTGTGTGTGTGTGTGTGTGTGTGTGTGATTTCGATTTTTAACGTAGCTTTAAAAAAAATTCAGCCTTACGATGTCTGCAGTGCGGCAGTTTATAGTGATGTCTAGCACTGGGGCATCATGTCTCAGACATATAGCATGATGTCCCAGCCAGTCAAATTATCCTGACACCAGGCCGACCAGTCCTAACACTAATCTCTTAATGCTGAGCGCCAAGCGACGCAGTTGTTAATACCATTTTTGTAAGTCTGTGGCATGCCTCGGCCGGGGATCGAACCCACGCCTTTCCGCATCTAAGGCGGACGCTCTAACCACTAGGCCACTGGAGCGGTTCAACAAATAAAGGAAGTATGAACGGTAAAATGTGATCACTGAATTTTTCCTGAGACTGGTACTACAACAATTATAATCGGCACAGGTTTGTTGTTTGCAATCAGTAGTTTACTTGAGTCTTGGTGTTAATATTAACTGACCAGTGCTTCAGTTTTGCTGCCTAATGTTTTAGTAATTTATGTAAACAAATAAAGTTCATCTTTATGGGTTTTGCAGAAAAATTGTCATTAACGCGACAACGAAAACAGGATAAGGAAGCGATTGATGAAGGCAGGTTAAATTACTTTGATTACCGATTGCAAACACGGCTTTGAAAACACTCTAATTATAAATTGCAGGTAAAATTAAAACAAATAATGATTAGAGACTTATTAAAAACAAGGACACAAAAAATTGTGAAATTGTGAAATTTTAAAATTCTTGTTCTTGTTCTTGTTCTTCTTGTTCTTGTTCTTGTTCTTCTTCTTCTTCTTCTTCTTCTTCTTATTATTATTACTACTACTACTACTGCTACCACTACTACGCCAAAATGATCTTTAATTGTGGTCCTTTTTAACCTGGGTCGTTTCGGTCTTGGTCCTGTCTGACCCGTTATCGGCTTTTCTGGACCGGACCTTCCTAACCCGGGCCTTTTTCGTATCGGACTTTTCTGACGCGACACCTCTAATGAGTTGCCTCCCATTAAAAAGTCAAGCACGGGCTGGCTACTGAAAAGGAGTGTTGTTTATTTGTGTATTTCACTTATCGCCATATCGCCGGCATATTTGGTAGGTATTGATATTTAATACAGTCTATACTCAGTTAAAACTTATTAATGTGCATATGACACCAATTTCATTCTATTTTGTCTTAATTATTTTTTAACAGTGTATGTAATTGTTTGTAAATCTTAGTCATCAACGCGTTGTGACTCGATAATAATACATTTGACCCAGAGATCTTTGTTATGTCTGTGTATCGTCAGACACAAAATGTGGTGAATACGTGCACCGTATTTCCTTTACATGAATTTTGAAAGTCCGTACTTTAGCAGCATCTTTGTTATATATTAAAAGTGCAAATTTGATTCGTTTACATGAATATGTTGTACTATTCTACTGTATAGATAGGACGCAAAAACTAAAATGCCGGTTTTTCAACAAAACCGAGCAAATTTTCAGTGGAGATGCATCCATGAATGATACAAATTAAGTTTGCATGGTTTCTGTGATGCAACGTGGCCTCATTTCTGAAATGGAAATGTGCAGTTGCCAAAACGCTTTTTTATTTTTCATTTTTCAGAAAAAATATGGTCCATCTTAATTCGATGAAAATGAATAGAGTCTGTAACTCCTGGTAAAACACATGTGTAAAGCTTCAGTTTTAATTAGGACAAAGAAATAACAACTACAGTATGTCACATTTATCAGTAGCTATCTGAAGCATACATGTACCCTTTCTGTACCCCATATTTATTTACAGAGTATATCAATGCTTAAGTAATGCTACACTTGAGAAATGTAAAAAAAATATTTGTACAGGGACCATAATAAGAGGAGATAATGGTTTTTCAAAGCCAGTGGTCACTGTCTCCTACACTAGTTTACTTTCAAGTTGGTAATTTCATTCTAAAAATAAATGTTGCATTGATAGTTTGCATTTATTTTTGTTGACATTTGGTTTTGGTAGAGAAGAATTCAGTTTTGAAATATGTGAAAGAAACCAAGGTAGTTTGCATTTTTTTTCCACATTTAATTTGGTAGAGAAGAATTCGGTTTTGAAATATGTGAAAGAAACTATGATAGTTTGCAATTATTTGTTGTGACATTTGATTTTGGTAGAAAAGAATTTGGTTTTGAAATATGTGAAAGAAATCCTATTTGCAATATATGGTATTTTGAATTTAGATTTTAATAGAGCTTTCTTAAAATTTAGATAACATAATTCGTCGATGTATAATCTTGCCATGACACAGTTTCATCAAGAGAAAGTGAATAAATAAATGTCCAGAAAAGAAAAATGAGCACTATTTTGTTTACATGAATGAAAATCTTTATATGTATGAAATAACCCCTAATGGATGTTATCTTACTAAAATGACTTTAACATGATAAGTGACTAACATTGGTGACCTTATATTTGCTAGTAAATATTTGACTTTGACTTTGCACTGATCTTTCCATATTATTGAAACCAGATAGAACTCCTGAATTGAGCTTCTTACAGTAAATAGAAGTTATTCAGCAAAATGATACATACATGGGTACATTTAAATGGGTCTGCAGCATAAAACATATGAGGTTTATAATTGTTACCTTCTCTTAAAATGTTGGAAATTTCTTTGGGAAATTTTTAATGCTTCTAAAAAATCTATGCTTTTCATCTTACAGGCTGCATAGTGGCATAAATGTGTCTGGATGTTTATTCTGTCGGGATCCAAATTAGTTGCATTCAAAATGAATTGTAAAAGCAGACTCCTGTTCAGGAACATAAGCAGCTCAAGAAAATGGGAGTCTGAAAAAGTTATTTCCCCGGAGAGCTCTATATAATCAAGATCATTATGATATTTTTGTTTTCCTCCTGAACTCATCAGCCTCTTGCTGAAAGAGACCTTTCATTATTAAACTAAAGGCCATTGGGTTTGAGTCATTGCTGCTTCATGGGGCTAGCATAATCATTCTGCCTTGGAGAATGTAATGAAGGCAGCATTTTGGCAATCAGATACAGTAAAACCTGTCATGAGCGACCTCTGCTATGAGCGACCACCTGTCATTTCCGACCACAATCGTAATGCACGGATCGATTTTACTATATAAACGCTCTGTTATGAACGACCACCTGCTGAACGCGACCAGCGACCGCGATTTCTTGGCAAAATATGCATTTTGACACTGCTATGAACGACCGCATCGCCAAAAAATCAAAACAGATTGACACCACTGACCTTAACTTAATCCTTTGTAAACACTAGAGCTCGGGATAAATGTAGTATGCAAACAAAGTGCACATTAAATAACACTATAGTTGAACAACCATATATCGGGATAAACACCTCTAACCATCATTTAATCCTTTGTAACAAAGACTGCATAAATAGCAAAGATTGCTCTAATAAAGTATTTAAAAATAATTTGTCTTGCTACAGTACCAGTTTTGTAAAATTTACAACTCCAGCGTACGGTGTCATTTGTAAACTGCAGTAAACCAGACTAAAGTACATTTCACTAACCGCCATTGTAGTGCCGAAGTCATGTGAATAGCCAGTAAGAGTAACATCAAAGGGAGTAATGATGGATATACGCAGTCAGTTTAGAGGTTTGTATTTTTTCTTTATCTGTATGAAAACTCACAAAACGCCGGTAGTCCTTATGTCCAAGTGAGAAATCGTTTGAAAGGGCTTCAGTGTTGGTTTGAGTACGTCGTTTGCTTTCCAGTTAATCCATAATGCCTGGAGGGTGAATGAACTCATTGTCTTTAATACTAGTAAGTGAGAATCATTTCCGGATTTTTTTAAAATTATTTTTTATTTCTTTTGTTAGTGTTTCACCAGACCACAATCTGTTTACGTGGGTGCAGATGGTCGGAACATTTGTTTATCGAGCTATAACGCTGTTGATTTAAACTTCGTCTCAGAATAAATGTACAGTATTGTTTCCTGATGAGTTAATTATGTCTTTTGGTTTCATTCATTGGTACATAATATATATTTATTCCACAATTCCCCAAAACCGATAGTCTTTATAACGTCAACACTAATAACAACGGCAGAATCTCCGCTGAAAAAAAAAGAAAAATTTTAACACTGGAAGAAACGATTAATGTCATTGAAAGAAATGAAAAAGGCGAGACCACTCGCAAAATAGCAGTCAGCTTAAGCGTCGGTAAAACGCAAGTTCAAAATGTAATCAAAGACAAGAAGTCCATTAGAAACGAATGGCAGAAAGGTGCACAAGCACAGAGGAAATATGCCACGGCACGACGGACAGTTTACGGAGATCTGAACGAGCGAGTATGGGAGTGGTTTTGTGTCGTAAGGAGTAAAAACATAAGTGGGAAGTTGATTCATGAAAGGGCAATAATTGAGATACATGTTCAGACCAAATAGCTGAGTAAAACATGTCAACAAAGAAGTATAATGGATTTCTTTAAAAAAAACAAGTGAATAAGTGTATAAAATAAGATATATACATCGAATCCAACTGTAAATTTTTTGTATATATTAATGTGATGTTGAAATATAAATTTTATTCTCGTTTGATAGATGTATATCTTTATTATATAAAGACATTTTGAGAGGAATGCATACATTATTTAACAAGATTCATGAATAAAGGATATGATACATGTACACTGAGTATGGGTATTATTTATTTTTCAACAATGCTAACTATTGACCCTGAAAACCAGTCCATTTTCACACACCTCTTATGAGAGACCACCTGTCTTGAGAGACCGCTTTTGGTTGGCAGAAGGGGCGGTCTCTCATAACAGGTTTTACTGTAGTACCTTCTCGTCCTGCCACCTGCACTCATTAGCAGAACATAATGCTGGCATTGGATTTTTTCTTTCAGATACCCATAGTTGCAGATCATTATCTAGTGAAGTATTTAATATTATATGATATTGAGGTTTGATGTGTTTTCAGGCACATAAGCATGCTTTATACATAATTTCAAATTGACTTTTCAAAGGAGGACACATGCAGAACAATATGTACTAGGGGAGGTAATAATTATTGTTCTTGTAGTTGATTGTTAATTCATAGGCCTCATTACCAACACTAGACCATGATAATTTAAAGAACTACCACCCAGTTTCTAATCTCCCATTCATATAAAAAAAAATCTTAGAAAAGGTTGTTCTCTTCCAGCTTGTATCTCATCTGAATTCAAACAGTCTTTTTAGCAATGTACAATCTGGATATTGCCCTTGCCACAGTACTGAAACTACTCTTCTAAAAGTAGTTAATGACATTCTCTCTGCTTTGATAGTGGAAAGATTACAGTCCTCACCCTCCTTGATTTGTCTGCAGCATTTGACACAATAGACCCATGATATATTACTTCACCATCTCCAGCACGTATTTGGCATTCATGATACAGCCTTACTGTGGTTCAAGTCCTACTTGGTCAACAGGACACAAATTGTGTCTGCAAATGGAATACACTCCAGCCCAGTTGATCTAAGTTGTGGTGTTCCACAGGGGTCTGTTCTTGGACCTGTTCTCTTCATTCTATACAGTCAGCCGCTCTCAAATGTCATAGATCATCATCCAGTGTCTCACCAATTGTATACTGATGACACACAAATATACAAATTTAGCCACCCAACTGAAGTTGATGTTACCATCCAAGGTGTAGAGAGGTGCATTTCTGATGTGAAATCATGGATGACATGTAACAAGCTGCAGATGAATGATGATAAAACTGAGGCCATTCTGATCACAACACAAAGACTTTCTCTTTCACATCCTTTACTTCAAACATTAAATATCAGCAACACCAACATTAAATTCACTCAATCAGTATGAAACCTAGGTGTTACTCTGGACAGTACTCTCACATTGCACCAACATGTCATGAACATATGCAAGGCTGCATATCTTGAGCTGAGACGCATCAGCTCCATTCACAAATATCTTTCAGTTGATGCCACTAAAACACTTGTGTGTTCATTAGTACTTTCAAGACTGGACTATTGTAACTCAGTTCTGTCTGGTTGATCTCTATCTACTCCAAAAACTTCAAAAAGTTCAAAACACAGCTGCTCGGATCATACTTAGAGTACCACGATCAGAGCACACCTCCCTGCTGCTCTGTACCCTACACTGGCTATCCATTCAATCCAGAATCAAACACAAAATTTGTTCTCTGTGCTATGTTTCATTGACAGACTCTAGTCCAACATACCTATCCGACCTCACCCATGTGTACACACCAGCAAAATACTTATGCTTCTCTTCTGACAATCGTATACTCATTATTCCCACTATGAAAACAAAGTAATATGGACAGCGTTCTTTTGCATACCAGGGCCCAGCAACATGGAATGAATTGCCCACAGAACTTAGACACAAAGACACAGTGATAACCATTCAAGAGTACTCTCAAAACTCACTTATTTTGACTGCAAGAACAAACTTAAAGACCTAATAATATTTCCTACCTTAAATATTCTCAGCATGTTTTTTATGTTTTCTAATTTCATGGTGTTTGTTTTTGTAATCATAGCATTATATGTTTTTTATCTTATAGGTGTTGTCTAATGTTGTAAAGCACTTAGAGCTTCTAAAGATTAGACACTATACAAAGTCCTCATTATTATTATTATTACTTGTATTATTACCTTGTCATTTGTAATTGGACCTTCATTACAACTGTTTCATGTGTTTATACTCTTTGCAAGTTTGTGTACTGCAGAATGAGCTAAAATATTTGATAAAATTTTAATTATTTATATTTTTCCCATAATTCCATGTACACCCAAAAAAAATGACTTTAAAAAGTGTACCAAAAATAACTGATGTTACAGTAAACTGAATGAATGGGATCCAGGGAATAGAAGTGTGTTGATTGATAATACTGTTTTATTGTGTTTGAAAGGGGAAAAAAAAAAGAACCCAGCTGAATTATTTATATTTGCTTTTGTCAGTCATTTACAATCAAGGTTACTGTGACTTGAAATTTGAAAAACAGTTTCTGCAGAATAATATTAGTACCTCACATACCTGGACCAAAACTTTGTGGATGGCTTATACTTGAGGAAAATATTGATTTTTATTTGTGGGGGGTGTTAAAAAGTCCAGGTAAATATGACTGGAAAAAGTGGTTTCAGTAAGTTTATCGTGCCATTTATGGCGTTCTTGTTGATAGAAGATATCACATCATCACATTATTTAAGGTTGTGACACTGTAGTACATGGTCCAATATATTTCAGAGTCATTTAACTGCATTTATGTATGTGATTTATAGTATATGGTTGGTGTTTGCTTTCAGATTATTATGCTTATTTCTTGTTAAATTAATGAAACTCATCAGTATTTTCAATCTTTTGCAAGTCTTGAGATGGAAACTTTTAACTTTTTGCTTAAAAAATGTTATGCTTGATTTATAATTGATATTTCTTTCATGAATTTTATCAGAAACAAGTACCTAATGTTAGATACTGTATTTGCTTGTAGTTTTATCACTTGGATATTCATGTAAATTATCCTTCAGAAAACTATATTCTTTCAGGTGTCCTTTGATAGTTGCCCCAGCATCCAGTATATGTTAAGGAGTCTCATCAAGGTGGGTCAGATTTGCATAACAGCCAGCAACGGAAAGTCATCAGTCATGACAGCAATGGCTCTTCATGTGAAGGCAAGATGCGAAACATACCCGCGGGATAATATAAAACGATTTCATGTTCCAGATGACAAAGTCTCATGGGAGATTGACTTCCCTGGATATAATCCAACTGAGTACACTAGTAAATCACTCCTGGAAACACCCGAAAAGCCCAGGCCAGAATATTCAGATCCCGATCCCAAACAAAGGTAATACAGGGGTCAGGAAACATTTTCCCAAGTATTTGTCCATGGGATGAGTGAGTTGCAAGAATTAGTCTTCCCTAACTTAACACAGTACACTTTTCACTTCACTCATTACCCTTTTACTAAAGAACCACATGTTAGTTTCATTCTAAAATGGGTCCAAACCATTAAAATATTGTTTTATTTTTTTATACAAGGTCATGAATTACTGGATTTATATAACATATATTTCATCTTGTGGGTCAAAAACTTAAGTATTTTCACCAATTCGATGAAGTATCTCCATTATTAACTTGTTTCAAGTAAATACCCCTCTCTAGTATATGCTGTTTTAAGTTAATATATAATCAGAATCAATGTTTGTAACTCAAGGAATTGCAGTTGCACACCTAGTATGGTTTATTTTTGGTATTCACATTGACAGTGCCCCTTTTTGGTAATTTAGGTGTCATCATTTTCTTTTTCAAAGAGCTATCAGACAGCTTATGGTTTTGAAATTGGTGAAGTTAAGAGACAGGAACATTTTATGATTTTCACCTGATCAGATATTGTTATGCTTGCCCAAGATCACCAGTATTTTCAGGGCTATGCACTTTTATTAATATATTGTCATGCCAAAGTTGAGATGCCAGCAGATATTTATGCAAAGGTATAATTACTTTTCTAAAGAAGCATGCAAGGTATAATTACTTTTCTAAAGAAGTATGCGAGGAACATGCATCTGAAAGAAGAATTTTAAACATCTTCCATACTAAATGATCCATTTTGGTCAAACCTCCATTTTAGATATCTACACATACCAAAAATTGGCCTTCCAATTCAGCCATGAAACATGATAGACATGCTTGTCACACAGTAGTGTGCTGCGAATTTTAGAATTGGGAATCTACACGGGGGCTCGTATCATTACTTGCAATTTACCTGTCATACATGTACTGTATAATAATATATATGTGGGCATGTGGCAGAATGATGTGAAAAAGCGCTCTGCTAGCAAAAAGCAGATATTGGAAAAATTAAGAGCACCCACAGCAGATTTCAGCTCTGGAGTACTTGAAGCCACCTACTCACGTCCTCCAAGCTACCACTGCTGAAGCATTGTTTGTGAGTTTTCTTGTTGAACATAACATGCCTTTCTCAGTTGGAGATCAGCAACAGTGACAATGAAAGAGTATTTCCTATTGTAAGGAAAAATAAGACAAACATAGTGCCTCCTTAGGTACTGAAAATTTGCAAAATTTTTAGTCACCAAGATTAACCAACAGGCAAGAAGCCTCAACTGTTTTGAAAACAGATTTACCATAGCCCGATTGAGGAAGTTCAAGTCTGCCACAGCATCATATCGTGACAAATAGTGTGAAATTTGTGTATATCAGTAAATTTGGTTGCAAATAAATTTGTACATGTAATCAGTGTAAATAATATGTTGTGGTTTTATTTTGGGATTTTCATATAATGCGGTACTGGCCATCAAAGTTGATGGAGCTAGTGTCATGGTATAATTTTTCACTAATTATGTTCTAAATTCACTAAGTTTTTATCCCTCTTTTCACTAATTGTGAGTCTGGAGGGTTGGCAGCTCTGCTTTTGGTCTGACATGGAACAGGTCAATGTGGCCCCTCTTGTCCCTGCCCTCTCTCATTCATTGGTTATGGCTGAAAAGGTTTACCCCATGACCTGTTTCCCAGATCTTCAGGTTCTGGTGACTCTAAAATTCCTTCCAGTCTGGAGAAACTTTATGGGCAACCTCTCAACCGTATCGTTACTTCCTCCTTTGGTCATGATCAGGGGGCTCTTTAAAAGGTTAAACACGGGCCAAGACTCTGCTAGACGATGTAAAGGTTGGTCTGTTCCCCCTTCTTCATTGTGACCCATGGTAGCTGCTTCTAGCCATAAGGTTCATACCCCTTCCTGGCCCACTAAACTGTCCACTTTGGACATTGAAGCAGCTCAGTTGGGTGTTTTTGTGGGGACCTGGTAAAACACTGGAATCCTTGGTGCATAAGGCTAGGTCTTTAGTAATTGTAGCCTTGCATGGTGACCTCTTTTCAGCAGCCTCATTCAGTCTGCTAAAATAGAAATCCTTGTCACCAATGGCTTTTCGTCATTGGTTGGAAGCAGTGGCAAAACCCTCTAGGCATGCATTTTCATAGGTCTTTGAAACGCTTAATTATGCATTTTTGGATGCCAGTTTTTGAGCTGGGATGCAGAAAATCACTGAGGCGGGAGTCCTCTGTACGCATGTAATAGGTGTGCAGCAAAATTTAAAGACTTGGCAGTCCTGCTTCAGCCACCTGCTTTTGGGGAAAATTTGTTGATCAGTTAGCTGTGCTGATATTTACAATGACAGAATTCAGTGTCTGAAAGACCCCTTGATGTACATACATGTTGCCATTTTATAAGAGTACATAAAAAAGAACATGATGCAATAGCTGGGCTGCAAGTTCAAATGCTTTGACTGGCGGCCAGGTGGGAAAATGTACTGATATTTACAGTGATTGAATTCAGAGGCAGAAAGACACAGAGATGTACATGTGGTCGTTTATAAAAGTACATCAAATAAACAACTTTAGCTTTCGTTAGTGTGTTCATTTCCAAATGTAGCGGAATAAGCAGTGCACATGACCTCAGAATCAAGACATTTTGAGACTTAGACAAAATGCCATTCGTAAATTTGGATAAGTATTTTGTGGTTAAACGGCAAACTTACGAAGATTGTAACGAGATTCAGAAGAGTGCTAAAGCTGCTAGAATTGATTGTTTGGGTGGGACAGTAACTAAGTGTAAGAAAGTGTGTGATGCCTAGCTTAGTGTTTGGAAGAAGTCCTTACTTGGATTGACAAAATTCAGTCTCAGTCTGATGGACAAACAAGAGCTATGTCTGTGTTATAAAGAATGTAGAAATTAAACTCAATGGCAACCAATAGTTCTTCTAATTTTCATCGTTTTCTGGGGAGAGCCAGGGGTCACTCTGCCAGGCGAAGTGGGTGACTACGTTGCCTAAAAATGTAAACTTCGCCTTCTTCTGTTAGGAAAGTGAAAACAACTTTGCCCTGTGATTATTTAAGTGGTACATTGACTGACAATACTTTTTTAAAATGCCCCTCGCCTTAGCCCGGTTAGTTCTAGTGTTGTAGCGAAATGTATTCATCAAGACGTCAGTAGCTAGGCCTAGTTTTTATATCAATTACATTGACAAACTCTTGCCCATTCACAAGCATATGTTTTGATAGCTGATTGACCATTAACTGTTTTCCTAGTAAGGTAGCAACTGTCAATTTCCTTCATTATATCCTTTGATGATAAAACATACAAACTTGTGTTTTAAGATCAGAATCGGTGATCTGGATATATATTAACTGCCTCTTGTACACTATTTCATCATATAATTAGTTTGAAACTGTAAATGAACAAGTAGGCCTATTGGGAAATAATGGCGGATTTTGCTAAGTCTGGGATGTACCAGTTTGTTAGATTTTCTGGTTTCGTAAATAATCGGGCAGATATATTCAGAAAAATATCCAAATCATTGAAAGCAAAGCCTATGTATTATTTTATTAAAGAGTTAACTTTAAAATGCAAAATGTTGTGGAATTCACGAGATGCGCTTTAAGGTCTAAGTCATTTTCTGACATGTATTTATGAAAATATGGAGAAAAGAACAGTAAATCAGATGCTATTTAACCATGGCCTAAAAATACTACAAGTACGTAGACAAATAAACCATAAATTTGCAATCCTGTCAATGGACTCTTGTAATGAAGCTCTATTAAAGTGAGTGATTATATTACCAAAACCTCTCCATCTAAAAATATATTCACTCATGTCTGTGTTGATTCTGTACGAAAGAAGGGACTGCAAATTTTGATGGTGGGACTCCTATTTTTACCAAAATGGGAGTCCTGGACTCCTAGTTTTAAAATCCTAGCGAGACCTCTGATTGTCTTTGTACATGGCCTTGTTAGCAGTTTTTCCACCTTCTCAGGGATGCTGCTCTGGACACTTCCTAAGTCTTACTAGAGCACAGTAAGAACGTTCTGAGGACTGCCCCCCTCCCTCCAGGTGGAGACTCTCTTTGGATAGTTTACCCCTGGTGGGTAGTCAGGATTTTGTAGACCATCCTAAGTAAAAGGGTGGACAAGTGTAGGGACTCAATCTTCTCCCAAAGAGCATACCTATTTAGTTTCCATTGGCACTAGGCAGAACCTCTTCTCAGAGGCTTGGTCTGGCCTAATGGTCAATGGCTTGGTCCTTTGTATAATAAATGATGGCTACCAGCTTCGGTTCTAGGATCTCCCTTGTCTTGTGAGGTCCCTCATTTTCTTCCACCAGTTAATATCTGGTGCACTTAAAGGAAGAGGTTTATCCACTTCTTCAGAAGGGTGCATTAGAGAGGGTGTTATATTCTAATCTCTATCTTTCTATTCCTGGATTGTCCTGGTTAATGAGAAAGAGGCAAAGTCCCATCAAATTATAGACCTTTTCTCCCTAAGCACATTTATGCTGGAGGAACCATTCAAGATTGAGAACACAGCCCTAGTAAGGAATGCAATGCGACTTGGCAATTGAGTGTTCTCCATTGATCTTCAGGATGCATACCTTTACACCCTTATCTTTCCTCCACAAAGGAATTTGCTTGTATGTGCTATTTGGTCTGGTCTCTGTATCCATAGCTTTCACTAGGATCATGGGAATAGTTGCAGCCCAAGTTTGGTCACTAGGTATCCTTATCCTCCAATATTTTGATGATTGGTTGATCTGCCATGGCCAACTCTAGTTTCTCAGACTGTTAGTTCATAGTGACCAGGCTGGATCTTCTGCCAAACTAAGAGAAATCAGAGCTTGCTCCATCTCAAGATTTTGTCTGTGTTGAAATGAATTTCCTTACCAACGGTTAGTCCATTTTCCTCTGGACAGAGTGTACAAGATCCTGTGTTGGATGTACTAAGACTAGTAAGAGTAAAGACCATGTTATCCACTCATCTTTTTCTCTCCCTGCTTGGTACCTTGAACTCCACAGCAGACCTGGTTCCCCAGTGCAGACTGCACTTGTGTCCTCTCCATTTTCTCCCTTTAGCAGTGGAACTCCCTGTAAGCTCAGATGTCTTTGGGTGGGATTCCACCATCATCTGATTTGATGGACAGGTCAGGATCAGTTTTGACCAGAGCCCCACAAGCCTGTGAACCTCACTCTTACCTATCTGCAGATGCATCAGATTCAGGATGGGCCACCCATCTAGAACCAGAGGGGCTGATTCTTCAGGGTTCATGGTCCCAGGAAGAATCTAGCCTCCACATCAGTAATTTGAAAATGAGGGTAGCGCTGTTAGGCCTGCAGAGGTATGTTCTTCAGTGAAGAGGTAACTGCTTGATGGTTTCCTCCGAAAACACATCAGTGGTGGCTTACCTTGAGAGACAAGGAGGCATACATGGATCTTCTCTCTGCATGGAGGTTTGGAACCTCCTTTGCTGGGCACTTTAAAAGGAATTATCCTCTGGGTTTGCCACATTCCTAGCAGGATTAATTTTTTGGTGGAGTAGTCACTCTACCAATCCATAGCAGATTCATTGTTCCAACTTTAGGGAACTCGCTTGGTGGATTTGTTTGCCACAAAGCTAACAGCAAGCTCCCATTTTATGTTTCCCCAGTCCCTGACCAGGGTGGCTGTGCAGTTGCTGCTTTCAGGCAGAAGTGGGATGTACAGCTTCCCACCTTTCAGGATGGTCCAACAGGTCTTCCACAAAGTCATGCAGTCCAGCAATCATGGTCAAACGATCTTCTCAATCTGCTGGTCAACCATCTCAGGACCTTACCTCAAAGTAGGGACCCTGTTGCAGCACCCTACACTTTTTCCCTGCTGAGTTGAGAGGACAAACGTTTCATCATGCAGTTGGGGTATTTTCCTCTTGGAAAAGTAACCAGCTATGCAGTAGTAAGAGGAAAGTATTTCATCATTAAAGTTAATTGTAACCCCACCTACACACCCCAAAAACCCTTACATATTTATAGGTCATTACCCCAACTAGATTTGAACGAATCAGATGTTGTCTTGACATTATCTACTTGATAAATAGTTTACAACAGCATGCATTGTGTGAAAGTTGGTGGTAATCAACTAAGACACTTAAAATCCTCATTTAGCATGTAAATTGGCAAAATTTTGTTGTGAAAAGTAACCAGATGCTTACAGAAATATCTGCTGGCATCTTTCCTTTGGTATTACAGTGAATCAATAAAGGTTTAGTCTTGAAAAGATCAGTTGCCAGGGGGAACTGTAACTGCCTAAAAGTCACAAAAATGTTGAGATTCTTTTCAGTGGTCTGATTTACAAAGACGTGTGATAGCTCTTTCAAAGATAAACTTTCTTCTCATCAAGATGATGCCCAATTTACTAAAAACTGTTCCTGTAAATGTGAAAGAAATTGAAGGCTAGGTGTGAAACTGTAAATGTGAAAGAAATTGAGGGCTAGGTATGAAACTGTGACATAATACATGTAGTTGTGAGACCAAGAATGTCAACACTTTTGCGATTTTTAGGCAGCTACAGTTCATTCTGTAGTCTGTAGATTAACCTTAAAGTTGAAATCTTTTATGTAGTCAGTTTCTCTGGTACAGTTGCCCACATGGTGAAATTATTAGGTATTTGGATACATCTTAATGTGTATAACAATTTACAAAAAGTTTGCAGGCTCAGCGTAATAGGCCTGGATCAGTTTTATGTGTTTGAGTTGCTACCAGTGTTTTGAGGTCAAAGACTAGAGAATACTCAACACTGGTACTGTTTGAGTGATTTGAATGATGCTTTGTTTTCAAGTAATTGGTATTTGACTGGTTAAAATGATACTGTACTCTTTCTAGTCAGAAGGATGAAAGGCTCTTTATTTTGATAAATAATGACCTAATATTTTTAATCTGAGAAGCCAAAATATTTTTGTATTTTGTTAATAACATTTAGTATTGTATGAGTGTCATACAAGTTAGAACTATATTTTATGTACAAGTGGAGAATACATTTTTTATATGTTTTTATTTGAAAATATTGCACTGGTATATTTATATTTATATCCAACAGATTGTTTTTAATAGCAGCATTATCTTACCTGTTGCTATTGCCAAGCTTTTACTTATTGTGCCAAAAAACCTTGTCTATTTGATATCCATTTATCCTCCCATGACCTAATATTTTTAATCTCAGAAGCATTTTCTGCTGAGAAGCCAAAATATTTTTGTATTTTGTTAATAACATTTAGTATTGTATGAGTGTCATACAAGTTAGAACTATATTTTATGTACAAGTGGAGAATACATTTTTTATATGTTTTTATTTGAAAATATTGCACTGGTATATTTATATTTATATCCAACAGATTGTTTTTAATAGCAGCATTATCTTACCTGTTGCTATTGCCAAGCTTTTACTTATTGTGCCAAACAACCTTGTCTATTTGATATCCATTTATCCTCCCAGAGAGGGGAGAATTGTCAGTTAGAAACAATCCACTCATGCACCTTGCATGCCCATGCATAGAACATTATCTTTTTCGAGGATGCCATGTACATCAGCATATGTTATGGATTGAGACCATGCTTGTTGCAAATGTTTCGGTCTCCTTTAAACAGTATTTTGTCTCAGTGTTATATTTATCTGTTCTGTATTAATTTTAGATGCCAGTCACCCCTTGCTCCCATTTAAAAATTAGTTCTTTTGAAGGGACCTTACAGGTTACTGCAATATATTCCACCCTTTAGGGGCCATGGTAAACTTGTATCCTTATCACTATGCAATTGGTTACTGGTTACAAGATTTTTGTTTGTGTTAAGAAATAAGGCAGCAGAGGCCATACTCTAGCATAGTAGAAATTCTCTTAAATAATTGATGTAACACCGATTCTGTTTTTCATCTTTATATAACTGTTCATATGATTTGCATTGGGTTGTTTTTTGGCAGGGAAATTCCTAATGGGAGAATTCAGGTGATTGATATGTGACATAATAACATAATGTCATTATTTATTGTTCTTTTTTAGGAAATTTTTATTTCATGAAACAATGTCAGAACAACCTGTAGGAAAAGCACTTGGGACACTCACCCAGACTGCCTCATAGTTGAAAGTCCCTCCATCAAGATCTGTTCTGTTCTGTTGCTGGTCCACAGTAACTCAATTGGGTCTTTTATCCAGCCTCAAGAAGTCAAAGCTCACTCCATCACAGAACTTCGTTCATGTGGGTATGAACTTTCTCTCATGACCCAGAACTTAAATCAAGTCCCATGGGATCGTATAGATCAAATCTGGTACTTGAGGTGTTACAAGCAAAAATGTTGTCTGCTCACCTTTACCTATCCCTGTTGGGAACCTAGAACACAGCTGTCATCTGCAAAAGGACATCTTCATATGCATACTCTCACAAGGTGGAAATAATGCAGAGATTCTCTATCAGCTATGATTCCAGTAGGAACAGATTTATATCACCATTTGTGCTGGTGGATGAATCTGTGCAGATTCCTGGCTAGGATCCACACAGATGAACTCAACACCCATTCATATCTGTCACTGATGCATCTGATTCTGGTTGGGGTACTCATTTCGACATGGAGAGTGTAATTCTCCAGGTTCATTGGACTCGGGATGAATCATTCTTCCACATCAACAGTCTAGAAATGAAAGCCATAGTAATGTCTTTGCAAGGGTACATCAGTAGAGTAATGGATCTTTGTGTCTTGGTCTCCAACGATGACATCTCATTTGTAGCATATCTCTGATGTCAAGGATGCACACATGCCCCTTCTCAGTTCATCACTTTACATTGGAGAAGAATGTATTGGCAAGATAGTCTGTCTAGGATATGCAAATCAGACCTTATGGATTCATTTTTACACTGCTCTAAAACAGAGTTTTTTTTTACACTGAGGAGAAAGCCTCTGGTGGAATTGTTGGTGGCTGGACTCAACAACAGGCTTTGCTTTTACATTTCTGTAGTCCTTGACCAGAGACCATGGGCAGGGGACTTGCACAGACTCCAGTGGGATGTTCTGTAATGGTACACCTTCCCATTGTTCCAGCTATTCTGTTGTACAGAAAGTAAGAACTTCCACTGCTTGTATCATTCTCATAGCCCCTCTGTGGCCCCAGTGACCATGATTTAGCAGTCTTCTAGACCTGTTGATTATTTTGTTTCTGCCTCACAGGAGGAATTTTCTGTCATAACACAGGGGTTCCTACACAACAGACCACTTTGTTCTCGACCTTCATACTTGGCTCATCTCAGGCGATCTGTTTGCCAGAAGTTTTTTGTTCTGGTTGTCAATTGCATTATTAAGGCTAGGTGAGTTTCTCTATCCATGGTCTTTGATGCCAGTTTGAGAATTCTCTGTGATTGGTGCATTAGGAAACATAATGATCCTAGTTGTCTCCCTTTAACTTCCTTTACTGACTTCCTTTTGTTTCTTTCCATGAACAAAACACTTCATTATCAGCTATCAAAGGCTGCAGAGCTGCCATTTCCAGCACACTTAAATTCTCTCAAAGCACAGCAATTGGTTTGGATTAATACCTGACTGATTTTCTTAAGTAGTTTGAGCTACAGAGGCCCATATCCTGGCTTTCTTATGCTCCAGTGGAATCTATCATGTGTTTTATGTTCTTGAACCAAAATCCCCTATAAACTGTTCCTATCAGGACCTCACACTCAAGACTGTTTTTATTCACCTTGGCATCTGCAAAACGATGGAAAGAGATTCATGTCTTGTGCATCAACACTGGTTGCCTTTGGTTTAATGTGAATCATCATGAATCGGTTTCACAGTTTTGTCAACCAGGACTCTATTTAGCTTATAACTCAGGAGATCCCCAGTTGAATCTGTGGTGGGGATGATCAAGATAGGCTTTTATGTTAGGGCACTACATTCTATTTTAATGCCTTCAAGGGAAATGAAGGAAATTTCTTTTCCTTCCATGTAATGGTTTCATTGATATTTCGGCTTCCACTGTCTCATGGTAGATTGTCACGATAATCAAAAGAGTTTAGCAATCCCTTACCAATAGAGATCTTTCTTTTATGAAACTCAGAGCTCATGAGGTTTGAGCCGTCACCACTGCATGGATCTATCTTGATCAATTTGCCTTGAAGGATGTCATTTTGGCAATCACATTATCATCCTCCTACCTTTGCTTGTTAACACAACAAAGCACAGGCATATTTTCTCTGTAACCAAGGGAGACACTAACATTCTGTGACATGGATCTCCCTCACAGATGGTGAGTTCATTTCTCCCATTTACCCAGTTTTTGACTTTAAACACAACTTTAACCTGCCCTCCTAACTTGGTAAATAAAGTTATGTATTAGAATGGGTAAGGTATTGCTGCTATTAAAATGTTTTTCTGATGGGTGAGGTGAAATTAATTTTAATTATGCAGTACTTACCCATGATCACTATTGCTGAATGCCTTCCTCACACCCTGATCTGATGCTGTCATTTAAGATGAGTGTTCTGCACATGGGCATATGGGTTGCACAAGTGGACTGTGTCTCATTGTCAATTCTCCACTCCATCAGAGGCATGAAATAACTAAAAGCTATGAATTAGCCATAAGTATGTATTGCATAACTGAAATTTGTTTTACCCTCCCCAAAAAATAAATTTCTATTTTTTCCAGGCCAGAAGAATTTCAACAACTTAAATTTAACAGCTTGGATGGAAACTTGAACAGGTGCAGCCATGTACCACATGGCTACAGAATAATAGATGGATATCCAGTGTATGTATATTTACAAAAGAATCATCTTTTTGCTGTAATGAGCCCACATAGTCTGACCCTCAAATTATCCTGAAACCACATTTTTATAATATGTAATACTTTTTAAATAGTACACAACATTCCCAGACACCAAGTGCATTTTTGTTTAAAACAAACAAGAAATAATAAACATGAGTTGAAATGTAAACTGTCAAATGTTTACCGTAAAATTTGAGGATTGAGTAGTAGTCAGCCATCACATACTGATTTCCCTATTTATTACATGGATTATCTAAAGGTGTTGTCAGTGGGCAGCAGTTAAAACAACTGACACACTCTACTATATATATTGGGACATGATAAAATATTTGTTTTCCTGTCCCAGAACTTATGATGAAACTTTTTTCACCCAGGTCATAACTCCCAAGACTTAAGGAACAAAATAAATTTGTATTGCATTTGTGCTCACCTCCGCTGCTCTTTGCAATAAAATACATAAACAAAACGCTTATTTGATAATAAAAAGAAAGAAATTAACCTTGTATTTTTATCATTTATTCCTTTTTTTCAACATGAGCATTAAAGAATAAAATATATCCACGAAATCTGTATATGTAGCATAGGCTTCCATGCTTTAGCATGTCTCACTTATGTCTTATAACACATGTCACGTTGTTCATTGACATGAACATTGGGAAACAAATTGTGTTTGGTTCTGCTCAAAGGTTTTAATATGTTATCTGACTGAAAACTGGATCCAGCGAAATCACAGACGAGGGAAATAATCAGTATCTTGAAGACAACTGTCATTCATGCATGATGCTGCGTTCGGTGCAAAATAATCCCGATCTACTATGTGACATGATCTCGCAAATAAAAATCATTATTTGAAAACACATTCACTTGCGTGTAAGTGACAATCTTTTTGCCAGCAGGGGTTACAAAAATATATTTAGTTTGTATGATACTGGAGACATCAGTGCTCCTTTGTATTAATTGTAACTACAGATGCCAAGGACATAGAAGCCCAGGTGGTGAATAAATACAAATGGCAGCGAGCAGTAAACTCCTTCTTTGAATCTACCGCCAGGTCATAAAAGACCAAGGTTATTTTTATTACGAAGCAAGCTGACCTCAGAAGCCAACTTTGGAAACTTTTTTTTAAAAGGATATCAATACAAAGGTTATTTTATTGCAAAGCACGCTGACCTCAGAGGCTGACTATGGATTGTTTCTTAAGTGTGTCAATTGGTTAAAAAAAATTTGAATATACAAAGATGTCCAAAATATGGAAGCTAACTTTGGTTACTTTTCACCAGTATTTATGGGAATTTTGAAAAGAAATTGAAACAATGCAACAATTTTTAAAGTGATACAATATAGTGCTTCATGCATGGACATCGATGACCCAACATCGCCCAGAAGATTTGGAGAAATTAAAGTCATGTGATGAAATCTTAAAATCCAGAAGAGAGGCAGATGGTTTTGCCGATAGTATGATCATTAACATGCATAAATTCTTGTGTACTTTGATCGCATTCCTGGATGGACTGATGATAAGATGGGGGTTAGAAGTGCGGGAATTAGCAAGACTGATGCAGATTTGAAAAAAATCTGACCTTAATCATTGCAGTTTCTGCTTCAGGTAATATGTTTCCTTTAAAAGTTTTTCATGGTATGAGAAAGCTAAAAATATTCATGCACCGAAAGAATGGATCGTACGTGTGCAGGAGAAAGGTTGTGTTGATGAGATGCTGTTGTAGTGGATGAAAGAGTTTTATCTCAAGTACACAGTTTTATATTTTTTAAAATAAAATTTCAGTAGGAGTGCACTTTCCGACGTAATTTTTGAATGATTTGAAAGGTGTCCCACAACTTACGACTTAAAAAAACCCCAGATGTGTCCCAGAAGATAGAGTGCACAAAAAAATTACTTTTAAAATTAATTTATGGTGTCCCAACAAATATGGTATCCCAACATATGCGGTAAATATGGTACATCATTGTTATGATCAAGCAATTCTGGCAACAAAGTGATTTGTTAGCTTGTTATGGTAATTATAAGAAAAAACTACTTTTTCTTAGCAAGACAATGCACAGAATCAAAGAATTGCTTTGAGAACTGTAAAACAATGGTCATCAGCGATACATGTAGCCGTCATGCGATTATAAGCAATTTATTTTTATACCTGGAGAGAAAACAAACGGAGATCAATTATTCAATTAAACATCTAATCAGAATAAATTGTTTTGGGTACTGCAAGTCTAAACCAACAACAGATGATTTCTTTTCCAGTCATTTTAATGGGCTTACATTAATTCTTGACGAGGCGGTCAGAATCTCAGACATGCGAGTTTCACAGGTTCTAGTAGTCATAGTTTTATTCTGTGGCCGATTTTGCCTTGATAAGCTTGTTTTGGACATATTCAGTTTGGTCTATACACCTGTAATAGCTTGATAAGCTTGGTTTGGACATATTCAGTTTTGTCTATACACCTGAATAACTTTATAGAAATGATATTGCACAATTAAATTCCTGAACCAGAGTGAGGGATTGAGGTTTTTAGGGCAATGATTACCATTATTTAGTCGTAGCATTGAGATAATTTCAAGCATTTTTTTGAATGGCAACATAGATTATCTTTCAGGTATTCCGAGGTATGAATAGATGTATATTATGTTGGTGATATATTATTATTGTCGAAAACAATCTTTGTTATCAAATAATGTCTATATTAAAACTAGGTCATTTTGTAGGGATAAAGATTTAGCAATGACTGTAACTTGTCACCAACAGCAAGTACATTTATACAATGAGGATAATTTTACAAACAAAAAGAAAAACAAGCATAAAAAATGCAATTAGAATTCTTTTTTATTAAAGAAAACACAGAAACACTATTGAGTTAATGGTTTTTTTTGGCAGGTAAGGATATCATGCTACCTACTTTATCTACCTAGGCCATCACTGAGCCACTTGCTGGATTCATCAATGCATGCAGTACAGCTCACACAATATTTTATATCTCCATGTATGCAGGTGGTGCTGATGGATTTTTGATGCTTCTTGTAGTAAATAGCTTTGCACGCCATGCTTTCTTGCAGGTGGTGCTGATGGATTTTTGCTGCTTCTTGTAGTAAATAGCTTTGCACGCCATGCTTTCTTGCAGATTTGCATCTCATGCTAACTGTGGAGTGGACATTTGTGACCTCTGCAGGCAGCAGGAGTTTCACTGAGAGAGAGAGGGTGGGTTAGTGAATTGTCAGTGTTATTGCTCTTATAAATTAACTTGAGTACAAAAATACCCTGTCAAAATCAGGTGACTATGATGTACATTACATGCTTCAGAGACCTGGAAAATTTTACTTGCCTGACTGCAAAAATGGATAGTCTAGGACATTGTGCTATGCGATTTGATCAGTTCTACTACCATAACTAGGTCACCATGACCATCATTTAAAGCCTCATTGACTGTGTGTAAGTTTTACCTTTATATCAGATCCTAATGAATATTTGACTGCAGGGTTGTACAGAATTGTCAAGAGACACTTTTGTGTTTTATGAACAAATTCAGGCTTTGGGCCAGTTATGATATGCTTATTCATTTTTATATTAAAAAAACTTCTCAGATACAGTTGAACAAAAAAGGTCTGTATTTGGTGGAACGTATTTTGGTATTAAGACCTTTCTGTTCTGTGCAAATGGTGAAGCTCCATCATCAAATTGCTACAGTTAAAACAATTTTCACATGGCTTCTTCGTAGTGAATCCTTGACAGAATTCAGTTGCATTCAAACCTGACAGTCGCCTTTATTTCACCGTCACCTGGTTTTAGCAGCCTTTCCCAGGAATTTTATTTCAAAAAGTCTTATAGTGACCAGACTTTTGTGGTTAATGGCTAACTCTTTCCAAACCAAGCAGTGGTTTGTTACTGCTTTGAGCAGTAACTTGGGCAAATATCAGCCATGAAAATGAAGTGCTTGTTTTCCCATGAAAGGCATTTTGGTAATGACCTGCCATGTAAATTGATGTGTAAACATATCTATCTTACATATACTGTACTCAAGTCAATATCTCAATGTAACTTTAAATTGGCTAATATCTACATTATTTTAAGAATTTGAAATATGCCACTGTCACATAGAAGATTCATTATTGGCCTAAATACTAGAGATAAATGACCATTCTTACAGCCCCTCCCCATCCCTACAAACTTGTTTTTTTGCAGGGTGTGCTGATAAATGTACAAAATGCATTCATGAGAAAAAATTAATAGAGAACTAATTTTACCTGAATTTCATTGCTTTATCAGATTTGCCCTACTTGGGTAAGCAATTTCTGTCACCAAATATGCTTTTAAAGAATTGGTCGGTGCAGTCAGCACTGCAATTGTTTTATGGCCTTGCTGAGGCTTTCATCGATGCAGACCAGCTTGTACAAATATCCACAAGGAGAATATTCTTGATATTCACACATAAAACAAGTTTCCAGGATTTTGTCACATCCAGCAATTGGAAAAGTGTTTCTTTCAAAATTTAGATAAATGACAATGGCACTCTGATTTTGTAATTTAACTTTACAAATACTAGATAGCTTTCGTCTTTACCCAGTATTGCTGCTCTTATGACATGAATACAATCCAGACCGTCTTTGTGCTTGAAACCATGACGACACTTTCTGCAGTAAAAACAGCCAACCATTTTTATTTGGTGTAGTGACTGTTCATGAATCAGAAAAGTTTATGATCCAACAATAGTGGTCATCTGTGGTCTTGTATGAATGGAGAGCAAGTCAACATTTGTTTCACTAACAATTGAGGACAAATGCAGCAGGTAGATTTTACTATTGTCCACACCAAAAGCATTGGCTGAAATATTGAATCTCATAAGCTTTGGAACATAATTAATCGGAACAGGAAAACCTATGTGAGTAAAATCCAACTGCACCGATAGGGAAATGTTAATAAAGATATTAGTGAGTGATTTTGAACCCAAAAATAATGTTTGAATATGAGTTCAATGTACATGCTGGATGGACAAAAAAAATGGCATGCAGGTCAACCCCTCTTTCAGTGATATTTCAAAATTAAATGTCGAAAAGGTAGAATACCAAACCTTATTAAAATACAGACAAACATAGAGTTTTCTTTTTTTCCTGAAACAATTTACCCATTGGATCTTGTGTTACAAACCTATGCTAACCCAAAAAGGTTTTAGATCAGTTCAACATAAACATCTAATATGAAATTAAAAATGTAATGCTATTTATTTGATAAAAATTTCTGCCTTAAAAAAGGACACTGTGCCATTAATGGAATTAAAACCCTAAAAATAATATAGCATTATTGGTCAGATAAGAAATCTGGCATAATAGTCAGCAAATCAGTGACTTAAGATAGTGAAACTTTGGCAGCACTTATGTTTCATGAAAAATCTTACTTTGGAGCAGAAGTATCCAAAAGACAATACCTATGAGCTGTGAAACATTGTACATAACCACAACAGGTTCCCAACTTGTTCAAGGTGGCTATACTAGTTTTGTATATTCCCCTTCAGACAGCAGACTGTGAAAGGGAGATCTCAGCACAAAATATATAGATTAAGCTCAGAAACAATCAACAGATTAATATTCATACAGCTTGAGGCGATGTCTTTAAAAGATGTTGATTTTAATATAGCTGTAGAAGAGGTTAGCAGGAAGAAGGAGAGATGGATATTTAATGTTGGGTAATATTGAACTACGGCTATTTCCTCCTCCCATTCCTTTTTTTTCTCATTCCCCCCCTTATTTTTGTGACAAGGGGGAGTTGCTTTCTTAAGATAAAATCCTGGCAGCATCCCTGCAGCTGGTTTTGGCAATCTGTAATTGCTCACTCAATTTGGTTTTCTAGCTGCAGGAAACAAGGTGGACAACACTGCCCACATAAAACACTGGTTATCCTTGTTTTGTTACTTTAATGCAGCTTGGGCTGCTTCTAATTCTGGTTGGTAATTCCAAAAAAGACAGTCCACAAATTGGATTATTCTAAGAGGTGCGTATGACGAATCTTGAAATGCCAAGCACAGTCCAACCAGAACCTTCATGTGAAAACAATCTATTTGGAATATTCTGTACTTTTGGACTTGTGATAGAACATTTAGGATTATTTGGAATTTAATACAGAATTTGTATTCTTGGGAAATAAATTGTTTGTTGAATTTTACAAAAATTGTTGGTTTTGCTTCCTTCTGTTACATAGTTTAAGACCATAAAGTTGTTACACTTTGTAATTACATTTTCTCAAAAACTTTTACATGTATGTAGAATTTGATTAAACTTTGCAGATATCATCCTGGCATGAAACCTTTATTATTTTTTTTACAATAGATGCAGATATCATCCTGGCATGAAATCTTTATTATTTTTTTTTTACAATAGATGTAGATATCATCCTGGCATGAAACCTTTATTATTTTTTTACAATAGATGCAGATCAGCCATCAATTATACCACCATTACTAAAAATAGAATTACATGTTAACTCAGAAACGATCAACAACAGAATCTGACCAGATTTAACAGCATCCTGGCATAGAGGGCTTGCATATTGGTAAACTGAGTTGATCCCTGGCATAGAGGGCTTGCATATTGGTAAACTGAGTTGATCCTCCATCAGGTATAGCCACATTACTTAAATATTTTTTGTGTGTTAAATTCTAGTATTGGAAGGGCCATGAACCAGTCCAGAAAATAGCAATTCGCAAGATTAAGTTTATGTCATTAAAATCATCAATTTGTTGTATGCTTCTCTAGCAGCTGGTTGAAGAATAGTTTATTTTGGGCCAGTACCATGTTATGGGATAGCACTGGCCATTAACCTGGTGACCATTCAGTGACTCACTATGTGGATAAACTCTCCTTAGAATAAAGGCCCAGTTAAACTAAGACCTAATCTCCAAGAGGTCTCAGTGATTTTCTGATGAAGTTGGTAATCCTTACATTAAGAATGGGACTAGGGATGAAATGCAGACTTAAATTTACGTTTCATCTGAATTATTATTAGTCACAAAATCGTATGGCAGTAAAACTTTAACACTCAAATATCAGGTGTATCGTTTCTAAATAATTAACTCTTTGAGTTGAAATGTCAGTGATAGTTTGTATTTGGACAAACCAACTTAATTGAACAATTTATTGTGATAGAAGTTGACATAAAGATTTACAAATATCAAGTTTTAATGTTCAGATTTTATATTAAAACTAACTGCTTATTGATAGACTTTGAAACACTGACTAACCTTTAATTAAATTCATATGGTTAACTTCAAACAGAGCCTGGAGAAATACTCAGTTGCTATAACAATAATAACTAACAACTTATGAACAAAGCCCAAGAAACACTCGATTGCTATAACAATAATAACTAACAACTTATGTACAAAGCCCAAGAAACACTCAGTTGCTATGACAATAATAACTAACAACTTATGAACAAAGACCAAGAAACACTCAATTGCTATGACAATAATAACTAACAACTTATGTACAAAGCTCAAGAAACACTCAATTGCTATGACAATAATAACTAACAACTTATGTACAAAGCCCAAGAAACACTCAGTTGCTATGACAATAATAACTAACAACTTATGAACAAAGACCAAGAAACACTCAATTGCTATGACAATAATAACTAACAACTTATGTACAAAGCCCAAGAAACACTCAATTGCTATGACAATAATAACTAACAACTTATGTACAAAGCCCTAGAAACACTCAATTGCTATGACAATAATAACTAACAACTTATGTACAAAGCCCTAGAAACACTCAATTGCTATGACAATAATAACTAACAACATATGAACAAAGCCCAAGAAACACTCAGTTGCTATGACAATAATAACTAACAACTTATGTACAAAGCCCAAGAAACACTCAATTGCTGTGACAGTAATAACTAACAACTTGTGTACAAAGCCCAAGAAACACTCAATTGCTATGACAATAATAACTAACAACTTACGTACAAAGCCCAAGAAACACTCAATTGCTATGACAGTAATAACTAACAACTTATGTACAAAGCCCAAGAAACACTAGTTGCTATAACAATAATAACTAACAACTTATGTACAAAGCCCAAGAAACACTCATTTGCTATAACAATAATAACTAACAACTTATGTACAAAGCCCAAGAAACACTAGTTGCTATAACAATAATAACTAACAACTTGTGTACAAAGTCCAAGAAACACTCAATTGCTATGACAATAATAACTAACAACTTATGTACAAAGCCCAAGAAACACTCAATTGCTATGACAATAATAACTAACAACTTATGTACAAAGCTCAAGAAACACTCAATTGCTATAACAATAATAACTAACAACTTATGTACAAAGCCCAAGAAACACTAGTTGCTATAACAATAATAACTAACAACTTATGTACAAAGCCCAAGAAACACTCAATTGCTATGACAATAATAACTAACAACTTGTGTACAAAGCCCAAGAAACACTCAATTGCTATGACAATAATAACTAACAACTTACGTACAAAGCCCAAGAAACACTCAATTGCTATGACAGTAATAACTAACAACTTATGTACAAAGCCCAAGAAACACTAGTTGCTATAACAATAATAACTAACAACTTATGTACAAAGCCCAAGAAACACTCATTTGCTATAACAATAATAACTAACAACTTATGTACAAAGCCCAAGAAACACTAGTTGCTATAACAATAATAACTAACAACTTATGTACAAAGTCCAAGAAACACTCAATTGCTATGACAATAATAACTAACAACTTATGTACAAAGCCCAAGAAACACTCAATTGCTATGACAATAATAACTAACAACTTATGTACAAAGCTCAAGAAACACTCAATTGCTATAACAATAATAACTAACAACTTATGTACAAAGTCCAAGAAACACTCAATAACTTTACAGAATAGCCAATAACTTATGACTAGAGCCTTGAGAAACTCAGTGGCTCCATACTCAAGTAATAATAATAATTATAATAATAATAATAATTATTATAATTATTATTTATTATTTATCTGTGATTTCCTACTTTTATTAAACTGTAATAAACACTATTATTTGAACAAGGCCTGTAAGAAACACATGACCTCATGGGATCATGAGAAAAAAATACTGTTTGATTATAATATAAATTGAATAAGCTGACATTTAGGCTCATATTACTGAATTTAAACATAATTAATGAATGAATAAATATTCGGAAAGGTTTTTATTATTCAGATGTTGATTTAAAACTTTTAGACCTGTCCAAAAACCTCTCCAATAGTCTAGTGGTTAGAGCATCTGCCTCAGATGCAGGAGGTCATGGGTTTGAACCCCGTCTTAGTCGTATCAAAGACTCATAAAAATGGTACATGCAGTTGCCTCACTTGGTGCTCAGCATTAAGAGGTTAGTGTTAGGACTGGTCGGCCTGGTGTCAGGATAATGTGACTGGGTGGGACATGATGCTACTTGTCTGCAGCATGATGCCCCAGTGCTAGACATCACTATAAACTGCCACATTGCAGATATTGTAGTGATATTACTGAATTTTATTTAAAGCTATGTTAAAAATCCAAATCACAAACACACACACACACACACACACCTGTCCAGATATTTGGTAAGAAAAGTTTTATTTTTACTGGTAAGAATAACTACATTTCTGATAAATGGAAAATAATAAACAAAAGAGTAACCTTTTCTTTGTAAACTGCCTTATATTGAATTCATAGTAAAATAGTGAAACAACTTTCTCATGCACTGTCACAGCACAAAGAACTCTTAACATGACCCTCGTAAACCCGAACAGGTCCTAGCACATTTGCTGACAAGCCCTTTTATGCTTCCTGAGAATTCTGCACCTGGCAGGAACATTTTTGCCAGTTGCTGTGTAGCAGCTAGGAAAAATTCTTCAAGTGCATACTTGTAGTGGCAACTATACTTTGCTCCAATAGCAACAAAATCACATTTTAATTGACAATTGTAATTAAAAGCCTAGATTATTGAGTATTAGCTAAGTGTGCATACAGTGTTTACATGTCTAAATGGTAATAATTTACAATACCCCAAAAAATGTTTACCTATAAAAATGGGTGATATTATAAGTGACCATTAAGCAAGATAACAATGGTAGCATTCCAAATGTGCCTAACCAGGAAATGAGGCTAATACTTAGGATAGTTGTTCAGTACATTCATTCATGGTCGTACATGGATTTAAAGAGATCAGAGGATGATTTATGATCATTTTTTGTGTGAATATGAAATATACCTGTGAATCATACCAACCAACATTTTGTATTGGGTAAGTGTAGGTATTAATGAATAAATTAATATTGACTGTGAATGTTGACAGCACCCACCCACCTGGCTATGATGTCATAGTTGTGTCTCAGAAGTAGGGGTACTATTATTAATACAGTGACGAACCCCGCTTTACCACCAAGAGCTTTATGATTAATGAATTTAATTTGAAACCATTTTTTTTTAATACAAGATTTCTTGCCCATACCGTATGATACTTGCCTAATTGGGTTGATTTTTAAGGATTTTCAGTCCCTGGGAGGAATTCAGCCATCTATCATTGTATTTCTATAAAAAAAAACATAATCTCCTCGGACGACACGTGCATAAATGATCATATAGTTAGATAATATTGGATATACAGGGTATATACAGGTTTCTTTGCATGCACCTCTTTTTAAAAAATCTTTTCAGCAATCCCATGGGTAGGACAGGTGTAAAGGGGCGTGGTAGTCTGGGCCGTTGGGGACCAAATCATGCAGCAGATCCAATAGTGACCAGGTATTTATTGTCCTCACATTTTATTGTTTAAATATTTTAATGTATTTTTGAAAGAATAAATGGCCATCTTGAAAATTACCTTATTGCTATTCTTCCTGAATGGATGGCTTATCAACATGGATTTTCACTAAAAGACATAAAAGACATAAAATTATTATGTCTAGTTTTCACTAATTGAAAATGGCGCTAACCTGACATCATGTAAAACCATCCTAGCATCCATCTTTAAAATCTTGTTATCACTACTTTTCTGAGTTTTCACTGGAAGACTTTTTATAGTGTATACTTTGTCCTAGCTTAAAATGGTGCTGATCTGAGCTCCAATATGTCCACTATAATGGCCATCTTGAAAATCTTGTTATCACTACCCCTTCTAAATGAAAATGCCTTAGTTCCTTTAAGGGACTCCATTTTTGTAAAAGTAATGTCAAGTTTTTATTGTTAGTTAAACGTCTTGTCTCGCATTCAAAGTACTGGTTACATATAAGGATTAGCAGCTGAGTGACATCACATAGTGGTGTATCACTGGTTAAGCAGTTCTGAAGCACAAAATAACAGTAATTAATTTTAAATTCAGTTACTCCGAAATAAGGGCACTGTTGTTCACAAAGCTGTAGTGTCATCACTAGAATAGGTTATGATGGGAACATTGTGCATGGAGAAAGTAACATTTTCTGGATAATGTTTTGTTTTGTTTCAGATGGGAAAGAGATGAAAAGGGAGAAAGAAAGAAAGATAAAGATGGCAAATGTATTCTGCAGTTTGTCTGTGTGAAAAGGAGAGATAATGGAGAATGGGCAATTCCAGGGGTAAGAATTCACAAAACAAGATTCCCTTATACATTAAGAAATAGCAACTTTTACTTTATGCTTAATAACAACATTATTGTAAATGAACATTAAAGCTTAATCACTTTTTCACAGGACAATTTATATGCTAATGAAAATATTAATTTTTCGCAAATATAAGGTATGGAAAATTAATATTTCTTCTATCAATAATTGTTTTGTTGAATATACCTGGAAGTGGGCATAGTAATTTACCAGTAGGTTGCATTATAGCATTGTTTACCAATAAAGAATGCTAATGTGATAATGTTTCAGTGTAATTCTGGTTACGTTACTGGTGTTTATCTTGTTTCTTTGAAAAACTATGTCGGTCTGTATAGTTGCACCTAAGATCCCAAGGGCAGGGCTCACCGAGTCCCCCCCACCCAGATTTGGGGAACACACCACATTTTAAAGGGACAAAGGAAAATAGTTCAAAATAGTATTTCATAATGCATTAGTAGTACTTAAATTATAAGATAGTCTTATTTACTTTGACAGTTTGGCCACCTTAAATTTGTCAAATGCACTGCTTTATTTTGCCACCTTAAATTTGTCAAATGCACTGCTTTATTTTGCCACCTTAAATTTGTCAAATGCACTGCTTTATTTTGCCACATTAAATTTGTCAAATGCCTTGCACTGTTCTGCCACCTTAATTTTATCAAATGCTCTGCACTTTTCTGCCACCTTAAATTTGTCAAATTGACTTCACTATTGTGCCTCCTTATATTTGTCAAATGCACTCCACTATTATGCTACCTTAAATTTGTCAAGTGCACTGCACTATTATTCCACCTTTAATTTGTCAGATGCACTGCATTATTATATTTTCATTGGACACTTGCATTATTGCAATGAACATTTCATCATGTGCTCAGGTAACTCATGGAAACATAACATGTTTGAATTACTGGTAAACCTGAAATGAGCTGCCCCATGTAATTTTCCATTCCAGATCTCGATCTCTTTTAACTTTACAGTTCACTCATTAAAAATAAATCTTCTGCACCAAAGATGTGAATTTAACCACAAAATTGTTACATGAGCAACCTTGAAGGATTCACAGTACTAATTCAGTTCCCATCGTAAACCTATGCAAACACCATGATATTAAAAAATCAATAACTTTAAATTTTTGAGTGCTCATGATCAAGCCTATATTTATCAGTATAGATGAAACCCTGCATGACAGCTTCTGTGTAGAGGAAAGTACATCAACCACAGCATTTTCTGGAACTATTTGTGCTTGAAACATGTGCTTTCGATTCTGCATCAAACGCATTCATTGCCATCTTACAATTTGTATCACCTTTATTGACTTTGGCCACTGCTAGTGCCAACAGAGATGTGGATAGACATCCACTAAAAGAAAATGTTGACATCCAGTAAAGACAAGTTATAGGTATATTTCTTTATATTTTTTTCCAGATGTATAAGTGTGCTTCATGTGCACCACACAGTTCATGTACATATATTGTTGTTTGGGATGTACATGATATCCCCAGTGACTGTCCCTATACCTGTAAATGCTGGGCAGGTTAATGAACTATGGCAGATATGAAGTAGGTAAATCTGTTTGAATGAATATAAAGTATTTACAAAACCAAATGAGGGGCCCTGTGGCCGAGTGGTCTAAAGTGCTCACCATTACAGATCACTGCCATCTCACCTCTGTCTGCGTGGGTTCGATTCTCGGATTCAGCTAATGTGGGTATGTGAAAAAGCTTTCCAACTAGCTTCTCGTGGGTCAGTGGTTCTTTCCATGGTTTTCCCGGGTTCTTCCTCCATCATTAATACTGGCCGCCATGTCGTGTGCTGAAAAATGGTGTTAAACCCTACAACAACAAAACCAAATGATTAAAGCTTAAACTGTCTCAATTCATCATCTATTGAATCACCCATTTTTGAGTACAGTAGACCTACTGTATGGGTAACACATTCTTCTGTACCTTCAATAAGCATACTTGCTACATTGACTGGATTTGTGGGTGCGCATTTTTTTTTTCTATTACTCATTTGTGTTTCTGTAATGCAGTTGCTAAATCTTGCCTGTATTTTTTTCATACCAAAGTTGCTATGTGTATGTTAAAGGAGTGGAATCTGTGCTGACTCTGGCATAAGAGAATTAACTCCCTCCTCATCTTACCTATACTCCCAATGTATTTTGGTTATATTTGAAGAAGAAACCAGTTTTTAGCTCTACTGGTCATAGACCAGACGAGCTTATGGGATGGTCTTTCGTGTTTTGTCTGTCATATATCTGTCCAATAAGACATCATTTAAAGTCTTTTAGCGAAAAAGGTATGTTGATGTTATAATTCATTCAAAAGGAGTAGCAGTAACAAGATTTTTAAGATGGCTGTGGTAGCAGTCAGACTGTATGCCTAAGTGTCACCAATTTCATTAGGACCAACCAGATGATGGGACGATGGTGTGTGTCGAGTTTCATGGCCATACTCAAAGTAGTTTATGAGGAGTATTGATAAGTTGGTCCTGAATGGTACCAATCTGATGCCCATGGCAGCTGTCATGACAATTGATATCACTTCTCCTCCTTGGTGGATGGTCATATGAACATGGCATTTTCATTCAAGTAAATTTTATACCAATCTATGTCCATGATGGCCACCTTGGCAGCCATCGTGAAAATCTTGTTTTTGCTACTCCTCTGGAATGGTTTGAGTTTGGTGCTTTATGGCACAGCAACACAGGTAGGTTATTTAGTACTGAAGCAGTTAGAGTAAAGTCCCTTGCTGTAGAACATACCATGGTAGCTGACCCAAACTGGTCCACGGCAGCTCCACTATTGAACAGAAGGTCATATTGACATGGGTTCTCACTAGTCCTATAATGTAAGATATTGACCCTGATATTTATTCTTTGGCAGTCGAGGTCAGAACACACTACACAGCACCATTATTTAGGCAGTAAGACATTGATCCCCACAACATAAATATCAGGTTTGGTGTCTTACACTGTAGGCCTAGGGTTCTCACCGAAAAACTTTTTATGATGTCTAGTTTGTCCTAAGTGAAAATGGTGCCGATCTGAGGTCTAAGATGGCCTCCATAGTAGCCAGCTTAGTTATCAGTAGTCCTTCTAATTGGAAAGTCATATGATGTTTTGACCAGAAGACTTTTTATATCGTCATTCTAACTGAAAATGGTGTCAATCTGATGTGAAAAATTGCTGCCACAGTGGCCAGCATGAAATTCTTATCACTAGTTCTCCTGAGTGAATGGTCATATCATTGTGGGGTTTTCAGTAAAAGACATAATGTTTTGTTGATCCTAAATTAAAATGGTTGTTGTTGTTGTGGGGTTTAATGCCATTTTTCAGCACAAGATAGGCTATGCATGGCGGCCAGTATTAATGGTGGAGGAAGAACCTGGGAAGAACCACCGACCCACGAGAAGCTGCTGGCAAGCAATTAAAATGGTGTTCATCTGATGTCTAATATTTGGCCATCTTGAAAATCATTTTTTGGTTGCTACTCTTGAATGTAAAGTCATTATGATGTGGGATTTTCATTAGAAGAGTTCTTTTGGTGTTTAGTTGATCCTGACCATCAGTATGGCCATCATGGTGGCTATCTTGAAAATATTGTTATATCTACTCCTTCCAAATGGAATCACTATGGAGTTTTTACCAGTAGACTTCTTATGATACCTTGTTGGTCCTAAATGAAAATGGTGCCAGTCATACATTAAAAATGGCTGCCATGAAGATCTTGTTGTCACTACTCCCAGTGAATCAATGAGCATTGTGACAATGGGCTTTCACAAAAGACTGCTAATGATGTCTACTTTGGACTAAATGTAAATGGTGCAAATCTGATGTCCAGTATGTCCACAACAGCAGCTAATTTGAAAAATCTTGTTATTAATCAAGAATATAGACAAATAATTTTAACATTCTACAGTGAAAAGGAAAAAGGGATTTTATCTTGAATTCTTGGAAATTCTTTTTGCCCAATATAGCAGTATAGCAATATTGCAGGGACTATGTTCAAAGATGAAATGTTTCTTTGATAATACTTCCCTGATCATAAAACAGTCACACCTTCCCAAGCCATCTCGAGTTACATCCATGTTGCATGTGTACCTTTGCTCTAGTAGTAACTAATGCTTATAATTTTCTTGACATTAATCCCTATATCCAAAGGGAGGCTAATCTTGTCTGATTCATTTTTAAGAAGGTAAAGGACATTTTAGCACTATTGTTCCAAAACCAAGCCAAGATGGTTGTAATGACTTTCGTGTCTTGGGTAGGCGTAGATTTGGAAGGCAGTGGCTGTATTGATAACATTATGTTTGGGCAAGTGTAATGAGAGAAGCATTTTTTTATTACCTTTGAAAAATAGTTTTTTTTCCGTGTAATGCCAGAATAAGCTTTGCCAATAAGTGGAAAAGTGATTGGATTGGCTGATAAAATTAGGCGATGTAAACTGTCATTGTAATGACGAGATTCTTGACTGATTGAGACATGCCTCCTGCATTGGTATGTGGATCAAAATGAAGTTTAATAATACCCTTTTAAGTTTGCAATAGAAGAATGGCTTGAAAGATCATAGTATGTCTTGATCAGTTTTGAGATAGCATGTAATATTTTTTTAGCTCTAGTGGTCCTAGACCAGAAATGCTGATGTGATAACCTGTTGTTTGCCATCTATACATTTGTTAGCATAAGTTTGCTTTCACTACTGCTAAACAACTTGGAGTATTGCCATGAAACTTAACACACATTCATCCTGAGGTCTAGTTGTTCCTAACTGAAAATGGTGTCATCTGCCATCCAGTATGGCCACCAGGACAACAATCTTGAAAATTTTATCATTATTCCTTTTGAGCAGAAAGCAATATCGATGTGGAGAAGGCTTCTTATGATGTCTGGATGGTACAAAATCAAAATTTCTTATCTGATGTCTAATATGGATGCCACAGTGGCTATCTTGTAAATAGTTTTGATCAGCCATCTTGAAAATCTTGTTATTTCTACTTGTCCTTAATGTATGGTCATATCAACATTGGGTTTTCATCTACTTGGTTATGATATCTACTTGGTCCTAAATGAAAATGATGCTGATCTGAGATCTGATGTGGTCACCATAGCAGCCATTTTGAAAATGTTCTTAGGCTACTCCACCTGAATGGAAAATCATATTGGTATGCGTTTCTCACCAGAAGACTTCTTATGATGTCTTGGTGCTAGAACAAATTGTTACCTTTTTTATATCCAGTATGGATTGCATTGGTGGCCTATTGGTTAGAGTGTCTGCCTTGGATGTAGTAGGTAGTGGGTTCAATCCCTGGCCGAGACATATCAAAGACTTCCAAAAATGGTATTTTACAGGTGCCTAGCTTGGCGCTCAGCATTAAGAGGTTAGTGTTAGGACTGGTCACCCTGGTGTCAGTGTAATGTGACTGGGTTGGACATCATGCTACATGCCTGTGACATGATGCCCCAGTGTTAAGCATCATTATAAACTGCCACACTGCAGACATCGTAGCTATTAGACTGAAAAATTGTTAAAACTACGTTGAAAATCCAAAACACACACATATCCAGCATGACCACTTTGGTATCTGTCTTGAAAATCTTGTTATTGCAACTCCTTTAAAATGGAAAGTCATATCAACATGGGATTTTCAGCAGAGGACCAATTGTTCTGAACTGATTGATCTGAATGATTCCGATCTTAATGACTGCCATAATGAACATATTGGAAATCTTGGCACAAATTTTCCTGAATGGATGGTCATATTAGTGTGGGATTTTCACCAAAAGTCTTCTAATGGTATCTAGTTTTTCCTGTATGAAAATAGTGAAAATCTTACATCCAGTATTTCTGCCATTAGGGATCAAACGATTCATCAATTATCCATGGATCAGTACTTTTCCTGTAATGATTCACAAATTATTATAAGTGGAGGCAAATCGATACAAAACTATGCTTACTGATGCAACTTATTTTAATCTTCAGCAGTCATTAGAAATTGTAACAGTCATTTGCCTTGTTGTCTTCTTAGTCTTTAAACTGAGAATTCATCGAAGAAAGCTTTGCAGGCACATGCACCCATTTTTGTTAGTTACAATGAAATGGACACTCACTCTCCATCTACAAATTGACACCAAGTGATGTGGTTTGGAATATTGCACCCCACCCCACCCCACCCCCTGTTAATTCCACGATAATTGTTTTATTGCATCATCTTGTTTGGCATAAAGTAATCCAAGTTTCCTCTGACCCTTGCCACCCTGTTTTTGATATTTGGACATTTATGTTTTAGTGTAGTCAGAGCCAATTGCCTATTGAAAAGTTGGAATTCACTGACACTGTGTGGTGTTGGCCTAGGGTTGTCGCTTACTAGCTGGATTAGCAAACTTGAACACATTGGGCCATACTTGCTTGAAATCAACAGGAAGATGATTTATTTTTTCATAAATTGCTAGTATAACAATTTGTATGTCTTTAATCTGTTAAGAAATGAGACCAAAATACAGTGTTAATGAAATTGGATCTGGAACTTACCGTTTGCAGTGCTAATCATATGACATAAATGGTTGTTGAACTAAAATCAATCTGCACATTATGCCATAATTTGAACCTGCATAAAGGAAGTTTAGAAATGCATGTTTAAAAATATGGGCTGACTGGAAACCCAAAATGGCTGATTCCCATCATTTATATTCAGATGAGGATTTGATTCAGTAAATACTGGCTGATGATAGTTATGACAATAGTTTTTAAAGTTATGATATATGTCAGATTATTGGAGCCTGGCAGAGTGGTAATGGAGATACCAGTGGTGGTTTTGAGCCTGAAAATGGTGTTAAATACAAGTCCAGTGTACATGCTGGATGGACAAAAATAGATGGAATGCCAGTCAATATTCCTTTCAGGAAATGTAGAAAATTGCAGAATACCAATCCAAATTAAAATAAATTCAATTTAAAAATAGAATGCAATTTTCTCAAACATTTTAGCCACGTGGGATGATGTTCTACAAAACTATATTTCCCTATTGGGGCTGAGATAAACTGAATAAATGAAAATGAAATTTGAAAATAAAGATATTTTGATCAAAATACCTCTGTCTGGTGGCCAAAGCGAGTCCTGAATCTGATTAGATGGAGCAGCCTTAAATGGCATAAAATGTTGAACACAAATCACTGAGAACTAGCAGGTAGTCTGTTTGAAAGTATTTCTGTTGTCATGGACGAGAATGGCACATAAGTAGGTGCTAATTATATGTCTGTTTGTAATCTGCATACTGGAAATACAACCAGTAAATCACATAAAAGGGCACAACATACCACTTACAAATCTTCTAAAGAGAGAAAGACCATCTAGTTACTATATGTATTGATAATATCATAGGCTGTGTATTGTGAATCATATCAATACACAGTAGCAGCAGAGGAGGTGAACAGACCATTTGATAGAAGGTCCATTTTTGAAAACTAAGGCTTCCTACAGAAGAAAAAATAAATCCTGACCAATTAGAGAAATTATCCCTCTTTTTCTCTAATTAAGTCACTTTATTTTTATCAAACTTTAATGTGTTTTGTTTACCCGTCTGGAGGTTGCACCTCCTCTGCTGCTCTGGTTTTTGTTAAATTATAAAGCTTCCTTCAGTGATTATCAGAAATGTCAGTTTGTCAATCTGAGATCTTATTAACAAAAAAAGATCATTATGATACGTCTTTGTCACTGCAGAAACTTTCCAATCACTATAAAAATAAAAATAATATCACATATTTTCACATGGGACAATATATCAAGATAGAAACATTATTTCGTCAATCGAGATGTTATCTGATCATCATGATATATGTCCTTGTCACTGGGGAAAGTGGTCAAATTACTATATTATTATTAATTATGTACCACTTTCCCCACTCGCATGACATGTAAGTATCTTCACTAAGCAAGATAGAACATTTATTTAATTAATCTGAGGTTTCTATCATCGATTTGGAAACTACGGAAATCACTATAAAAAATATAAAATATCCATACTTTCCACAAACACACAGGATGATATGTGTCTTTCTCATGACAAAAAAAAACATCAATCAAGAAGATAACTTCTTTTCGTGGTGTTGTAGAAATTCCTCAGTCGTTGGAGGGTTTTCTTTTCCTTTTAGTTCGTGATAATCAATCAACGATCTGTATCTACTTCCGCCGCAGTCAGTACAAAATTGAAATCTTCCTCTGATGCCTCTTTTACATTTTATACAAGGTCTTGGTCCTGTAGAATTTTTCCTTCTTGATAGTACTGTTTGTAATCCACAAAAAGTACCATGACATTCCTTCCCACATACTTTCATTGATCCTTGTGGCAGCCACTGACACTTATTTGTTGCTAACTTGGAGGTTGGCATTTATTTCATTATCTTTAGTTTAATTACATCTGGTATTATGTCAAAAAGTCAAATATTAATCTAACAAAATGATAAGTGTTTGGACTAACAAAGATTATACAAAATGTATTTTGTCAAACAGGAGACTCAGAATAGTATGTGTAAATAGGTCATAGAACATAATTCAATCAAATCAGTGTCAAGTTTGTTTGGTGTCAAGTTATGTAAGGTCGTCAGAGGAGGTGCGACCTTAAATAAGTGTCCAGATGGATAAACAAAACACTATAAAGTTTGATAAAAATAAAGTGAAGTGAAGTTAAAAGGAAGAAATGACATTGTCTTAAATTCCTGGAAATTCAGTCAATAGAGTATCGCACCCTTTGACTGACTCTTGTTCGAGTTTCACTTGTACAAAGTTTGACTGAAGCATCTTTTGGCAACAGTGATCAGTGAAGCATTTTTACCAGATGCTTTTATAATGGAAACATGATGGAGCTGCATGCGAGTCCAAGACCGCAAGCAAGAAAGGCTCAGGTTTGCTGTCATAATACACAGGAATATCATGGCATGAGTAAAACAAACAGCTGTAACCTTGATCTGTAGGCATGTTACATGAAGGCAGGTCAGAGTCTATGCTTTTTACATTTAGTTGCATATTTTAAAAAGATCAGTATTTTATCCCTATAATGTGTTTGCAGGGCATGGTGAACGCAGGTGAGGTTGTCACTGTCACATTGCGGCGAGAGTTTGGAGAGGAAGCCCTGAACACAATGGAAATGCCACCAGAGGAGAAGAAAGCAACATTGGCTTCTATAGATGAGTGCTTCACGCATGGAGTGGAAGTATGGTTGCATCATGTTTATCAATAATTATTTGTGCAAATTTCTTTTTCAAAGGCTAGACTGGGTTTTTTTGAATGTGGGTTACATTAAAGGGTATTTCCCCATATTTGTTGCTAGTAAAGGAAAATATAATTTGAAGAGAGATTTAGTTTCACAAAAACATTTTTGCTCAGCATGCATTTTTTCCTTTCGCACTTGCACATTTGAGGCAGATTTTTTTTCTTTCTCACCTACCAAAACCATTCTGTTCGCTGAACAGATTTGTGCGCAGGAGATAGGCTTGAGAATTAGCTTGATGTAACAGTGTAGAACATGCTGTATTCCAAATCATCTTGAATGCAAGCTTATATCTGGCAGAGAGGATTTGTTGTAAAATAAAATGTAATTGAAAAAGTTCTGATTTATCTGCCCCATGGACATTGTTACCTAAGGATAAAAATCTTTAAATCATTGTCTGCTGAGAAAAGTCAGTCACCATGTCTCACAAGCTGTCTAGGATTCACTTGTGGGAGTTTCAGAAGACTTTGCATTTAAGTTCACTAGTGAAGAAGAAAGATTCCACTATCAAGGTCTATAGCCCAGCAAATTATACCCAGTGTCCAGTGGCTACTAGGCCGCTGATATGACACCAAATGTTGCTACCTTGGCAGCCATCTTGAACATGTTATTGCTACTCCTCATGAACGGAAAGTTACATGAACATGGGGTTTTCACTGAGATATTTCTTTAGATGTCTGGTTCGTTCTAAATGAAAATTGTGACAATCTGATAGGCAAAATGCCAGCTTGAAAATCTTCTCACTACTTCTAGATGGAAATTATATTGATATTGATTTGTCACCAGAAGACTTTTTATGATACCTAGTTCCCAAATGAAAATGGTGTGTATCAGACCTCCGGTATGGCCAACATGAGAGCCAGTTTGAAAATCTTTTTCTTGCTAATCTGAAATGGAAAGTCATAGTAATAAGGGAATTTTGACCAGAAAACATCTTAAGCTGTCTGATTGGTCCTGAATGGAAAAGAAGCTGCTCTGACATCCAGTGTGGTCACCGTGGTGGCCCTCTTGAAGTCTTGTTTATGCTGCTTGTCCAGAATGGATGGCCATATTGACATAGGGGTGTGTAGTTTTTCATAAATGAAAATGTTGCAGATCTTTCAGCCAGTAAGGCTGCCACAGCTGCTAAATTTTTGAGAATCTTATCACTCTAGAATATTAGAGATGGTTTCAACACTCCGCCAGGTAAAAAGAAGAAATGGTTTCATCTTGAATTCCTGGAAATTCTTCTTAGGCAGTATAGCACCAGTCCCTTTTAAAGACTTGTTTTATTTACAGCTGGATGCAAATTGTAACAGAATTTTGCTCCTGTGGTTGTTAGCTCACATGGATGTGAGATTTTGGTATGGTCCTTAATCCATCATGTCGTTTGTGTCATGCATAATGTGTATTGTTTGTCTATTGCTTTTAAAATGTCTTCTCAAAAACGGCCAGGATGACCTGGAGCAAATTTGGCATGGAGCATCTTGGTATGAATGACTTTAAAAATTGTCCAAGGATGCTGAACTGCATTCAGATCACTTTTTGTTTGTCTGTAGTAGTCTTTTCTTCTGCTAGATCACACAGCCAAAGAAAATCTATGGTGAGTCTTGTTTTCTTGGTGAGATCATTACATATGTGGAACATAATTATATTCAAGCATTATATGGCACTTTAGTTGAAAATGAGATAATTTGCTCTGCATTTTGAGGAACTATAATTTTGTTTTGCTATCCTGCATCCATCTGCCTTTTGTGTAGGGAACTTGCATTACACAAGTCCAAGGTTGATCTAAAAAAAAGTTTTTATTTTACAGCTATCAAAGAATGAAGTTCCCTACTCATTTATATAGTTCTCTGAATACTTAGCATCATGTCCTTTGCTGGGTCATATTTCAGCCATTTGTATTCCATTTCCCAGGACTCTTGCTCTCTTCTTTTGATTTTATTTACAATCACATTCTTTCTTGTCATCAGATAATTTCTGGCTGCACACCTTGCAGGAAGCCTTCACATCTTTCTCTTTGTCACCTCACTATTCAGTGACTGTTTATGAACAATGATCTGAAACTTAAACCTGTTATTTGTTTTAATTCTGAACCGGGTCTAATACTATAAATCATTTTATATTATCGGTATCGAAATGAAAATGAGTGCATTTTCCCGAAGCTTGTCAGCTTGCATGCTGAATGTTTTAATAGTCAGCACCATTATTTACTAAATGCATCGAAGAATGCATGGCCATTTCTGCTATGGACTCTTAGTGGTCGGTATTTTCATGTACTGACTTAACAATAAACCTATCACTTAGCTATAAAATGGTTAATTTATAAGTGTCTGAGCTTAAATATATTTTTGCCAGTCTAGGAAAGTTGTGTTGGCTTTGGTTGTAGAGATTCGCCAGCCGATTTACTGGTCATGGAACAGTGTAAATTTTGACCTCAGAGTACTGTTACCAAAGCAGAAGAAACCTCTGTATGACTTCTTCTCAGTAGAATTTGACCAGACTTGACAGACTGCATCCTGGCATGAAGGCCTTTCAGGTATTTACAAAATATGTTGATTAGAAATATGGCCACCAATCCTAAACACAGAAGAACCTTTAAACAACTTTACAGAAACTACTGAACTGAATTTGACCAAAATTGACAGCATAGAGGGCTTACAAGATTGTACCACTGATTCTGATTTGCCATTAAATATGATTGCCATTACATAAAATAGAAGAATCTTTAAAGGACTTTTTCTTTCCAACCATTGCCCATGAATTTGATAATATTCAAAAGAAAGCTTAATGCCATGAAGACTTGTCAAGTTTGTACAAAGGATGCCAAACCACCATCAAATATGGCCACATTTGCTAATAATAGAAAACATTTAAGTGGCTTCTGTGAAATTGCTGAATAGAATTTTGTAAAACTTGATAGAAAGCATTCTGGATTCATGCAGACGCAAAAGCTACCATTTGGCCTTTATATATGACTACTGTTACTAAAAATAGAAGCATTTTTAAACAGCTATTTAAAAAATGCTCAACATATTTTGTTCAAATTTAACAAAAAACTTCCTAGTATTGAGGGCTTGCAAGTTTGTACAGCTGATGCTGATGCACACTGTTACTAAAAACCTTTAAACAACTACTGCATAATTGCTGAAAAGAATATGATGATGTTTTTGATTAGTAGCATGGCTTCAAATGATTTTGTTTAGTAGCATGGCCTCAAGAAAACTTTCCAAATTTGTACAAATGATTTGATTAGTAGCATGGCCTCAAGAAAACTTTCCAAATTTGTACAAATGATTTTGATTAGTAGCATGGCCTCAAGAAAACTTTCCAAATTTGTACAAATGATTTTGATTAGTAGCATGGCCTCAAGAAAACTTTCCAAATTTGTACAAATGACACCAGTCTGCCATGGCCACTATTGCTAAAATGATACAACCTTGAAATGAATTTTTCTCTAAAAACATCAAATAGAATAGGACTGAGCTTAACAGAAAGCATTCTGGCAAGAAGACTTTTAAAATTTGTAAAAATGATGCTAATCCACCATTAAATAAATCACTATTATTACTAAAAAATATATAAAAATATTTCTTTAATGGATTCCTTTGGAAAAACTTTTTAACTGAATTTGTCTAAATTTAATAGCAAGCATCCTGGCATAGAGGGCACTCATATTTGTACAGCAGATACCATTTTGCCATCAGATATGGCCACTATTACTAAAACTGGAAAAAAAATCTTTTAACGACTCATTCAAAGAAGCAACTTAAAGAACTTGATCAATCTGACTGAAAGCATCCTGGCTTTGAACTCTTTCAATTTTGTACAAATTATGCCAATCCACCATCAAATATGACTACTGTGACTATAAATAGTCCAACAAGATATATATATCTTGTGATTGATTGACTGAGCTTGTTACAACTCCAGAGACCAACTTTTGATCATATTTTGCCACAGCTATTTAAATCAGCTTTTGTCATCATTAACTGAGACATTTGGTAATATGTGTTGTCTGGGTATATTAAATGAGACGATGCTGGGCTTGTTACCTTTCTAGATCTAGTTTTATCCAGTTTTGTTAAACTAGGTAAATTAGTTTATATCATCGGGGTCTTGCATGAGTTGATTATGAGCTAGAGATTATGTGTATTAATTATGTCTGTATCTTTGGATATGCATATTATTTATGCCTGTATGTTTGGATATGCATATTAATTTATGAATTTATGCCTGTATGTTTGGATATGCATATTAATATATTAATTTATGCCTGTATCTTTGGATATGCATATTAATTTATGAATTTATGCCTGTATCTTTTGATATGCCTATTATTTATGCCTGTATCTTTGGATATGCATATTATTTTATTCATTTATTCCTGTATCTTTGGATATGCATAATAATTTATGAATTTATACCTGTATCTTTTGATATGCCTATTATTTATGCCTGTATCTTTGGATATGCATATTAATTTATGAATTTATGCCTGCATCTTTGGATATGCATATTATTTATGCCTGTATCTTTGGTATGCATATTATTTATGCCTGTATCTTTGGATATGCGTATTATTTTATGAATTTATGCCTGTATCTTTGGATATGCATATTAATTTATGAATTTATGCCTGTATCTTTGGATATGCATATTAATTTATGCCTGTATCTTTGAATGTGCATATTAATTGTGCCTGTGTCTTTAGAACAAATATTTTCCATGCTGTAGTAAAATAATTAAAGTCAGCATGGTATAAAATGTTATAAATATTAACTTGAATCTATGTTGTGACAAGACTACATAAGGGTGTTTAGTCCTGTGGTCATCTGTTAGGTTATGTAAGTAAGGTGAGCCACTTTTTCTTTCATTTTAGAAATGGCAGATGTATTAAATGGTGGATCAGCATAATTTGTACCAACTTTAAAAGGTTTCCATTAAAATTGTGGTCAGTGTCTGCTGATCATTTTTGGAGAAGAACCTGATTTAAAAGCTTTAATGTTTAAAGTAACATGATGATATCTTAGAGATATATCATTATATAAACTTTAATGTTTAAAGTAACATGATGATATCATAGATCTACATCATTATATAAACTTTAAAGGTCAAGATGTTTTAATCAGATTTATTTGAGAAGTTTATGAGAAAAAATGTTCAAGGTTTTCTATCTTTAGTAACAGAGGCCATATTTGATGGTACATCAGCACTGTTTGGACAAACTTGAAAGGTCTACACAAGAAGATCATTTCTTATCAAATTTGGTAGAATTCTGCTCGACAGGTTTTGAAAAGTCATTAAAGGTTTTTTCTAATTTTGGCAAAGTTGGCCATAGTTTATGGTGTGTCAGGATTGTTTGTAGAAATTTGAAAGGACTTCATATCAAGATACTTTCTGTAAAATTTCAGTCTGTTGAGAAGAAGTCATTTAAAGTTCTTTTTAAATTTATGTAATGGTGTTCATATTTTATGGAGGCTTGGAATAATTTTTAAAACTTTGAAATGCCAGGATACTTTCTGTAAAATTTCAGTTTGTTGAAAAGAAATTCGTTTGAAGTTCTTATTAAATTTTAGTAATGGTGTTCATATTTTGTGGAGGCATGGAATAATTTTTAAAACTTTGAAATGCCAAGATACTTTCTAATACATTTGATCAAATTTTGTTGAGCAGTTTTTGGGAAGTCATTTTAAAGCTAATGGCTCAGCTTTCCTTAAGGCCAAATGGAATGGTCTTTTCAAATCAGTTTTAAATCATCCATTCACAGTTGTTTTGTTTTTTCTTAAAATAGGTTTTCTCAAAAAACCATTTGAGTTCTTTGTATGTATTTTACAGGGAGCATTCTGGCATCAAGGCCTTTCAGATTTTTTCCCTGGATCCAGTATAGTTGCCATCACTAAAAACAGAAATGCAATTAAGCTACTTTTCTTAAAAGCCTGTCAACATAATTTTACCAAATTTGAGAAAAAGTATTCCTGCCATGAAGATCTTTAAAATTTGTTCAAATGATGCTTATCCATATCAAATAGGCAACCATTAAAATAATAAGATAAAAAAAATCTTTGAATAACGTCTCAAAGACCACTCAACAGAATTTTGCTAAATCTGACAGAGTATTCTGACTTAGAGGGCTTTCAAGTTTATACATATGATCCGGATCTGCATTCAGATATGGCCACTGTTACTAAAAATATTAAAAATTAACTTCAAATAACTTCTCAAAAACCACTCAAAAGGAATTTGACAGAAGGCATCCTGGCATAAAAGCCCTTCAGGTTTCTGCAACTGATGTTGATAAACCATCAGATATGGCTGCCATTAGTAAAATAATTTTTTAAAAACTTTTAAGCAACTTTTTCCTCAGAATCTTAATTTGACCCAGTTTAACTGAAAGCAATCTGGTATTATGGGCTTTCAGCTCAATACACCTGATACTAATTCATGATCATATATGGCCTCCATTACTCAAATTAGAAAATTGTTTGCATTACTCCTTCTCAGTGAGCTGATTACTGCTACAATTTCAAGGTAATTTTTATGGAATATTTTACAAAAATATAGGCTATGGTTCAAGGTATCAGTTTTTTTAATCAAAGATGCTTTATTCCAAGGTTCTATATAGGTTTTTCAGCTCTGTCACAAAATTGTTGGGAATGCTGTAGTGTACTCAGTCCAAGCACCTGCATTATTTTGAGTGAAACCATTGCTTGTGAATGCCAAAAAGCTGTTAAGATGGTCTGTTAAAAAACATAGCCAATGTGATTTATGATGTTTCTGAATAACAGACATGGTGGTCTTATTAGATGAAGGTATAAACAAAGAAATGGGACCTTGCATATTAGTCAGTCCATGAAAACTACTGTTGGTATAGAAGGGGAAGCTAATTAGAGAATCAGTGATGCTAGAGATAGCCTCGTGCCTACTTGCTGAGTTTCACCAAAGTGTTGATTAACACCAGATGTCATTGTTGACATGGCTTGTTGGTATGGCAAAATATGGACAGGTGGCTAAAAATATGTTAGAAATTGGGAAACAACTGGTAAACATCTGTTGGAGTATTAACATGTCTGTTTGTTCATGGCAACCTGCAGATGATTCTTATATCCTAGTGGTGGCTGATCTTTGCCCTCAAGATCAAATGACAAAGTTTCAGTAGAAACTGTCAGAAATCAAGATCCATATGCCAGCATGACAAGCTGGGGTCCCCACTTACTCCCTTCCTTCCTAAAGTGAGCAGGGTCTTCTCTGGTCTGGAGTTATCATTACAAATTAATCTTTGAGAGATGAAGGCCAAGGTGCATGCATTTCAGTCATGGCCAGGAAATGCTGTCCGGAAAGAGCATTTGCATTCTGTCTTGCAACTCAACTGTCTTCAGTTATATTATAGGCAAGGATGAGACAAGTCCTTATACCTCTGCCTCCTTGCTTAGGATTTGTTTTCAGGTGGTGTTATTGTCAACAAAGTCACAACCTAGTCCATTACATACCATGCAGGCAGAAAGTCCTATGGTACTGATTGACAACAGCTGTTTGATTCAGCTGATTAACACTGAACAGTTCTTTCTCCCTTCAACCTTCAGTCAAATCTCTGCCCATTTGAGTCAATCTCTCATAGACCTTTCTATGACTCATGACCTTTGTCTCTTCAGTTCCAGATCTAAAAGCCAAGGCAGTCAACAACCTTTACCTGAACTGTAAACAGTCTTGTGGCATACACCTTTCACCCAGACCTTTTGCTTCCCATGGTCTTGCAAAAACCAAGGGATTAGAGCACTGAATAACACTGATTGATCACCTCAGGTGGGAAAGGTCATGGATGAACAATCTGTGGACCAGCAATCTATTGAATTTTGCATCTGTGAGTCAGAGGAAAATCATCCTTCACCCCAAATTGTGATTGTAAGTCATCCAGCCAAATCCATGGTGCTAAATATGTCAAGTTATCCCTCAGATGGGTATATTTCTTAGTACAAGTGACAGGTTTGTTTGGGCACAAATGCCCACCACTTTGAAAGTACATAGGATAAAGTGGAGAATTTTCTTCCAGTGGTGTGAGTTGAAACACATCTCTCCTTGTAAAAGCTTCTGCAACTCAGATAGCTGACTTCCTCCTTTTGGGCCTCTGATGGAGAAGTTTGCTCCTTTCACTAGCAAGGACTTTTATTCGTTAATCTCAGAAATACATATTTTGACATTATGGAAGGGAGGATACACCCCAAGACAAAGAACTCTCCAGCTTTCTTAACAAACTTTGACTTGACTGAAGCTTTGACCCATTGTCCGAAATGGAATCTTCTGTGGGCTCTGACATAATTGAATAAAACACCTTTCAACCAATGTCAGGAGTCTCCTTGGCTTACCTCTTGTTCCTAATCATTCTTGCTATGGCAAATGGGATCAGTGAGATACATGCCTTGTTGGTCAGTCTGAAACATATAGAGTTCTGCCATGATGGTTTGGTTGCACTCAGTACATCCCATGCTTCGTTGCCAGGAGGCTCGCACTAATGGAAAATGTCAAACACTTCATCTCAAGGACATCTACAGGACCCTGTAAAGGGGTCTGAAATGATACCTAAAGCAAACTGAGTTGATCTTGCTTGTTCTTACAATTCAATGAAGAAAGTGTTGATACTCGGGCTTGGTCATCCTGAATATTATCCATTTAGCCTAGAAGGTTCCAACCCAACGACAGATGGAGTTCATATTAGCTCACAAGGATACTGTAGCATTTTTGCACAACTGCTTCCCAAGTATGAAAGTCAGAGACAACATTTTATGTCTTTTGCAGGAGTGAAAAGTTTTATTCCAACCATATCCATGCATACATCAAATACTAACCTTAGTCACATGCAAGACTTGAAGCTGCTTCACATACATCAGGAGACTGGAGACAGGGTCATTTCTGGGGTTATGGGGTGTAACTCCCTCGTTCTCTTATATATTTCCTTACATATTATAACTGAGTAATATATTTGAAGAAGAATTCAAAAGTTTTAGAGTAACATGTTTATTTGATAAATAGTCATGATATGGAAACTTCCTGACATGCCCTCCATGCAGTTAGTCACTGGAAGAGCATGCACATATACCTCAATAGTAACGGATTATTGATTGGATTTGGTGCTAGTCCCTCTATCCAAGGGGAGACCAGTCATCATCTGACTTCCACATTGGCAAACAGATGACATTCTAGCACTTCTGTTGCTACAAACAGTCAAAAGAAATATCAAACTTCTTTTGTAGCTTTGGGGTGGGGGGGACTGTATTTTTGCGAGTAAGGGAATGCACTCCTAATGTACTGTGATAGGTAAGTATCGTCAAATAAAAATACTGAAGTCTAAAATTTGGTTTCACTGCCGACACTATTAATTCCATGTACAGTCATACAATTTTATGGATATTCATATTTGAGTGCGTGACTCACTATGGTCAGAAGAAGTTCACAGTGATGTTATTTTTTAGGATGAAGTAAGTATATTATGTTTTTGCATTTAGTCTAGCTCATTTTCTCAAATGTTGTATGCAATCATGAAACTTGATAGTTCATTTTGGAGGTACTACTCACTATAGGCAAATGAGGAGGTCATAGCAAACTACTTTCAAGGCTCCAGTGAATATATTAAGTTTCCGTTTTGTTTCATTTTTCTGACACAGTTATATGTACATTGATGAAACTTGCTGGGTGTGTTAATCTTGAAGGGTACTACCCACCATGAACACGGCTAATGTGGATATGTGAGAAAGCTTGCCAGTAGCTTCTCGTGGGTCGGTGGTTCTTTCTGGGGTTTTCCTGGGTTCCTCCTCCTCCATTAATACTGGCCGCCATGTATAGCCTATCGTGTGCTGAAAAATGGCGTTAAACCCTTCAACAACAACAACAACCATGAGCAAAAGTAGGCCACAGTGCTTTCTATTCATGCTCCACTGATTGCATTTAGTTATTGCATTTGACTCTTTTTTTCTGACACTTTATATGTACATTCATGAAACTTGATGCGTGTATTCTTTTTGGAGGACATTACATGGCACTAGCAAAAGCAGGTCACAGTGACTTAAGAAGTTTTATTATTCCACAGAGAAGGCAAGATGGTGTTCTGTGGAGTTCTTATGTTACTGAAATAACACTGTCTTGTGCTTGGATCCTTTGCTCATCATCAGGGTCTGTAAATGATCTATAACTCCTGATGCATATATATATATATATATATATATATATATATATATATATATATATATATATATATATATTACATACATCCATACAATTTTTTTTAAACAACTTGCTATTTTTGTGGAAGGAATAAAAAAAACCAATTTAATATTAATTTCTTGTATATATTTTCCATAGTTCTTGGAATTAAGCAGGGTTTTCGAATTTGAAAAAGCACAGATTTGCCATGCACCTAGGATATGTTTCCATCCTCCATTAGTTTCATATGCATGATGAATAACTATTTTGATTCTTTACCATATATACTCGATTATAAGTTGGGTCTAGCTGCAAACAGCATGGACCCAGATCTTTCATTGCATTATGTATCAGCAGAACAGTATATACCCATTCTGCTGGTGCACTGTGTGGTGGCAGATCAAGGTCTGTCTTGTTTAAAATGGGACGCAACCTATAAGATGGTACAGATGGTGTATTTACAGATAAAATGCCCTATAATGGGTACTATCTAACTTGCAGCTAAATTTTACAGATATCTGGTTTGATTGTAAAAGCTCAAGACAAAAACATTTACAGGAGTAAAACTAAAATATGAAAGATTTCACATGCGTACCAAAACTTTTGCTTGGAATATGGACTAGGGAAACATAATGTTTTAATATATTTTTAGGTGTACAAAGGATATGTTGATGATCCTAGGAATACAGATAATGCCTGGATGGAAACAGTAGCATGTAATTTCCATGATGAAAAAGGGGACAGTGTTGGCAAACTAAAGCTTCATGCAGGTAAACTTGTACACAGCATGTACCATATATACCAGCAAAGAACATACACCCAGATCTGCCATCACTTAATGAGTTGGAAGATCAGGGTCTGTGTTGTTTGTTCTACTGATTACTCCTAACAAGCTGCATAGACCCAGATATGCTAGTACATTGTGTGATGGCAACTCTGGGACTGTTTAGGTAAATATTTAAATTTTTTAATTTATTGTGACATTGAGACTTATGGAAAAAAAATGTCAGTTAAATGTTTTTTTTCCTTGTTAGCATTCAGTTATTCAGAGTTGTTTGCTTTGAATAATCAGGTCATGAAAGTTATAAAATTGTATCAACACTCATTTTATTCATGAAGAATACATAGATACTGTACATTGTTAGACTGAAACATGGTTAATAAAACATCTTTATTTATGACATACACAATTGCATGGGGCCCCGAGTGGCCGAGTGGTCTAAAGCGCTCACCATTACGGATCACTGCCATCTCACCTCTGTCTGCGTGAGTTCGAGTCTCAGCCTCGGCTAACGTTGGTACGTGAGAAAGCCTGCCAGTAGCTTCTTGTGGGTCGGTGGTTCTTCCCAGGCTTTTCCAGGGTTCTTCCTCCACCGATTATACTGGCCGCCATGTATAGCCTATCTTGTGCTGAAAAATGGCGTTAAACCCTACAACAACAACAACAAAATTGCATGATATTTGATGTTTATCATTATGATGGGACATGCAGCAGGGTGTCTTGAGTGTTTTGAAGAAAATGTTATCACCCATCAGCATGGCACACAACCCAGTAAATGCCATGTCCAATGAGGAATGGTTTAGTTTGTTTTGTAGGGGTTAAGTATCCTTTGCTGCTGTGATGGGCCATGCAAATCAGTGTTTTGGAGTGATATCCTGGGTAGTTATCAGTAGTTATGATGGACCATGAAAATCAGTGTTTGGAGTTTCATCATGGGCAGGTATCAGTAGTGATGATGGGCTATGCAGTTTAATGTTCAGAGTGATAGCCTGCGTAGTTAGCAGTAGTTATGACAGGCCATACAACTTGATGTTTGGAGTCATATAGTGGGTAGTTAGCAGTTGTTATGACAGGCCATACAACTTGATGTTTGGAGTCATATAGTGGGTAGTTAGCAGTTGTTATGACAGGCCATACAACTTGATGTTTGGAGTCATATAGTGGGTAGTTAGCAGTTGTTATGACAGGCCATACAGCTTGATGTTTGGAGTCATATAGTGGGTAGTTAGCAGTTGTTATGACAGGCCATACAACTTGATGTTTGGAGTCATATAGTGGGTAGTTATCAGTAGTTATGATGGGCCATGCAACTCAGTGTTTGGAGTTTTATCATGGTTAGTTATCAGTAGTTATGACAGGCTATGCAACTCAGTGTTTAGAGTGATATACTGGGTAGTTTTCAGTTGTTATGACAGGCCATTCATCTTGGTTTTTGGAGTGACATCCTAGAGTGTTATCAGAAGTTATAATGGGCCATGCAACTTGGTGTTTGGAGTGTTAGCCTGGGTAGTTATCAATAGTTATAAAGTGTCATGCAAGTGATATAGTGCGTAGTTATCAATAGTTATAAGGAGCCATGAAACTGAGTGTTGGGAGTGATATCCTAGATAGTTATCAATACTTATGATGGGCCTTACAGCACGGTGTTTGATGTGATAGCTTGGGTAGTTAGCAGTAGTTATGACAGGCCATGCGACTCAGTGTTTGGAGTGTTAGCCTGTGTAGTTGTCATTAGTTATGATGGGCCATGCGACTCAGTGTTTGGAGTGTTAGCCTGTGTAGTTGTCATTAGTTATGATGGGCCATGCGACTCAGTGTTTGGAGTGTTAGCCTGTGTAGTTGTCATTAGTTATGATGGGCCATGCGACTCAGTGTTTGGAGTGTTAGCCTGTGTAGTTGTCATTAGTTATGATGGGCCATGCGACTCAGTGTTTGGAGTATTAGCCTGTGTAGTTGTCATTAGTTATGATGGGCCATGCGACTCAGTGTTTGGAGTGTTAGCCTGTGTAGTTGTCATTAGTTATGATGGGCCATGCGACTCAGTGTTTGGAGTGTTAGCCTGTGTAGTTGTCATTAGTTATGATGGGCCATGCGACTCAGTGTTTGGAGTGTTAGCCTGTGTAGTTGTCATTAGTTATGATGGGCCATGCGACTCAGTGTTTGGAGTGTTAGCCTGTGTAGTTGTCATTAGTTATGATGGGCCATGTAGTTTGGTATATGGAGTGATAGATGGCTAGTCATCAATAGTTATGATGGGCTGTGCAACTTGGTGTTTGGAGTGATATAGTGCTTAGTTATTGGTAGATAAAGATTAACTCATGATTGTAGCTGTAGGAGTTGAGCTAATTCTTTGGAGCAGGTGTACAGAGGTCAGCCATTTTAATCTGGTACCTACAGATGTCATATCAAAATAATATAAAGACCTCATGATGTACCAATATACAATACAAGCAAGGTCTCAAAACATATTTTTTTCATTTCTTCATATTACCAAGAAAGACACCAACAATAAACTATAAAACATTTCAGCTTAGTTTTAAAATCACCAAAACAGGCTGTTAAAAACATGAAGAAGAGAATTGGAAAACTATTGAAACTTATTCTTGACCTCTGACCACCTAAACTTCAAAATGTAGTATCTTGTATACCCACTTACAAGTTAGATCCATTTACATACAGTATAGACCCAGATCATCCATCAATTAATGTGCAAGCATATCTGGGTTTGTGCATTTTGTTATTACTATGCAGTTAAACAATCAGCATAGACCCTGGTCTGTCAATGTTTGTAGTTGGACCTAAGTTGTAAGTGAGTATACATGGTAAGCAACATGAAAATTCTCTTCTTGGACTGTGATAAGCTATTTTTAACAGACTGAATTAAAGTGTGAATAATCTTGGTATGTTATTTTCTTGTAGATTTAACTATTGATGTAAAAAGAGTCAAGTCCAAATTAGTATTATTATTAGGGTGTGAATTAGGGATGTATGGCTCAACTAGTAGAAGAAAGAACACTGCATGAACAATATGACATCAAAGAAACCAATGTGCCTTGGAAAAAAGATAGCTGCATATCAGCAACAAAATCCGACCATATGTAAACTTGTCTCTTGGAAGCACTACTCACTATTATACTGTATTTGTGCATGGTTAATCGATCCAGGTATAAAAGGACTACTTTGAAGTATCACTAATTATAGGCTTTGCAAGACTTCTTCCATCAGTGCTTTGAGTTGCATTTTTGTATTATTTTTTCTTTATAAAAATCCTTACATTTATTTAAACATGTCTGTAACTGTGAGTACATGTATTTTCCATATGGGTAGATATATTTGTAAGCATAGTGTACTCATAAATGTGTTGAATATGCATGGGTACATATAGAAATTATGACATGGCATAGTGTGTTGCAAATGTGTTGAATATGCATGGATAGATGTACAAATTATGACATGGCATAGTGTGCTGTAAATGTGTTGAATATGAATGGGTAAATATACAAATTATGACATGGAATAGTGTGCTGTAAATGTGTTGAATACTCTGGGTAGATATACAAATTATGACACAGCATAGTGGACTGTAAATGTATTGAATATGCATGGGTAGATATACAAATTATGACACAGCATGATATGCTATAAATGTGTTGAATATGCATGGGTAGATATACAAATTATGACACAGGATGGTGTGTTATAAATGTGTTGAATATGCATGGGTAGATATACAAATTATGACATGGCATAGTGTGCTATAAATGTGTTGAATATGTGTGTGAGTGTATGTGTGTTATTTGGATTTTTGACGTAGCTTTAACAATTTTTCAGTCTTATTGCCACAGTGACTGCAGAGTGACAGTTTATAGTGATGTTTTGCACTGGGGCATCATGCTGCAGATATGTAGCATGATGTCCCACCCAGTCGCATTATCCTGACACTAGGCCAACCAGTTCTAACACTAGTAACACTAACCTCTTAATGCTGAGCGCCAATCGAGGCATATGTTTGTACAATTTTTTTAAGTCTTTGGTATGACTTGGCCGGGGATTGAACCCACAACCTCCTGCATCTGAGGCAGACGATCTAACCTCTAGGCTAGAAAAAGAAGTGAAAGTTAAAGAATTGATGGACATTTTGATCTTTAAATATTTTTCAGTTTTATGAATTTAACTGCTTGATAATTTTATTTAGTTTTGTCCAGATTGTAAAAAAATTATAATTTGAAAAGCAGGAGTACACATTCTAGCGGGGGCCCCGAGTGGCTAAGTGGTCTAAAGCGCTGTCCGTTACGGATCACTGCCATCTCACCTCTGTCTGCGTGGGTTCAAGTCTCGGATTCAGACAAGGTGGGTATGTGAGAAAGCTTGCCAGTAGCTTCTCATGGATCGGTGGTTCTTACCGGGGTTTTCCCTCCACCATTAATACTGGCCGCCATATATAGCCTATCGTGTGCTGAAAAATGGCATTAAACTCTACAATAACAACAACACATGCTAGCAACATATGTGGATGGGAATTTTTTAACCTTTTTTTGCCTGCTTGTGGTAATGAGTGCATATCAGAGTTATCCTTATATAACTCAGTAGTCAGTGTATGTATGTATAGCATTTTATGGCATTCAGCACAATAGTGGCTATATGGAACAGATACAGTCATACATTTGTAATCATCAGAAAGATTGGCAACATTGTTAGTCAAGGATGATTGGAGTTTATTCTTTATCAAAACCTGAATGTGTAAAGTACAATACATTGATGCAAGTCCCATCATGACAGCTATATTTTATCTCCTGTTTCAGTGATCCTGAACAATTAAATCTCATTAGCATCAATTGTACATAGATTTAATATTTTATAATGTTGTTCTTTATAGGAGATGATGCTGTTGGGGTACAATGGATGTCCATACATAAAGGCTTGAAGTTGTATGCTAGTCATCATGATTTTATAGAGAAAGTTGTGCAAATGCATACAGCTTCATGGTAGAAATGAAAACATTAGTTTTAATAATATATGTTTCCTTTATAAAGATATACAAGCTTTGTAGGTTATCATATGTTGTCATTCTTTAATCCAGAATATTTTTGTTTTGCATGCCCGAATTATTCCATGCAAGTTTTCATTGGCCTCTATGCAAATACTTTAGCTAATAACATCTATGTTGTATGATACCCTTTCAAATACATTCTATATTTGTCCTGTTTTTCATCTTAATTATTTCATATGTTGTACATTTTTACTTCTATCCCCACCCACCACCCATGACCCAGTATATATAATACAGGAGGATACAGCCTTTGCATAAACAGGGAAATCAATGGAATGTGTCTGAGAGATGTTTATAAATTGACTGTGCTAGACCATATGATAATATCTACAGAATATGATTTTAAAATTCAGATCACCCAAGCAATTGTATAGTAAGTTGTTTGTCATCAGTTATTTTAAAGTTATACAAATGTGAAGATAAGAAGGGATGTATTTAAAAACTGAGCTTGCACAGGATTCGTGAAATCATGAAGATTGGAAATCTGATTATGTACTGTATGAATGGCCATTGTGAGTGTTCATGAATGGTGTATAATTGATTTCCAACATTCATAAATTCATGAAAATAAAAATATAAAGTTAACTTAATAGAGGAGCTCGAATGATAATGATTTAATATTGAATTTTATGAACTGAATTTAATAAATTTCATATTAAATCATTACCCATTTGAGATTCTTTTTATCACTTAGTTTTTATTTCAGTGGACATTTGTTAGATAGAAAGAAGAATGAATAATTTTGTTCTTTCTGATAGACGCTGCACCATTCATTTTTTGCGCATAAAAAATAGTCCCAAACATAGTTGAACCAGTAAAAGTAGATTATACTTTTTTACCAACTTTAAATCAAAGAACAAGCATCCATCCAAATAAACAGAACATTTTACAAAGACTTAATTATTTTTCAACACAGAATGTCCTATGCTTATGATGTCACATTGTTTGATATGGTACACAGTATTGATTAGAGTCGGCCTACATTACACAGTCCAAGTTTTCCCTGAAGTGTCACTTTCACATCTATCTAAACATTATATTATTGTGATATCCATGTAAAAGGAAGACATAAACAAGTTTCTGATATGCTGTGGTTGGATAAAGTTCAGTCAGCTGGGAGACCAGTTTGTGTCCAAATTCTTCTGTGAACAGAGGTGAATTTATTCATTTCTGTAAGTTAACATTTAAATCATGCTTGTTTATAGGGTAGATTCTATGTTACAGATATATTGCCCCCCCCCCCTTTCCAACTTGCTATCAACTGAGCAATACCCTTAGTTTTACTTGTTGTTCTTGTCTTGTGGTTTTATGCCATATTTCATATGATGATATGTTATACATGACATAACAAACCCCAGTGCAGGTAAATTAGCCATATTCAGACAGTTGAGACCATTGTTTTCTCAATTTCCTTTTGTGACTCGAGTCAGAAAATGGCCACCAAAATGTTAATTGAAAACAACCAATTCCAGAAGGTGGGATTAAAAAGTTTTCCCCATGATCGCAGCCAATCAGTAAAGAGAATACTGCACATTGATTTCGTAGGCTTTTTTGGACAAATTAGAATCACATAAAGTGATATGTAACATGTGATATCAAAAATATGAAACTGCACATACATGGTACTATAGAAAAACTGAACCAATTATGTGATAATTATAATTACAAATAGTTCTAAAAATAAGAACAAAGCTCAAGGAATAAATAACAATTTTATTTTAATCATTTTTTACATGGATATTCAAAGCACACATGGAGGGTGCATGAATACAGAAATGGTTCCTTTCTGGTGTTGTGAACTTTTAGTTTTCAGTGTCATATACTGCAATTTTAACCAGCCTCAATGCTCGTTACAAAGGCATTTTAAAAACTGGTAATTGTACAAGAAGAGTGTTATTGGTTACAAGGATGGGAACACAATTTCTAATGAAAATCCTGCAGTTATGAAATGCTCTAATAAATTGTATCCAGTAGATGTTGAGCTTTGTTTTGTTTGTTCATTTGTAAAAGTAAAATATACTTTTGTTGTTGTTTTGGGTTGAACACCATTTTTCAGCACATGATAGGCTATACATAGTGGTCAGTTTGACTGGTAGGGGAAAACTCAGAACGAACCACCAACCCACATGAAGCTACTGGCATGCTTTCTTGTATACCCATGTTGGCCGTGCCCGAGACTTGATTCCACAAAGATGAGAATGGCTGGGAACAGTAAAGATAAGCACTTTAAACCACTCAGTCACCCTGGTCATCAGTTAAGTTTTTTATTTCAAGGCTTTTAATCATATTTAATGGGAACAGATACACATTACACAAATTTGGAGGAAGAAATGGAATAAGATAAAGAATGATGACTAATTATATAGTTCTGTTGATTGAATGTTATTGTTTTAAATGTCAGAGTTTCTTCTGGCAACACATTGTTTATAGTTTTTAATTTCACTGTTTATTTTTGTTGTAGTAGGACTGTCAGTTAGATGTATTTTCCAATGCTTTTTCTTCTTAGTTTAATTTACTGTTTAAATCCAAATGTTGAATATTAGCTCTGATTTATTAAAGGAGTGTTCATGTTCAAGACATTTTTAGAAGTGCAAGGAATTGTGAGAACCAGCCGCCTATCTATTTCTAACTCTTTTAAAGCACTGGATGAAAATAATTGGATTTAATATAGTATGGTATGACACTAAGTATTACAACCCCCTGTCTTATTTAGGAAGGATTCTGTTTTGTCTTCATGCCTTGACTATACACTCAGGTCCTGTAAAAAAACAACTCGTGGCAACTCATCTTTAGGATAAGTTATTGTTATCATGTTAACAAAACAACGTTCTAAAAAAGTCAGTGTGCAACATAGTGTAATAAGAAAGAGGCTAAAGGATAAATAAAAGATTCCTATCTTACTTTGACATGTTTATTTAATACTAGTTGTGACCCATAAAGAATACTTATTCATTACTTTGTATATTCCTTGCCAAACATTCTGAGGATATTGGTGACCACTATCCATGTGTCCAGTGATCCATACATAGTGTGGTTGGTGCAACACAATTTTAGTTTACTTTGGTCTTTATTCTCAGACCTCTAATATGGCTTACCCAGGATAGAGGCAGAAATTTTTGCATTGCATGGTCAAAGATCAAGGTCGTTGGCGCTGACAGTGTGATCCTTTTCTGCATGTTAAATCTAATTTCCTTGATCTAATTTCGATTTGGCTTGTAAGGTAGACTACACTTGGGCAGGGGCAGATTCCAATTTGTTCTGAGGTCAAGAGGTGAAAGGTCAAGGTCATTGGTGCTGACATTGTAATTTTGGAGGTTTCTGCTTATGTCAGGTTTCTTTGATGTCAAGTTTCATAGCCAACACTTGAGCAAAGACAGCTCCCTGTTGATTCTCAAGCCCAGTTTTCCTGGACTCCACACTCTTGACCTATATTTTGATTCTGAAATTTAATTTTAAAAAGTTTGCAGGTATGATGTCATGGTCAACAATTCTTCTGATGGCAATTTTTAAAATGTTAATTTAGACTTTTACTTAGTACCATCTATTTTTGTTAGAAGACCACCTGTCTTTACAGAGAGTGGATTTAGTAATCACTGCATTCACTACCTGGAGAATGCTTAAAAGTGACTTTCAGACCGGGGGTGAAATAGACCAAGATAACTGTACAATATTAATAATAAGCTGTCAGAAAATATCTTTCAAGTGCATCACACAACCAAGGTCAAATTTTAACTATATGGTAACAATACTGCTAGAATAGTTCATGAAATATTGCAATTGATAAAAAAATGACTCAAAGTTTATTGCATATACATTGCTACAATATATCACATGGACTATTAATTAGCATATATTGGTAGGTTTGTCTTTTAGGTTTCCTTTGAATAACTGTAGTTCTCTGATAGTAGAGATTGTTATCAGTACCTTTTATGTGTTTCAAGGGCAGATTAAAGATGATCCCTACCTTAAGAAATAATGTTAAAACTATAAATGATGGCTTTATTATTTTGTACCTAAGAATGACCTCTGATTTCAGAAATATTATACTCATTTTTTCGTTTTATAAATGTCTGCTTTAATTCATTTCAATTAATTTGTTACACACTAATGCCATCCATGTAATATTTTAAGTATAATTCATTTTGATCACTCGTGTTCAAATACCATAAGAAGTTTTACAAATGCCAGTCTTTTGTAGGCCAGAAATTTTTGTAAACGTACAGTGTGAAATAACTATTTTATTAATAGATAACACAAAGTGTTTCATTAATTGATTACACTGAGTGTTTCATTATCAGATTATTCTGAGTATTTTACTACTGAATTACATATGAGTGTTTCCATAATGGATTACTCTGAGTGTTTTGCTAATGGATTACACTGAGCAGTTCATTAATGGGTTACCATGAGTATTTACTAATGGATTACACATAGTATATCACTAAAGGACTACATTGAGTATTTCACTAAAGGATTACTCTATTTCACTAATGGATTACTCTGAAATTAAGATAAGGCATACTTTATATTCATATCCATGTAAGTTCATTTTTATTGGAAATTTCTGTCCATAATTTAATAATATGAGCTATACCAGACTGCTTCTTTTTCCAATTTGGTGAACTTGGGCATTATCCTTCATTGTGCCTTAAAACTGTCAAATTCTCTTTTCACATGTTGTCCAATAATTAAATTTGGAAACTATAAACTGCCACACTGCAGACATCGTAGCAATATGACTAAAAAATTGTTAAAGCTATGTTAAAAGTCCAAATCACACATACACGCTCAATTTGGAAAATCTTGGGACTAAATTTTAAGATTTGCTTGCAAAAAATATTTATTTTCAAAAACTAAAATGGCAGACAGGAAATGTGTTCACCATCCAAATACAAGTCCTATAGGAAAAGAACCTAGTCAGTCACCAGTGAGTCAAACAGAAGTTTGATTGGTTGAATGACAATGATGGTTTAATAGTAAAATTACCAATAATATCAGATTGCAGTTTGAAAGACTGTTGCAGTGTAATATTGCATGATATTCCATTTTTGGTGTTGATATTTATTCCTTTTTATATTAAGTATAAGTTGTATACGTTTTGTAAAACACATACTCAAGTCTTGAAATATTTTGCCAGCAAAATTACTGCATCTTTCTCTTGGTGTCATGTAGCATTATAACTAAATACAGATCATATCCACTCTGTTCTGAGGATATTTCCCCAGTCATAGCTATGCATAAGAGTGCAATAACTAATGCCTCGTGCTTATTTTCTAGTCAAATCATATGCCGTTTAAATTTTTTAAAAACAGTTGCTTTTAAAAGGAAAGCCTGGCAAGGAAAGTAACCCATGATATTGACTGTTTACACTTTAAAGTCTGGAGTTCTTTCCTTTGCAAAAATTGTGAAAACATGATGTATAAATTTCAGTAGAACAATTGATAAAATTTGGCAAAATAATACACTTTAGGTATTACAATAAATAATTTGTAATTTATAACTAGAAAATTATAAAAAAGTAATGTTATTGGAGGAGATTTACAACTGCAGACTAACATAAGCTACGCATTGTGTTGTAGTAAATCTTGATGAGATTGGTGAAATATAGTTGGATAGTTTTGAAAGATTAAAAAAAAATATTTGTCATTTATATGCTGTTGAATGTATTATGCGATGCCATTGCTCTCAAATTACGTGGACTTTTTTGTAGCTTTTAATTTAATTTTAAAAAAATACCCCAGGATGGTTTTCTTCTAATACACTTTAAGATTTAATTTCCAGGAGTCAAGAAACCCAAGAACTAAATAGCAACCAGTGAATTATAATTTCAGATTTTGTGGAAGACCTGAGACCCTGCACACCACAAATCAAAGCTTTGCCTGTAAACTTTTAAAGCTCTTGGATGACTTGAACTATAGGCAAGGGATTTTGCATATTCATCATGCCATTATAGTTTTGGAAGTCATATTTATCAGTCCTGTAAAATGGTACAATTGGCATGATATGAAGTTTGGGAGTTCTTACAATGCTACTTAAGCCTGCATAGTGAAATAGATGTAATGTTTTGTAAGACAGTTGGCAGTATCAGATACACTTTGGCCTCTTGTTTTTACATTCATCTATTCCTTTATCTAAATCAAGTTACCTTAATAATATAAGTGCATGAGCACTGCTTTGCAAATTTTAAGCATTGTTCTCTTTTGCATTTGTTAAATTTTTTTTGTTGTTGAAATTTTGAACTTTTTCTGAATTGATTATTCCTTCACTTAGGAAAGTGCTTCAGAAGGTGTGCTTGTATCTTTTCAGTTAGTTTCTCCATTGTTTGCAGATAACAAAACAGGCATCACTTTCTGCTGTTATTTCTGGCAACATTGATAATGTCAGTTTGAAACCGTTTAAATTTCATATTTTACAAATTTCTACTTGATCTACATGTTAGAGCATTTCACTCAAAAACATTATTCTTTTGAACTCCAGCCTTATTTCTTGGCTCATGAACCTGTCATACATAATTTGCATTATGCTGAATATTGTTTCATTGAGCACAGTTGCTCTTTTTTCATGCCTTTAGGTGTCATAGTTGCTAAAATAAAGTGGTACCCATCTTTGCTTGTAAGCATCAGGCTTTAATTCTAAGTTGTGCCTATTTCAGAATGCCAAAGGGCATGTTGACTTTTTTGAAATTTTTCATTGTTCATGAATTGTTACTATCCAGGTCAAATGAGTTTGCAACAAATCAGCACTGTCGTTTCTCCTGTACAAAGTCCAGTGGCCATGTTAATCTCATTATTTTACTGTATACCAGTCCAAATAATCCCAACATTGGCACTCAACATCATATTAGTACTCACTATTCAGCTGTTATGACTTTAGTACTCACTATTCAGCTGTTGTACTTGAATACTCATTATTCAGCTGTTCTGACTTTAGTATTAATTATTCAGCTGTCATGACTATTTTGCCAGGGTTTTTTTTCATGTTCAGGCTAGTTTTGATAGTGTGATATGTATTGAAGCATTAAAACATTCTCCATCATTCAGTACTTGGGTACACATATTTCATTCTTAAAACCTCTGTTTTTTAAGTATTTGGTTTATGATTTTTTATGTCCTATAATACATTGTTTGGACTCTGTGTCCTCAGCACACTGGGAAGAATGTAAGTTCCTACATTACATTATGATGCAGTTCATACCCATCCTGCAGATTTTTCAGTGGAAGTACTTTCTATGTCATTTACTCATTTACCTTGCATTTATGTTATTTCTCTTACTGGTCAGAGGTCATAACATTCATAGTCTGTTTCTATAGTAACACATCATTTTTTTTTAAAAATCTTATGGCACATAACATTTCTTACATTTTCATTAGTAAGGAGAATATTTCTTTGAATACTTTGACATAGATATTGTTTTTAATAGTCGTTGTTAGTACTCCAGAATAAATTACTTTGACATGTTGTTTTTAATAGTCATGTGTTGTACTCCATAATAAAATCAGTTGACTGAACTTCACTTCTGTTGTTAATTTTTTCCTGTCTGAGAAAAACTTGGGTATTAAATATTAAAGACAAGCTTGAAATCAAGGGTTCCCAACAGTTATTTGCAAGGTCATGACAGCCTAGTACTTTTTATCAAACGTACTTCAGAATGATTCCCTCTCTCCCCTTGCATGTCTGTACTAGAGGAATTGTCTCCCCTTGCATGTCTGTACTAGAAGAATTGTTAGCTAAAGCATCAGTGGGATCCAGTTTATCTTGTATGGACTTTTATTTACATCAGATCAAATTTCAAAACCAAAATAAACTCTGATCTGCTGTTGAGTATTGTGCTTGCATGTCAAGGTCTATGTTGTTTTTTTCCTACTGATTACTTCTCACAAACTGCATAGGGTCAGCTCTTCATAAACATATGAAGGTGGATCTGGGTATATTTTTTCAATCTGAAGACTCTAATGTTTATTGACAATGATATCAATAAAAGTAATAAACAGCAAGCAACACAGTAAAGGTAGGTACACAAATACATACAAACAGCCACACAAAAGAATCTGTATTTTACCATTCAGGAATCAAATTATTTTTCAAAACAATTTTATAAGCAAATATATTATTAGTAATAAATTCCATGTTGTTTCTAAAAAGGAGCTAGCTATTTTATGTTTAGTTTAAAAGTCAATTTCTGATGTTCAAGCAACCTTTTATGCAGTAAAAGAAACATTGCATCTGATTTCTTATTACATTGTAAGACATTTGGCCCACTTGATAAGAAACACCAAAATGACTGCAGACATTTACAAGAGAAATACAAATTCAGTAATTGTTCTATCACTCTCTAAGGAATGTAAATTAAAATATCTGCAAATTTACTATTAGTACTTGCTGGAGAAATCAAACCTGATTTAAAACAAGAATGTCAAAAGCTGTTATTGAACCATTTAATTTTATTGGGTCAAAACTGACTGGAATTCACAACAGTATTTAAGTCTGCATCTTTTCTTAAGATATATACAAAGTACATATGCCTAACATATTTGCAAACTTTTGCAAGTGTGCTTTAAAACACCCAATATTACCATTGCTTTGGTTACAGTGGCTTTAACATGGACATCAAAACTGGTGGTCATTATCAGCCATGCACCCCAATCTTATGCACAACTCGTGCTCTTTAGCTATGAAACCTACTGAATAACTAAAGCAAATTTGTATTTTGTTTGTAAAATTGACATAAGAAGAGTTTATATTCATTTTCAATTGTCATTTCTCCTACCACTCTCATATCAGGTCTATGGGCCTATTCTAAAGGGTTTTTCTGCCCCTTGGCTTGATAATTCCCCTAATTTACCCATGATGCAATATTCTTCCAGTGGGCAAATGTGTATGGTATGGGGCTGTCCATTTAGTATGTATGCATGGAGGAGGGTTAACCCAAATGCTTACCCTTTCATAAGGGTGTGTGTGTGTGTGTCTACTAATAATGTACGCACGCAAAGGAAATGGAGGGGGGTGAAACCTCGATAATAATTTGTCTAATACGTTACCTGTTCAACTGGGTTAAGTTGGCGTTGGAATTTTAGTGGACACTAGACAAACTTTTTAAAGTTATGCAGCTTATTTCTTTGATACAGCCAGACATTCAATGTTGGTAGACTGTTTTATTAAACACATTAATATTATTAATCCTCGATTGATTCTGCATGGATTTAATATAGGACGTTCTATAGAATTGGTGGGGGGGCATCAAGCATACATATGCAGATGGGGTGTGTGTAAAAAAAAGTATGCATGTGTACGAGGGGGGGGTCAATCTTTGCCAGATTTTTGCGTTCGTACTAAATGGATGGCCCCTAATGGTATCAAACAAAGCTGTGAATGAACCTGAACAATTTTGTTAACTGCCTCGTGACATATTTATGGGACACATCGTGTATATAGCACTGTATATGTGGAAATTATAACTTGTAGTTTTTTTTTAAATGATAATAAAAAGCAAAATAAACAGATTTAAATGATTTTTATATGACCTTCCTATTTCAAATGCAATTCACGTAATAATGTAACTCGGATGTACTTAAAAGGTTTGATAAAAGTGAATGTAGTATTTGTGTGATTTTACAGTTGACTGTGATCGGAATAATCTAATTAATCAAATGAATGCTGCAAGTACCTAGAAGGACATAATCCTTAGAGTATATGCGTGTGTGAGAGATGTTAAAGGCAGTAATTTATTGATCACAAGTGGTTCAACATCACAACATGATATACCCCACTATGGCAGGCATACATAAAGATTAAATAACCATATCATAAATGGAGGGCTGTTGTCATTGTTAGTGTATCAGTTTTATGTTGCTTTAAATAACTCGGCCTCTGCAACTAGGGTTTATGTTAAGACCTGGGTTAACCCCGACTTGTACCACACAGTGACACCAATACTGGTCCCTAAAAATCCTTCCGTTATGCTAATTTTTCCCTGCTTATCTCGACCCCTTTTAAGTTGATAACCCCATTATGTTGGGCATTACTTTCGCTCTGAAGTAATATGTGGATCCGCTTAATTTGACAAACTTTTAATGTCCACCTCAGAGAAATTTTCAATAAATGATCTGGCATTTCCGCTACTACTGGTACCTCATAATGGCAAGCATGAAAAAAGTCTGTACAAGATCAATACATCCACTAATCAACCAATCTCGTCAATGTATGGTTTATCACCTGCATAGAGTGGAGAAAATTATTTTGTAAACAATACTTTAGAGTAAGGAAACTGAATGAATGCATTTCCGACCTTTATTGAAGATGCGTTCATAATGGACATTATCACATGTCAACACCACAACAATATAGTTTGTTTCACACAGCATCACGAATTTGACTGGGAAAATTGTCAGGTTAACATCATCAAATGTAGCTAAAAATACGTAATTTGTTTTACACAATATACTTAAAACGAATTCAGTTATAGTTAAAGTGTTTCCATGTTTGGTGCAAGTGCAAGCCTTCAACTTCACCATGGCAAGATCACGTGAATTACAATAATCCAATAATGGGAACCCGTAAAATTCCAAACGGAACTGGTGCCCCTCCCCCCAAAAACATTATCAATTTGTTTTGAACAAGAGTAAATAAAAGTACCAATGGTATTGTAAAAAAAATACAAATCATCCAGAAACTTTTTAAAGTTTTTGATCGCTGTGGCATGATTACAGATTTTTCAAGACAAATGGAATAAAGCAGAAAGTGACTGATAGGCTTAATGTCTATGAAAGAGAAAGAAGTGCTTTCATTTGTTTTGTTTTCATCTTGAATATCAAGGTCTTGTAATCCATCACAGGGCTTAGCTGACCTCTCCTTCTGGTGCTGTGTTCATGTCAACGGTCACTGATCCAAGTCAAGAGAAATATGGGGCATCAACTGTATGAATAGAAAAAGCTGGCTTCTTACAGAATTTGATATTGAGACAGTAAACTTTAAACATGAATACCGACAGCGTCTTTTTCCTGTACAGAGATATATACATTTTTTAGCGGAACCTCTCATCAACTAAATCGATTTATTTTCATGCACAATATCGGTAAGTTACATTTTGCTACTAGTCACAGGTCAACACTAACAAAAGAAAATACTTTTAATAAAAGTATAATCCTACACATACTTAAACTGGCCTAGATTTTGGTCAGCATGAGAAATCATTGTCTTGTTGAGGCTACCAAAGGGGTGAGTTTTTCACAGGAAAATAAAAACAACTTTAAGCCACTCACATTATTTCATAAACTCGAGTGTTCTGAAAATGTGTGACTTATTACTTAATCTGATTTAAAAGACCTCCAATCTTCTTTCCTCTGCAACCAGGCATGACTGAATTATTTTTATTTTTTTTTGCATTAGAAGTGCCATTTGTTTTTAGAAGAAAAAAAAATCCTCTTTTTTGGTACTTCAGATGCATAATGATTGTTCTGCAATAGATTTGTCAACTAAACCCTGATATCTTGGAACCCAGTTATGTTGACAATTTTTTACAACGCATGATCAAAATAACCGGGTTTGACTGTAAATATAAAAAATAATATGACATTTCAATTTCAAAGTATTTTTTAATCATGGAATCTGAAATGTACAAAATCAAAATTTTCATATTCTAACAAACATCACAATTCAGTGACATTTATCTTCGACATATATATCTTTTAGATAATGACTACAACTGTTTTCAAGCAGAAAGAATGATAATCTAGTCGAAGAACAATACCATCTAAAAGCCTGATGAAAGGCAGTTCTACCAAAAAATGAAAAGATTGTAAATCCACTTAATTTTTTTATACAAAATTAAAAAAACATTACATATTAAAACATCGATTGCATGTACTTATTCATAATGCAGATTTATTAAACAAATTCTACATTTCTGCCTAATACATGTATCACTGAAACTGTTGTAATAATGTAGCTCACCCACTTCCAGAAATTCCTTCTTAACTCACGATGACAAGAATGATCTAACCATCAATAATTAACATACATCATCAAAGCCATACATGATTTAAAAAAACACTAACTTGTGAGAACATCCTGCAATTAATATATATATATATATATATATATATATATATATATATATATATATATATATATATATATATATATAAAATTCCTGTAAACTAATTAATTAAAGTACAGACAACTCATATTGCAAGAAATTATGTCAGAAGTCCTAAAGTCAACACATTAACTCCAAAACCATGTCAAGAATTTTCAAACTGGATTGCACACTGAAACAGCTCTTGGTTTCTGATGTAACTGAGACAAATTTAAATTAAAAATACAATCCTCTTTCTGGATAAAACTGTTTTCAAGCTGAATATACCATCCCCTCTGAAGCTCATGAACTGGGTCTTACAACAAAAAATATAAAGTGGAAAGACTAACTGAAAATCTAGGCACTACAAAATCTTTTTATCAATATAGTATTTTAAATGTTACAAGGAAGTACTAGGGAGAACAATTATGCTTTGATTTATAACATACATGTACAAGTACATGAACAATTGTGGCCAGAAAAATGCGAACAAATTTTGAATATTTGCACCATCAGCATATTGTCTTTGGTTTCCAGATGCCATCACATGAAAAATGCTCAAGCAAAATATCTGCACATACCTTACTGAGGTCCATTGATTTGCTCTATGTATTATTTCATACGATAACTTAGGTATAAACTATGTTCTCTTTAAATGAACAACACAACATAAATCTGAATATAATATATTGTCAGAGATTTTTGTCCCCATATAAACAATTACTTCCTGAATCAGTAACACTGTGGTTTCTTTGTACAAGTATGGTAATTGTTTTTGATCATTGCCACAAGTAATTTCTTGATTTCTGTTATTATCATAAGTATTTTATTTGATTTCAATCATTAGCACAGGCACTATACTTGATTACTATCATTACCACAAATGCTTTTCTTGATTTCTATTAGTAACACAAAGAAACTCTCAAGTACTTCCCTAACTTGTCTTTAAAAGTCATATTTTAAATGAGCTCTAAACCAAAAATTTAAGAAGAAATAAAATCTTTTTTTAAATCAAGAATTTGAAATGGATCAGGAGGGAACTCCCCTCCGACCTCCATTCCCAAAATAACAATGCACTTCCAAACAACCTCAAATGGAATGTCCAAAAGTTGTATACATCCATGCTCCTGTGTAAATATAAAAGTCTATTTCTTTCCATTTTTGTACACTACAGAACAGAATTTTCACAAAATCTGTACCATATCAGACAGTGAGAAGGTGTTAGTTAATACATGTCCAACAATATATAACAATGGGCTACAAAACACATATTCCAGTACAAATTGACACCATCTTTACAAGTCACTGGGGGAAATTTTCTGCAGGGTATTATGTGTATGACTGTCATCATTTGCCAAAGTTTTCATTGATAACACAGAGTAAACTAATGAAAAGATAACATTACACAACCTCCACTCACAATGAATTGCTAGTATGTTGTACGCAATTATTTATAAAATTAGATTGTACAGGAATTTCATGCCACAAGGGAAATTCATTATCTGGTTTTCAACGGTATTGTTTCTTGGCAAACTTGTTCATTATTGCTAATTTGTGTTCACATTTCTCTTCTAGTGAAAATAATTTCCTATAAATCTGTACTGTCTTTATGTTCCTGGTATTCAGTATATGGTCCAACTGCATGTATATAAAAAACATTATTAGTTTTAATGATGGTCTGATTTATAAAATATTTCCTTCTTTGTCTGGTAAAGTGAAGTTATTAGTGTCTTGTATAACCCAAGTATATGAAATAAATCTTAAATAATGATGTATAAATGCAAGACGTTTTAGAGATGCCCTCTTTTAATATGTCAAATCAGTTTAAAGGTGCAAAGAGATTATTTATGTTTAGACACATCAAAAAAGTAAATAAACATGAAAAGTGTCGGCTCTTTTACAATTCATCTTTCATTCTCAATTGGAACGATGTTAGAATATTAAGCCTCTCTGAAAGCTGTTCTTTCTTCTTATCGCTAATTTTACCATCTCTTAACTTTTCTACTCTTTCAATTTCAGAATCAACAAAATTATCTCCCTTTTCTGCAATTTTCTTCATAGTTTTGATATAAACATCAGCAGATGCTTTCTCAGTCTCGGCTGTAAGTTTTTTAGCTTCTTCCTCTGCCTGAGTTATAATGGCGTTCCTTTCTTCACCAGAAGCCTTGTAGAACTGCTTGACTAGTCTATCAAATTCCTCCAGGCAAGCAGGTAATCCAAGCCATAAACCTGAAACACACCAAACAAATCTTTGAACTTTACAATCTTTTCTTTTACATTTGCCAAAAAGTGAACATAAATTACAGTCTGATTCTTTGTTTTCTTGCAGGATTCCTCAGAATCTATACTTAAACTTTTTATGTCTTGTATAATGATATGAAACTGAGAGCATGTCTAATGACAACAGAGATAATATTTCCTTACTAATCACCAAAACCATGACATGGATTAAATTATATATATACATACACACACAACATGTCTGAGTATAGATGGTATAACTACCACTGTTAAAAGTTATTCAGGTTTATATATTCAACATATCTTTTTGTGGAACCTAATCCTGTCCAAATTGTCACAGAGAGTTATAATGACAGTGATAGTGAATTTTAAGGCTTTTTTGCCCAAGAACTCCAAAGAGGCTATGGAAAAACTGTTTAAATTGAACAAGTGAATATATTCCAGCCATATAATGATTTCTTTTCATACTATTATGTTTTAGCTTATTGCATGTGGCTTAATATAAAAAATTTTCCCCCCTCTCTCTAATTGCATACATACATGTTCTCTCTTGAATTGCATACATACATGCTCTCTCTTGAATTGCATACATACATGCTCTCTCTCTAATTGCATACATACATGCTCTCTCTAATTGCATACATACATGCTCTCTCTCTCTAAGTGCATACATACATGCTCTCTCTCTCTAATTGCATACATACATGCTCTCTCTCTCTAAGTGCATACATACATGCTCTCTCTCTAATTGCATATATACATGCTCTCTCTTGAATTGCATACATACATGCTCTCTCTAATTGCATACATACATGCTCTCTCTCTAATTGCATACATACATGCTCTCTCTAAGTGCATACATACATGCTCTCTCTCTAATTGCATACATACATGCTCTCTTTAATTGCATACATACATTCTCTCTCTAAGTACATACATACATGCTAAGTGCATACATACATGCTCTCTCTCTAACTGCATACATACATGCTCTCTCTCGAATTGCATACATACATGCTCTCTCTCTCTCGAACGCATACATACATGCTCTCTCTCTCTAACTGCATACATACATGCTCTCTCTCTTGAATTGCATACATACATGCTCTCTCTCTCGAATGCATACATACATGCTAACAAATACAACCATAGGAACGAAAATTATTTACTCAATGAATAGATTTGACTTGTCATTCCAAACTGGCCCTTGAATTTACAGAATCTTCATGATTCTGAATGTGAATTTACTTTGAGATAAGGGCTGTAAAATTTTCAAGCTTAATCAATATTTTTGCTCTTAAAAATACGACTGCAAGCTTTTGCAAGTTTTTCATGCAAGTCCAGTGAATTTAAATTTCTATCTCATGAATTTCAAGCAAGGCCACAATCAAGTAAGTAGGGGCTATTCCAGAAATAATGTTATCAGCGGTAGGTGGGGGTTAGTTGGTCTGTAGGCATTTTTTATTTTCACACTGCAGACATAAAATGTCTTTAATGTATGATGAGATATAGAGAATCTATGTTGGGGTTTGGACAGAGACAAGGAAATTCCAGTCAAAGGGTTACATTATTTGTCTCCCCACAAGGCCTATTTTTTCACAATGTTTTCCAAATTCTTCACTAGTGTACACATCCCAATGTTTACATGCGGTGCATGAACACAAATATGTCAATGAGGGCTGTGATGTGACAGTTGCATCCGAAGTGCACACTATATGCATGAGCAAAGAAAAATAACAACATAAAACGTTGCATAGTTAAGAGGTATTATCACAACATAAAACGTTGCATAGTTAAGAGGTATTATCACATTTAATATATGGATGTTATATGAAATTGACAATAAATAATTAATATTTATTACAAGAAACTTTGCTGTGACATACTTGTGTTGTCCTTAATATTGATTGTAAAATTATCCCTGGGTATAAAAGACCCTCCAAATACAGACCCTGGAGGATAACCATGTGCTAAACTTTCAAGTTCATGGATTCTTTGAAAATTTGTTTTTCTGTCTTGGAAATAGGGCAAGTACTACCATGAAATTTGCTTATGGATTAATGTGTTGATGAATAAATGATTCCTTCTGGCCAATAAGTGCACTATTTGTCATTAAATAGTATAGGTATATTTTTTATTTAACTGGGGCACAATGGAGATGCTTAACAAAATTAGAATAAAGCATGTTTGATATAACACATTTCTGTTACTAAGTTTTCTGTAGTTGTTAAGAGAGTTGGGAGGCTATGAATTGTATAGGTCTATAGTCTATGTGCATGGATCAGTGTTTTCTGTCACAGTTCATTTCCCACTGCATTGAGAATTTTATCCTATATGTAGCAGTCATTTTTCAGGTCAGCGTCATTAAATGTAGATAACAGTATATAATTTGTTTCACATGAAGTATTTAAAATAGTTACGTAGCTTTATCTACATTTAATGACGCTGACCTGAAAAGCTTTATCTACATTTAATGACGCTGACCTGAAAAGCTTTATCTACATTTAATGACGCTGACCTGAAAATGTATTGAGCTAGGCCTGCATATAGGATAAAACTGACCATGCGTGTGGAACGAACTTGCACAATACCAAAAAGCTTGACATCATATGCATGTGTGGTGGATGTGAAGATGGATTTTCCTCAAGTTACTATGTTTTTGTTATATATTTGTTGTTGTTGTTTGATTTTAGAACAAATAAGTCAGGCACAACAGAAGACAACAAGGGTTTCTTTTTTTAAAGTAGTTCTGAGCACGTGGACGACTGGACTGAGATCAGAAAAGTAAGGTTAGCAAAACAGCTAGATTTCTCCGTCGCATGGGGGAGAAAGATGGATGTGTGTAGTCTACTGTCAGATGCTAATTTCATGCCACGTCGATGATGAGATTATGGCACCGCTCTGGTGGCCTAGTGGTTAGAGCATCTGCCTTGGATGCAGGAGGTCGTGGGTTCGATCCCCGACCAAGTCATACCAAAGACTTACAAATATGGGACTAACAGGTGCCTTGCTTGTCACTCAGTATTAAGAGATTAGTGTTAGGTATGACTGGTCAGCCTGGTGTCAGGATAATGTGACTGGGTGGGACATCATGCTACATGTCTGCGGCATGATGCCCCAGTGCTAGACCACTATAAACTGCCACAATGCAGACACCGTAGTGATACGACTGATTTTTTTAAAAAGCTACATTAAAAATCCAAATCACACACACAGATTATGGCTGTGTGTACAGTCTACTGTCAGATGCTAGTGTTTGTTGAAAAGAGGATGTGAAAAGTATAACTTTATATATATGTTCATGTGCTACTTTAATAATAAAGACAGTTTTGACATAAATTGTGTTTGTTAATTATTAATTTCCTCAGTCATTTCCGAAAATACAGACAGGTCAAAATGAGACATTACTCATCTACAAAAAAAAATTATAATAGCTTTCTTTCATCATTGAAAGTACATAAAACTATGTTTGTTTGGTGCAAACTTGTGTATTGTGATCTCTAACCTGGAAAAATTGTCTTGGTGGTTGGAAAAATAAGGTTAAAAAATAATTTTTATCACCTGAATGTTACATGTGATGCATCTTTAAAAACGTGCAGAAAATAGCAAGGGTTATACAAGCATTTGAATTTATATTACTGAATGAAAATGAATATTAGCACCATATAAATTAAAACTTATGCGAAAAATCTTCCTTTTGTTTTGTGTTTGCTTTACTTACTCAATACTGAAACTAAATCTCACAAAGAATGTGCTGAACTGTTTGAAATGTTATAGGATGAAATTTGTTTTCAGTGTACTCCTTTATAAACATTAAGTAACAAAGCTTTCCAAAAGTATCCAAGACAAAAAAGATGTGGTAACAGAAAATTCTACAATTCACATGTCAAACAACAAAGCTTTTCATCAACTTAGGGACAATTCGACTGTTCTTACATAGTTGAGGGAACCAAAAAAACACTCAGATGATAGAGCTTTGGATTCCTAATTCAGTAGGCACCCTGGCCATCTCCCTCAGCGTGTCCTTGGAAAAGGCATTTAACTCATTTCCTCTACAAAATATAATCAACTTTGCTAAAAGTGCCACTAAAAGTTAACAAACTTGCATAGTAACATTACAGTTTCAAACTGCAACACTGAATTTGATATGCCCACCTGATTCCTTCATGAGAAATTTCTTAATATCGTCAGCGTTGGTTGCACTGCCTTTGTAAAGGATGGATTCTGGTTTTCCCTTCAGGAAAAGTCTGTAAACTGGGTAATTTTCCTTCTTGACACCATATTTTTCTCCCAGGTCAAAGTTTTCTTTGTCGCCATAGTCTGAAAAAAAGGCAGTAGCAAATAAAGTCATATACATACAAATACCTGATTCTAATTTGTGTTTGTGTGATGATGTATCTTCTTGGATCCAGCAAAATACTTCAATATTGATAATGCCACTGCTGTTGCCAAATAGCAATACATACACGAAAGTCTCACCAATGACTATGTTAACTAAGTTTCATGGTAACATATGTGAGGTAATAACAACCACTTACAAACACCAATTTTTTCCTAGTAAAATATGTTTCTTCGAGATCAATCTGCCTGACTGACACATAGGTCAGCAGACAACTTTTAGCTCCCTTTAGCTAAAAGTAGTATCTGGATGGCTGGATTTGTGAGGTAATAGTAGTTATCCTAAGGTATTATGACTGGAGAATGTATTTAAAAGAAATGTTTTTGACTGGAAAAGTTGTAGGTTGTAACACCACAAAGGAAGAAGTATTTATTTTATTTCATGCAGGCATCAGGTGTTTGTGTGACAATTTCTCAGAAAGTCAAAAATGTCATTATTCAGACTGGAAAATCACACAAATTTTTGCTTGCTGACAGTTGATATTTTAATAAAATTGCATAAAAATACGACCCACCCCCTCAAATCTGGAACATAGCACAACTATAATTTTTGTTTGTTGTATGTCTCATCTAGAAAAAGAAATAATTCTAAATTTGACTATTTAGAATAACTGTTGAAACTGAATATAAAACACTTATTGATCCAATTAGCTACAAATTCCGTTATGAAAAACTGCCATTAATAAATTTAATTGCTGATCTTCAACTTACGGTCAGCAGGATTTTTTTCAGGCAGTCAAGCTTGTCCATTGAATGCCAAACAGTGACCTTCTTACAGTACATATCATTCTAATTTTCATAACTTCATGCATGAATACTGGCGAGGGTGGAGAGGATTAACAAAGCCTCTCCACCATTTCCCCATATGTCTTGATGGTGTTGCCACAGCTTATCAGAGAATAGCTATGCATACCAGATTTTCTTCCAGTCGCATCCAAGCAGTGCCATGGCTTGTATTTAGTGTTGAAAGTGGTAATGATGTATTTTTATGACCACAACAAGTATGTGCTAAAGAGTTTCACTGAAGGTGGTCAGCAAGACAATGACTCGCCTAAGTCACTGCAAAGTTATAGGTGTTCATGTATTCATTCAAATACAATTTTATATAACATCAACGTTGTCAGATAAATGTGAAATGAAATTAAAATGTATCAAATCAAAAATTTCCTTTTTCAAGACAGAATGTGCTAACTGCTGAATATGAAAAAATGCATTTATTTTTCACCCTGCATACATCACCCCATTATATAGACAATGCAGTATGTAGCAATCAAATTGGTAAAACAGGGTTCCCTTTACAAGTATGTCTAGTGAACATGTGCCATTGTTGACAGTGTTTACTGCTAAAGGACTAACCGTGTGGTTTGCATTTCAGTCAAAATTCAGTGTTTCTAGTTCTTTCTTTATTTTAAATTGCAGTGGTTGCCATTGAAATTAAACTGTTTGTATTTTAGAAGAGTACTTTTCATCTGTAACAACAGGATAAATTTATTATGTTCTGAAGCCAAAATGTGTGCTTCATATCAAGTCAGTGTGTTTTTTTTTCTTCTTCTCCAGATGACTTTGAATAAAGTATGAATGTAAACTTCCTATACGTATCAGTGATCCACTTGCCATGGATAATAATGTTATCTTCTTGGGCTACATTATTTAAAATGAATTAGGAATACACATTAATTTTTCACATCAGCAATAACCAAAAAACAAAAGTGTATTACTTACAGCCCAATCAATCTTTCCAAAAACACACAAGTACTGAATACAAAATACTCTTTTGAAATCATCTTTTTTTGTAAACTTTATCATGGGCACAAAGGCAATAGATTGATCAAATGGCAGACTTTCAATTACTGGTACATGTACATTAATATCAACTAGCCCCCTCCACAGAGAAGAATATGATGTGCCTGCAAAGTTGCGGTGGTGATTTGTAGATATTTACCTCTCCAAAGCAGTGGTTTCACTGCTAAGCTGGGAGCACAGAGTGCATTAACTCCCCCACTGTAAAATGTGGAGAAACAAAAATCGCATGAGCTGTACTGTACATAGGTCAACTGTTAATACAGGCTCAACTTTTTGACACTGAATGAATCCCACAAAAGTGGCAAGACACAAAATTAATTGCCTGATACAGGTCACCTATAAATTGTGCAAGGTATGTCCAACTTTATGTGGTGGCTAATTTGACTATACATGACATGAGATGGCTAATTTGACCATACTTGACATGAGATGACAGTGCTTATCAATTTGATTGACAGGTCAGATCTATTTATTTACGGGGGCACATGACAGGTGACCAAATGATCTGAAGCGGTCATTTCCATCTCAACTCTTTCTATATAAATCTGAGTCAAATCTGGGGCTAGGCCAATGTGGGTGTCTGAGAAAGCTTGTCAGTAGCTTTTGGTAGGTTACTGGTTCTTTCAGGGATTTATCTTGGTTCATCCTCAACCAGCAATATTTGCCGCCATGTACAGCCTATCATGTGCTGAAAAATGGAGATAAACCCAAACAATAAGAACATATATCATAATCTGGAAAGGCAGAACATTTGCTATGATACTAAAAAAAATTCAGATTTCTCAAGCCCCCCCCCCCAACTCCTGATAATCAAAAATTGTAATTGCATCTATCGGTGACATGTCAAATTTTAAGTGATGTTCAAAGTTGTTTTTTTTAATGAAACAGCATTTGTGTCTCACTAGAAGTCCAAATAAATTCTTTAAAAGCCCCATCCTTTTGCAAACAATTTTTAAATGTGTTCTGTTCTGTAAATAAATATGTTAAAATTGTATCCTCTTCATAAAACAGGTAATATGTATCAGCATAAAACAACTATAGAACATCTATTGAATTATTAACCAACCTGCAATCTGTACTTCGGCAACCAGCAAGTCTGACTGGGAGATGGTTGCCTGAGCAACCTTCTTGAACGTGTCCTGCTTCTCCCCATAGGGATAAGTTTCATCGAACTTAACCAAAACTGCCTTGTACTTGTCTATTACCTGAAATAGATATTGGTTACTGCCATGTATTTTTCTATTACTTAAAATACATACAGTATTGGTTACTCGCAGAACAGACTGCATTCATTACAATGAATAGTACCACTAGTGATCATGATGGATGGATCGGCTCAAAGACAACGAAGAAATTATCAGAACATTTTAACAGTTTTCTTTGTAAAAAATGTAATAAATGCAATGTATGTGTGTGCATGTATGTATGTATGTATATATATATATATATATATATATATATATATATATATATATATATATATATATATATATATATATATATATATATATATATATATATATATATATAAAACTTAATCCATGTCATGGTTTTGATAATAAGGAAATATTATTATCTCTATTGTCATTAGACATGATCTCAGTTTCATCACATTATACAAGACATCAAAAATTTAAGTAGGATTCAGAGGAATCCTGCAAGAACACAAAACATCAGACTAATTTATGTTTACTTTTTGATAAGTGCAAAATGAAAAGATTGTAAAGTTCAAAGATTTTATTTTCTGTTTCAGGTTTATGGCTTGGATTACCTGCTTGCCTGGAGGAATTTGACAGACTAGTCAAGCAGTTCTACAAGACTTCTGGTGAAGAAAGGAATGCCATTATAACTCATGCAGAGGACCTGTCTGTCTGACAATTAACATTAACAGATGTTATAGTCTATAATAGTCATGTACCCTCCCATCTGTTTGTATTGATTTTAAAAATGTAAAGCATCAAGGATGTAAAAGATGCACACTGATCAACTTATAATTTATAACCAGACTATTTCAGATGCATTGGAGCATCGTCAAGGTGTTGAAACTTCAAACCAAACTCTGTTGATGTGAACAACCATACAGACTGCTCAGTGTCCTTTATCGAATTCTAGAACAGTCCATTTTTTTTAAGTTCAAACTGTCATATGTATCCAATATTTGCAGTGTCCAATTTTATAATTTCTTTTTTTTTAAAAAGGTACAATTCATATCATATGTTGAAAGGGATGTAACTCTTGTAAGTTTATGGAATTATTCAAAGCTTATCACAGAAGGCAAACTACATACATCAGATCTGTTATCTAATAAAAAATATATTTAAAAAAACTGACTCACCCATGCAAATATGATGAGTGTTCCAATTTAAACTCTGGTTTTGTTTCAAACCTCAAGAATTTGACAGTGTTAGGGTTCATAATGGTTTGCCAAAGTGTGAGATAATGGTTAACAATGACATACAGCATCATGACCAAGTCACACAGCAACATGACCAAGTAATGCCAAGTTCATAATCTTACACACCTGTTAATCATACATGAAATATACAAAGCTCAATCAATAATACATGCTACTCACAGCTTCTGGAATGTTATTCAAACCCTTTGATAAATTTGATATCAGATGTACATTCAAAAAGATCAAAGTCTTGTAAAATGCATTCTATATAACCAATCTACAAATCTGTCCCATTACAGTTTCAAAGATATTCTAGTGATATATTACATTTTTTCAGTGAATGTACTGCATATACTAACTTGTAAAATGGGTCCAACAGCAAACTCCATAGACTGAGATCTCCCGCCATGAGACATACTCAAATTGACATGTGATGTCCAATAAACATAACTGTGTCCCTTCCTGCTTTTATTCACAAGAATTTGATTTTTCCTTTTTATTCTTGTGTGCTGATTACTAACAATATTTAAGGGGCTTATTTTCCCTCTTGTCTTCAACATGCAATGCTTGCTGGACAACATTTTAATGGCAAAAGCTTTGCATGAAAAAATATGTGCAGTTAAAGTGTCTTGAGTTATTGCTGTAAAGTATGCAGTTCCTTGACTAAATTCACTAATTCTAATATGAAAATCGGATCCAAATTGAACATGGATGAACCAATTATCCAGATTTATTGGCAGCAATATTTTTTTCATATTTTTTGCTTTTATTCCGTAAGTCCATATTTGTAAGACTTTTTGCAAATTTGCAAGAGTTAGCAGGTCTGCTTAATGGTATCAACAAAACAGCTATTGCAATTTTTATTATACAGTTGGTAATTTGATTTCTAAGAGAAAGTGTATCAGTCAAATGTCATATTCAATTTTCTTTTGTTTATATAATTATTATATTCTAGAAATGGGGACTTGTGTTATTCTATTATATATGTCTGCTCAGGTCTGTTTATTCCACCCATTAATTTCAAAATTTGTTTACTTGATCTGGGCAATAACACATGGTTGATCATCCAAGAGATAATGATAACCACACCACCATGCAACAATGATTAAGCACTTTATCAATTATAATACTGTGATCTAGGTACTCCTATCAATCAAAATGATTATATATATATATATATATATATATATATATATACACACACACACATACACAATCTACTGTGCTCTTTGGAAGTCATGTATCTCTCCATCTAAACACATACACTTTCAAATATGAACAGGGCAGGTTACAAACTCACCTTGCCGTTATAAATAGAATCTACCCTATGTGCACTACCCTACTGCTTGTGGACAAATGGAACAAAACAGGATTGTACCGAATGTGATACTTATGCTGCATACAAATGGAGCAAACCAGGATTGTACAGAATGTAATAATTATGCATTGTTTCATTTTTTTTATACTGATTGGAACATATTTATTGTGCCATAAAATTTCCTGTTTGCCACAAAAAGTTCATGCTTACAATCACTACCAATGGCAGTTTAAAACCCCAACTAAAGTTCCAATATTTTGAAACAATAGATATCTGGCTGTAGAGTTAAATGAAGGTGGGACATCTGGCAAGAATGTTAAACTTTTTAATTTGTTCACATTTTCATTTCCCTATGAATAGCCTCATCCCCTTGGTAGTCTCTGCTTCATGGTAGTTGTCTCTGGCTGAAGAAAATCTAGGCCAATGTAAGTACATTTACATGTAGCATATAAACAATTATACAACCACATGTTACTAAGATAATAAATATCAGTGAATTATTTCGGGAAACTCATTTCTTGACATTGTGATATCGATCAAACGAGGACCACCATTTTTTTATATATATGTTTGAGTCGTGTTTTCTAACAGGATTTGACTGATACATGATTTTCTAATATATGAATGAATGCTCAAATTCATGGATTTTTCATATCCATGTACATATATGTATATTAAACATGTTGTGGAGTGTACTACACAAATGTAAGATGTCAGTATACAAGTTTATTTCAGACCAACTGTCCTCATTTAATCAAAATTTCAATTTTATTTCTCTGCATAAATCCTAGTCACTGACGACAGGTCATCTCTTAAAAATTTCACCTGCATGCAAAATTTCAATTTATTTTCAGCCGCCCCCCACTGATCTAAACATCTGCTTATGTCAACAATAAACGGATAGTACTATATTATGAAAATGGCAACATGTTTTGAAAATTGGTGACAAAATATTGAGGTTGGCTATTTACTTGGCCACAACTTTATTAAAGCCAGCGCCATCCCTGCCAGTGGTTACCTCAGGTGGGAGCAAAAGTGACCTCATCAAAAGCCTGACCAACAAATGTGTCAGCTAAAGGAATGATTTCCTGATCAACATCATTCTCAAGAACCTTCTTTGGCATAGCTATAGTACTCGCACAAGCTGGGTATAAATTAGGAATCTCTTTTTCAATGGGATCTACCTTCTGATCCAAACAAGGCTCATCAGTAACAAGTGGATTAACCACAACCTTATATCCAGCTAGGTCAATGCCTAGTAATAAATGTATACCTTCAATGAGCAATGATGTTATTGTTCCAACTGTCACAGGTCCTGCAAACAAGTCTGATGACAAATTTACACAATGGATAAGAACATTAACAAAGCTGCAGTATACCCACTGAATAAGAACACTCAGTAAAAGAAGACTTCTCAAAGGCAAAGTAATAATAAAGATCCTGAAAATCTCTGGTGTCCCTTAAAATTTTAATAGGGATAGGATTGGCAGAATCACAAAAAGTGACATAGAACTCTTTGACATGAATGCTTCATAATTTTCCATAATAAAATCAGAGTGGGGTTTGGTTGACCAAAGAAAAGTATTGCTTTCAATACATGGCCATGACCTTGACTTCATAGAAATAAAAGCATCTGGAATATGTCTGCCTTGATTCTATTGCTTATTTTTCAATTTGTAGCAATGCCAGGTTGAGATGTAGTAGTGCTCGTGTTAGAATGAATTTTTCTTACCAGAGTGTTCTTGAGTCAATGAGTGGTAGACTTACAGATAAAATAAACTTCAGGTAGATCTCAAAGTCACTAATGACCCCTTTTTGAACTCTTCAATTTTTCTATACTGCCTCAAGCAGAAGCTCTCTTGCCTCAACTTCAAGGTCTTCCATTGAAAAACAGAAAATAGACTCTGAGCCATTAAAGTCTCTGCTTCAGGAATATTATACTGTCTGGCAAGCTGAAGTATATCATTTTCAAGGACTCTAACCATTAGGAACAGAGGATTTAAAACAAACTTCTCTACTGTACACGGCATTGTAAAAGCTTGTTGCTTTCACTATTGATTTCCCAATATGTAAAAAAAACTCATAGGCAGTGCTAAAAAAATCTGATAGCTCGATGCCTGGGACCCTTCAAATTTCAGATCAGGGCCCTCCTGTATTCTAAGTGTTGTGCCCATCAAGCATGTCTCATAAAAAATGAACTAAATTACCAGAGAAAACTTCAATCGCATTGATCAATTGCAGAAAGTTTTGCTGAAGATGATTGAAGACTAGTAAATTATTCATATTTGTCCCCATTTATGCCCCTTACCCCTATGAAGATCTCTATCATACTTCTATTGAAAGCTCTAAACTTTGTGTGTATAGCAAATCATGCGACCTATGAATGGGAACAGACTGCATGTGCTATTATTAATTAGTGCTCACATGGTTTTAAGTTACATGCATGTACATGTACCAGAAACAGCCACAATCAGTCTAGTGGGTACCAGAACGGTCCCATCAATTTTTGCAACTGGTGCAATGATGTGTGGCCGCATAATGGGATCTAAGGCCAGTGTGTATTAAAGGCAAACTGTTAATTGGTCACTTTATTGTTGTAATCTGGATAGTTAAGGCCAAATACACGATATTTTGTTTGAGGTAAAGAGATCAAATGTGGCATGTTGGCTCTTCTGTCTTTGATTTAAAAAATCTTTCGATCTTTGGCGGACTAGAGATTGGAAAAAACACTTGCATGTTCTTTTTTGTCTTCTTTAATTGCTATTGAATTATTCCAAGTGTTTGAAGTTGAAGTCATAGCTGAAGTGGTAATTCCACTGCCTGTACTCATGCTTCCTCAAGAATAATGAAATACCAGTTAAACAAATTATGTGGTACATATGAACAACAATAAAAGTGAAAAGAAACTGGAACTGTATAAATCAAGACACACGCTTCTACTTCTAATGAACATAAACACCGTTAATCTATTGAAGGACATTGTTAGTGCAATTAAACAATGGCTGACCTTGGGACTTGGAGAAAAACTGACATTTTTCTTGGTCCCAAAAAATCACATAAGACAATTTAATATTGCTTTGTTTTATGTTTGGGCATACAGAGAATGGAGTCAGGCTTGTAGAATTTGAGTTGGGGCTTGTGACTTTGTTTAAGACTCCAGCCCTGGGCCTGTATAAAAAAAATTCATTTAGCTCAGCTCTGGGGACATGGAAAATTCTGAAGCAAAGTGAATTTAAGCTTCCAAAACAAAGTTTTCTGAAATAGTTTTGAGAAATTCATCTCAGACAAGACCCCAATTTTCTTACATGGCTCAATGCTCTTAAAATAAGTAACATAAACAAGTGAAAAGCAAAACACTTGGTAAAATTCAACAAGTAATTTATTTCCTTAGAAGACAAAGTGAAAATGTAAAAAGAATTTATGGTATTGAAAATTAAATCCCAAATGAAATCTAGGCCAACAGAACTTGAAAACACGTCCATCTGCTTGTGTGAGAATCTGAAGGCCATTATTTAGGCAGTAAAACATAGCACTAAAACAAAACGTATCAAGTGATATGTTTGATGTTGTAGGACAAGACTAGTTCAGTGCCTTGTGTAGCATGTTCTCACATACTTGGCAGCACATCTTGACACTCTTCCACAAATCTGAATCTAACTGACTCACTTTATCCTGATGGAATCAAAATCTGACAGTACTGCATTTTCATGTTCCATTCAGCTGGTTGGAATGCGATGAAGATGAAATCGGATTAAGGTGAAGAATGTTTCTTTAGCCATATGCTTGCAACGCATTCCAAGCAACGAAAATGTTGTCAGCGGGACTTGATTGTGTGAGGATTTAATTTATTCGAAAAAAGACATCAGACTAAGCAAAGTCCGCAAAAATCAACATTACTTTCATTTGTGGAAAAGCTTCAGTATGTGCTGCCAAGAGTGCATAATATTCTTGAAAATTCGGACGCTCGTTCCTATGTCAGTCATCATCGGAACAAGCTACACAAGGTCGTTATTTAGGCAGTAAGACGTAGCACCAAAGCATTAACAATAACATGTGATAATTTTTCCTTGTTTGGTGTTTTCCTTGGAACATTCATCAACGTTATAAAGCTGATAATTTGCCAAAGTATAACAATATATTTTCAACTACTTACCATCACTGTCACAACGACATGCACATTTCGTTTTTGTTTGTTGTTTCTTTTCTACAAAAACACACAAAATGCTCTACTGTCGGAATTTTTCGACACATCTTTATTTAATGTTATAGGACATGTGCCTCTACCATATGCCGGCCGGTTACAAGTTCGACCGGCTGAAAATTTCATTAAGACACTAAACAATTGTTGCAATAAAATTTATTTTACCTTCTGAAACACACCGGAGTTGAGAGGAACTGATCCCTTAACGGCTTCTCCCGTAATCAGCTGAAAAAACGCGAAAAGTACTAGAGAGCAAGTTAGGACGATACTGCAAGTCGCCATGATTAATGTTTGATGATGTGGACCAATCAAATTCTTTTGTCTTTATACTCCAGTGTTCCCCTTCTAGAACAGCTAACAATCGGAATATCGATCGGCAGTTTCCGTTATACAGTTGAAATAACCTCGGAAGCTGTTGTAGGAATACACATCAATTTAATCAGTTTGGTGATACTACTCTGACGGAAGTCATCACATGTTACCGTAACAGTTGACGATATTGATGCTTTTACTGTGTCTCCTTTTACAGCATATTGTTCGATATGAACGACAGTAGCTCAGAATATAGTTCTCAAATGCCGACGAATTACATCGCGCTTTTCTTTCTCGACTTGACGGAAAAGGCCGAGAATGTTCGATTGGAACGCCTAGATGTTTCGTCTCAGGCGTAGTGCATCACATAGGTAGCGCTCTATAGTTTCGATTTTGCATTTTAAGTAAACGAATTTTTCAGGTTTTCCTCGCTGGTGATACTGACCATCCAAAAAGGACCTTTTATATCTTAGGTATGTTTAAAAGAACTTTTAATTCCCTTTATCTTGGTGTATGTCTGATGGGTGTAATTAGGGTTATAAAGTATAAAGTTTGGCTTAACTTCAAATGTGTACATGAGACAAAACCACAACAACAAAAAATAAAAAATAAATGAAAAAATATAGATCCGCATGCTCATTTTTAATTCCTGGATTTCAGAGGCAAGCTGGAGAGAACAAAAAAAAAACAGATAACTTTTTATAGTTTATATATTTGGTAATTCATTCGTTGCACTTACAGAAACTTGTACTGTCTAGTCTGGCAAAATTAGTTTTCCTTACTTCAGTAACTCCTAAAGATAGTGTATTGTGGTTTAATTCGAGCTGTTTTAGCCACAGAACATGACAAACAAATAAAACAGAAAAAATCGTTGTGTTTGCAAAACTTTACCTGACTGTTTCAACAGGAATTAAACTTTTAAATGTATTAAAGTATTATGTTTCAACTATTTTATTGCAACTTGTTGAGGATGCTGGAAAACAGTTTTATTGACTTAGTCGTATGTACTAGTTTAGGCTCTAATAAACAGTAACAAAAGAAAGAGTGAAAACAACAAGCTTTGACAATTTTGACAAATAATTTATTTCCCTGGAAAAAAAACACTGTAAAAATTAAAAGAAAAAAAAAAGAAGAACTTACGGTTTTAAGAATTAAATCCAAAAATAATCCAAGAATAATCCAAAAATTAAAATTTAGAAGTCTTAGTAATGAAATGTTCTAATGAATTCAAGTTCGGTTCCCGACGAAAAACAATCCAAAATGGAAGGCGATGACGTATACTGTAATCAGTATAGAGCTGATGTGTACAGTCCTTTGTGAACCACATAAAATAATATTCCGGTGTTTGAATTCCGACCAAAATTTAAATAAATATCTTTGTCCAAGAATTCCATATGAGCACTCAAATATTTCCAGGAAAAAGAATTAATCTTTAAGAATCCAAATATTTTGAATATTTTGAATAAAAATTAAAATATAACTCCAGACTGGTCACAAACACTTATCCAGTGTCCAAGGTAATAGCCCAAACTGATAAATATCTGTCTAAACATCACACATGAATCTAACTACTGCGCAATTTCGGAAAACCCAAAATTGCGAAATAGGGCTGTTTACGATCTAAAGTCAATATTCCCAGTATTACCTTGATAAAACCAATCATTTTACTCCAAGAATAAAATAAAAATAAAAATATGTTTACTTGTCTCAGTGATTTCTGAATCTAGGCCGGGAAGTAAGTTAAAAACAGAAACAGTGTTTCTATTATTAGGTCTTTATGCAAAGATTCAGATCAAACTGATAACATTCCTGGTAAACAAAATTGCATTACGTTGACATGTAATGAAACTAAAACTAAAAAAAAAAAAAATTTAAAACTTACAAAGATACAATTCAATTAAATCAAATATAAATTAAATCAAATATACATAACACTAGAAATCGATATCCATAACGACATCGGTTATTTTAAGTAAATTTATGTAAGCGCATTAGAATGGGTGTTTGCATTTACTCGTAAAGCGCGCTCTTTATTAAAATAGTATACAGTTATAGTACAGAAATAGATGAAATTAATCTCAATATATTTTTGTGCAAAATTACGCCATATAATTTAATGAAAAATTACTTTTAATACAATTTAGAGAAAATTTCAATCTTAATAATTTTGCTCAAAAAATTATGTCCTTATCATATGTTTCGCTATATAACTGAACATTACACAAACTTTTCCTTCTGTGCCAGAAACTAGAACATTCAGGGTTCAACCGTCTGGTTCAGTGCATGTAACTTTAACTCCGCCAGAACATTTTTCTCGGAGTGCAAATATTTTTGGAAACTACCGACTTTGCAAACAGGTGTGTCTTCTGCTATAAAATTAGATGTTTTTAATGGTGATCAGTCTCGGAATCCTGTTAAATGGTTAGATCATTTTGTACAATGGGCTAAGTCTTATGAATGTATGAAATATCATAAGCAAAAGATTTGAATGCTTTTCCTTTTCATCTTCATGGGAATGCTAAAATCTGATATGATACCTTACTAGATATTGTTACAAACAATTGGCACATTCTAGTCACATCCTTTAAATCTAGAGTTCAAAATGACAATGTCATTTTAGATCTATCAATTTTGTAAACTTAGCAAGGGTCTTCTGAAACAGGTATGGACTACCTAAGTCGCCTTTTGCAAATTGCAACTAACAAAACTATCCCAGATCAAGTTTTATTAGCGGTGGCATTGAATGGATTGAAATCTTGTGTAAAAATGATTGTATTTAACAAAATAAAAAAAAAACATGGCATGTTTACGCCAAGTAGCAGTTTTAGCGAAAATGTCCATTGCCACTACTGATCATCGCGTTAAGTCGTCATGATGCCGTATAATCAGCATCTTTGATGGACAGCTTTTAGCTATTTTCACTGTAATATGTATACTATATCCATCGTTTCAAAAGCATCAGTTCCATATTTGAACAACTTTCCTGAACTTCTGGTATTGGCAAGAGAATTTTCCATGCTCTCCAAGGCATTTCTTCAATCGGCGTAAGCCTCTTCCACATCATTTGGGTTTTTTCTTGTCCCCTTACAACATTTCTAAAACCTCTATTATTCATGGTGAAAGTCTTTACTTTTAGCTTCGTTCTGAATGTTCTTCTTTTATTCGATCTCTATAGATCCACTTTGTCTCGTGTAGGTCTCCTGTCGTCTCTTTTTGTCGTCTGATACTCCCTATTTTATTTCATGAAGAAAAGGGACTCGTCATATTTCTTCAAAACGTTTTCCACTACTGACTAGACAAGTCTTCGTAACAACGAGTTTCTTTATGAAAAAGTGACTATTTCATGAAATGGACAAATAAATGCAAATGATGTAATTCTTCTAGTCCAAAAAAACAAAAACAAGCTGAATAAGTGTTAAGGTTCAAAATGATATGGTTCCCCGCCCCATCCCGAATTCTTTCTCTCTCATTGAGGGTGGGCGATTATCTTTAGAACCATGCCATTGATCTGCATGACTGTAATCGGTAAGTACGAAACATAACTGCAGAAAATCGAAAAGTATCTGTGGTGTACTGTCTCTGTAACTTGGTTAAATATTTGTTCCAAATCTACACAATGAAATGAACCAGAAGTTTCCAAAATGCATTCTACTGAAAACCTGTAGGTAACCTTCAGAGAAATAGCATAGGCAAGTTGAGTAAAATGCCTTAAAGACACAATGCTCATGGTGGCCGATTCAGTCTGATCAGATACTGGGGATCGAGCCAGCACCAGTCCTGCCAGTCTGATCAGTGGTACAAACTGCAGGTGGGCGAACAGACTACGAATCTGAATCCAGGAAGGAGACGGGTCCGATGCTTCACAGGGATGACTGTCTCCAAAGGCTTTCCAGGACGAAATCGGAAAGTCGCGGGGAAGTTAGTCTCCAAACTATTTCCCCGACGAGCATTAGCGCTCTCAACCCCCTCCCAGAAATGGGCTGGTCCAAAACCTGCACACGCCACCACACGAAGCGGCTCAAATGATTTAAGGTCCCTCCATTAATTATAAGACAAATTTGTCGCCCGTTGAGTGGCAAAAGACAGTGGCTAATAGGAAGCAAGAGTTTCCATCTATGTCAGAAAAAGGGTGTATTCCTGTTTATCAAAAGCGAGGAAGGGGTGGGGTGGCGCATCACATTGTGTTACTTAGCTGTAGTAGGGGATCACAAAGTTACTTTTTAGACGAGTTGCCAATATAGCATAGGCAAGATGTGTGTGGTGTTCTAGGATAGATGCCATTTTGACATTAGTTGCACTGACATTCGCCAGGATTTTGATGGTGGGTACCGGTCTGTTGGAAATTAGCGAGAATTCTTTTAGTATTCTTGTTTCTAGCTATCAGCCATAGCGATGATGGCACTGGAGGCGGTATCTGTTCAACGTGCTGCGCTGAAAAAGCCGATAGTGGAACAGCTGATGGAGGAACAGCTCCCTTTTTATGCTCAGTGGAGCATGCCCCTGAATGGTCACTGTGGAGTGCAGATATAACGCGTAAGTCAAAGAAACTTTTTTTAGCGAGTGTGTGTGTTGGATTTGGAATATTATCGTAGCCTTAATAATTTATCAATCATATCACTACGATTTCTGCAGTGTGGTCCTTTGTAGTGATGCATCATGCCGCAGACATGTAGCATAATGTCCCACACAGTCACATTATCCTGGCACCAGGCCGACCAGTCATAACACTAACCTCTTAATACTGAGTGCCTAGCTAGGCAGCTGTTAGTACCATTGCTGTAAGTCTTTGGTATAATTCGGCCGGACCAGTTGAGTTTACGCATCCGAGGCAGACGCTCTAACCACTAGGCCACCGCATCGGTCTCTCTGCGAGTGCCAGTGCGCTTAAAGAATGCATAGAGAACACACACACACACACACACATATAAACAAGGATATGCACAGAGAGCCTTTGCTAACTGACAGGTGCATTTGTCGTTTGCTTAGGAGCTTCGGAATGTGTGCCATGAGTTACATAAACGAATACTGCGCCTGTGCAGAGGAGGGGTGAGAAGGGGATAGGCGTGTGTGTACTATGCTAACAGGCTGTAAGATTGGTGGTTTATGGCAACGAAGATCGTTAGTCACGCAACTTTTCAAAACCTATGAGGAAATGTTAAGCAAATTATTTGCTGTTCCTGCAGCTTATTGTACGCAAAGGTCGCTGTATTTTTAGGTGGATGGAGTCTTATGTTCGAAGACGAAAGTTAAAGTTGAGTTTTGGTCGTCCATTTGGCCAGTGATCTCAATCAGGCTATAATAACGTAGATTTAGTGATTGAATACAAGCATCTGTATAGAGCATAACAAGCGGCGAGATTTATGAATGTCGAAACGGAAGATAACCCATTTATTTAACATTGTCTGGTACAGTCGATACTATACAGCAAAAGGAAAGCTCTCGCAGTTTGACGCAAACTGAACATGTCGCACAAATCGATGACACGGAAATAGTGGATTGGACACTTCGTGCATAAGTAGAACCGGAGTCTTAGCAAAACAGAGGAAACACAAACCGAAATTCTAAGGCACGAAAGATAACCCATTTACTAGTGAAAATGTTTGCACAGATTAACGAAGGCTGAATATATCCTTGCAGCAAACATAATCCAACAACAGAAATATCCTAGTGACAACATAATCGAGTTGGAGAAAATTACGTTCGAATATCGTGACCAGTTCCCTAATTTGTTTAAATTAGCCAAACTTGCTGTGTATTCTCCCATTACAAACAGCAGATTGTGAGAAGGATTTAATTTTCAAAACAGATATTATAAGGGATCACATAGACCATTTCTCGTTTTCAGAAGTCTTGAAGTGGAGCGATAAGAAGCAGAGAAGAATATTTACCAGCTTAGAAAACTAAACTGGGTGTGTAGATAGATTATATATTTGTTGTCAAGGAAGTGACATAAAGTCATTAAATGCTCGTCTTCAATTAGGTATTAGGTATGGATATTTCATAATAACGTTGTCACCCATCAGCTCAAATTCGGCATTGTCCCCCCTCCTCTGGAGGTAGTTGTGGGCGATCTCCCCCTCTTAAGAAACTAGTCAAGGTAAAATACGCCCGCTGATTACGCCCGGTGGCCCAAGTAGTTAGAACGTCTGCCTCGGATGCGGAAATCGTGGGTTCGAACCCCGGCTGAGTCGTACCAAAGACTTATAAAAGTGGTACTAGTATCTGTTTCGCTTGTCACTCGGATTAAGAGGTTAGTGTCAGCACTGGTCAGTCTGGTGTCAGGATAATGTGACTGGGTGGGACATGATGCTACACGTTTGCGGCATAATGCCCCAGTGCTAGACATCACTATAAACTGCCCTACTATAGACATCATGGCGACATGACTGAAAAAATATTAAAGCTATGTTAAAACTCAAATTACGCTGAGGTTACTGAGGCAACAATTATGTCACCTAAAATAAAATATGAATTAGGCGACTCAAAGCACTTGAGCCAGAGGTTCCTTTTGACCTCGACAAGGCAGTGTAGGTACTTATCATCTATTCCTAAAGGCACGATTAGTGAGGTGACACAGAAGCTACCGTTACGCTATGGACAAATTTGATGTCAGCGGGGAGATGCCCTTTGGGATCGGGTACGCCAACATCATGCCCAGGTTCAAAATGCATAGCAAAAGCCTTATCTCGCACTGCCAGATGATTTATGCGCTCGTGGCTGCCATTTTCACTGTCCTCCATGCCATTCACATCAAGTGTTTCACCCAAGCCAAGGACGCGGAGAAGTACATAGTAGACAGTTTGAACCAGATGAGGTCGAAAGTGGGTAAATGGTGTGGTATTGGGCACAATCACGCACGAATGGACTTATAATCGGCATTCCCAGGTCATACAACAAGAAACAAATATCTGGTGGTGCAATTGTATGCGGGAGCATGACCAAAACAACTAAGTCCTTCACAGGGACAATGATTTTATCTGTGCCATGAAGCGAGAGATTCGACTCCTTTGATAACGTCGCACGAGGGCAGGATCAGACACAGGCCTGCCACCAAAAGCTGGATGAGTGGGTGATGTGAGTCTACGAAACAGAAGCCACCGTCAATGACGTGGCAAATCTGGAAAAAAAATCTGAAGCGACCTATTATCATAAAGGACATCGCCAGCGGAGACATCTAAAACAACAGTGGGAATAACCGCTCAAGGGATGGGAGGATTGTTGAATTCAGTTACCACGATGGGCACGCCTGATCAACGATCATTCAATTTTCGGCAGATCCGCATGACTCCAATTGTCCGTTAGGTTCTTGACTGAAATTGTTTTTAAAAATCTCTTTCATAAACTGGTAGAGTAGTTTTCAGTGCCACCTCATTTTCCCTGTACAGAAAATACACCAGGTTGAGGAGTAGCCCCACAACCATCTAGGTCCTAAAGGCGCTGAATGGTGATCAGTTACCAGCTGTGCTGCTGGATCCGGGGCTGGCCGGCCGATAAGTTAGGAAACATGTCGGCTTTTTCCACACGTACTATACTCTAGTTATCTTCCCACAGAACTCGCAAGTTCGCCAATGGGGCTAAGCTAGTGGCCTAAAGCAACCTTATTGTTTATTTCGACCCAAAATCCCTGGATGTATTCGCCGACTTTGACATAAACTAATTGCTACAGGCGAGGATCGGTCCTCGCTGTTAACCCACCAAGCCGAGGTGGAGACGCGATCTGACATGCCGTTTTCCAGGCAGATGTCGCGCTGCATGAAGGTAGCCAGAAAGATGTCGAGGTGGTGGGTCACACTTAGCACCCAATAAATAGCCGAGACTAGCTGAAGATAATCGCACTTGCGCTGCAGCAGGATATGGTAACGCCTCTGGGGTAGCCCTCACGTGAATATTTGGTAAATAAGGATGCCTAAGTGGAGGGCTCGCCTCTGCTACCATCGATAAACAGGCGTATCCATCTCAGAGAATCCGCTTATTTTTCAAAAAAAAAGATACGGTGTGGCATCTCATCACTCGAACACAAGCATTCTCATCGTTAAAGTTCCAAGAAGATATTAGCGATCTGGACGACGACCGTTTCGACGACACGTTTGTCATAAAGATCTGGAAAAACAACATTTCAACTTCATTACCATCATGCAGGAACACTACAGTGGAAAGCAAGAGGAGTGAGCCAAGAGGCTCACCAGAGGTCCTGAGGATGATTGTGATCAATTCATTTTCTAACACTCCCTACTCATTTGAGATATATGAGTCTGTACCCAGTGACAAATCAGAAGACTTTCGACTTAACAGAATACAGAGAATGGCATCTGCATGGAATCAGAGCGTCAACGGGGCCATTACAAGAAGAACCATTGTGGTGTGGGCATTGACGATGCTCTGACCATAGTGTCCATAATGGACAGCATTGCAGGTGTGACAATGTTGACTTCAATCGTTTCTGCACCCAATGCAGTCGGTGTCAAAGGTCTGTGTATGTGATGTGGCCTGGTCTCTCTGGTCGGGATACCTGACAGTCACCACTTTGCTGTGAAGGCCAAGAAGCATGACGAAATTCACGTCATATACCAGGTCAAGCTGAACACCATCCAGACTGGTGTATTCCGGGTGCTGTATGATCGCTCCATGTGTGGGAAACAGTTCTAACTCATTCTTGACGAGTGCGAAAAAGGGTGAGGTGGCAAATAATGAAATCCAGCTCAATACGCAAATGGCGCACAATGCAGTCCCTCGATGAGGCCATAAACGCGGGTTTGCTCACCAATGCAATGGAGACAAGCAGAGCTCCTGACAATACTGGACGCGGTTGGTAAATCCTCTGAGTATGATGCGCACCTTCTAACACCGACGGTGCGTAATACTCCATAGCAACTATTCTTCCCCAGTATTTTGAATGGCTATTTGTAGTTTTTTTTATATAGTCTTTTGGCAATTCTGAAGCGATAAAAGACGTCTGACAAAATCCGAATCGAGCGGAGGGTTGGGATCACGCATGCACTCCTTGTGTTTATTTACAGTACCGATAAGGTGATTTCGTGTTGTCAGAGATTTGATCATACTTTATTGATAAAACGTTCGACTTCTGTTATCATATTTTGTAAATGAAGATGCCGAAGTGTATATCTCGCCCCTGCTACAATCGATAAACACACCGGTTTCAGAGAATCCTTTTTTTCTTAAAAAATGACACGTTGTTGCATCTCGTTATTCGAACACAAGCATTCCTCATCGTTAAAGTTCCAAGAAGATATCTGCAATCTTGATGACAACGGTTTCAACAACACTTTCACTGTGAGAAGTCATAAAGGACTGGAAAAACAACATTTCAACCTCATTATCATCATGCAGGCACACCACTGTAGAAAGCAGGAGGCGTGAACCAAGAGGCTCACTTGAAGACCCGAGGATGCTTGTGATCACTTCAAGTTCTAGTTCCCTATTCATTATGGAGATATGAGCCTGTACCCAACCACGAAATCACAAGACTTTCAACTTAACATAATACTGACAGTGGCCTCTGCATGAAATCAGAGCAGTAATAGGGCCTTTACATACATAGATCTGACAATGCTCTGACCGTACTGTCCATAATGGGCAGCATTGCAGGCGTGGCACTGTTGACTTCAATCTTTGCTGAACCCATTGCAGTCGGCCTCAAAGGTCTGTGCATGTGCTGTGGCCTGGTTTCTCTGGCAGTCACCACTTTGCTGTGAAGGCCAAGAAACATGACGAAATTCACATCCTAGACTAGATCAAGCTGAACACCATCCAGGATGGTGTATTCTGGGCGCTGCATGATGGCTCCATCGCCGAGAAAGAGTTCTGGCTCATTGTTGACAAGCCCTTAAAGGATGAGGTGTCCAAGAATAAAATCCAGCTGAATGCGCAAATGGCACACACTGCAGTTCCTCGACAACGCCACAAAAGCGGGTTTGCTCACCAGTGCAATGGAGACCAGCACAGAGGTCATGACAATGCTGGATGCAGTTGATAAATCTTCTGACTGTGATGTACACTTCCTAGCACCAACGATGCGTGCTGCTCAATAGCAACTGTTCTTCACCAGTGCACCTTCTCTGCCGTGTTCTACGTGCATAATCGCACACCCACATAGGGTTTAGAGACGTGTAGGGTCTGTGCAGAATGATCAGTGTGCCCACAAATTTGTGGAAAATATGACAAAGGCATCTTGGGCAAGTTTTTCATGCTGTCCCATTGGTGATGCAAACCTTACAGAGGATACAGGCTTTACTGGCCTGCTCCCGGTGGCCCTAAACATCTACCTGACTAGTCTGGGCCACATAGACCTCAACAAATAGGAATGGATAAATGCCCTCCATGCTTCAACTTGTAGGGAAATTCAATCACAGTGCCAGCTATGATGAAGTATTTAACCCATTTCTTCTCTGCCTCCAAGTAAGAGCTTACATAGTACACCTGATATAACTGGATCCTTATGACACTAGGTAGCATAAGCAACTAACCAATTATGCACGTGACCATATGGAGGCAATGTAAGTCGCTTGTTAGTCACTGTGTTGATGCCGTCGCTATAGTCACTATGGGCATCTAAAGGTCTTACCCATGTCACCATTAGTTGCTGGGTATTTTCAGTGTCCTTTATATTGCTAGTCACAAAATGTGAGGCACAGTTCTCTAAAAGTTGCTTATTACAGCTACTGTGCGCTGTTGTGAGGAGATCCACATTGCTGCAATAGCAGATCCCTCTTCTGTGTCAATCTCCTGGTGATCTACAAAAGGCTAAATAGAACCATAGCCATATAGCAACAATGCCAGGTAAGCTGAGCTGTGGAGAACCTGACTTGGTGGAGTAACTGCATCATTTTTTTGAAAGGTGGTAAAGCATACAGATACAAATGAGCTCATGACCCAGGCTCTCTGATCTTGAATCTTGAACTGGAGACATAAGAGGGAAGCTTCTTGTTCAGTCTCATAGCAAATAAGTCCACCAAGAGTCTACCATATTCCTTTTGCCCGTAATATGGCTGGCTTGGAGAGTGATTTAATACAAGGCTGCCATCAGCGGAGTTTCCAGATAAGGAAGGAGCGTGTGTACCTCCCGGACACCTGAGGTATGCAACTGCTAAGGATTTGTCAGAGATGACCATAATACCATGTCTTACGAGGTTGGCTTACCCCTGTAAGTACAGAAACACTGCCTGCATTTTCAAGTTGTCTATATGCTGGATCGCTTCTTCCCAGGACTGAAATCCCTAAAGAACTACCCATCTATTTCCGGGTGGACACTCCATCAATAATCTGATGTGACAGTGTAGGGGGCGCTCACCAATTAATATGTACTTTAGAGAGAGTGACGTATGTAAGGTGAAATAGTTTGCATTTAAAACATGCACAATAGAGAGAATGTTGGCATACCTATATGCTACAGAAATGTAATGTGGATGATATTTCTTTGGATATTGTACTTTTGGAAATTTTACATGATTTAAGCACACTGCTAACTAAAATGACTGCTCCTTTGTGTTAAAAAAATCAGCCTGAATTAATCTAAAGTACACTATACATAGTAGCTATTAAAATAGGGAAAATGAATTTTGCCAGACTAGACAATACCAGCTTCTGAAAGTGCAATGAATGAATTACCAAATATATAAAATGTAAAAAAAAGTTATCGGCTCCTTTTTATACAATTTACCTCTGAAGTTCAGGAAGTGAAAATGACCAAGTAGAGCTAGCACTTTTTTGAAAGGTGCACATTTGAAGTAGGGCCAAGCTGTATACTCTATAACCCACAGTACACCCATCAATCATACACCAAAATAAAAGGAATTAAAGGTTCTTTTAATTATACCTAAGATATACAAGGTCTTTTTTTAAATAGCCAGTATAACCAGTGAGGAAAGCCGGGGAAATTCTTTTTCTTTAAAATCCTAACCCTATGGAAAATGCGAAACTGTATAGCGCCACCTTAAAGCAAATATAAAAATGTTTGCAATTATTTTTTTTATTTTCATATAATTATGTATGATGTTCTGAATAAAATGGTACATTCATATTGATGTTGAGCATGAAAATAAGCGAATTATGATTATTTTGCTCTTGCTTACGTAATTTGCCATGAGAGGCATGTTTGTGTGAGTAGTGACCTTAATTATGGGGAAATTAGAAGTCTTAGAATATAGGAATAGAGGAGTCAACTTAAATTTAAAACTGTTGCAATAAGTGACAGAAATATATGGTGAAAATGTTTCTTTTCATTTATTTGTAATGAAATGAAAAAATAAATGATGAAAAAGTGAATTTGCTTCTTCCATATTAAACAATAGGCAAATATTTTACACTTTGACCTTTGACCTTTATGAACCTGATGAGTTACCTCCCTTTTCAAATTGTAAAATTCATTGTTGATATCTCAGAAATAATTCTGGCTAGTTTCATGTTCCTGTCATTCAGTATAACATTGGTTGCTATGTTTACAAAATGTAATGTGCATTTTTAAAATAGCTCACTTTTTATCATGGGGGTGGTGGCTGGACTTGTTAGAGACTCTGACACTCATAAATACTGTTCTGTGGGGGGAAAGGCAGGAGAATTATTCAAAAGGATTGTTTTGATGCTTGCAACTTAAATGTTTCAGCCATATAAACATAATTAAATCATACAATAATAATACCTATATTCTCTTTATGGGGGCGCTCACCAATTAATATGTACTTTAGAGAAAGTGATGTATGTAAGGTGAAGTAGTTTGCATTTAAAACATGTATAATGGAGAGAATGTTGGCATACCTATATGCTACAGTAATGTAATGTGGATGATATTTCTTTGAATATTGTGTGTGTGTGTGTGTGATTTGGATTTTTAATGTAGCTTTAACAATTTTTTAGTCATATCGCTACGATGTCTGCAGTGTGGCAGTTTATAGTGATGTCTAGCACTGAGGCATCATGCGGCAGACATGTAGCATGATGTCCCACCCAGTCACATTATCCTGACACCAGGCCGACCAGTCCTAACACTAACCTCTTAATGCTGAGTGCCAAGCGAGGCAGCTGTTAGTACCATTTTTGTAAGTCTTTGGTATGACTCAGGCGGGGATCGAACCCACGACCTCCTGCAACCGAGGCGGACGCTCTAACCACTGGGCCACCGGAGCAGTTCTTTGGATATTGTACTTTTGGAAATTTTACATGATTTAAGCACACTGCTAACTAAAATGACTGCTCCTTTGTGTTAAAAAAATCAGCCTGAATTAGTCTAAAGTACACTATACATAGTAGCTATTAAAATAGGGAAAATGAATTTTGCCAGACTAGACAATACCAGCTTCTGAAACTGCAATGAATGAATTACCAAATATATAAAATCTAAAAAAAGTTATCAGCTCTTTTTTATACAATTTACCTCTGAAGTTCAGGAAGTGAAAATGACCAAGTAGAGCTAGCACTTTTTTGAAAGGTGCACATTTGAAGTAGGGCCAAGCTGTATACTCTATAACCCATAGTACACCCATCAATCATACACCAAAATAAAGGGAATTAAAGGTTCTTTTAATTATACCTAAGATATACAAGGTCTTTTTTAAATAGCCAGTATAACCAGTAAGGAAAGCTGGGGAAATTCTTTATCTTTAAAATCCTAACCCTATGGAAAATGTGAAATTGTATAGCGCCACCATATATAAACAAGTGGTATTTATTCCTATTGCTATCAGTTTGGTGAGAATAAATATAACAAACACAGCACCATTTTCCTTAAGGACTAACCAGACATTGTAAGAGATCTTGCAGTGAAAAACCCATTTCAATACAACTTTCTGGTAATTTGAGGCAATAACATTTCCTTGGTACACATTATGAGAAAACCCCATGTTAATCAGTGGTCACAGGACCAGGTGTAGTGGGCGACAATGTCGGTTAAAAAATGTAAACATGCTCCTCTGTAAGAAAAAAAAATAACTTAACCATGTGATATTTTAGCTGTTCACTGAGTAAAGTAGTTTTTACCCTTTTGAGATACTCAACCCACCCCAGTCAGGCAGTTCCTGTGTTCTGTTGTAACCCATGGTCAAATTTACTGAATGCAACAATTAGCCTACACACAAACTCTTGCACCCTCACAGTCATGCGTTTTAAGAGCTGATCAGGATAATGCTATGCTGTGGAAATCTAGAAACAATGCAAGATTGTTTTCTGACAACTCATTTTTTGTGAAAATGAAAACAGTGGCAGAGCAAATAATATCTAACCAATACATGATGTTACTACAACTATGTAAACAAATATTCAAACAACACATTTGCAATCCTGTCAATGGATTCTTGTCATGAAACTAGAAAGTGAGTGGTTGTACTAAGAAAATCCCTTTCTGAAAATATAAGCACCAACATTGTACACATCATGCATGGTGCCATATTTCTCCTTCTGTTTTTATTCAGTTGGAAATAACATTCTAGTTCATTCATTCATGTACATCAACTTCAGATTATTATTGATGTTTTATCAGCATCAATGAAATTAGGATGAAAACATTTACAGTGAAGACAGCCATGCATGTGCTCTAATGTACATATTATAGAGAATGTTTCAAACTTTAGAAATGACCTCAGATGCCTTTTTGTAGTGAACACAACTGTGCATGTGCTCTCATGTACGTATTATAGTGGATGTTTCAAACTTTAGAAATGACCTCAGATGCCTTTCTGTAGTGAAGACAACTGTGCATGTGCTCTCATGTACGTATTATTGTGGATATTTCAAACTTTAGAAATGACCTCAGATGCCTTTTTATAATGAAGACAACTGTGCATGTGCTCTCATGTACGTATTATAGTGAATGTTTCAAACTTTAGAAATGACATCAGATGCCTTTTTATAGTGAAGTTTCATAAAGCAAACAAAAATCTTGTTTAAGTGGTTGTTGATTACCAACTTCCAACCACAATACTCCTGTACTCCTGTCATTAGTCCAAGTTTGATCTGACTCTTGCCACCCCATTTTTGATATTCAGACATTTATGGGGTGGCAAGGGTCAGAGGAAACTCAGACAATCCAATCAGTAAACATTAATTACAATGAACAGTTTCCACTGTGCTCTTTTATAGTCAGATGTGCAAATTACACTGCATGCATTTCTCCATCCAAATATAAACATTCCATCTAATTAAAATAAATATGTATACTACACAAAGAATTTTAAACCTGAAGATAAAGTCTTGTTTAAAACCAATGTTAAATGCAAAAAGGCATTTGAAAAATGAGGGCATAGTTCAAATTAAAGCATACATGCATAACACATTGTGTTTTCATGCTTTGCTCCCACTTGTCTCAGTTCAGCACTAACTTCTCCCTATTCTGTCCAAAAGGAGAAGTCACTTCTATCTAAGATTCAAGTCCAGCTTGATCCCTGGTTGAGATGACCCTCCATTCAGGAGACCTAGCAATAACAGGACTTTCAAGGAAATGTGATCAATACCATTTTCATTTTGGATCAACTAGATCATTGGATAATGTGTAAAATTTCATTGCAAATGTAAAAGTAGTTCAGGAAACGTATCCACAACAAACTTGGACAACAGACAATGGATGAAGGAAACAGATTATCCCATAAGTTCTCCTGGTCTATGACCAACAGAACTAAAAACATAAAAATCAGAAAACAAAATTTATGCTGTAAAAGATTGTTATATAATCTGAATTTCCACAAAAAAGCCAAAGATTTTCTCTTTAATTCACATAAAATATTTTCATCCCATTAGGTGGCACACTCACCAGTTTTTTTGCCATTCCTGGTTAACAAACAGTCAAGCTGCATTTTTGAAGTCACTGGATATATTGGGTTTGGAAGAAGGAAATAGAGTGGGCATTTCTAATCTCAACTGGAATACTATTCCAAAGCAATGTTCCAGAGTATTGGAAACTTTTATAAAAATAATTCCTTATTTGGTTTGGGTATTTTATACTGTTTGGTAGACATGGATCGCAGGTGGGGAGTATTGCCAGGTAGCCTATACTGGAATAGTGATTGTAAATATTCAGAAGCAATAGACATGGATCGCAGGTGGGGAGTATTGCCAGGTAGTCTATACTGGAACAGTGATTGTAAATATTCAGAAGCAATAGACATGGATCGCAGGTAGGGAGTATTGCCAGGTAGTCTATACTGGAATAGTGATTGTAAATATTCAGAAGCACTATTATTGGATATCCTGTACATTAATTTAGCTTTTCTCAAACAGATTCGGTCTTTAACAGGTAATATTTTTAACCTACCAGCTAAATCTTCCTTGCTTTCTTTCTGGATTGACATTAGCCAAAATGCTCTTTTTTGAAGATGTGCTAACTTTCCTATGTTTATATCATTTGAATTACCACATACTGTATTACAGTAGTCTAAATAGGGTTGTATGTAACTGTTATAAAATAGTTTTCTGTGCCTTTCAGGGAGAAAATGTCGTATCCTACTGAGAAGCCATAAACTTGAAATGACTTTTTTAACTGACATGTTTGATATGTTCAGTCTTTGATAGGTTATTATCTACCAGAACACTAAGTAGTCTATCATGAGAGGCCATTTGCCAATTTTTATCCTTCCATGTTAGTTCATCAATATCAAGATTTGTCCTTTTTTGCCATGTTGAGGTAAGTAATATTTTAGTTTTACAAGCATTTACCATGTGCACAAGTTGTCCAATTTGTTTAGGGCATCTTGTAAAGTAATTTTGAGTTCATGCTTTGTGTTTTGGATGTCTGACAATGTTGTGTCATCTGCATAGAGATCTGTAGATGATATTGAGTCTCTTAGTAAAAGTGGTAGGTCATTAATAAATAAAATAGATAGTAATGGACCTAGAATAGAGCCTTGTGGTACTCCACATCTAATTGTTCCAGGTTTAGACAGAACATTTTTTATATAAACATGTTGTGTTCTCTCACTTAAGTATGAAGAAAACCATCTAACTGTGCTTTCATTACATTAGTAAATTTTCAGTTTCTTCAAAAGGATTTCATGATCCATGATGTCAAAAGCTTTCCTGAAATCTACAAATACAGAACCTATTATTCAACCTTGGTCAAGTGCTTGAAGCCATTTATCAGTTAAGGAGATCAAGGCAGTCTCACAGGAATGTTTCTGTCTAAAGCCTGATTGATTAGGGTGTAACAGCAAGTGTTTGGTTAAATCAGCACCATTTACATTCAACACCAACTAGATGTCATAAGTCTTTTAGTGAAAACCCTATGTTGATATGACTTTACAAAGAAAAGGAGTTAAAAGATTTTTAAGATGGCCACTGTGGGCAACTATATTGGATGTCAGATAAGCACAATTTTTACTTAACTCAAAATCACAAGATTTCTTCTAGTGAAAACCCCATAATATGACTTTCCATTTAGGAGTAGCATTAACAAGAATTCAAGATGGTTGCTGTGGTGGTCATACTGAATATCAGATTGGCTCCATTTTCAGACAGCACCAACTTGACATTATAAGTCTTTAGTGAAAACTCCATGTAATATGATTTGTTGTTGTTGTTGTTGTAGGGTTTAACGCCATTGTTCAGCACAAGATAGGCTATACATGGCGGACAGTATAATTGGTGGAGGAAGAATCCTGGAAAACCCCGGGAAGAACCACCGCCACATGAGAAGCTACTGGTCCGTAACGGTGAGCACTTTAGACCACTCGGCCACTCGGGGCCCCTCCATGTAATATGAAGGTGGAGTAGTAATAACAAGATTTTCAAAATGACCACAGTGGTGGCCATATTGGATGTCAGTTATCTCATGTTTATTTATGACAAACTAGACATCATAACAAGTTTTCTGGTGAAAACCCATTGCTGATGGTACTTTACATCCAATGAAGTAGTGATAAAATTGTCAAGATGGCTGCCATATTGGACACTAGACTGGCAACATCTTCATTTAGGACCAACCAGTCACAATAAAAGTCTCTGAGTGAAAACTCAATGCCGATATACCATCTATTCTTGCAGAGTAGCAATAACAAGATTTTCAAGTCGGACACTGTCACTGTCATATTGGATGTCTGAACAGAACTTTTTTATTTAGGACCATGTCTGCTGTGGTGACCTACCGGATATCTGATCTACACCAGCTAGATTAAGGGTTGGCAACCTATGGCACACGTGCCACAAGATGGCACATCAAGAGGTTTTGTGTGGCACACAAAGGGCAGCCAGAAATCTCGACGTTAACATTTGACTCTCTTAATGGTGGCATGCACTCTTTCATTTTGTAAATAATCTGGAAAAAGTGGCACACTATGCAAAATAGGTTGCAGACGCCTGAGCTAGACCTTCGGATGAATTTGTGCGTAAAGTTTTGCAGCAAACTATACAGTAGTTAAGGTGTAGCAATAACAAACTTGTGCTAAATGACAGATGGATGGACAGGCATCGGACAATGAACAGGCCATCCCAAATCCTTGTATGGTCCATGACCAGTAGAACTACGAACAGGGTTGTGGGTATTTCAACATTAGTTATTAAAAAATACATTTTGGATTTGCAATGTTTATAAAAATTTTAAAGAAATTTAAATTCAAAGGAACATACATGTATTGAACTAAGTCAATATCATTTCAATTTAAACTTTTAAGCTTGTCCAAATTTTTTCACTCTTATTCAGTTCATGTCCATTTAAATTAATGATACTGTATGTACTTGTTTATAAGCCGAGTCAAACTGTAAACTGCACATAATGTGCCTGCAGATTTGGGTCTGTGCCTTTTGTTAGGAGTAATCAGTCAAACAAACAATATAGATCCTGCTCTGCAGATGGATTATGTTATGGCAGATTTGAACCTTTGTTGTCTGCAGTTTGACTTGACTAATAAGTGAGTATATATGGTAGCTATTAATGGAAAAAAAAAACTTGAAAACGAGTAAAATTCAATTAATCCACACCTTACAGTCAACTGTGGATGATGTTTATAAAGATCTGACTTTACCTTAAATAAGGATTGCATATTGTTCTTTATCTATGAATGACTATCGCCTATTGCATGTACATTTAAAAAAATGGCTAGAAGTTCCAATATAACTATATCCTTCCACATCAGTTGTTGAAATCTGGTTGAAATGTTACTTAAGATCATATGTACTGCTTTCAAAATCCCAGGCAAATGCCCAGAAAATTTTAAGAGGCCAGTCCCTTACAGTTTGATTTATACAGAAACAGTAAATTGAACCTCTTTCAATTTTAAGTTAGCTTTTATATGTATATTTGTCAGCAAAATCTTTGTATCTTATCAGAAAAGCACGTTTTGTCAAGCACATACTTTTGAATATTGATTTCAAGTTGTCCACACCTATTTCAGTAAGGAATTCATACCGATACTTCAATCTGTCAGTGCTATAGTAGAAGATAACTGGATGATTTACAAGCCACTCCTTCTGCATTCCATATTCACCTATAAGTAAATTTATTGTCTTCTTCACTTTGTACGGACTGCTAATCCTTATTCTGTCATATGTAGCACACATTCGTTTGACATCTTCTGGTGTGCATTGAAGGTCTATGCAGAGAAGTTCTTCCAGGCTTTTAGCTTGACCTAAAGCATCTGTATCCTGTCGCCATAGTTTAGCATGCGTTTCAGCTGCCTCATACATAGTAACAGTGTGTGACATGACAAAACGAATCACCTTCTTGTCTGTGACATTATACTTTTTCAATATCTTAGTCCTTCTTAGGGCATTCACATATTTTATGCTGAGAAATCCTGGATCATTTCGGATATCCTCTAGAGTTATCCCATACTGCTGGTAGAGAGACACAAGGTCCACAATAGATGTTAACAGATGGTCCTGGAGATACAAATGGCCATCCTGTGCCATTTTAACTACATCATCTTCTGTGCATTTCAAAACAGAGGCTAGAAAACCTTCCTTTGTTTGAAATCCCTCCATAAGTTTTGCCTCCTGGTCATATACTGCTGCCATCTTTTCAAAGGCGGCTTTCCCTCTAACCAAATGTCCAAGCGAGTAGCTATAAATTTTGTGCGACTGCATACGTTTCAATCGCTCTTCCAGAGTATCCTTGCTCAAAAGAAGAGCATGATGCCTGTTTACAATATCTCTAACAGAAAATCCATAATGTTGCAGCAACTCAATTTTCTCCCTCAATGTTTCTTTCAAATAAAATTCCAGAAATCTTGTATCATTGACAACCAGCCTATGTGCTAAATCTTTATCACCACCAAGCATCTCAGCTATTGCTTCAAATTTCACAGCATAGTTCACAAGCACTTCTCTAATTTCATCATCTTCATTTTTTTTAATCCTTGGTTTAAAAGCCTCAAATGGAACTGTGAAATGTATATTTCTGGTCCACAACCATTTTATTCTGACCGTACTAAACACAGATTTAACTCCAAAGAAATGGAAACCTTTGGTTCTTGCTGCTACAGTAGATGAAAGATATTGTAAAGATGAAGTTCTATTCAAATCTGAGCAGCATCCAGGGGAATCAAAGATTTCTGATGAGAGAAACTGCCTATACCAATTCAAAGGAGGTAACTTCATTCCAATGTATAGTCCGGACAAACGGCTCCGAACTAAACTTGTTCTTCTACAGTAAATATTTGTTCCAATAAATACAGATTCCATTGCTTTCTTTAACTGAAAAAAAGGAACAAAAGTTCAATTATTTATATATCTGTCTCTAATATTCAATACAATTTGTATTAATAAATTTTCTTCTTTACAACCTTAAATTACCACATTTTTCATTTTTGTACTGATCATTAGGGGGACCAAAAATTCCAGTCAATATATTACTGTCAACCTTCATGACACTACAATGCAGAAGGAAATCTTCCATAGTATATTTTATGAGCAGACTAGGTCCATGTTCTTCATGAGCAAAGCAATAAAATTCAAGATCCATTTATAGTAAAAAGATCTGGCAAGCACCGATATACTGGTGGTGAACCATCAGAGATCTCACTTGGATTTTACAACTATGAGTCCTGTAAGCAAAAGTTGCAGTCCCCTCCCATAAGCATATTGGGTTTCCTGAAGTGGCTAAATGTCCAGATGAAAAGAACCAGTGGCTGTCACAGAGTTTAATTTTTCAAATTCTTTACACCACTGACATATAGCTCTTGTCTGTCCATTTGAGTCAAACTGAATTTTGTAAGGTCTTATTCCAAACACTATGCCATACATCACACACTTTCTTAGAACTGGCTACTGTTCCATCTAAACTATTAGTTCCAGCAACATCAGCACTCTTCTGAAACTCATTACAATCTTGGTCAATTTGCCCTTTAACCCCCAAAAATACTTATCCAAATTTTCAAAAAGCATTTTGTGTAAGTTTCTACACGTCTTGGTTTCGAGGTCACATATACTACTTATTCGGCTACATTTGGAAATTAACACAATAATGAAAGCTGAAGTTGTTTATTTGATGTACTCTTATAATGATCACATGTACATCTCTGGGTCTTTCTGCCTCTGAATTCAGTCATTGTAAATATCGGCAGATTTTTTCACCACTCAGCAGCTAGTCTCAGTCTTTGAACTTGCCACCCAGCTATTGCATCATGTTCTTTTAATGTACTCTATTTATGGCAATATGTACATCTGGGGGCCTTTCAGCCACTGAATGCTGTTATAGTAAATATCAGCACAGCTATAATGATTAATTGATCAACACATTTTCCCACTCAGCAGGTGGATGAAGCAGGACTGGCAAGCCTTTACATGTGCCACCCAGCTATTACAAGTGTATGCAGGACACCTGCATAATTGATAACAAATATGCATCCGAATACATGTGATTAAGTGTTTCTGAAACCTCTGACTGAGGTCTCACTAGGATTTTAAAAGCAGAGTCCAGGACTCCTATTTGTGGGAAAATAGGAATCCCACCAGCAAAAGTTGCAGTCCCCTCCTAGACGCCTACTGGGCATACCTGAAGTGGATAAATTTCCAGATGAGAAGAACTAGTGATTGCCAATGGGCTTAATTTTCTAAAAATCTTTATACCACTCACATATAGCTCTTGTTTGTCCATCAGAGTGAGACTGAATTATCGGCATGTCAGGCCAAGGAAAGGTTTTCATCCATGCACTAAGCTAGGCATCATATACTTTCTTACATATGGTTACTGTTCAATGAGAACTATCAGCTCTTGCAACTTTAGCACTCTTCTTAACCTCATTACAATTGTCAATTTACTTATCCATTAATTTCAAGGTCACATGCAGTACTTATTCGGTTACACACAGAAACAAGCACAATAGCGAAAGCAAAGCTGTTTATTTGATGTACTCTTATAATGACCACATGTACATCACTGGACCTCTCTGTCTCTAAATTCAGTCCTTGTAAATATCAGCACATTTTCCCACCACTTGGCAGATAGTCTAAGTCATTGAACTTGCTGCCTGGCTATATGTGTCATGTTTTTCCAATGTACTCTTACAGTGACAACTTGTATATCTGGGGGTCTTTCAGCCACTGAATTCTGTCATTGTAAACATCATCACAGCTAAAATGATCAAAACATTTCCCCACTCAGCAGGGCTGGCAAGCCCATGAATGTGCAGTCCAGATATTGCATACATAAGGAGGACTCCTGCATAACTGATTTTATGCATTCCAGATAAGCAATTTGCATCTAAATATATGTAATTAAGAGTTTCCAAGACCTCTGATACATGTGATTCAACCAGAGGCATGACAAATACTGCTTTGGATATTTATGTGCATTACAGAAACCAGCAAGAACCAGTCTAGTTGGTGCCAGAACTATTCCAGGAGTCATTGCAACTGGTGCAGTCTTTGAGTCTTTGATTAAAAATTGACCATCCTTTGGGTAAAATGAAAAATTGAATAAAAAATCATTTTGTCAGAAAGACTCAAATATTTTGATATTTTTAATTTGTTCTACAGTCTTGTTTCACTGCTCTTGCGTTGTTCAAGCTAAAATTTTCATGAATAATAATTTAGCTATCCCTTGCACTATTTTAGTGTAATGCAACATTGGTTAAACATATGTATTAGGTGGCATATATGAACAGCATCAAAAGTGCAAAGAGAAAATGCATGAAGTAGGATACATTTCACTTGCTAATGAACAAAAAGCCCTTTTGATCCTATGAGTAAGGAGGGCATTGATAGAGCAGTAAGACAATGGCTGGCATCAGGTCCTAGAGGACAACATTGTTTTACTATAAATATTTTGAGAACTAAATAAACACATGTAAATTTACCGGTAATATGATTTAGTTTTTATCTTTTCATATTTAAGTAAAGCAACTGCAAATAACAGCAATAAACAATAGGGCAAATCTGGGTGTATGGAGACTGGAGTCAGAACTTGTGGGATATGATTCAGGGCTTTTAATTTGCTTTAAAGTCACCAGTCCTGGGTCTGTGTCAAAATAACAAAATTCTTTGAGGACTGCATATATGTAAAGTAATCACATGGTCTCCAGCAAAAATGTATTCATCCAACAGATAATTATTACATTTAAGTCATCAGTGGTTTCCACCATGTACTGATTGTGCTTATTAACTAGCCATTGTATGTGCATGTGATCTCAACCCCTCTGTACAGTTGAAGTGAGGTGGGGGTTCAAAACTTCTTGCCAGAAAATTAAAATTAAATTAAAGTGCCAGGAAAACAAAAATTTCCAAAGATAATTCTCACTTGACAACTTATACACCATTGTGTCCGAAAACATAGACCATGGCATAAAGGAAGGTGTGAATTAAGGAGGGACCTCTGAAAAATTACAAAGGTTTGAACATTATGAGCATTGTGTGCATGTATGCAAATGGTTGAATACTTGTTTAATATTCACCTTTCTTTTGAAATTACATTTTATTTTCAATATATTCAATCTCTGAAATATCAATGTAAACAATGATCAAAATCCAAATAGCTTAAACATATATCACATGAGTAACTGCAAAAACATTGTGTATTTTCTCACTGCTTTTCACCCGTGAATGTGGGTACATTCTTGCATGACTGTCAATTCATAACAAAACATGATTTTTCATACTTTTTTAATCTGAGATAAATTTCATATCCCTAAGCTAAGCCAAGTGAATACTAGGTCATGGAATCCTTAAGTTGATATTTTCTTCAATAAAATATCTATTTCTTGCATAAAGGGTAGATAATCCACATATGGGAATAGATAATCAGCATAAAGGGTAGATAATCCACATAGGGGATAGATAATCAGCATAAAGGTTAGATAATCCACATAAAGGTAGATAATCCACATAGGGGATAGATAATCAACATAAAGGGTAGATAATCCACATAGGGGATAGAAAATCAACATAAAGGGTTGATAATCCTAGATGAATCCACTGCGTAATATACATAATCCTAGCATGCGACGTTAACTACAGTAATATCATGCTATAGGCTCAATATGCATGCATCCATTTTGTTAAAAAAAGATAGTTACAAACAGGTTTTCATAAACATTAAACAGAACAAAAGACGTTGAATTCATTTGATTGTACATGTCCCTGGATTTACTTTCAAAAAAAGACATCAATGCGATTGTTGTATCAAAAGTATCAGTCTAACATTCTACGACTCTCCTACCTGTAACAATTACAGCATATGTCTCCGCTACTGCATTACGCTAGAACCTAATTATAACTGACTTTTACGCAAAGGGAGCATGTGTTACAGCAAACCATATCAAACTTTAGTTCAATGTCTGATTCTGTCAGCTCATACAAGCCCCCACATCTGCACGGATAGCGAAAGAACATTGGTTTGTCAGACCCACTTTCAGTTTCACTTTGTTCAAAGTCTTGTATATCAACCTCTTCCTGAATTGGCCAGTCTTGAGTTAGGCATTTCTCCGCCCACCTTTCATCAAATCTTCGTCTCAACCCTGGCTCACTAAGAATCTTCCATGCTTTGTTTATCAATATAAACATGTTACACGCATTTTGATGTTCGTGGCCAACTTTGTCAGGGTGGTACTTGAGCGCCAACTTCTGATAAGCGCGTTTCAGTTCCTCATATGACGCATTACTTTCACAGTTAAGAACCTCATAATAATTTTCCATACTAATCAGTTTTATCAACTTTATCTTCCGTCGTAAAATCTGTTCTTATTTATTTTATTGTACATTTTTTTTTAAAAGCAAGGCATGGCGCTGTTGGGCTTCAACTTGGAATAATGCAACAATTCGGAATCCCGAGTTGTTGCGGTCTTTCTCGAGAAATTGCGTGTTAAGCGATATAAACAGACCGAGCGGCTGGCTTTTGTAATTCGATGTACATGGCCGAATTGTTGCACACGTTGAAAATTGATACGTACGTAAGTAAGGAAGGAAGGAAGTAAGATTTGTGCCTTTGTATAATGGAGGATGTTAACAGAGACTTTTGTTAAATTCTATTTGCAGGGAAAGCTGCTGGAATAATAAGACAAAAATTAAATTTGTGACAAGGGTTTTTGACAATAATTTATTTTATATATTAGGTCGGAGACCTAAAGATGTGTCAGGTTTTTGAAACTATTTATTGGCAAAGTTAGCAAAATTAAAGGACAAGATAATTAGGTTTTTTTTCTCTCACTTTCATCACAGTTTCAAGTTAATTTTAAGAAAGGTGGTGAAGTTAAATCTTGCAAAGAATTTTCTAAGTACATGTAGTATATTGTATAAATTATATTAATGACTGTTAATATGATTTTTCTATCTTTCCTAATTACTACAACAATGAATACAAACTTCTGAAACTTTAAATTGGTTAAAGTTTGGAAACAATTTTTTACTATAAATTCATTTTGATTTATACAGATAAATAATAAACTTGTTTGTATACCACTCAGGAATTTATCTAATACTTTGTTTCATATGAACATACTGAATAAATTATGCTGCTGTTTAAACCAAAGTTGGAAATCAAGTTCACTGGAATGTTAGGCAAGACCTATGCTTGTAATACAGTTGAAGAGAATAAAATTGACTGAAAGAAAAATTATGTTAACAGTTTAATTTAAATATTGTACTGTATTGACTTCTGATGGTAGCTGTAGCAACTGCTTAGTCCTGATGAAAATCATTTTAATACCTTACTAATATTCCGTCTGCTCTCTTAGAGAAAGTATAACAAGCTCATTTACAACAGACTGAACCATTTCAAAGAGTTTTAGTGTAAGAAATATTCAATATAACAGATGACAACTTCAACCTGTAAATGAAGACAGTGTAGAGCAGCTAAATAAGGCTCATAAAACTTGTTATGAGAAATATCCATCCTACAACTGATGTCAGCACTTTCAGAGTTTTATACACTAACATATTTACAAACAAACTTTTTTAAACAAACCAAAAATATATTTTTGGTCCTTGTTTGACATTCTTACCTGTGTTTTTCACATTTTGGATTGAAGTGTTGTTACAGTAATACAGAATATTCCTTGTTGTTACAGTAATACAGAATATTCTTTGTTGTTACAGTAATACAGAATATTCTTTGTTGTTACAGTAATACAGAATATTCTTTGTTGTTACAGTAATACAGAATATTCCTTGTTGTTACAGTAATACAGAATATTCCTGTTAACTAGACAAGATGTACTAGATGATATAGCACCTTAATGGGTGTGAATTGCAAGTAAATCATATATTCTTGTTATCTTTACCAGATGTAGTATATATGATGTACAGGAAACCAATAATAGATTCACACTGTATGCTGAAACACAATTCATAATAATATAACAATAAATAAATAAAAACATTGATTTGATATATTTGATAACTACACACATAGTCTGGATTCTATCTAAAACTTAAACCAGATTTACATTATAATAATTCATAATCAAATGCAGTAGAAAGATATAAGATGCATAAAGAATTGTATCATAATCCTGAAATAAGGAGGAAAAAGATTAAACAAAAAATCATCAAGGAATGCATACACTATTTATTAATGTAAATACACAAATATTTTAAAATAGACATTTTGGATTACATCATTGTAATTCATCAAGATATTAGTACATCAACACTGTTCTAGGTTATTCCAGGTTGTTGGTACATCAGCACTTCTAAGATTGGAATTCATTCAAAACACCACTGGAAACCATTTGGAATATTCTATACTTTTGGACTTGTGATATAACTGTTTGGACCATGATATTATTACTTCGCCGTCTCCAGCATGTATTAGGCATTCATGATACAGCCTTACTGTGGTTCAAGTCCTACTTGGTCAACAGGTCACAAATTGTTTCTGCAAATGGAATACACTCCAGCCCAGTTGATCTATGTTATGGTGTTCCACAGGGGTCTATTCTTGGACCTGTTCTCTTCATTCTGTACACTCATTCGCTCTCAAGTGTCATAGATCATCATCCAGTGTCTCACCAATTGTACGCTGATGACACCCAAATATACAAATCTAGCCACCCAACTGAAGTTGATGCTACCATCCAAGGTGTAGAGAGGTGCATTTCTGATGTGAAATCATGGATGACTTGTAACAAGCTGCAGATGAATGATGATAAAACTTAGGCCATTCTGATCACAACACAAATACTTTCTCATTCACATCCTTTACCTCAAACAATAAATATCAGCAACACCAATATTAAATTCACACAATCAGTATGAAACCTAGGTGTTACTCTAGACAGTACTCTCACATTGCACCAACATGTCGTGAACATATGCAAGGCTGCATATCTTGAGCTGAGATGCATCAGCTTAATTTGCAAATATCTTTCAGTTGATGCCACTAAAACACTTGTGTGTTCATTAGTACTTTCAAGACTGGACTATTGTAACTCAGTTCTGTCTGGTTCATCTCAATATCTACTCCAGAAACTTCAAAAAGTTCAAAACACAGTTGCTCGGATCATACTTAGATTACCACAATCAGAGCACACCTCCCCGCTACTCTATACCTTACACTGGCTATCCATTCGATCCAGAATCAAACACAAAATTTGTTCTCTGTGCTACATTTCACTGTCGGACTCTAGTCCAACATACCTATCTGATCTCACCCATGTGTATACTCCAGCAAGATACTTACGCTCCTCTTCTGACAATCATATACTCATTATTCCCACTATGAAAACAAAGTCATATGGACAGCATTCTTTTGCATACTAGGGCCCAGCAACGTGGAATGAATTGTCCACTGAACTTAGACACCAAGACACAGTGATCACATTCAAGAGTGCTCTCAAAACTCACTTATTTCGACTGCAAGAACAAACTTAAAGACCTAATAATGTTTCCTACCTGAAGTATTCTCAGCATGTTTTTTATTTTTTAATGTTTTTCTAATTTAATGTTGTTTGTTTTTGTAATAATATTATTATGTTTTTTATCTTATAGGTGTCGTCTAATGTTGTAAAGCGCTTAGAGCTTCTAAAGATTAGGCGCTATACAAAGTCCTCATTATTATTATTATTATTCTAATTGCAATTGAAATCACAGTACTGTAAGTCCTTTTTAAATTTTCACTTTGACCACTCCAGTGGCCTAAGTGGTTAGAGGATCCACCTTGGATGCGAGAAGTCATGGGTTCGAACCCCTGCTGAGTCATACCATAGACTTATAAGATTGGTACTAACAGCTGCCTTGCTTGGTGCTCAGCATTAAAGTTAGTGTTAGGACTGGTCTGGCTGGTGTCAGGATAATGTGACTGGGTGGGACATCATGTTACATGTCTGCGGCATGATGCCCCAGTGTTATACATCGGTATAAACTGCCACACTGCAGACACTGTGGCATTATGACAGAAAAATTGGTAAAGCTACGATAAAAATCCAATTTACCCCCCCCACACACACACACTCATTTGTTATAAAATCATGCAAGAAGATATCTAAAAAGACACAAATTTCTTTTTCAATCTTTTTGTATGTCTACATGCATACTTTATGCTGATCCAAGACTACCTCCAATACATATCCTACATTTAAATCAGTCTAAGACTAAATTCCCCAAAATGGCATGCAAGCATCATGCAACAACTTGGAATAACCCCAGTAGCAGTGAAATATTGAAAGATTGCCAGTAGCTCCAAGTGTGTCTGTAGTTGCTCTCAGGATTTTCCCAGATTCTTCTTACACTACTTATACTGGCCAGCATGTATAGCCTATCATGTACACTCTGGCCAGCATGTATAGCCTATCATGTACACTTATACTGGCCAGCATGTATAGCCTATCATACATGTACATTTATACAGGCCAGCATGTAGAGCCTATCATGTACACTTATACAGGCCAGCATGTATAGCCTATCATGTACACTCTGGCCAGCATGTATAGCCTATCATGTACACTTATACTGGCCAGCATGTATAGCCTATCATACATGTACATTTATACAGGCCAGCATGTATAGCCTATCATGTACACTTATACTGGCCAGCATGTATAGCCTATCATACATGTACATTTATACAGGCCAGCATGTAGAGCCTATCATGTACACTCAGGCCAGCATGTATAGCCTATCATGTACACTTATACTGGCCAGCATGTATAGCCTATCATACATGTACATTTATACAGGCCAGCATGTATAGCCTATCATGTACACTTATACTGGCCAGCATGTATAGCCTATCATGTACTCTCTGGCCAGCATGTATAGCCTATCATGTACACTTATACTGGCCAGCATGTATAGCCTATCATGTACACTCTGGCCAGCATGTATAGCCTATCATGTACACTTATACTGGCCAGCATGTATAGCCTATCATGTACACTCTGGCCAGCATGTATAACCTATCATATACATTTATACTGGTCATGATGTATAGCCTATCATGTACACGTATACTGGCCATGTATAGCCTATCATGTACACTTACACTGGCCATGTATAGCCTATCATGTACACTTATACAGGCCAGCATGTATAGCCTATTATGTACACTTTTACAGGCCAGCATGTATAACCTATCATGTACAGTTATACTGGCCATGATGTATAGCCTATCATGTACACGTATACTGGCCATGTATAGCCTATCATGTACACTTATACTGGCCATGTATAGCCTATCATGTACACTTATACAGGCCAGCATGTATAGCCTATCATGTATACTTATACAGGCCAGCATGTATAGCCTATCATGTACAGTTAGACTGGCCAGCATGTATAGCCTATCATGTACACGTATACTGGCCAACATGAATAGCCTATCATGTACACCTATACTGGCCAGCATGTATAGCCTATCATGTACACTTATACAGGCCAGCATGTATAGTCTATCATGTACACCTATACTGGCCATGATGTATAGCCTATCATGTACACCTATACTGGCCAGCATGTATAGCCTATCATGTACACCTATACTGATCAGCATGTATAGCCTATCATGTACACTTATACTGGCCAGCATGTATAGCCTATCATACATGTACATTTATACAGGCCAGCATGTAGAGCCTATCATGTACACTTATACAGGCCAGCATGTATAGCCTATCATGTACACTTATACTGGCCAGCATGTATAGCATATCATGTACACTATACTGGCCAGCATGTATAGTCTATCATGTACTGAAACAAGTGGCTTTAAGCCCAAAACTAAAGCAGCTATAGGGCCCTGGGTGGTCCAGTGGTCTAAATTGCTCACCTTTACACTTCCTTCTGAATCAATCTTTACCAGCTCATGCTTTTATTATTATTATTGTTATTATTATTATTATTATTATTATTATTATTATTGATATTGATATTATTATTATTATTATTATTATTATTATTATTATTATTATTATTTTATGGATGAGGGACTAGGGGGAAGGGGTTATAACATGAACCATTACTCAGCAATATTTGAGATGACCACCGTGATCCCATCACTGAACAATTGGTTCACAGCAAAGGGGCTCATTATTAATGACATCTGAGTCTAAATCAATGGATAGATTGCTATGGAGTCAGAATCTGTAACATCTATTACGCCTCCCCCCCATCTACACACTGACCAATACCATTAATTCATGTGTAATGAGACCCTGTTGATCAGCATCATCTATTGCTCTAGAACTGCATATAGAAACTGCTCTATTTCTATGTAAACACATAACACTGTATAACAACGCTTTATTCATGGGTGATGTCACAATAGATAGTCACAAAAATTATTGCAAAATCTTCCATTTGCACCTTATATTACTTTATTTTGATTTTTCATGTCATGCATAGAGAAGTGCTATTTTTATTTTACATGTCATGCATAGAGAAGTGCTATTTTGATTTTACATGTCATGCATAGAGAAGTGCTATTTTTATTTTACATGTCATGCATAGAGAAGTGCTATTTTGATTTTACATGTCATGCATAGAGAAGTGCTATTTTGATTTTACATGTCATGCATAGAGAAGTGCTATTTTGATTTTACATGTCATGCATTGAGAAGTGCTATTTTGATTTTACATGTCATGCATTGAGAAGTGCTATTTTGATTTTACATGTCATGCATTGAGAAGTGCTATTTTGATTTTGCATGTCATGCATAGAGAAGTGCTATTTTGATTTTACATGTCATGCATAGAGAAGTGCTATTTTGATTTTTCATGTCATGCATAGAGAAGTGCTATTTTGATTTACATGTCATGCATAGAGAAGTGCTATTTTGATTTTACATGTCATGCATAGAGAAGTGCTATTTTGATTTTTCATGTCGTGCATAGAGAAGTGCTATTTTGATTTTACATGTCATGCATAGAGAAGTGCTATTTTGATTTTACATGTCATGCATAGAGAAGTGCTATTTTGATTTTACATGTCATGCACAGAGAAGTGCTATTTTGATTTTACATGTCATGCATAGAGAAGTGCTATTTTGATTTTACATGTCATGCATAGAGAAGTGCTATTTTGATTTTACATGTCATGCATAGAGAAGTGCTATTTTGATTTTTCATGTCGTGCATAGAGAAGTGCTATTTTGATTTTACATGTCATGCATAGAGAAGTGCTATTTTGATTTTTCATGTCGTGCATTGAGAAGTGCTATTTTTATTTTACATGTCATGCACTGAGAAGTGCTATTTTTATTTTACATGTGATGCATAGAGAAGTGCTATTTTTATTTTACATGTCATGCATTGAGAAGTGCTATTTTTATTTTACATGTCATGCATAGAGAAGTGCTATTTTGATTTTACATGTCATGCATAGAGAAGTGCTATTTTGATTTTACATGTCATGCATAGAGAAGTGCTATTTTGATTTTACATGTCATGCACTGAGAAGTGCTATTTTTATTTTACATGTCATGCATAGAGAAGTGCTATTTTGATTTTACATGTCATGCATAGAGAAGTGCTATTTTGATTTTTCATGTCGTGCATAGAGAAGTGCTATTTTGATTTTACATGCCATGCATAGAGAAGTGCTATTTTGATTTTACATGTCATGCATAGAGAAGTGCTATTTTGATTTTTCATGTCGTGCATAGAGAAGTGCTATTTTGATTTTACATGTCATGCATAGAGAAGTGCTATTTTGATTTTTCATGTCGTGCATTGAGAAGTGCTATTTTTATTTTACATGTCATGCACTGAGAAGTGCTATTTTTATTTTACATGTGATGCATAGAGAAGTGCTATTTTTATTTTACATGTCATGCACTGAGAAGTGCTATTTTTATTTTACATGTCATGCATAGAGAAGTGCTATTTTGATTTTACATGTCATGCATAGAGAAGTGCTATTTTGATTTTACATGTCATGCATAGAGAAGTGCTATTTTGATTTTACATGTCATGCATAGAGAAGTGCTATTTTGATTTTACATGTCATGCATAGAGAAGTGCTATTTTGATTTTTCATGTCGTGCATTGAGAAGTGCTATTTTTATTTTACATGTCATGCATAGAGAAGTGCTATTTTTATTTTACATGTCATGCATAGAGAAGTGCTATTTTTAATTTACATGTCATGCATAGAGAAGTGCTATTTTGATTTTACATGTCATGCATAGAGAAGTGCTATTTTGATTTTACATGTGATGCATAGAGAAGTGCTATTTTTATTTTACATGTCATGCACTGAGAAGTGCTATTTTTATTTTACATGTGATGCATAGAGAAGTGCTATTTTGATTTTACATGTCATGCACTGAGAAGTGCTATTTTTATTTTACATGTCATGCATAGAGAAGTGCTATTTTGATTTTACATGTCATGCATAGAGAAGTGCTATTTTGATTTTTCATGTCGTGCATTGAGAAGTGCTATTTTTATTTTACATGTCATGCACTGAGAAGTGCTATTTTTATTTTACATGTCATGCATAGAGAAGTGCTATTTTGATTTTACATGTCATGCATAGAGAAGTGCTATTTTGATTTTACATGTCATGCATAGAGAAGTGCTATTTTGATTTTACATGTCATGCACTGAGAAGTGCTATTTTTATTTTACATGTCATGCATAGAGAAGTGCTATTTTGATTTTACATGTCATGCATAGAGAAGTGCTATTTTGATTTTTCATGTCGTGCATAGAGAAGTGCTATTTTGATTTTACATGCCATGCATAGAGAAGTGCTATTTTGATTTTACATGTCATGCATAGAGAAGTGCTATTTTGATTTTTCATGTCGTGCATAGAGAAGTGCTATTTTGATTTTACATGTCATGCATAGAGAAGTGCTATTTTGATTTTTCATGTCGTGCATTGAGAAGTGCTATTTTTATTTTACATGTCATGCACTGAGAAGTGCTATTTTTATTTTACATGTGATGCATAGAGAAGTGCTATTTTTATTTTACATGTCATGCACTGAGAAGTGCTATTTTTATTTTACATGTCATGCATAGAGAAGTGCTATTTTTATTTTACATGTCATGCATAGAGAAGTGCTATTTTGATTTTACATGTCATGCATAGAGAAGTGCTATTTTGATTTTACATGTCATGCACTGAGAAGTGATATTTTTATTTTACATGTCATGCATAGAGAAGTGCTATTTTGATTTTACATGTCATGCATAGAGAAGTGCTATTTTGATTTTACATGTCATGCATAGAGAAGTGCTATTTTGATTTTACATGTCATGCATAGAGAAGTGCTATTTTGATTTTACATGTCATGCATAGAGAAGTGCTATTTTGATTTTACATGTCATGCATAGAGAAGTGCTATTTTGATTTTTCATGTCGTGCATTGAGAAGTGCTATTTTTTATTTTACATGTCATGCATAGAGAAGTGCTATTTTTATTTTACATGTCATGCATAGAGAAGTGCTATTTTTAATTTACATGTCATGCATAGAGAAGTGCTATTTTGATTTTACATGTCATGCATAGAGAAGTGCTATTTTGATTTTACATGTGATGCATAGAGAAGTGCTATTTTTATTTTACATGTCATGCACTGAGAAGTGCTATTTTTATTTTACATGTGATGCATAGAGAAGTGCTATTTTTATTTTACATGTCATGCACTGAGAAGTGCTATTTTTATTTTACATGTCATGCATAGAGAAGTGCTATTTTTATTTTACATGTCATGCATAGAGAAGTGCTATTTTTATTTTACATGTCATGCATAGAGAAGTGCTATTTTGATTTTACATGTCATGCACTGAGAAGTGCTATTTTTATTTTACATGTCATGCATAGAGAAGTGCTATTTTGATTTTACATGTCATGCATAGAGAAGTGCTATTTTGATTTTACATGTCATGCATAGAGAAGTGCTATTTTGATTTTACATGTCATGCATAGAGAAGTGCTATTTTGATTTTACATGTCATGCATTGAGAAGTGCTATTTTGATTTTACATGTCATGCATAGAGAAGTGCTATTTTGATTTTACATGTCATGCACTGAGAAGTGCTATTTTTATTTTACATGTCATGCATAGAGAAGTGCTATTTTGATTTTACATGTCATGCATAGAGAAGTGCTATTTTGATTTTACATGTCATGCATAGAGAAGTGCTATTTTGATTTTACATGTCATGCATAGAGAAGTGCTATTTTGATTTTACATGTCATGCATAGAGAAGTGCTATTTTGATTTTACATGTCATGCACTGAGAAGTGCTATTTTTATTTTACATGTCATGCATAGAGAAGTGCTATTTTGATTTTACATGTCATGCATAGAGAAGTGCTATTTTGATTTTACATGTCATGCATAGAGAAGTGCTATTTTGATTTTACATGTCATGCATAGAGAAGTGCTATTTTGATTTTACATGTCATGCATAGAGAAGTGCTATTTTTATTTTACATGTCATGCATAGAGAAGTGCTATTTTGATTTTACATGTCATGCATAGAGAAGTGCTATTTTGATTTTACATGTCATGCATAGAGAAGTGCTATTTTGATTTTACATGTCATGCATAGAGAAGTGCTATTTTGATTTTTCATGTCGTGCATAGAGAAGTGCTATTTTGATTTTACATGTCATGCATAGAGAAGTGCTATTTTTATTTTACATGTCATGCATTGAGAAGTGATATTTTGATTTTACATGTCATGCATTGAGAAGTGCTATTTTTATTTTACATGTCATGCATTGAGAAGTGCTATTTTTATTTTTCATGTCATGCATAGAGAAGTGCTATTTTGATATTACATGTCATGCATAGAGAAGTGCTATTTTGATTTTACATGTCATGCACTGAGAAGTGCTATTTTGATTTTACATGTCATGCATAGAGAAGTGCTATTTTGATTTTACATGTCATGCATAGAGAAGTGCTATTTTGATTTTACATGTCATGCATAGAGAAGTGCTATTTTGATTTTACATGTCATGCATTGAGAAGTGCTATTTTGATTTTACATGTCATGCATTGAGAAGTGCTATTTTGATTTTACATGTCATGCATTGAGAAGTGCTATTTTGATTTTGCATGTCATGCATAGAGAAGTGCTATTTTGATTTTACATGTCATGCATAGAGAAGTGCTATTTTGATTTTTCATGTCATGCATAGAGAAGTGCTATTTTGATTTACATGTCATGCATAGAGAAGTGCTATTTTGATTTTACATGTCATGCATAGAGAAGTGCTATTTTGATTTTTCATGTCGTGCATAGAGAAGTGCTATTTTGATTTTACATGTCATGCATAGAGAAGTGCTATTTTGATTTTACATGTCATGCATAGAGAAGTGCTATTTTGATTTTACATGTCATGCATAGAGAAGTGCTATTTTGATTTTACATGTCATGCATAGAGAAGTGCTATTTTGATTTTACATGTCATGCATAGAGAAGTGCTATTTTGATTTTACATGTCATGCATAGAGAAGTGCTATTTTGATTTTTCATGTCGTGCATAGAGAAGTGCTATTTTGATTTTACATGTCATGCATAGAGAAGTGCTATTTTGATTTTTCATATCGTGCATTGAGAAGTGCTATTTTTATTTTACATGTCATGCACTGAGAAGTGCTATTTTTATTTTACATGTGATGCATAGAGAAGTGCTATTTTTATTTTACATGTCATGCATTGAGAAGTGCTATTTTTATTTTACATGTCATGCATAGAGAAGTGCTATTTTGATTTTACATGTCATGCATAGAGAAGTGCTATTTTGATTTTACATGTCATGCATAGAGAAGTGCTATTTTGATTTTACATGTCATGCACTGAGAAGTGCTATTTTTATTTTACATGTCATGCATAGAGAAGTGCTATTTTGATTTTACATGTCATGCATAGAGAAGTGCTATTTTGATTTTACATGTCATGCATAGAGAAGTGCTATTTTGATTTTACATGTCATGCATAGAGAAGTGCTATTTTGATTTTACATGTCATGCATAGAGAAGTGCTATTTTGATTTTACATGTCATGCATAGAGAAGTGCTATTTTGATTTTTCATGTCGTGCATTGAGAAGTGCAATTTTTATTTTACATGTCATTCACTGAGAAGTGCTATTTTTATTTTACATGTCATGCATAGAGAAGTGCTATTTTTAATTTACATGTCATGCATAGAGAAGTGCTATTTTTATTTTACATGTCATGCATAGAGAAGTGCTATTTTGATTTTTCATGTCATGCATAGAGAAGTGCTATTTTGATTTTACATGTCATGCATAGAGAAGTGCTATTTTGATTTTACATGTCATGCATAGAGAAGTGCTATTTTGATTTTTCATGTCGTGCATAGAGAAGTGCTATTTTGATTTTACATGTCATGCATTGAGAAGTGCTATTTTGATTTTACATGTCATGCATAGAGAAGTGCTATTTTGATTTTACATGTCATGCATAGAGAAGTGCTATTTTGATTTTACATGTCATGCATAGGGAAGTGCTATTTTGATTTTACATGTCATGCATAGAGAAGTGCTATTTTGATTTTTCATGTCGTGCATAGAGAAGTGCTATTTTGATTTTACATGTCATGCATAGAGAAGTGCTATTTTGATTTTTCATGTCGTGCATTGAGAAGTGCTATTTTTATTTTACATGTCATGCACTGAGAAGTGCTATTTTTATTTTACATGTGATCCATAGGGAAGTGCTATTTTTATTTTACATGTCATGCACTGAGAAGTGCTATTTTGATTTTACATGTCATGCATAGAGAAGTGCTATTTTTATTTTACATGTCATGCATAGAGAAGTGCTATTTTGATTTTACATGTCATGCATAGAGAAGTGCTATTTTGATTTTACATGTCATGCACTGAGAAGTGCTATTTTTATTTTACATGTCATGCATAGAGAAGTGCTATTTTGATTTTACATGTCATGCATAGAGAAGTGCTATTTTGATTTTACATGTCATGCATAGAGAAGTGCTATTTTGATTTTACATGTCATGCATAGAGAAGTGCTATTTTGATTTTGCATGTCATGCATAGAGAAGTGCTATTTTGATTTTACATGTCATGCATAGAGAAGTGCTATTTTGATTTTTCATGTCGTGCATTGAGAAGTGCTATTTTTATTTTACATGTCATGCACTGAGAAGTGCTATTTTTATTTTACATGTCATGCATAGAGAAGTGCTATTTTTAATTTACATGTCATGCATAGAGAAGTGCTATTTTGATTTTACATGTCATGCATAGAGAAGTGCTATTTTGATTTTACATGTGATGCATAGAGAAGTGCTATTTTTATTTTACATGTCATGCACTGAGAAGTGCTATTTTTATTTTACATGTGATGCATAGAGAAGTGCTATTTTTATTTTACATGTCATGCACTGAGAAGTGCTATTTTTATTTTACATGTCATGCATAGAGAAGTGCTATTTTTATTTTACATGTCATGCATAGAGAAGTGCTATTTTTATTTTACATGTCATGCATAGAGAAGTGCTATTTTGATTTTACATGTCATGCACTGAGAAGTGCTATTTTTATTTTACATGTCATGCATAGAGAAGTGCTATTTTGATTTTACATGTCATGCATAGAGAAGTGCTATTTTGATTTTACATGTCATGCATAGAGAAGTGCTATTTTGATTTTACATGTCATGCATAGAGAAGTGCTATTTTGATTTTACATGTCATGCATAGAGAAGTGCTATTTTGATTTTACATGTCATGCATAGAGAAGTGCTATTTTGATTTTACATGTCATGCACTGAGAAGTGCTATTTTGATTTTACATGTCATGCATAGAGAAGTGCTATTTTGATTTTACATGTCATGCATAGAGAAGTGCTATTTTGATTTTACATGTCATGCATAGAGAAGTGCTATTTTGATTTTACATGTCATGCATAGAGAAGTGCTATTTTGATTTTACATGTCATGCATAGAGAAGTGCTATTTTGATTTTACATGTCATGCATAGAGAAGTGCTATTTTGATTTTTCATGTCGTGCATTGAGAAGTGCTATTTTTATTTTACATGTCATGCATAGAGAAGTGCTATTTTTATTTTACATGTCATGCATAGAGAAGTGCTATTTTTAATTTACATGTCATGCATAGAGAGGTGCTATTTTGATTTTACATGTCATGCATAGAGAAGTGCTATTTTGATTTTACATGTGATGCATAGAGAAGTGCTATTTTTATTTTACATGTCATGCACTGAGAAGTGCTATTTTTATTTTACATGTGATGCATAGAGAAGTGCTATTTTTATTTTACATGTCATGCACTGAGAAGTGCTATTTTTATTTTACATGTCATGCATAGAGAAGTGCTATTTTTATTTTACATGTCATGCATAGAGAAGTGCTATTTTTATTTTACATGTCATGCATAGAGAAGTGCTATTTTGATTTTACATGTCATGCACTGAGAAGTGCTATTTTTATTTTACATGTCATGCATAGAGAAGTGCTATTTTGATTTTACATGTCATGCATAGAGAAGTGCTATTTTGATTTTACATGTCATGCATAGAGAAGTGCTATTTTGATTTTACATGTCATGCATAGAGAAGTGCTATTTTGATTTTACATGTCATGCATAGAGAAGTGCTATTTTGATTTTACATGTCATGCATAGAGAAGTGCTATTTTGATTTTACATGTCATGCACTGAGAAGTGCTATTTTTATTTTACATGTCATGCATAGAGAAGTGCTATTTTGATTTTACATGTCATGCATAGAGAAGTGCTATTTTGATTTTACATGTCATGCATAGAGAAGTGCTATTTTGATTTTACATGTCATGAATAGAGAAGTGCTATTTTGATTTTACATGTCATGCATAGAGAAGTGCTATTTTGATTTTACATGTCATGCACTGAGAAGTGCTATTTTTATTTTACATGTCATGCATAGAGAAGTGCTATTTTGATTTTACATGTCATGCATAGAGAAGTGCTATTTTGATTTTACATGTCATGCATAGAGAAGTGCTATTTTGATTTTACATGTCATGCATAGAGAAGTGCTATTTTGATTTTACATGTCATGCATAGAGAAGTGCTATTTTTATTTTACATGTCATGCATAGAGAACTGCTATTTTGATTTTACATGTCATGCATAGAGAAGTGCTATTTTTATTTTTCATGTCATGCATAGAGAAGTCCTATTTTGATTTTACATGTCATGCATAGAGAAGTGCTATTTTGATTTTACATGTCATGCATAGAGAAGTGCTATTTTGATTTTACATGTCATGCATAGAGAAGTGCTATTTTTATTTTTCATGTCGTGGATAGAGAAGTGCTATTTTGATTTTACATGTCATGCATAGAGAAGTGCTATTTTTATTTTACATGTCATGCATTGAGAAGTGATATTTTGATTTTACATGTCATGCATTGAGAAGTGCTATTTTTATTTTACATGTCATGCATTGAGAAGTGCTATTTTTATTTTTCATGTCATGCATAGAGAAGTGCTATTTTGATATTACATGTCATGCATAGAGAAGTGCTATTTTGATTTTACATGTCATGCACTGAGAAGTGCTATTTTGATTTTACATGTCATGCATAGAGAAGTGCTATTTTGATTTTACATGTCATGCATAGAGAAGTGCTATTTTGATTTTACATGTCATGCATAGAGAAGTGCTATTTTGATTTTACATGTCATGCATTGAGAAGTGCTATTTTTATTTTACATGTCATGCATAGAGAAGTGCTATTTTGATTTTACATGTCATGCATAGAGAAGTGCTATTTTGATTTTACATGTCATGCATAGAGAAGTGCTATTTTGATTTTACATGTCATGCATTGAGAAGTGCTATTTTGATTTTACATGTCATGCATTGAGAAGTGCTATTTTGATTTTACATGTCATGCATTGAGAAGTGCTATTTTGATTTTACATGTCATGCATAGAGAAGTGCTATTTTGATTTTACATGTCATGCATAGAGAAGTGCTATTTTGATTTTTCATGTCATGCATAGAGAAGTGCTATTTTGATTTACATGTCATGCATAGAGAAGTGCTATTTTGATTTTACATGTCATGCATAGAGAAGTGCTATTTTGATTTTTCTTGTCGTGCATAGAGAAGTGCTATTTTGATTTTACATGTCATGCATAGAGAAGTGCTATTTTGATTTTACATGTCATGCATAGAGAAGTGCTATTTTGATTTTACATGTCATGCATAGAGAAGTGCTATTTTGATTTTACATGTCATGCATAGAGAAGTGCTATTTTGATTTTACATGTCATGCATAGAGAAGTGCTATTTTGATTTTACATGTCATGCATAGAGAAGTGCTATTTTGATTTTTCATGTCGTGCATAGAGAAGTGCTATTTTGATTTTACATGTCATGCATAGAGAAGTGCTATTTTGATTTTTCATGTCGTGCATTGAGAAGTGCTATTTTTATTTTACATGTCATGCACTGAGAAGTGCTATTTTTATTTTACATGTGATGCATAGAGAAGTGCTATTTTTATTTTACATGTCATGCATTGAGAAGTGCTATTTTTATTTTACATGTCATGCATAGAGAAGTGCTATTTTGATTTTACATGTCATGCATAGAGAAGTGCTATTTTGATTTTACATGTCATGCATAGAGAAGTGCTATTTTGATTTTACATGTCATGCACTGAGAAGTGCTATTTTTATTTTACATGTCATGCATAGAGAAGTGCTATTTTGATTTTACATGTCATGCATAGAGAAGTGCTATTTTGATTTTTCATGTCGTGCATAGAGAAGTGCTATTTTGATTTTACATGCCATGCATAGAGAAGTGCTATTTTGATTTTACATGTCATGCATAGAGAAGTGCTATTTTGATTTTTCATGTCGTGCATAGAGAAGTGCTATTTTGATTTTACATGTCATGCATAGAGAAGTGCTATTTTGATTTTTCATGTCGTGCATTGAGAAGTGCTATTTTTATTTTACATGTCATGCACTGAGAAGTGCTATTTTTATTTTACATGTGATGCATAGAGAAGTGCTATTTTTATTTTACATGTCATGCACTGAGAAGTGCTATTTTTATTTTACATGTCATGCATAGAGAAATGCTATTTTGATTTTACATGTCATGCATAGAGAAGTGCTATTTTGATTTTACATGTCATGCATAGAGAAGTGCTATTTTGATTTTACATGTCATGCATAGAGAAGTGCTATTTTGATTTTACATGTCATGCATAGAGAAGTGCTATTTTGATTTTTCATGTCGTGCATTGAGAAGTGCTATTTTTATTTTACATGTCATGCATAGAGAAGTGCTATTTTTATTTTACATGTCATGCATAGAGAAGTGCTATTTTTAATTTACATGTCATGCATAGAGAAGTGCTATTTTGATTTTACATGTCATGCATAGAGAAGTGCTATTTTGATTTTACATGTGATGCATAGAGAAGTGCTATTTTTATTTTACATGTCATGCACTGAGAAGTGCTATTTTTATTTTACATGTGATGCATAGAGAAGTGCTATTTTGATTTTACATGTCATGCACTGAGAAGTGCTATTTTTATTTTACATGTCATGCATAGAGAAGTGCTATTTTGATTTTACATGTCATGCATAGAGATGTGCTATTTTGATTTTTCATGTCGTGCATTGAGAAGTGCTATTTTTATTTTACATGTCATGCACTGAGAAGTGCTATTTTTATTTTACATGTCATGCATAGAGAAGTGCTATTTTGATTTTACATGTCATGCATAGAGAAGTGCTATTTTGATTTTACATGTCATGCATAGAGAAGTGCTATTTTGATTTTACATGTCATGCACTGAGAAGTGCTATTTTTATTTTACATGTCATGCATAGAGAAGTGCTATTTTGATTTTACATGTCATGCATAGAGAAGTGCTATTTTGATTTTTCATGTCGTGCATAGAGAAGTGCTATTTTGATTTTACATGCCATGCATAGAGAAGTGCTATTTTGATTTTACATGTCATGCATAGAGAAGTGCTATTTTGATTTTTCATGTCGTGCATAGAGAAGTGCTATTTTGATTTTACATGTCATGCATAGAGAAGTGCTATTTTGATTTTTCATGTCGTGCATTGAGAAGTGCTATTTTTATTTTACATGTCATGCACTGAGAAGTGCTATTTTTATTTTACATGTGATGCATAGAGAAGTGCTATTTTTATTTTACATGTCATGCACTGAGAAGTGCTATTTTTATTTTACATGTCATGCATAGAGAAGTGCTATTTTTATTTTACATGTCATGCATAGAGAAGTGCTATTTTGATTTTACATGTCATGCATAGAGAAGTGCTATTTTGATTTTACATGTCATGCACTGAGAAGTGATATTTTTATTTTACATGTCATGCATAGAGAAGTGCTATTTTGATTTTACATGTCATGCATAGAGAAGTGCTATTTTGATTTTACATGTCATGCATAGAGAAGTGCTATTTTGATTTTACATGTCATGCATAGAGAAGTGCTATTTTGATTTTACATGTCATGCATAGAGAAGTGCTATTTTGATTTTACATGTCATGCATAGAGAAGTGCTATTTTGATTTTTCATGTCGTGCATTGAGAAGTGCTATTTTTTATTTTACATGTCATGCATAGAGAAGTGCTATTTTTATTTTACATGTCATGCATAGAGAAGTGCTATTTTTAATTTACATGTCATGCATAGAGAAGTGCTATTTTGATTTTACATGTCATGCATAGAGAAGTGCTATTTTGATTTTACATGTGATGCATAGAGAAGTGCTATTTTTATTTTACATGTCATGCACTGAGAAGTGCTATTTTTATTTTACATGTGATGCATAGAGAAGTGCTATTTTTATTTTACATGTCATGCACTGAGAAGTGCTATTTTTATTTTACATGTCATGCATAGAGAAGTGCTATTTTTATTTTACATGTCATGCATAGAGAAGTGCTATTTTTATTTTACATGTCATGCATAGAGAAGTGCTATTTTGATTTTACATGTCATGCACTGAGAAGTGCTATTTTTATTTTACATGTCATGCATAGAGAAGTGCTATTTTGATTTTACATGTCATGCATAGAGAAGTGCTATTTTGATTTTACATGTCATGCATAGAGAAGTGCTATTTTGATTTTACATGTCATGCATAGAGAAGTGCTATTTTGATTTTACATGTCATGCATTGAGAAGTGCTATTTTGATTTTACATGTCATGCATAGAGAAGTGCTATTTTGATTTTACATGTCATGCACTGAGAAGTGCTATTTTTATTTTACATGTCATGCATAGAGAAGTGCTATTTTGATTTTACATGTCATGCATAGAGAAGTGCTATTTTGATTTTACATGTCATGCATAGAGAAGTGCTATTTTGATTTTACATGTCATGCATAGAGAAGTGCTATTTTGATTTTACATGTCATGCATGGAGAAGTGCTATTTTTATTTTACATGTCATGCATAGAGAACTGCTATTTTGATTTTACATGTCATGCATAGAGAAGTGCTATTTTTATTTTTCATGTCATGCATAGAGAAGTGCTATTTTGATTTTACATGTCATGCATAGAGAAGTGCTATTTTGATTTTACATGTCATGCATAGAGAAGTGCTATTTTGATTTTACATGTCATGCATAGAGAAGTGCTATTTTTATTTTTCATGTCGTGCATAGAGAAGTGCTATTTTGATTTTACATGTCATGCATAGAGAAGTGCTATTTTTATTTTACATGTCATGCATTGAGAAGTGATATTTTGATTTTACATGTCATGCATTGAGAAGTGCTATTTTTATTTTACATGTCATGCATTGAGAAGTGCTATTTTTATTTTTCATGTCATGCATAGAGAAGTGCTATTTTGATATTACATGTCATGCATAGAGAAGTGCTATTTTGATTTTACATGTCATGCACTGAGAAGTGCTATTTTGATTTTACATGTCATGCATAGAGAAGTGCTATTTTGATTTTACATGTCATGCATAGAGAAGTGCTATTTTGATTTTACATGTCATGCATAGAGAAGTGCTATTTTGATTTTACATGTCATGCATTGAGAAGTGCTATTTTTATTTTACATGTCATGCATAGAGAAGTGCTATTTTGATTTTACATGTCATGCATAGAGAAGTGCTATTTTGATTTTACATGTCATGCATAGAGAAGTGCTATTTTGATTTTACATGTCATGCATTGAGAAGTGCTATTTTGATTTTACATGTCATGCATTGAGAAGTGCTATTTTGATTTTACATGTCATGCATTGAGAAGTGCTATTTTGATTTTACAGTCATGCATAGAGAAGTGCTATTTTGATTTTACATGTCATGCATAGAGAAGTGCTATTTTGATTTTTCATGTCATGCATAGAGAAGTGCTATTTTGATTTACATGTCATGCATAGAGAAGTGCTATTTTGATTTTACATGTCATGCATAGAGAAGTGCTATTTTGATTTTTCTTGTCGTGCATAGAGAAGTGCTATTTTGATTTTACATGTCATGCATAGAGAAGTGCTATTTTGATTTTACATGTCATGCATAGAGAAGTGCTATTTTGATTTTACATGTCATGCATAGAGAAGTGCTATTTTGATTTTACATGTCATGCATAGAGAAGTGCTATTTTGATTTTACATGTCATGCATAGAGAAGTGCTATTTTGATTTTACATGTCATGCATAGAGAAGTGCTATTTTGATTTTTCATGTCGTGCATAGAGAAGTGCTATTTTGATTTTACATGTCATGCATAGAGAAGTGCTATTTTGATTTTTCATGTCGTGCATTGAGAAGTGCTATTTTTATTTTACATGTCATGCACTGAGAAGTGCTATTTTTATTTTACATGTGATGCATAGAGAAGTGCTATTTTTATTTTACATGTCATGCACTGAGAAGTGCTATTTTTATTTTACATGTCATGCATAGAGAAGTGCTATTTTGATTTTACATGTCATGCATAGAGAAGTGCTATTTTGATTTTACATGTCATGCATTGAGAAGTGCTATTTTGATTTTACATGTCATGCATAGAGAAGTGCTATTTTGATTTTACATGTCATGCATAGAGAAGTGCTATTTTGATTTTACATGTCATGCATAGAGAAGTGCTATTTTGATTTTACATGTCATGCATAGAGAAGTGCTATTTTGATTTTACATGTCATGCATTGAGAAGTGCTATTTTGATTTTACATGTCATGCATTGAGAAGTGCTATTTTGATTTTGCATGTCATGCATAGAGAAGTGCTATTTTGATTTTACATGTCATGCATAGAGAAGTGCTATTTTGATTTTTCATGTCATGCATAGAGAAGTGCTATTTTGATTTACATGTCATGCATAGAGAAGTGCTATTTTGATTTTACATGTCATGCATAGAGAAGTGCTATTTTGATTTTTCATGTCGTGCATAGAGAAGTGCTATTTTGATTTTACATGTCATGCATAGAGAAGTGCTATTTTGATTTTACATGTCATGCATAGAGAAGTGCTATTTTGATTTTACATGTCATGCATAGAGAAGTGCTATTTTGATTTTACATGTTATGCATAGAGAAGTGCTATTTTGATTTTACATGTCATGCATAGAGAAGTGCTATTTTGATTTTACATGTCATGCATAGAGAAGTGCTATTTTGATTTTTCATGTCGTGCATAGAGAAGTGCTATTTTGATTTTACATGTCATGCATAGAGAAGTGCTATTTTGATTTTTCATGTCGTGCATTGAGAAGTGCTATTTTTATTTTACATGTCATGCACTGAGAAGTGCTATTTTTATTTTACATGTGATGCATAGAGAAGTGCTATTTTTATTTTACATGTCATGCATTGAGAAGTGCTATTTTTATTTTACATGTCATGCATAGAGAAGTGCTATTTTGATTTTACATGTCATGCATAGAGAAGTGCTATTTTGATTTTACATGTCATGCATAGAGAAGTGCTATTTTGATTTTACATGTCATGCACTGAGAAGTGCTATTTTTATTTTACATGTCATGCATAGAGAAGTGCTATTTTGATTTTACATGTCATGCATAGAGAAGTGCTATTTTGATTTTACATGTCATGCATAGAGAAGTGCTATTTTGATTTTACATGTCATGCATAGAGAAGTGCTATTTTGATTTTACATGTCATGCATAGAGAAGTGCTATTTTGATTTTACATGTCATGCATAGAGAAGTGCTATTTTGATTTTTCATGTCGTGCATTGAGAAGTGCAATTTTTATTTTACATGTCATTCACTGAGAAGTGCTATTTTTATTTTACATGTCATGCATAGAGAAGTGCTATTTTTAATTTACATGTCATGCATAGAGAAGTGCTATTTTTATTTTACATGTCATGCATAGAGAAGTGCTATTTTGATTTTTCATGTCATGCATAGAGAAGTGCTATTTTGATTTTACATGTCATGCATAGAGAAGTGCTATTTTGATTTTACATGTCATGCATAGAGAAGTGCTATTTTGATTTTTCATGTCGTGCATAGAGAAGTGCTATTTTGATTTTACATGTCATGCATAGAGAAGTGCTATTTTGATTTTACATGTCATGCATAGAGAAGTGCTATTTTGATTTTACATGTCATGCATAGAGAAGTGCTATTTTGATTTTACATGTCATGCATAGGGAAGTGCTATTTTGATTTTACATGTCATGCATAGAGAAGTGCTATTTTGATTTTTCATGTCGTGCATAGAGAAGTGCTATTTTGATTTTACATGTCATGCATAGAGAAGTGCTATTTTGATTTTTCATGTCGTGCATTGAGAAGTGCTATTTTTATTTTACATGTCATGCACTGAGAAGTGCTATTTTTATTTTACATGTGATCCATAGGGAAGTGCTATTTTTATTTTACATGTCATGCACTGAGAAGTGCTATTTTGATTTTACATGTCATGCATAGAGAAGTGCTATTTTTATTTTACATGTCATGCATAGAGAAGTGCTATTTTGATTTTACATGTCATGCATAGAGAAGTGCTATTTTGATTTTACATGTCATGCACTGAGAAGTGCTATTTTTATTTTACATGTCATGCATAGAGAAGTGCTATTTTGATTTTACATGTCATGCATAGAGAAGTGCTATTTTGATTTTACATGTCATGCATAGAGAAGTGCTATTTTGATTTTACATGTCATGCATAGAGAAGTGCTATTTTGATTTTACATGTCATGCATAGAGAAGTGCTATTTTGATTTTACATGTCATGCATAGAGAAGTGCTATTTTGATTTTTCATGTCGTGCATTGAGAAGTGCTATTTTTATTTTACATGTCATGCACTGAGAAGTGCTATTTTTATTTTACATGTCATGCATAGAGAAGTGCTATTTTTAATTTACATGTCATGCATAGAGAAGTGCTATTTTGATTTTACATGTCATGCATAGAGAAGTGCTATTTTGATTTTACATGTGATGCATAGAGAAGTGCTATTTTTATTTTACATGTCATGCACTGAGAAGTGCTATTTTTATTTTACATGTGATGCATAGAGAAGTGCTATTTTTATTTTACATGTCATGCACTGAGAAGTGCTATTTTTATTTTACATGTCATGCATAGAGAAGTGCTATTTTTATTTTACATGTCATGCATAGAGAAGTGCTATTTTTATTTTACATGTCATGCATAGAGAAGTGCTATTTTGATTTTACATGTCATGCACTGAGAAGTGCTATTTTTATTTTACATGTCATGCATAGAGAAGTGCTATTTTGATTTTACATGTCATGCATAGAGAAGTGCTATTTTGATTTTACATGTCATGCATAGAGAAGTGCTATTTTGATTTTACATGTCATGCATAGAGAAGTGCTATTTTGATTTTACATGTCATGCATAGAGAAGTGCTATTTTGATTTTACATGTCATGCATAGAGAAGTGCTATTTTGATTTTACATGTCATGCACTGAGAAGTGCTATTTTGATTTTACATGTCATGCATAGAGAAGTGCTATTTTGATTTTACATGTCATGCATAGAGAAGTGCTATTTTGATTTTACATGTCATGCATAGAGAAGTGCTATTTTGATTTTACATGTCATGCATAGAGAAGTGCTATTTTGATTTTACATGTCATGCATAGAGAAGTGCTATTTTGATTTTACATGTCATGCATAGAGAAGTGCTATTTTGATTTTTCATGTCGTGCATTGAGAAGTGCTATTTTTATTTTACATGTCATGCATAGAGAAGTGCTATTTTTATTTTACATGTCATGCATAGAGAAGTGCTATTTTTAATTTACATGTCATGCATAGAGAAGTGCTATTTTGATTTTACATGTCATGCATAGAGAAGTGCTATTTTGATTTTACATGTGATGCATAGAGAAGTGCTATTTTTATTTTACATGTCATGCACTGAGAAGTGCTATTTTTATTTTACATGTGATGCATAGAGAAGTGCTATTTTTATTTTACATGTCATGCACTGAGAAGTGCTATTTTTATTTTACATGTCATGCATAGAGAAGTGCTATTTTTATTTTACATGTCATGCATAGAGAAGTGCTATTTTTATTTTACATGTCATGCATAGAGAAGTGCTATTTTGATTTTACATGTCATGCACTGAGAAGTGCTATTTTTATTTTACATGTCATGCATAGAGAAGTGCTATTTTGATTTTACATGTCATGCATAGAGAAGTGCTATTTTGATTTTACATGTCATGCATAGAGAAGTGCTATTTTGATTTTACATGTCATGCATAGAGAAGTGCTATTTTGATTTTACATGTCATGCATAGAGAAGTGCTATTTTGATTTTACATGTCATGCATAGAGAAGTGCTATTTTGATTTTACATGTCATGCACTGAGAAGTGCTATTTTTATTTTACATGTCATGCATAGAGAAGTGCTATTTTGATTTTACATGTCATGCATAGAGAAGTGCTATTTTGATTTTACATGTCATGCATAGAGAAGTGCTATTTTGATTTTACATGTCATGAATAGAGAAGTGCTATTTTGATTTTACATGTCATGCATAGAGAAGTGCTATTTTGATTTTACATGTCATGCACTGAGAAGTGCTATTTTTATTTTACATGTCATGCATAGAGAAGTGCTATTTTGATTTTACATGTCATGCATAGAGAAGTGCTATTTTGATTTTACATGTCATGCATAGAGAAGTGCTATTTTGATTTTACATGTCATGCATAGAGAAGTGCTATTTTGATTTTACATGTCATGCATAGAGAAGTGCTATTTTTATTTTACATGTCATGCATAGAGAACTGCTATTTTGATTTTACATGTCATGCATAGAGAAGTGCTATTTTTATTTTTCATGTCATGCATAGAGAAGTGCTATTTTGATTTTACATGTCATGCATAGAGAAGTGCTATTTTGATTTTACATGTCATGCATAGAGAAGTGCTATTTTGATTTTACATGTCATGCATAGAGAAGTGCTATTTTTATTTTTCATGTCGTGCATAGAGAAGTGCTATTTTGATTTTACATGTCATGCATTGAGAAGTGCTATTTTGATTTTACATGTCATGCATAGAGAAGTGCTATTTTGATTTTACATGTCATGCATAGAGAAGTGCTATTTTGATTTTTCATGTCATGCATAGAGAAGTGCTATTTTGATTTACATGTCATGCATAGAGAAGTGCTATTTTGATTTTACATGTCATGCATAGAGAGGTGCTATTTTGATTTTTCTTGTCGTGCATAGAGAAGTGCTATTTTGATTTTACATGTCATGCATAGAGAAGTGCTATTTTGATTTTACATGTCATGCATAGAGAAGTGCTATTTTGATTTTACATGTCATGCATAGAGAAGTGCTATTTTGATTTTACATGTCATGCATAGAGAAGTGCTATTTTGATTTTACATGTCATGCATAGAGAAGTGCTATTTTGATTTTACATGTCATGCATAGAGAAGTGCTATTTTGATTTTTCATGTCGTGCATAGAGAAGTGCTATTTTGATTTTACATGTCATGCATAGAGAAGTGCTATTTTGATTTTTCATGTCGTGCATTGAGAAGTGCTATTTTTATTTTACATGTCATGCACTGAGAAGTGCTATTTTTATTTTACATGTGATGCATAGAGAAGTGCTATTTTTATTTTACATGTCATGCACTGAGAAGTGCTATTTTTATTTTACATGTCATGCATAGAGAAGTGCTATTTTGATTTTACATGTCATGCATAGAGAAGTGCTATTTTGATTTTACATGTCATGCATAGAGAAGTGCTATTTTGATTTTACATGTCATGCACTGAGAAGTGCTATTTTTATTTTACATGTCATGCATAGAGAAGTGCTATTTTGATTTTACATGTCATGCATAGAGAAGTGCTATTTTGATTTTACATGTCATGCATAGAGAAGTGCTATTTTGATTTTACATGTCATGCATAGAGAAGTGCTATTTTGATTTTACATGTCATGCATAGAGAAGTGCTATTTTGATTTTACATGTCATGCATAGAGAAGTGCTATTTTGATTTTTCATGTCGTGCATTGAGAAGTGCAATTTTTATTTTACATGTCATGCACTGAGAAGTGCTATTTTTATTTTACATGTCATGCATAGAGAAGTGCTATTTTTAATTTACATGTCATGCATAGAGAAGTGCTATTTTTATTTTACATGTCATGCATAGAGAAGTGCTATTTTGATTTTTCATGTCATGCATAGAGAAGTGCTATTTTGATTTTACATGTCATGCATAGAGAAGTGCTATTTTGATTTTACATGTCATGCATAGAGAAGTGCTATTTTGATTTTTGATGTCGTGCATAGAGAAGTGCTATTTTGATTTTACATGTCATGCATAGAGAAGTGCTATTTTGATTTTACATGTCATGCATAGAGAAGTGCTATTTTGATTTTACATGTCATGCATAGAGAAGTGCTATTTTGATTTTACATGTCATGCATAGAGAAGTGCTATTTTGATTTTACATGTCATGCATAGAGAAGTGCTATTTTGATTTTTGATGTCGTGCATAGAGAAGTGCTATTTTGATTTTACATGTCATGCATAGAGAAGTGCTATTTTGATTTTTCATGTCGTGCATTGAGAAGTGCTATTTTTATTTTACATGTCATGCACTGAGAAGTGCTATTTTTATTTTACATGTGATCCATAGAGAAGTGCTATTTTTATTTTACATGTCATGCACTGAGAAGTGCTATTTTGATTTTACATGTCATGCATAGAGAAGTGCTATTTTTATTTTACATGTCATGCATAGAGAAGTGCTATTTTGATTTTACATGTCATGCATAGAGAAGTGCTATTTTGATTTTACATGTCATGCACTGAGAAGTGCTATTTTTATTTTACATGTCATGCATAGAGAAGTGCTATTTTGATTTTACATGTCATGCATAGAGAAGTGCTATTTTGATTTTACATGTCATGCATAGAGAAGTGCTATTTTGATTTTACATGTCATGCATAGAGAAGTGCTATTTTGATTTTACATGTCATGCATAGAGAAGTGCTATTTTGATTTTACATGTCAGGCATAGAGAAGTGCTATTTTGATTTTACATGTCATGCATAGAGAAGTGCTATTTTGATTTTACATGTCATGCATAGAGAAGTGCTATTTTTATTTTACATGTCATGCACTGAGAAGTGCTATTTTTATTTTACATGTGATGCATAGAGAAGTGCTATTTTTATTTTACATGTCATGCACTGAGAAGTGCTATTTTTATTTTACATGTCATGCACTGAGAAGTGCTATTTTTATTTTACATGTCATGCATAGAGAAGTGCTATTTTTAATTTACATGTCATGCATAGAGAAGTGCTATTTTGATTTTACATGTCATGCATAGAGAAGTGCTATTTTGATTTTACATGTGATGCATAGAGAAGTGCTATTTTTATTTTACATGTCATGCACTGAGAAGTGCTATTTTTATTTTACATGTGATGCATAGAGAAGTGCTATTTTTATTTTACATGTCATGCACTGAGAAGTGCTATTTTTATTTTACATGTCATGCATAGAGAAGTGCTATTTTTATTTTACATGTCATGCATAGAGAAGTGCTATTTTTATTTTACATGTCATGCATAGAGAAGTGCTATTTTGATTTTACATGTCATGCACTGAGAAGTGCTATTTTTATTTTACATGTCATGCATAGAGAAGTGCTATTTTGATTTTACATGTCATGCATAGAGAAGTGCTATTTTGATTTTACATGTCATGCATAGAGAAGTGCTATTTTGATTTTACATGTCATGCATAGAGAAGTGCTATTTTGATTTTACATGTCATGCATAGAGAAGTGCTATTTTGATTTTACATGTCATGCATAGAGAAGTGCTATTTTGATTTTACATGTCATGCACTGAGAAGTGCTATTTTCATTTTACATGTCATGCATAGAGAAGTGCTATTTTGATTTTACATGTCATGCATAGAGAAGTGCTATTTTGATTTTACATGTCATGCATAGAGAAGTGCTATTTTGATTTTACATGTCATGCATAGAGAAGTGCTATTTTGATTTTACATGTCATGCATAGAGAAGTGCTATTTTGATTTTACATGTCATGCACTGAGAAGTGCTATTTTTATTTTACATGTCATGCATAGAGAAGTGCTATTTTGATTTTACATGTCATGCATAGAGAAGTGCTATTTTGATTTTACATGTCATGCATAGAGAAGTGCTATTTTGATTTTACATGTCATGCATAGAGAAGTGCTATTTTGATTTTACATGTCATGCACTGAGAAGTGCTATTTTTATTTTACATGTCATGCATAGAGAAGTGCTATTTTGATTTTACATGTCATGCATAGAGAAGTGCTATTTTGATTTTACATGTCATGCATAGAGAAGTGCTATTTTTATTTTACATGTCATGCATAGAGAAGTGCTATTTTTATTTTACATGTCATGCATAGAGAAGTGCTATTTTGATTTTACATGTCGTGCATAGAGAAGTGCTATTTTTATTTTACATGTCATGCATTGAGAAGTGCTATTTTGATTTTACATGTCATGCATAGAGAAGTGCTATTTTTATTTTACATGTCATGCATAGAGAAGTGCTATTTTTATGTTACATGTCATGCATTGAGAAGTGCTATTTTTATTTTACATGTCATGCACTGAGAAGTGCTAGTTTGATTTTTCATGTCATGCATAGAGAAGTGCTATTTTTATTTTCATGTCATGCATAGAGAAGTGCTATTTTTATTTTTCATGTCATGCATAGAGAAGTGCTATTTTTATTTTTCATGTCATGCATAGAGAAGTGCTACTTTGATTTTACATGTCATGCATTGAGAAGTGCTATTTTTATTTTTCATGTCATGCATAGAGAAGTGCTATTTTGATTTTACATGTCATGCATAGAGAAGTGCTATTTTGATATTACATGTCATGCATAGAGAAGTGCTATTTTGATTTTACATGTCATGCATTGAGAAGTGCTATTTTTATTTTTGATGTCATGCATAGAGAAGTGCTATTTTGATTTTACATGTCATGCACAGAGAAGTGCTATTTTGATTTTACATGTCATGCATAGAGAAGTGCTATTTTGATTTTACATGTCATGCATAGAGAAGTGCTATTTTGATTTTACATGTCATGCATAGAGAAGTGCTATTTTGATTTTACATGTCATGCATAGAGAAGTGCTATTTTGATTTTACATGTCATGGATTGAGAAGTGCTATTTTGATTTTACGTCATGCATAGAGAAGTGCTATTTTGATTTTACGTCATGCATAGAGAAGTGCTATTTTGATTTTACATCATGCATAGAGAAGTGCTATTTTTTATTTTTTATGTTGTGCATTGAGAAGTGCTATTTTTATTTTACATGTCATGCATAGAGAAGTGCTATTTTGATTTTACATGTCATGCATTGAGAAGTGCTATTTTGATTTTACATGTCATGCATTGAGAAGTGCTATTTTTTATTTTTTATGTTGTGCATTGAGAAGTGCTATTTTGATTTTACATGTAATGCATTGAGAAGTGCTATTTTTTATTTTACATGTCATGCATTGAGAAGTGCTATTTTTATTTTTCATGTCATGCATAGAGAAGTGCTATTTTGATTTTACATGTCATGCATAGAGAAGTGCTATTTTGATTTTACATGTCATGCATTGAGAAGTGCTATTTTTATTTTTCACGTCATGCATAGAGAAGTGCTATTTTGATTTTACATGTCATGCACAGAGAAGTGCTATTTTGATTTTACATGTCATGCATAGAGAAGTGCTATTTTGATTTTACATGTCATGCATAGAGAAGTGCTATTTTGATTTTACATGTCATGCATAGAGAAGTGCTATTTTGATTTTACATGTCATGCATAGAGAAGTGCTATTTTGATTTTACATGTCATGCATAGAGAAGTGCTATTTTGATTTTACATGTCATGCATTGAGAAGTGCTATTTTGATTTTACGTCATGCATAGAGAAGTGCTATTTTGATTTTACGTCATGCATAGAGAAGTGCTATTTTGATTTTACATCATGCATAGAGAAGTGCTATTTTTTATTTTTTATGTTGTGCATTGAGAAGTGCTATTTTTATTTTACATGTCATGCATAGAGAAGTGCTATTTTGATTTTACATGTCATGCATTGAGAAGTGCTATTTTGATTTTACATGTCATCCATTGAGAAGTGCTATTTTTTATTTTACATGTCATGCATAGAGAAGTGCTATTTTGATTTTACATGTCATGCATTGAGAAGTGCTATTTTTTATTTTACATGTCATGCATTGAGAAGTGCTATTTTGATTTTTCATGTCATGCATAGAGAAGTGCTATTTTTTATTTTTTATGTTGTGCATTGAGAAGTGCTATTTTGATTTTACATGTCATGCATTGAGAAGTGCTATTTTTTATTTTTCATGTCATGCATTGAGAAGTGCTATTTTGATTTTACATGTCATGCATTGAGAAGTGTTATTTTTTATTTTTTATGTTGTGCATTGAGAAGTGCTATTTTGATTTTACATGTCATGCATTGAGAAGTGCTATTTTTTATTTTTCATGTCGTGCATTGAGAAGTGCTATTTTGATTTAAAATGTCATGCACTGAGAAGTGCTAGTTTGATTTTTTATGTTGTGCATTGAGAAGTGCTATTTTGATTTTACATGTCATGCATTGAGAAGTGCTATTTTTTATTTTTCATGTCATGCATTGAGAAGTGCTATTTTGATTTTACATGTCATGCACTGAGAAGTGCTAGTTTGATTTTTCATGTCATGCATTGAGAAGTGCTATTTTGATTTTACATGTCATGCATTGAGAAGTGCTATTTTGATTTTACATGTCATGCATAGAGAAGTGCTATTTTGATTTTACATGTCATGCATTGAGAAGTGCTATTTTGATTTTACGTCATGCATAGAGAAGTGCTATTTTGATTTTACGTCATGCATAGAGAAGTGCTATTTTGATTTTACATCATGCATAGAGAAGTGCTATTTTTTATTTTTTATGTTGTGCATTGAGAAGTGCTATTTTGATTTTACATGTCATGCATTGAGAAGTGCTATTTTTTATTTTACATGTCATGCATTGAGAAGTGCTATTTTGATTTTTCATGTCATGCATAGAGAAGTGCTATTTTTTATTTTTTATGTTGTGCATTGAGAAGTGCTATTTTGATTTTACATGTCATGCATTGAGAAGTGCTATTTTTTATTTTTCATGTCGTGCATTGAGAAGTGCTATTTTGATTTTACATGTCATGCATTGAGAAGTGTTATTTTTTATTTTTTATGTTGTGCATTGAGAAGTGCTATTTTGATTTTACATGTCATGCATTGAGAAGTGCTATTTTTATTTTTCATGTCATGCTTTGAGAAGTGCTATTTTGATTTTACATGTCATGCACTGAGAAGTGCTAGTTTGATTTTTTATGTTGTGCATTGAGAAGTGCTATTTTGATTTTACATGTCATGCATTGAGAAGTGCTATTTTTTATTTTTCATGTCATGCATTGAGAGGTGCTATTTTGATTTTACATGTCATGCACTGAGAAGTGCTAGTTTGATTTTTCATGTCATGCATTGAGAAGTGCTATTTTGATTTTACATGTCATGCATTGAGAAGTGCTATTTTGATTTTTCATGTCATGCATTGAGAAGTGCTATTTTGATTTTACATGTCATGCATAGAGAAGTGCTATTTTGATTTTACATGTCATGCATTGAGAAGTGCTATTTTGATTTTACATGTCATGCATTGAGAAGTGCTATTTTGATTTTACGTCATGCATAGAGAAGTGCTATTTTGATTTTACGTCATGCATAGAGAAGTGCTATTTTGATTTTACATCATGCATAGAGAAGTGCTATTTTTTATTTTTTATGTTGTGCATTGAGAAGTGCTATTTTTATTTTACATGTCATGCATAGAGAAGTGCTATTTTGATTTTACATGTCATGCATTGAGAAGTGCTATTTTGATTTTACATGTCATGCATTGAGAAGTGCTATTTTTTATTTTTTATGTTGTGCATTGAGAAGTGCTATTTTGATTTTACATGTCATGCATTGAGAAGTGCTATTTTTTATTTTGCATATCATGCATTGAGAAGTGCTATTTTGATTTTTCATGTCATGCATAGAGAAGTGCTATTTTTTATTTTTTATGTTGTGCATTGAGAAGTGCTATTTTGATTTTACATGTCATGCATTGAGAAGTGCTATTTTTTATTTTTCATGTTGTGCATTGAGAAGTGCTATTTTGATTTTACATGTCATGCATTGAGAAGTGTTATTTTTTATTTTTTATGTTGTGCATTGAGAAGTGCTATTTTGATTTTACATGTCATGCATTGAGAAGTGCTATTTTTTATTTTTTATGTTGTGCATTGAGAAGTGCTATTTTGATTTTACATGTAATGCATTGAGAAGTGCTATTTTTTATTTTACATGTCATGCATTGAGAAGTGCTATTTTTATTTTTCATGTCATGCATAGAGAAGTGCTATTTTGATTTTACATGTCATGCATAGAGAAGTGCTATTTTGATTTTACATGTCATGCATTGAGAAGTGCTATTTTTATTTTTCACGTCATGCATAGAGAAGTGCTATTTTGATTTTACATGTCATGCACAGAGAACTGCTATTTTGATTTTACATGTCATGCATAGAGAAGTGCTATTTTTATTTTACATGTCATGCATAGAGAAGTGCTATTTTGATTTTACATGTCATGCATAGAGAAGTGCTATTTTGATTTTACATGTCATGCATAGAGAAGTGCTATTTTGATTTTACATGTCATGCATAGAGAAGTGCTATTTTGATTTTACATGTCATGCATTGAGAAGTGCTATTTTGATTTTACGTCATGCATAGAGAAGTGCTATTTTGATTTTACGTCATGCATAGAGAAGTGCTATTTTGATTTTACATCATGCATAGAGAAGTGCTATTTTTTATTTTTTATGTTGTGCATTGAGAAGTGCTATTTTTATTTTACATGTCATGCATAGAGAAGTGCTATTTTGATTTTACATGTCATGCATTGAGAAGTGCTATTTTGATTTTACATGTCATCCATTGAGAAGTGCTATTTTTTATTTTACATGTCATGCATAGAGAAGTGCTATTTTGATTTTACATGTCATGCATTGAGAAGTGCTATTTTTTATTTTACATGTCATGCATTGAGAAGTGCTATTTTGATTTTTCATGTCATGCATAGAGAAGTGCTATTTTTTATTTTTTATGTTGTGCATTGAGAAGTGCTATTTTGATTTTACATGTCATGCATTGAGAAGTGCTATTTTTTATTTTTCATGTCATGCATTGAGAAGTGCTATTTTGATTTTACATGTCATGCATTGAGAAGTGTTATTTTTTATTTTTTATGTTGTGCATTGAGAAGTGCTATTTTGATTTTACATGTCATGCATTGAGAAGTGCTATTTTTTATTTTTCATGTCGTGCATTGAGAAGTGCTATTTTGATTTAAAATGTCATGCACTGAGAAGTGCTAGTTTGATTTTTTATGTTGTGCATTGAGAAGTGCTATTTTGATTTTACATGTCATGCATTGAGAAGTGCTATTTTTTATTTTTCATGTCATGCATTGAGAAGTGCTATTTTGATTTTACATGTCATGCACTGAGAAGTGCTAGTTTGATTTTTCATGTCATGCATTGAGAAGTGCTATTTTGATTTTACATGTCATGCATTGAGAAGTGCTATTTTGATTTTTCATGTCATGCATTGAGAAGTGCTATTTTGATTTTACATGTCATGCATTGAGAAGTGCTATTTTGATTTTACGTCATGCATAGAGAAGTGCTATTTTGATTTTACGTCATGCATAGAGAAGTGCTATTTTGATTTTACATCATGCATAGAGAAGTGCTATTTTTTATTTTTTATGTTGTGCATTGAGAAGTGCTATTTTGATTTTACATATCATGCATTGAGAAGTGCTATTTTTTATTTTACATGTCATGCATTGAGAAGTGCTATTTTGATTTTTCATGTCATGCATAAAGAAGTGCTATTTTTTATTTTTTATGTTGTGCATTGAGAAGTGCTATTTTGATTTTACATGTCATGCATTGAGAAGTGCTATTTTTTATTTTTCATGTCGTGCATTGAGAAGTGCTATTTTGATTTTACATGTCATGCATTGAGAAGTGTTATTTTTTATTTTTTATGTTGTGCATTGAGAAGTGCTATTTTGATTTTACATGTCATGCATTGAGAAGTGCTATTTTTATTTTTCATGTCATGCTTTGAGAAGTGCTATTTTGATTTTACATGTCATGCACTGAGAAGTGCTAGTTTGATTTTTTATGTTGTGCATTGAGAGGTGCTATTTTGATTTTACATGTCATGCATTGAGAAGTGCTATTTTTTATTTTTCATGTCATGCATTGAGAGGTGCTATTTTGATTTTACATGTCATGCACTGAGAAGTGCTAGTTTGATTTTTCATGTCATGCATTGAGAAGTGCTATTTTGATTTTACATGTCATGCATTGAGAAGTGCTATTTTGATTTTTCATGTCATGCATTGAGAAGTGCTATTTTGATTTTACATGTCATGCATAGAGAAGTGCTATTTTGATTTTACATGTCATGCATTGAGAAGTGCTATTTTGATTTTACATGTCATGCATTGAGAAGTGCTATTTTGATTTTACGTCATGCATAGAGAAGTGCTATTTTGATTTTACGTCATGCATAGAGAAGTGCTATTTTGATTTTACATCATGCATAGAGAAGTGCTATTTTTTATTTTTTATGTTGTGCATTGAGAAGTGCTATTTTTATTTTACATGTCATGCATAGAGAAGTGCTATTTTGATTTTACATGTCATGCATTGAGAAGTGCTATTTTGATTTTACATGTCATGCATTGAGAAGTGCTATTTTTTATTTTTTATGTTGTGCATTGAGAAGTGCTATTTTGATTTTACATGTCATGCATTGAGAAGTGCTATTTTTTATTTTACATATCATGCATTGAGAAGTGCTATTTTGATTTTTCATGTCATGCATAGAGAAGTGCTATTTTTTATTTTTTATGTTGTGCATTGAGAAGTGCTATTTTGATTTTACATGTCATGCATTGAGAAGTGCTATTTTTTATTTTTCATGTTGTGCATTGAGAAGTGCTATTTTGATTTTACATGTCATGCATTGAGAAGTGTTATTTTTTATTTTTTATGTTGTGCATTGAGAAGTGCTATTTTGATTTTACATGTCATGCATTGAGAAGTGCTATTTTTTATTTTTCATGTCGTGCATTGAGAAGTGCTATTTTGATTTTACATGTCATGCACTGAGAAGTGCTAGTTTGATTTTTTATGTTGTGCATTGAGAAGTGCTATTTTGATTTTACATGTCATGCATTGAGAAGTGCTATTTTTTATTTTTCATGTCATGCATTGAGAAGTGCTATTTTGATTTTACATGTCATGCACTGAGAAGTGCTAGTATGATTTTTCATGTCATGCATTGAGAAGTGCTATTTTGATTTTACATGTCATGCATTGAGAAGTGCTATTTTGATTTTTCATGTCATGCATTGAGAAGTGCTATTTTGATTTTACATGTCATGCATAGAGAAGTGCTATTTTGATTTTACATGTCATGCATAGAGAAGTGCTATTTTGATTTTACATGTCATGCATTGAGAAGTGCTATTTTGATTTTACGTCATGCATAGAGAAGTGCTATTTTGATTTTACGTCATGCATAGAGAAGTGCTATTTTGATTTTACATCATGCATAGAGAAGTGCTATTTTTTATTTTTTATGTTGTGCATTGAGAAGTGCTATTTTTATTTTACATGTCATGCATAGAGAAGTGCTATTTTGATTTTACATGTCATGCATTGAGAAGTGCTATTTTGATTTTACATGTCATGCATTGAGAAGTGCTATTTTTTATTTTTTATGTTGTGCATTGAGAAGTGCTATTTTGATTTTACATGTCATGCATTGAGAAGTGCTATTTTTTATTTTACATATCATGCATTGAGAAGTGCTATTTTGATTTTTCATGTCATGCATAGAGAAGTGCTATTTTTTATTTTTTATGTTGTGCATTGAGAAGTGCTATTTTGATTTTACATGTCATGCATTGAGAAGTGCTATTTTTTATTTTTCATGTCGTGCATTGAGAAGTGCTATTTTGATTTTACATGTCATGCATTGAGAAGTGTTATTTTTTATTTTTTATGTTGTGCATTGAGAAGTGCTATTTTGATTTTACATGTCATGCATTGAGAAGTGCTATTTTTTATTTTTCATGTCGTGCATTGAGAAGTGCTATTTTGATTTTACATGTCATGCACTGAGAAGTGCTAGTTTGATTTTTTATGTTGTGCATTGAGAAGTGCTATTTTGATTTTACATGTCATGCATTGAGAAGTGCTATTTTTTATTTTTCATGTCATGCATTGAGAAGTGCTATTTTGATTTTACATGTCATGCACTGAGAGGTGCTAGTTTGATTTTTCATGTCATGCATTGAGAAGTGCTATTTTGATTTTACATGTCATGCATTGAGAAGTGCTATTTTGATTTTTCATGTCATGCATTGAGAAGTGCTATTTTGATTTTACATGTCATGCATTGAGAAGTGCTATTTTGATTTTACATGTCATGCATTGAGAAGTGCTATTTTGATTTTACATGTCATGCATTGAGAAGTGCTATTTTTTATTTTTCATGTCGTGCATTGAGAAGTGCTATTTTGATTTTACATGTCATGCATTGAGAAGTGCTATTTTGATTTTACATGTCATGCATTGAGAAGTGCTATTTTTTATTTTTCATGTCGTGCATTGAGAAGTGCTATTTTGATTTTACATGTCATGCACTGAGAAGTGCTAGTTTGATTTTTCATGTCATGCATTGAGAAGTGCTATTTTGATTTTACATGTCATGCATTGAGAAGTGCTATTTTGATTTTACATGTCATGCATTGAGAAGTGCTATTTTGATTTTACATGTCATGCATTGAGAAGTGCTATTTTGATTTTACATGTCATGCACTGAGAAGTGCTATTTTGATTTTTCATGTCATGCATTGAGAAGTGCTATTTTGATTTTACATGTCATGCATTGAGAAGTGCTATTTTGATTTTACATGTCATGCATTGAGAAGTGCTATTTTGATTTTACATGTCATGCACTGAGAAGTGCTATTTTTTATTTTTCATGTCATGCATTGAGAAGTGCTATTTTGATTTTTCATGTCATGCAGAGAGAAGTGCTAGTTTGATTTTTCATGTCAATGTCCTGGAATATGGCAATGCATTAAGATTCTTTTGATTAACACAATGATATAATTCAAAATGTCTTTGACTGAATTCACTATAATTCCAAATTAACAATTTAGTCCAAGAAGTATTAATGAGCACTTAATAATTCTAGTGAATAATAACTTGAATAAATAATTTCAACCAAAGTTGAATCTAACACAAAAATAAGACTGATTCTGCTTCAGATGTAAAAGCAAGAATGAATACTTTTGTCAAATAAGCAACACTGATATAAAAAGCTATGACATAATAACAGAACCAGGATGTAGGTCAAGACGTTTAGGAGTTTCCAAGTGAAAAACTTTATGTCCTAGGCTCAGATTCAAGTAAACATGTTTATCTCCATTAATAATGATTTGAATATTTACTTTAGAATCAAAGAAAGAAATTTTAGCTATGCATTATGTTCTTTGATAGATGAAAATTAGTTTTTATGGCATTCCTCAACATCCATGAACATCTTGTCTATATCATGCATGACGGTTCTGAACAGTTTGGTTCTGCATCTTATTTACATTAGAGTTAAAAATATCAGATATGGAACAAAAGCCTTCATACCTAATGGAATCACCAAGCTGTGGTAGTTCACCAAAGCCTTCATACCTACTGGAATCATTAAGTTCCAGTAATTCACCAAAACCGTCATACCTGCTGGAACCACACAGATGCAGTAATTCCAACTGTAAAGACATCATTAGTAATATTTTACAATCATGCAGGAGTTAAGATGGTGGTTCAGGAGTTAATATGGTGGTTGCTCTTTCAACCAATTAATCCTGCAACCACATAAGGGGTGGGGACATAATTTGGACTGGATTAAAACATAACAGTAAACCTTGAAATAATATGAAATACATCTTCTAAAAGATCAATAAATGTAACAATTATTTTAAAACAAAACACTAAAAGTATCTCATATGACAACACAAGGTATAGTGATTATTTGCACATCAAGCTCACCTAGCAAAACCAAACATCTCACTATGTCATTAACATATTCATTAAACATCTCATGATGTCTTTAATATACTCAGCAAACATCCCATTGTGTCATTAATACACTCAGTAAACATCACACTATGTCTTTAACGTACTCAGGAAACATCCCACTATGCCATTAATATACTCAGAAAACATACCACTATGTCATTAATATACTCAGAAAACATCCCACTGTGTCATTAATATACTCAGCAAACATCTCACTGTGCCATTAATATCCTCAGTAAACATCACACTATGTCTCTAATATACTCAGGAAACATCCCACTATGCCATTAATATACTCAGCAAACATCTCACTATGTCATTAACATACTCAGTAAACATCCCACTATGCCATTAATATACTCAGGAAACATCCCACTTTGCCATTAATATACTCAGCAAACATCTCACTATGTCATTAACATACTCAGTAAACATCCCACTGTGTTGTTTATATGCTCAGGAAGTATCCCACTATTCATTAATATAATCAGCAAACATCCCACTATGTCATTAATATACTCAGTAAACATCTCACTATGTCATTAACATACTTAGCAGACTATGAACATGCGAAATCGTTGGAACCAATCGCGTAATTTCTTCCAAAAAGTGTGTCACGTGGACATGACATCACACACAAAACCAAACTCAGCAGCTGTAAATATGGCGTCAAAAGATGAAAATCGACCATCAAGAATGAACACTGGCGTGCCCAGTACTTCTGGAAGTACACATTATCAGAAGTTACGCAGTGAGAGCAGTGAACAGGTTTGTATTTCAATTTCTTGAAAAGATTACACCAATGTGTGTATTATAGACGTACCAAACAGCTGCCAATTATAAATTATCATCTCATCCGTACCCACCCACCCACCCGAAACGGATGGTCTATTAAAGAAAACAAAATGTGATTTTATTCATAGCCGTTTGAAAGAGGAAATATTTTAGAATTCTAGTTAGTTACTCCTTTCCCATGGATTATGTTGTTCTAGTTTAAAACCTATATTAACAATTTGAATCGTCCTTTAAAACACCGAACAGCTGCCGTTTACCACGTCTGGAAAGACTATAAGCACTGCCGCCGTGTATATAATTTACGTAAAGCTATTCGTAAGCTGCCGCATACCTCGTAACACGATATACGTAATATACTCGATATTTGCAAGTTACTGTTTAAACTTTTACAAATAAGAATGTTTAAATGAATATTGAGTGAATCTCATTGGTGGAAAGTTCAGTATTGTCGCCCAATAATTGCACTTTATTAATAGTTAACTCATTTGTATGACATATCAAATTAAATAATGAATTAAACAAGACTCCAGCTTCTTAGTTTATTTTATAAGGTTTATTTAGTATAAGCGGTATATAATACAGCATATGGTATAAAGGTAAATTCTACGTAAATCTAAGAAAAGGAATAATATACTCAGACCAGTATATGAAAATGTTACTATATGGCCCTGTTTTATGATCTTTTCCAGTGATAGTAATCACTTTAGTTCTCAATAAAAGAAGGTAAACTAATTTTTGCACCAAGATCAATGAGTTGCTCTGATAACATTTCCTTTTTTAGATTGGCAATCCGAGATAAATAGTCATACATTATTTCATATGATTTGAATACAGAACTCTGCCAACCATTCAACATACTTAGGTAATAATGAGACATCATTTTAAATGTCATATTTATATCTAAGACAAGATTTAATGTTTGTTCCATCTTCTTCATCTTGTTTTAGTTGAATTTAGCATCAGCTTCCAGAGTACAAGTAGGGATATGAAACTGGTTAGTTTTTTCAATATTTTTTGACCAAATTAGGTTGGCCTTTTAAGGCATGTATTGGTGTTATGTTGAATACCCCCTCCTTTCTCTCTACATACATACATCCATAAATATGCTCAATGATTGTATACAGTGTCAATAGCCTAGTGGTTAGAGCATCTGCCTTGGATGCGTGAAGTTGTAGGTTTGAACCCCAGTCGAGTCATACAAAAGACTTTAAAAAATGGTACTAACAGCTGCCTTGCTTGGCGTTCAGCATTAAGAGGTTAGTGTTAAGACTGGTTGTCCTGGATTCAGACATAGCGATATGACTGAAAACTTGTAAAAGCTATTGTTAAAAAAATAATAAACACCCATATACAGTGTCATATACATGTGGCCATACTGTGTTTTTTTATTTATTAATTGGTTAGGTTAAATCACTGCATGTAAACTTCCATCTCCACCCAGCATTTTATGAAGGATATTATTTTCTTGCAGGTGTTTGTCATGGGTGTTCCATCAGACCGTCCGGAACTTGGTATATACACAGCAACAATGCAGCAAAACAAAGGTAGTTCTCTAAGTGTGCATTGATTATCCATTTCCATATGACTAACAGAAAAGTTTTAAATTACTAAGCAACTATATTTGCAGATTGTCCTCCATAACAGTTCTGATACATATAGTGCTTTCATTAAGCTTTGGTTTCTAAAGGCTGAAATAGTTTTGTTTCTGTTGTTTTATCTTCACAAAAGACACTTCAAATATTGTTCAAAGTGGAGAGGTAAATGAGTTGTTACTATGATGAAATGTCCATTAATGCATACAGTGTCCAAGAAAATGTTTCTAAAATTAATATAAATGCTAGATTCTTGTATGGTTGTATAAAGTAACTTAAAATTGGTATGCAAGGATCTATCCCTCAAATCTCCAGGTGTTTCCAACAGTTTTAAAGTTAAGAATGTATAAGAGACATTCAGTGAATGGTGAAACACTGGAAACTCATAGTGAAAACCAAACTTGAGACGATATGACATCTTATTTTGACAATAAATATAATCATTTAAGGAGCTGTGACTGATTTAAAAAATGATGCAAATGCAGTGTTTTGTAGTCAAAACTTATCAAATCATTGGAATCTTAGCTGTTTAATACCAGTAGTTTAACCCTGTGCAGGCCTGTTATGGATTGGTTACTTCACAATAGTACTTTGGTGACATTTTGTTTTCACCCCCAACATAACAAAAGTTGACAAAAGATGTATAAATGGATTCCATCTTGCCGTCTGTGTATTAGACTGTCAAGCACATTTTCAGTTTAAGAGCTTCATTCCCAAACAATTCAAAATATAACTTGTTAGCCTTATTAAGCTGTTGATTCTGATGTGCCTTTTGCTATTTACAATTTTTCTTTCTGAATATTTGTAAAATAATTTTTCCATGTCCTTGTCCATCCATCCATTATCCTCACATTTATTTGTCTCACCACAAATCATAACGTGTTTTAATACAGACTGTCAGGGTTGTTAACCTGTATGGCTTGCATTAATTAGATAAGATTTAAGCAACATAAATAACCTTTATTATCCATAACAGAACACTATTTTTGAGCTAGTTCACCATCAAACTCACCAAATTTGTCTGCTATGTAAGCATTATACATTTTCATGGACTTGAGACTGTTAACTAATATTAAATTTGATTTTGTTTAAATCACAAGAAACTACTGTTTCAGGTTAATATTCCAAACTAAATGTTAATGTAAGAAAATATATTTTTTACAATAAAAAAATTTGAAAGGGAAATACGTTATAAATTGATAATGATAACCATGCAACAGCACATCCAGAAAGGAACCTGCATATATTCTCACACATTAGTTCATGAAATACATATTTCAATATTTTGTATTATTCATGGTCAGTATTATTGTCTTTTTCATGCTTTTATAATTTCCTTGCCCTGTTAAAACAATCGGGTTCAACAAAAGACATTAGAAGCCTTTATATGCAGTGGCCCCCCTCTTGAATGTCTCTTTGACCGGTGTCCACCCACCTTTTATGGCCAGAATTCCATGGCACTGAAGAGTTCCTGTTTAAAAGTATCTCCAAGAAAGTCCACCCCTCAAATGCAAACAGCAGCAATTACAATTGTGCACAAATGTAAGATTTTCACTTCACAAGTGGCAACATTTTATTTTAATATGTGTCTGAAACCAATATTTGATTGGTACAGTAAGTAACATGATTATCTCTACTGATGTCTATTTCCCAATGTCAGATTTGAGTGTACCACTAAGGTTAATATATAATTATCTATAAATGCCAGGATTACAAAATGGTCTTCATGGGCTAAAAATAGATTTGTGGATTAGCACACAGGAAGAAATTAACCTTGAACAGCACTGAGTACTAGACAAAGACCAGAAAATCATGAGACAACTCATGCATCACTTCCTTTATAAACTAGGCATTTTGTCCACAAAAGTTTCATCTTCATAATCAATTGCAGTACTGCACCATTAGCAAAAAAGGAAAAAAATCATTACAAAACTTTAACAGTTCATCACGAAAATGGAGACATTACTTTAAAAGAAAAGTTAAAGTCATTCGACTCAACATCCTTGGCGGTGGTGTGTGGGGCCCAAATCGCTTCATGTTGGAAAGGCTCCAATCCAATACATTTTTTGTAACAGATAAGGAGGATATTCATCAGCATTGGAAAATGGAGTAAACGGAAAGAGCATTGTATATGTACCAAGATTTAAATGACATTTTTGAATGTTTCTGCAATTTGCATGATAAATATACCTCACTTGCATTTCATTCTTAAGTCGAGAAAAAGAATTATTCAGTTGTTCAATTGAAATAAGTCTGTTCTTAAGACAAAAACATTTTAATAATTAATGCTGCTTTTAAATGAAGATGTTAAATGCTTTGAAGTTGTATGTAACTTTCTTACTACCGTACTATGTACATTCTGTACACTTATGCACAAAACATTTAGTCCTCAATTGAAAAGGCCACATAATAAGAACAGTACCAGTGTGTGTATGTGTATATATATGTATATACATACACTTCTTATACATTTGAAAGATCCTTTTATCTTCAGTCAGTTTTGTTAAGGTGGTGGATAAGATGTAGATATGTAGAACTAATAATATATTGGTGGTGTGAATATTTCTATAGATAATGATGAAGTAAACAGTTGTGTGCAGTGTCTGTAAACTGCCACAAACTGGTTTTAATTATATATGATCTTTTTATTTCGTGTGTTTACAGAGTGGACTTCCAACCTCAGACGTAACATGGAATTATGTCATGCAGCAGTGACTCGGCAAAAAAGCATCTTACATGTTCCTTTTGGAGAAGAGTATGATGGACATGGCAATAGCAGGATTGTCAGAAGGCTATGCATATGGTGTTTTATTTCACCAGGGACGTCTGCACTATTTATGATTTTTTTTAAAGCGGCATTTTCAGTGGATTCTTTGAAAGCAAAGGTAATCACATCATCACAACATTATAGCTACATTTGAGATTCATGAAAGCAAATGCTCATGCTTTTGGGACATTCAAACTGGCTCCAAATTACTGGATGGTTAACTGGTGATCAAAGAACAGAGTACATTGTGCTTATGTTTGTGAGCATTTGTCAAATTCTATTCTACGACATCTTTTTGTAATTGTATTTATTCTATATTTGACCTATGACCACCTTAAATAAACCACAGGGGAGGGATAAAAACTATCATACCCTAGTTGCAGCTATAAAAGTATAAAAATGTATGTTGAAATATCAGTTAAGTTAGAACAGTGTAGTTTAAAACCTTGTTTATCCCACTGATAGGAAAGTTTTTAGATTTTATTTCATTTAGCATTAAACTGAAATTAAGACTGTCAGAGAACAGTTATTAATCTTCTGATGTGTGTGGTTAATGAAATCACATTAGGCTTACAGTAATGTTATCTTTAACATTGTCATTTTGTCAAAATTTACAGATATAGCTTTTTTATCAGGTTATCAGTTTATACAAATATTTAATGTTCTTTTCTCCTTGTTAAAGACAATCTATTGATTATATATATATATATATATATATATATATATATATATATATATATATATATATATATATATATATATATATATATATATATATAATTGTATTGCATCTGATAAACATTGTTAACTTTTCATTCTGAAGCAGTATAGTGGATGAGTCTTTGTCTGCATGATTTGTTATCTCCAGAATCGAGGCACAACATTTTACCTATAAATCTTTCTCTTTCAAGGTTTGGATATTATCAAACAGGCGCTTGAATGCGATAGAAACGAGGATTTTTTTTTGGAAAACATATTTACATTGGATGATATCAAAGCAGCTGAAGGAGAATACTTTAATTTGCTAACCGAGAAACGCAAAAAGCTGCCAGAGCCAGGTTTGTGCATTATTCAAGGCTTTTTCTTACTAATACATGACCAAATATACCTGTAGCTTGCCAGCTTTCTAGTTAATACTGAAGTGTTTAGAAGCCACAAAATCAACTATCTTAAAACCTAACTTTGAACAAAAATGAAGTGAGATCAAGATAGGCATTGTTGATGTGAAATGTGAACAGAAGATTGTCTTTAATGTTTAATAGTGCATTTAATTTTATACTTTGTAGTGTTGGTACCATAGTAATATACACTTACCAACTCCTACTTCAAGTCTGAGAATACAGCTTAAACAGAAGAATGTCTTGTAGTGTCCATAAGACAAGTACATCATTTGGATGTCAAGTAATTTTTATTTCAAGAGGTACATGAGGAAACAAAGTAGAACACATGATCTTATGAGTGATAAAAATGGAAAATATGTCATTTTATAAGAGAAAATTAGCCATAAACCAAAATGGCAACAACATCAAAGCAATTTAACCAGACCTTCAAATTGTTAAATATTAAGCAGCTACAGTAAGGAAACAAGTAAGATAAAGTGAATGACATCCACAAAGAGCACTAAACCCGCAAACAAAATTGCACCATTCATCCCAGTAAAACCTTTATACTTTATGTACATTTTACAGAAATTTAACATCTATACCTTGTATAATTTACCATGTATATAACTTGCATCGAAATAGTCACGTTTAGTTCTTTTGACAGAGGGTATGGATCTTTTTTAGTGCATGCTGGCAAGTAGATGCATGCCATAACCTACATTTGATTGTCTGTGGTGAGCAAGTTAAACACAGTAACATTATGCTTATAGTGTTTTTTTTTTTTGTTTTTTTGTTTCATTACAGAGTCAAAGAAATTATCATCCACAGGAAGAAGGTATTCCGAAATACTGTTCCAAAATAAATACAGTATTAGGAAGTCGTTAGATCATCTTCTTCATCACATACAAACAAATATTTTCAAAGAAAATAATTTTGAGTGTATGGGGGTGATGGTGTACATAGAGAAGAAAAAGAGCTACAAAGACAAGCAGAATGCGAAGTAAGTATTAAGAAGAAATATCCATCTTTCATTTTCCATTTGTTATAACCATGCCCATATACTAATTCATATATGTCTATCCTTCCTTCCATTCAGCACACTGTCAAGACAATTAGTCTCTCATATATTTATGTGAGTTGCCATAAAACATGTTATATGTACTGGTCATTACCTAAATATGCACCAACTGTCCAGTCACTTTGCCCCTGCTGTTGTTGTAGGGTTTAACGCCATTTTTCAGCACAAGGCTATACATGGCGGCCAGTATTAATGGTGGAGGAAGAACCCGGAAAACCCCCAGAAAGAACCACCGACCGACGATAAGCTACCGGCAAGCTTTCTCACATAACCACATTATCCGAATCTGAGACTCATTTGCCCCTGCAATTTTTATTATATGTATTGCTCTTTCTGTCATTGAATGTCACAGTCTTGTTAGTATAGTTAGCATGGGTTGATGTGACACAGACTTTTTCCATTGGCTGGTGTGACCATCTTGTGTGAAAATCAATTGGCCCTGCAGAAAATCAACTGGCTCTCCCAATCAGAGGAAAATAATGATGGAGGAAAATTTAATTGGGCCGATGGCCATCAATTTTAAATGACCATCCTCAGAACCCACGGGTATTCGTCTGGCAAGCCAGCAACAAAATTGCCCCCTGAACTAGTCCTTTTGTTTTTTATTGGACTAGGAACTTGGTAAATCCTATGGTCATTATCAGAAGATACATATATTAATGAATCAGTGTGCTTCTGCAATTTTTGTTCATTTTTCTTGTGTAGATTAATGCAGTGCATGATACAAACTTGTGAGAGCAAATTGTACAACTTCTTTATGGATTGTAATGAAATTCAGTACAATATTATGTTCATTAACAAATAATGCATATATCAAATCACTGTTCCGCTAATTAACTTTAGAATTATTGCCCTTTATTGACTTCAGTCTAAAGACAGTGCATAATATAATCTAATGAATCATCTAATCTTTCAGATTGCCATGACATTTGGAAAAATGTTTTCATCATTATCGGAAGTTGCATACGTTGACAAATCTCTGCTGCTATTTCAGTTAGAGCTAGTTACTTTCTTAGATTAATGTTTGATAGGATTTTGTGAAGTTAGTTTGTCTCACATTTTTCATTGGATTGCCATGTAACTGCATGTTACAGTCATCATTTGAAAATGTTCATATAAACAGTTCACTTTGCTTTTGCAATTTTAGTCTCATGTATTGTCGTGCAGCAGAATGCATTGTTAAAATCTTGTCAGTGCTACCGATTGTGGTGCCTTTTTGAAAGGATCATGAAAATTGGCACGTGTGACAATATTCATCTAAAACTGCATGTACAAATCTTTGTGCTCCCATGATATTTGTAAGGGTTGTGGACATTTTTGGATTACAGTTGGATACAGTGTATGACCAAATTTTGTTAATGCAGTTACTCAAAGTATTTAGTGGATTGCCCTGAAACTTGGTACTTGTTCAGCTCATCATGAGAAGATAAGTTTCTTTACAGGCATTTCACTTGCACTTTTTTAAAAACAGTTGTGCACTGTTAAGCTCTACACGTCTTCATCATGGGCTAGGGGTGTGATGTTGAGGAGGCATTGGTATATTTATATGATCAAATCACTCACATTTCCTCTAGCTGTGAGCATCATTGTTAGTAGCCTTTTCAAAAAAAAAAACAAATACAATTCGTTAGGTTAACTGCATTGTATGTGAACTTGATTCTTTTAATGAGTGTGTCTTTGCAGCTCAATTGCTGACTTAGTTATTGGTCTTTTTTAATAAGAACTGAATCTGTACAATACCCGTTTGATAACCTAATTACTGGAAGAAATATTCAATATTGTGTTTGTGAGTGATCACTGTTACATGCTACCATTCAAGTATGTGCATGATATTGTTGAAATGTGACATGAGTAATTGACTTATGATCATTTTTGCAGTGTACAAAATTGATTGAAATCTCATGATGGGTTTGGCTTTATACTATTTGCAATCTGTAACAAATACACTAAAGAGAAAAAATTGGTACTTGAGATTTTCAATTGCTTTTGTAGTGTAGTCATTTTGCAGGGTCTTACGTTTTGCATAAAATCTCCATCGAGAAATATTAATCACAGATTTGTTTCAACTAGCATGCAATAAAAGAATAATATGTTTTCTTTTCCTACATTTCATTTTTTTTTCTGCCAGTAAATGTTTTGATGGGACTGCCTTTCAGGCCGCTTTTGAAACTCACAGAACTGAAGTTTGTATGTGCCAACAAGTTACATTCTCAGATGTCTTTGTTCCACTTGAATATCCAGTTTCATGGGATCAGCAGCTTCAATATATCTCCATGTTTCCAAATTGGCATAAATGGCAGCACAAGACAGTTTCTTATTCCCAGTGGCTATCAATTCCAGATATGAAAGAAAAGTATAAACCTGCTTCACTAAGGAATCAGGTGCTGTACAATTTTAGAGAGGGTAACATGGATAAGTTCTATTCCATTTGCTCCAAATATAAAAACATTGCCTTAGATCCAGCTCAGTCTACTTCCACATTTGAAAGTTTACCCGAGTCATCTGATTATGGTGACATAGTTCCCCCTGCATCCAAACGCAAACGTCATGAACCTACTAGATGTTTGACAATTGAAGAATTGATGACAAACATACACACTGTAGACCCTCAGTTTTCTTCAGAAAATATAGCTGAAGAAAGATCTTATGATAAATTCAAATATGCAATGATTGAAAATGGTCATGTAATTTGGCGACGTAGTGCAGCTAATGTGAATATTTTTACAATGAATGAAGTTAGTATGACAACTGGACTGTTTCAGGAAGACTGTTATGTTCATTTGACCAAAACAGATATAGATAACTGAATTGTCTTGTAGCTGTGGAATGTATGGCATATCACTGCAGTTAGCCGTAATAAGTATACCTCAGGAAAATCTTTATGAGATAGATCTGAGTGATGTGAAATGCTGCCATATGAGACTTTTTAATGAATTGATCAGTGACCATATACCTTCTCTATTAAATAATTCTTCCAGGTCAGAAAATAAGATAATTGAAAAACTTGAAGCTGCCAAAGATAAATTAATGAGCCTATTTGCCAGATGCCAACCTCATCTGATAAAACTTTGAAGTTCTCAGTGTATTCTGATGATGACAAAACATGTACTTTTGTTCATATCACTGACAATAGTCTATCTTATCAGACTGGATTTTGTAATGCACTTTATTCATCTTCAAAATGTAAAGTTCTCCGTCTTGACAATGCTGAGACCCTTTGTCCTCACCTCAATCAATTGAAAGTCCATGCTGACACATGGATGGATCTACTGATGGGATCAGGCCAGATACAATTACAGTGGTGTGTTCTTGGCAAGGTACTTTGCCCTAATAAACTACATTGTGTTGATGTACTGTAAAATGCCAAACCAAACTTAATTTGGGAGAATGTATTTAAAAGAGAATGAAATAACCAATATTAAATAAGGGTCTATGGTAAAATGCATTCAGGTAGCTCAATATTATGCTCGTGATCACATCAACAACTGACATAAATCATTACAACAATTATACAAGCTATATGCATGTAACAGAAGTAAATTACCTGTAATTACCATTTATTATTGGTTACAGTTTTAATTAGATAGTCACCATACATTATTTTTCTAGTGTATCTTTCATCAGTTCTTTTACTTATTATGAGTGGGAGCGTGAACATACTGTTTGAGAAAAATCTATGATGTTTACATGAAAAAACTGAGGTTATCTGTGAGTTTTGTATGGAAGAGTTAGTGCATTATCAACTAGTGTGTAATAAAGGAAGGATAAATTGCTTGGAGAAAAAAAAGTTATTGCCTAAAGAAAACATCTGGAATACAGAATAATCATCGTCTTTGTGACTTCCATTATTTGTATGGACCAAGGATGGATGTACTTTCATTGATTGACTATCATACAGAGTTGTCATATTCATATTACTTATTATGGAAAATTATACAATATATGTACTAATTGCTTATCCATAATTTAAATCAAATTTCATTCTAAAACAATTGTATCATTGTCAGATTTTTCTGCACATGTTAATGGGATTCTGTACAGGTTCAGATGGACCAGGACTAGACAGTTAATATCACATCCTGTACACAATAAATAAAAGTACATTTACTTTGGTTATGCTGCATCTTCAGGAAATATTTGTCACATTGCAACAAGAAATTTGGTTAAATTTTGGTCCTTGAACATTCACTGTCTGTTCATACTTTTCCTCAGTCATATTTGAATTACTTAAAGTTTTGTTTAATTGATTGATTTCAGGTAGGATATGTCTTTCCTAATGGAGAGACAATTGCAGTATCCCATATTTCCACTGTATATACATGTCATGGACCTGTAAAACACAAGGTATAAATTTTTGCTTTATTTTCTTCTTTCAATGAGCTTCAATTCATTGATGATGAACTAACTCATCTTTTAAGTAACCACTTTATTAGAAAGCATGGCATTTTTATTTGTTCCTATCTATTCATATCTATGTCTTTCTGTCAAAGATTGTTAGCATAAATATGCACACAAAAAACATTTTATACCGACAAATGAAAAATATGTTGTTGCTTATATTGGCATGCATAAGTCCTTTTTATCAAGCGAAGATGTATCGACTAAGTTATGGGGATGTGGGAGAATAACACTGGACAACAAATTTTTACAAAAGTCATGTTACTGAAATAAAATTAGTCAATTCTTATCAATTTTTATGTGCTGAACACGAATATGACAGTCAAATTGCAAAATTGGCTCTAGTTTTTTTGTAATCTGCAAGAAATTAATGTTTACATAACGAAATGCATTCCAATAGTAAAAGGTCAACTGTAATAGCCTACCTATAAAAAATCAAGTCATTGACTACATCTTAGATTTCTTCGCCTGTCTCTTGTACAGCTGTTCGGGAGCATCTCTGAGGAGTGTCCAGCAGTAGTCAGCCAGCATTGTAGTGGACCATTTTCCCTGGTATCTTTGTTCCATTGTTGCGATATCTTGATGAAAACGTTCGCCGTGTTCATCACTAACAATACCACAGTTGCTAGGAAAGAAATCCAAATGGGAATGAAGGAAGTGAATCTTTAGAGACATATTGCAGCCAAGTTTCTTATACTTCATCAACATGTCTTCTACTAGTTCCTTATAGTTTTCTGCCCTAACATTTCCGAGGAAGTTTGTAGAAACTAGGCGAAAAGCATTCCATGCTTGTTTCGCGTCACCTTCCAGCAAGTTGTTGAACCGGTCATCTTTGAAAAGCTCTCGAATCTGAGGACCCACAAAAACTCCCTCTTTAATCTTTGCTTCGCTGAGTCGAGGGAATTTTTCATGCAGGTATCGGAATGCTGGCAAAGTCCGGTCAATGGCTTTCACGAAGTTCTTCATCAAACCTAGTTTGATGTGAAGGGGTGGTAGCAAGATTTTCTGAGCCTCAACCAGAGCTGGGTGTTGGATATTCTTCTCTCCAATGGCTACATTCTGCCTGTGAGTCCATTCCTTCCTCATGTAGTGCATTTCCCTTGCTCGGCTATCCCACTCGCATAAGAAACACATGTATTTTGTATATCCTTGCTGCAGTCCCATTAAAAGGGCAACTACCTTCAAATCACCACAGAGGTGCCAGCTGTACTTGTTATACTCAATGGAATTCAGTAGCTGCTTTAAGTTATCGTATGTCTCTTTCATGTGGACAGCATACGCTACTGGAATAGATGGAAGAATGTTTCCATTGTGCAAAAGCACAGCCTTGAGACTCAGTTTCGAAGAGTCCACAAATAGTCTCCATTCTTGTGGGTCATGAGTGATTTTTAAAGCATTCATGAGGCCCTCAATATCGGAACAGAATATCAGATTACTTTCCTTTCTGAAGAAAGGCTCCAATTGCTGGTGGCGCTTTCGATATGCAGTAATTGTGACATCTTCTTCTAGAAGATTCCATTGTTGGAGTCTTGATCCTAGCAATTCTGCCTTGTTCTTTGATAAGTCCAAATCACGAATCAGGTCATTTAGTTCTTCCTGTGTTATTCTGTGTGGGGTTGATGATGCACCACAGTGAAAATCTGGATCACTGCATGCTGATGGACCAGGAGAAGAACAGGTCGACTCACCTTTGTCTTCGTCAGATGAATCAAGAGAATATTCTGCTGGAGGTTCTGGAATAGGAAGTCCCTCACCATGTGGAACTGGTCTCAATGCAGACGGAATGTTTGGGTAGACTATTCTCGACTGCTTTCGCTTCGTTATTCCGCCGGAAAGAGGAGGAACCAAGCAGAAGTAACAGTCATTTAGGTGGTTGCTTGGCTCTCTCCACACCATTGGGACTGCAAACGGCATTGATGACCTTTTGCAATTCAACCACTGTGAAAGCTGTGTTGTACATGTAGCACATCATATATGCGGAGCCCAAGGCTTGTCTTGGTCACCAACCTTGCATCCGAAGTAAAGATGATATGCCTTCTTCACTTGAGAATTGATACTTTTCTTCTGGTTGGCAAATGTCACTTCCCCACAAATATAGCAAAAATTGTCCGCGGTATTAACACACTTTCGAGGCATTACTGTTCTTTATTGTACGTAAATGGATAAAATAATAAGTTTTATGTAACAGTAGCTTGAACTGTCTCGCACAACGTCTAAAATATTTTAAATGCTGAACCTATCTGATTGGGCTTTATATAGTACACTGCTTACGTCAGCTTCAGCAGCCGCCTGGCATTAGTATAATAGGCCTACACATGTATAGTACACTGCTGACGTCAACTTACTTCAGCAGCCGCATGGCATTAGTATTGCATTGCATCAGAAAATGATGCAATCAACTGTGGATGATGTGAGCATGATGGTATTATGCAATGTTACATCATTATTCCGGATGTTGCTGCAGTCCTACTGGAGAAATTTACACAGTGAAACATAGAAAATGAGGTATATGAATATCTTCAAAACGAGAGCCAATACAAATTTTTCACGGTTATATTCGTGTTCGGCACACCAAAATACTACAGATTAGGGCCTTTTCAAGTCAGTAATGATTTCACTGTTGACCAGTGTAATCTTTCTATTGCTTTACAAACCCAAATCTAGTTCTTTGAAAACTCACAAATTTCACAACATGCATTAGCATCTAATTTTATGATATTAAAAGATTGACTTCAGTGGTCAAGACAGTGTACTTGCCTTAGTGTTTCCAGCAGTATAAAAGATAATAGTCTTAACTTTTTATCAGTGAGGAATCTGTTTTTACATTTGTGTTGTTTGTATAATGTTTTATTTATTTGGTAAATGATACATTTTGTGTGTGTGTGTGTGTGTGTGTGTGATTTTATATTTAGATTTGTTATCACAGTTGTTTAAGTGTTAATCAGGATTCTGATATTTCTTATTTTGTATTTAGATTTGGTATCGCCGTTGTTTAAGTGGCACTCGGGATTGTGACATAGGTCCAGGAGAGAGAGAGGCCATCCACTTTCTTACCAGGGATACTAGAGCTGACGATGAAATTGGCTGGGACTTTGTGGACCATGTTCTGAACTCATATATATTTCTTTTGGCTTCTATTGTACAATCATGAATAGCTTCTACAAATGTGTCAGTCATAATTCTGCTTCTTTTATGTCAAATAATACTTTTATTGCTTGTTTTTTTTTCCTGGATAAGTAAGTTCAATTTAGATTATAGACAGCCTTGTTCCGTTTGCAAATTTAGTCCAAAAATGTTAGCTGCTGATGGAACTAAGATAGGCATCAACATTCGACATTCAACAGTTGTACCAATAGAGACTCCAACGAATGACTTTACAATAGATCCTTGTCATCGAAGGAATAAGAGGGCTTTCATTAGCTTTTGCCCAGGGTGATCATGATTCAAAGGATAAAGCTCAGAGTAGAAACTCTACCTTTCTAAGAAAGTGCTTGGTACCTTGGGCAGTGCTAATGAGCTACCTTTAGAAAAGGAAAAAAACCGAAATGATATTCTGTTATAACATGTTGATAGAAACTTTCACTCACTGTTGAATATTTTTATGCAAAATGGTTGTAGCAACGGAGTATTGAGAAAGTTAGCAGTTCTTTTCATGATATTGTCTTCAAATAATTCCATTTCAAGCATTATTCCCTATCGATTTGTTGACGACTTCCAATCTATTTTGAATTTACTTAGGAAAAATTCAAATTTAGACATAAATGTTATAAACAGAGTTGCCAAGTTTTCTCCTGAAATTAGAGATGTATTATTTGCAGTCACGAATACTTGTATATGTTCAGCAACTTTAGAATTTTTGGACCATCTGGTGTCAAGAGTGAAACAGCTTTTTTCAAACTGTAAAGAACCAGACCAAATTAATCCTAAACCAGGTAGTTATAATCCTGCTAAATTTGGGAGAGCATATTACTTCACCCCCCTATGGTAAGCAGTTAAGAGACACTCCAAAATACACAATGGATAAAATATCTCATAATAGTACTTATGATGATGAACCTGCAAGAGCTGAAGAAAAATGCCATAAAAATTACCCTGAAGTGGGAAGGAAGGGTACAACATACTTATTTCTCTGGTTTGACCCACAGCATTATGGGCATTGATGTGGATATCATATGACACCAGGACATGAAGGGAGAAAAGATCCTGCTTGTTCTGCTTATGCATACATGGAAAATGCCCCAGAAGAAATATTTTATGATTTTAGTTGCCATCTTGAGGAGTACTGTTTGAATCGAGAACCTGGTTTTTGGAAAAACACGTTTTTTTTTCATGATACATTTCATGGCTTTTCCCATAAGTGTCCACCAGTATACAAGTCATCACGTCTCATGTTGTTAAAAAAAATTAACACTGAAATATGTGAGCAAACAAATGCTTTTCTTCAGCACATCAAATATTCAGCAAGAGCTATGGGAATGGGTAAATTCAATCACTACTTGCAGTTTTTTATGCACCAATGGAGCCAGAAGAAAAAGAAGAACTTCTGCAAAAAATGTACATTAGCTTTCAGTTATGTTGGTTGATACACTAATCACACTGTACTTATATCAGTCTAGTACAACAAATTTAATATGCATGATTTACTGTGCAAATGGATGTACCATATTTGAGCAGATTATTGTCCCTGTCTATAATATGCATCGTAAGACTATTTTAAGGCAGTTCTCTTACAAAATGGATATATTTATATTGCAAGTTGTTTGAGAATAAAATATGTTGACAGTAGAATAAAATATGTAGATCCTTCAAGTTTGCTGGTTTTGGATAATCTATAAATATTTTGATATGTTTGTTACGAATTTCAGATAGTGTTGTGGTTAGCACATGATATACCAAATCTGTTCTTAAGTTAATTAAACAGACCAGTGGTAAAACTGCAGTGATTAGTATTTCATCTATTTTCCAAGACTCTTAAATTGAGTATACATTGAACATGTTGTCCCCATGTATTTGTAACCTGTACAAAAGTGTCAGTACCTAATTATAATGTGACACATTGTCCCCACATATTTGTTACATGTAACAGTCTGTCCTCCTTTATCATGTGACAGATTTTCGTACGGCATTTTTTTTACAGTTATGTGGAAAAGTGTAAAGTCGTATACATTATCTTTTCTTAAATTTAAAAGAGATTAATTCATATGAAACCTCTTTGTATCATTTTCATTCCCAATTGTTTTATTGTGGTCATTTTCTAAGATGATTTGATGCTTAAGGATTTTGTAGACTTACTTACTTCATGAAAATACCCAAAATGTTTTTTCTGTAACTACCAATGTAATGCTGATTATGTCACTTATCAGGTACCAATGAGTCTTCTGTCATAGATTTAAAGTGGACTTTTTTACACATTTTTTTGTAAAATATGAATGTTAAGTTCAGAGATTTTTAAACAGGAAGTAATAGGCATATGTTTTTGGTAGAAAAATATTTCCTGTACATGTATCAGTTGCTGTGAGAAGAATGGAATTTTATGAGAGCGTGTGTTCTGCTTAAGGAAAATTTAGACTTTACATGATTGGAAATTATGTCTTATAGTACTTTGCCTAATGCGTGGTATTTCCAGTATGTGTGTGTGTGTGTGCTTAAGATTTATGTACCCCAATTACAATTCTGGGTAAGAAAGGTTCATAACCATTATACAGTTAAAAAGGAATAGAATATACTTGATAACATGTTAGACTGATAACTTGTAAATAGACATTTTTATTTTCGAGAACTGTACTTAAATCATTTTGTTGCATTTATAAGGCTGGTCATCTCTGGAAAATAATGCATTTATGTTTTCCATAACAGTACTTGGATCCATGCATTGTTTAGGATTTGACATGCATTTATATTTGAGATCTGTATTATTTTGTTCAGTGAATGGTTATTGTTTGTATTTAAGAATTGTAATGTATTTGAAAAAGAGCAAAAATAAATGATTTGCTTGTTGTGAATGTGTTGACATTTTACCATGCAAAATATGAATAAATTGATTTCTCATTCATTGGAGTAAATTTGTATTTACATATATGATTTATGCTCTGGTCATAAGGCTGACATATTATGATGTCAGTTGATCTTTGACTTTATTCATTTTGGCAAAGTGGTACTAACTGTCCTTCATCTTAAGTTAAAGAACTATGCAGATTCTTTTACTTTGGGTAAGATAAGCCCTATTGAATTTGGGATCAAGATGTGAAAATAGTGTCTTCTGTACATTATGTTTAGTTCAGGGTAGTATACCTTGACCAATGATTAAAGTTATTTATAACCACTATAATGTACCATGCACGGTATTCCTGTTATGTTATTGTTGCCATACTCTTTAAGTCCATCTGGCCATCTTCCCTGTCTATGATTAACACAGATTTCAGGAGTGCAATGAAAACTTGCACTGTAGGTACATCTTTGGATGGTGGTGTGTTGTACATTGAGATCATGTTCCTGTGACCTTCTAAAGAGTTTATTTAACTATACTGGTCACAGCACAGAAGAGTTTATGGGATGATCTGTGTTGTCTGTCATCTATCTGTTTATGCTAAGATTGTTAGTACTTCTGCTACTCCTAAACTATCTCAAGTATTGCCATAACTTTACACACACACACACACACACACATTCATTCTCGGGTCTAATTGATCCTAAATGAAAATGGTGCCACTCAAACATCCAATACAGCCACCACAGCAGACAGCGTTTTGGAAAATATTGTTATTACTATATTTCAATGAATGGTAAAATAAACATGCGTTTTTCACAAAAAGACTTCTTATGATGTATGGTTGGTCCATTATTAACAATTGTATGGCCAAGCTAGTGTTGTGGATTTGCAGCATTTTTAGTTTATGACCAATCCATCACTATTACCTTTTGGATATTTCTTAGTGAATAGGTATATCTGGCCATCTTGAAATGTTGCTTACAAAATGAAGGGAAATATTGTCATTTGGTTTTAGAAGACTAGTTTGTGGTGCCATTTTGGTCAGTACTTCAGACAGCTGGTCTTATTGACATTGTGTCTCTCGTCAAAAGACTTATTATGTATAGTTGGTAATAGGTAGAAATGTTGCCAATGTGATATTGGATGTGACCACTATGGCATCCATCTTGGTATCTTACCATTGCTATGACAAATAGAAAATATCAAAACGGGATTTCCACATGATCACTCTTTATGATGCCTTCTTGGTCCTAAATGAAAACTGTGCCAAGCTGACATACAGTATATCCACCACAGGAGGTAATTTGAAAATTGTGTTACCACTGAAGAATATTAAACATTCAGTATTTCAAAGGGAAGAAACTGTCTTGAATTCCAGTGACATCTAGTTTGCGCTAGAGTGGCATTCCATTTTAGGGACTCTTAACTTCCAGACTACTTGGATACGTTACATATGTTGAGGAAGAAGCCGATTGATTTCAGGGTCAAAAACACAAATATCAAGATCACTGTCTGAACGAAATTACTCTGGTGGCCTAAGTGGTTAGAATGTCCGCCTATAATGCGGTATAAAAATGGTACAAAGACTGTCTAGCTTGGCGCTCAGCATTTAGAGGTTAGTGTTAGAACTGGTACGCCTGGCTTCAGGATAAAGATACCGGGATAGGGACATGATGCTACATGTTTGCGACATAATCCACACACACACACACACGCACGCACGCACGGTGACTGAAAGACTTAAAAACATGGTTTCCGTGCAAAACCAAAAGTTGAAAACGACATACCTCACCCAAACTCTGCGACTGCTTGCACAAGAGGCGAGGAAGAAGGTTGTGGAAGTTTATGCCAAAGGTTGAGATCACTTGCTAAAAGAAGAAAATTGGTTTCCGCACAATAACAATAGTTGTACATAGCAACGTGGCGCAAACTTTGAGTATTACTTGCACTTCGGTTAAGGAAGAAACCAAGCGATTTTGGGGTCAAACGGACAAAGGTCAATGACAATCTGCATAAATCTTGTTACGCTTGATAAAAGAGAGGATGAAGTCCTCAAGTACGAGATAATCCCCAAGATGTGCTTATTTTAAGGACAATTCTCGCTTTTGTGAATGTATTTTAATCTATGGTGCCTGACGAATGCTCCATGGAACAATCATTGTTACCAAGCAGATATTCAATAACCTCGATTGGAGGATACAAGTTTTAGCAGAAATTTTAATTCCAAGCAAATTATGTTTAATAGACTTTGTAAAATATTTGCAACGGTCAACAATATATTTGTTTAGTGCTTGTAGTGCACTTAGTTATTATAAACGTTTTCTTGGAAAAATAACAAATGATACTACAAAGCAGGCATGTTCGTGTAGCCTATATACACCTAGCAATGGATGTAGCTGCAATACTTGTCCATGTTTTGTAGAATAAAACTCATAGATTAATGTAGATTCTATCTCAAGTGACATCATGTATGCAATCATTAAAGTATCACTTACCTTACTACATCTTGAAAATGCGGAAAACTATGTATGACATGCAAACCCAACACATAATGGCAAATTTACAAGGCTCATATTTGATATCAAGCACAATGTAAATGAACCGGCCCGTAACCATTTTAATAGCACAGTGTTATTTGTCAAATAAGTGATTGGTCCTTCCAACATAATTACTAATTGACCAAAACAATCTAATAGATTTATAGGGCAATGAGATTATGAAATTAAAACCTTTAAAATCTTTGGGCTTTAATTTTCACGAATAAATGGACATCACTACATATGACACGACATTAACACAACTATTTGATTTAGAGAAAATCTATAAAAAATTTACTCAAATTTGACCGAAAATATTTCATATAAATTAGCCAGGGCCTACTGCAAAAATAAATATTTAGGTTTCTTTTCTTATTAAATACATTTTAAAGAACACGATTAATTATCCATAGGTCAGTGCAAATTAAAGTTACCGTACACTTACACCTAACCGTAACTCCAAATCAAACACTAACTACAATGCGAAAAACTTGGCAAAGATTACTGAAACTTTCCATAAAGGTAATAGTATGCAAGCAGAGCAAAGAATGCAAAAGTCATTAGCTGGATTGTTCTTCCTGTCTATCAGATCATATCAAATACTAATTTCTCGACATATTCAATATGATCCTCGTGTATAAGGAAAGATGTATGTATGTGAAATGTAATGAACTGTGCAACGTTTATGCTTATTCAAGGATGGTCTTGTATAATATCTAATTTATCTCTGTTGACCTCTTACACAATGCTGCAAAGTTAAACATAATATATTAGATATATTAAATTGCTTTGATATGAAATAAAATATTATCTTAAATAAAATGTTTTTAAAAAATATTCTTCAAAATTTTAATACGTTTTGGCATTCGGAAGGTTTTCGGTATACCAGCAACGATTGCAGATTTGTGAACACTTCAAGCATGCAAATGTTTAAATTTAAAAGCCATTAGAATGGGAAAAGATATTCCTCTATGCGGGATTATGTTAGAAAAAAAGTGACTAAACCGAGAGCAGCTATCAGTTAAAATTTTGATGAAATAAGTCAATACATTAAAAGGACAACTTAACAGTTTTAGTTCGAATCACACTTAAATTTCGGTATTCATTGTGAATTATATTCATTATGAATTATAAAGCTCTGAGATGGTGTATAATTCGGTATAAATAAAGACAGTCGATGACATTGACATTGTCCGGATGTTGTGGGGAATCAGACCAGTTTTTCAGAACCCGGTATTCAAACAATGAAAACTTTGTGAAAACTATAATATTCCTCCGTACGTCATTTCCAGAGAAGCCTAACCCTCATCGCTAAACCTAACCATAAAAGACAAAAATCCACTTTTCTCCCAGACGGCTCGACAGATTCTCATGAGCGAGGTACCTGTTTGTCGGATTAGATGAGGCCAATATTGCAGATAAAATTCTGTCAAGACTGTCATTTCGGTTCGTACGTTATATCCAGACAACTGTAACCCTAACCCTAACCCTAAAAGTCACCAAAATTTATTTTTCTCGCAAACCGCTAAACCGATTTGCATCATCCAGGTACCATTTTATCGGTGCTGATGATACACGTATTGCAGTAAAATCCTGTTAAATCTGGCCTGTCCGTTCATACGTTTTCTCCAGAAAAGCTTAACCCTAACCCTAATCGCTAACCCTAAAAGCCACATAAATTCACCTTTCTTCCAAACGGCTGAACCGACTTTCATTCCAAGGTATGACTGGATTCGTCTTAATAATGCACGTCTTCTGGTCTATCACGTATGATAATCAAAGGTTATGAACACAGCAACACGTACGTATACAAGTGAAATTTGAGTATAGTTTTTATTTACTTGCATTCAGTGAACAAACTGATAATACACATTTATTGGTTTTACGGTCAATGGGTTTGTCTCAGGCTTACAGCTGTGTACTCTGGTTTATGAGCATGATAACACAAACAATAATTTTTTGTTTTAATGAATCCCAGTTTGTGCATATGCCTGCTGAATACGTTTGAAAATGATTTGCTTTGAAAACAAGAATCACTCAAATAAACAGATTATGCTGGCTAAAAAGAATTTAAAGAAATTCTAGATAAGACATTTATTCCTTTTAACTGCTAAGTGTTGAAAGTATCTGATATTCTTGAGCAATAAGATTTTCAAATTAACTGCTGTGGAAGTCATATTGATTTCAGATTGGCACCAAGAATTTTGTACTGCACTGACAGGAATCGTGCAAACATGTCAACTTGGACGTGCAGGAAAAATACTATTTTAATAAAAATTTGGTTTGGTGGAGTTTTATAATGTATCAATGATGATTTAACAAAATGCTTAAAAAATAACGTGACAGTCAAGCATTTGCCCCTTTGAGGGATTTTTCCTTTTGTTAAATCAGACTATAAGGTCTAATTTAATTATGCACTTCACCAATAGGGAAGATCCTTGTGGGACAGCATATGATTACCGATAGGGAAGATCCTTGTGGGACATCATATGATGATCGATAGGGAAGATCCTTGTGGGACAGCATATGATCACCGATAGGGAAGGTCCTTGTGGGACAGCATATGATTACTGATAGGGAAGATCCTTGTGGGACAGCATATGATTACTGAGAGGGAAGATCCTTGTGGGACAGCATATGATTACTGAGAGGGAAGATCCTTGTGTGACAGCATATGATTACTGAGAGGGAAGATCCTTGTGGGACATTGTAGGACAGCATATGATTACCAAATAGGGAAGATCCTTGTGAGACAGCATATGATTACTGATAGGGAAAATCCTTGTGGGACAGGATATGATTACCAATAGGGAAGATCCTTGTGGGACAGCATATGATTACTGATAGGGAAGATCCCTTGTGGGGCAGCATATGATTACCAATAGGGAAGATCCTTGTGGGACAGTTGTGGGACAGCATATGATTACCGATAGGGAAGATCCTTGTGGGACAGCATATGATTACTGAGAGGGAAGATCCTTGTGTGATAGCATATGATTACCAATAGGGAATATCCTTGTGGGACAGCATATGATTACCAAATAGGGAAGATCCTTGTGGGACAGCATATGATTACTGATAGGGAAGATCCTTGTGGGACAGGATATGATTACCAATAGAGAAGATCCTTGTGGGACAGCATATGATTACCAATAGGGAAGATCCTTGTGTGACAGTATATGATTACCGATAGGGAAGATCCATTGTTGGACAGCATATGATTAATTAATTCAAATCCTCATATTCATTTCATGAAGATTCATCTGATCTGTGATGCAATTTTTTCATATAAAATTATTGTTTGCATCCTATTGCCATTAATCTTAAGACTTACCAGTACGTTATAGATATAGTATTAAATGGCAGATAATAACATGTAGCAGAAAACACTACTCACTGAAATACTTTTTATGGTCTAAGTGACATAAAAGCAATATCATTTATATTTTTTGAGTTGTTGATATAAAATGAGAAATAGTGGTCAGCTATTTGAAAATATATAGGCAGCTCCATTGTTACCAGTCCAGCAACTGATGTACACTTATATCTCAATGTATGCTCCAAAGTATGTTTAGGTATTGATCATGGAATCAAAATTTGGTCTATTAATGATTATCCAGCTGAGAAGAATTAAGTTCAAGAAATGTGAGGATTTCAGGAAGACAATCTGGTTGAAAGGCTTGTAAGTTAAAGCGTGTTTCTTAGCACATTACATGACATCATTAATGAAGCATAAGTAGAAATTCTTTAAAAATGGATCAAATGTAGTATAGTTCTTTCATGAACAGTTTACTCTTTGAAGGTGTCAATGTGTCATGTATAATTCATTTGGACTTAAAAGTTATGCCAGCTGAACATGTTACATGGAAGTGATTGAATTTATTTTCTCCCCAACTATGCATTTACAAATTTTTTTATATATGGATGTACACATTATACTAGCAATCAAAGACAAATAAAAATATTGATCCGATATTTAAAAAATTACTTCATTGTTAAAATTGTAAATGTTTTGGCTAAAACTATCATTAGTTCAATTATTATTTGCCTACTTATTTTTCTCTCATTTCTTACAAAATAGGCACACAATAACACATACCTGGCATAACTGAAGAACATTTAACTTCATGATTCAAGCTATGAAGTGTTCGGGTGAACATGTAAGGCAAGGTCAAATCAGATAGCTCTAAGTTAGCCAAAACATCAAATGTTGTCACAAATGTCAGGCAACAGTCACTGTACAGAGCTACATGGAGGACTTTGGGAATTCAGTACAGCCACATGGACTTGTAGCTTCCTAAGAGTTTCCATTTCTGGCTGCGTCTTCAGATGGTTTTGTAAATAAAACTCATTGTGTAAGTCAAATGTACATAGATGTCTGGGGATTAAATTTTGTTCACCGCCCTCAGTGCCATAGAAGTACCCAACATTTAAAGAAATTTTAACCTCAAAATTCAATCTAGGAAGTGATTTGTTTATCTATTGAAGGTAAAGTACAGATGTAATCCGATTATTTGACCAGTAGCAGTGGTGGCACCTAGGTAGTAACGATAACTCACTACTTGCTCCCATGAAACCATCAAGATCTTTTACAAATTTATAAGTGGGTCGTTGCACTTAAACCATATTTGCAGCATTTGTTGAGTGTATAATCTTTTATGACTTTTGAATGACTACATCTTTACACTTGCTTCTTTCAATCAATGAATCAATCAATATTTATAACTAAAATATCAATGAGGTACCCATGCAGTCATGGTTACCTTCTTAATGTAAGGAAGCAGAGTAGTGTTTGATATTCCTATGATCCTAACATGAACACTGACTAGTGAGGGACACTAAAGACACTAAAATGATAAGATAACCCTAACATGAACCCAGACTAGTGAGCCACACTAAAATGATAAGATAACCCTAACATGAACCCTGATTAGTGAGCGACACTAAAATGGTAGGATAACCCAACCATCAACCATGACTAGTGAGCGACACTAAAATGGTACGATAACCCTACCATGAACCATGACTAGTGAGCAACACTAAAATGGTAAGCCAACCCTAACATGAACCCAGACGAGATAGCGACACTAAAATGGTAGGATAACCCTACCATGAACCATGACTAGTGAACGACACTAAAATGGTAAGCCAACCCTAACATGAACCCAGACTAGACAGTGACACTAAAATGGTAGGATAACCCTACCATGAGGCCAGACTAGTGAGCGACACTAAAATGGTAGGATAACCCTAGTATGAACCTTATGACTGTTGCTCTAGTAGTCAGTGACATTTAGGTCACTAAAATTGACTGTTATTACAATAAATGGTTATAATGTTACAAGTTACTACCACAAAAAATACATTATTCTAAAACCTCTGAGAAACACTTTGGGGGAATTATGTATTGAATTAAAATTTTATATTGCTGACGAAAATATAATAAAAATCACCATGCCCTTTAAAAGCAGACACTAGGAGAGAGGTAAATTCTGTGTGATTCTCACAGAAACATTTCTTTTGAATCAGAGAAGCATACAAGCTGAACTTTAATGAATGTCTGGCTTAAGGTGGAACAAAAAAATTTATAAAAATGGTAACAGAAAGCTGGATGTTGTTCCATTACAGAATTTTTTTCTCATCTTTCAGCTAATGCACAATAACAATTAATCATGTTATTTTCAATAGTATGAGCAAGTGAGACAAAAGCACAATAGAGACAATGAAACATTTATTGAAGAATGATGGTTGATGTCTCAAAACATTTAAAATGGTGTACAATCTGCTGTAATCACGTCCAATATTATCTCATTAGAAGCTTATGAACTTAAGCTTATAAAATCATTAAATACACAATGGGTAGTTATTACTCCAAATGATCATCTGGCTTCTATCATCAATTATGCTGCAAATAACCAACAGAATAACCACCGATGCTCCAACGAGACTGTCATGCTGGCAACATTTAAGATGTAACAATGTGATGATGCTTTGTTTTAATCTCACTATATATTAATGCTCAAATGAATTAAATTGTAGTATTTTTTACACATGTCAATCAGCGAGGACTGCAAAGCTTATTTCAGGTGAACATCTGCATGAAATCATGTATGATGTTCTTTTCTGTCTATATTGATCACAGTTATTTCCTTCTTGGAAACTGGTTACTGCAGCACTGTTCACTTGTCAAAGTATCTAGGATCTTCTCAAGAGAGGTTCTGCAAAAAAGTAAGAAATAATTAATGTGATAATTCTGTAATTTGTTCCATCTCATGTGGATTTTACTACAGAATAAAACAGACACACTAACAGGGAAATGTCATCAACCACTATTATATATGGATGACATCATTCTTACAAGCAAACTTTTATTATGCTGAAATCTATTATGGGAAGTCCCTCAAAGCTAGATATTATGCAAAGATCCCTGTCATTTTAAGTCATTTTAAAGATTATCCCTTTGAGTACTGACAGCCAAATCTGATGATTAATCAAATTCATTTGAAAAATTTATAAAGTACTTAATACACTCGTGCTTAATGTGAAACTTTTGTCGCACAGATATTTGTGAGAGAGTTGCTTACCAATTTTTCTATGTGGAGTAAAAGTCGTGATATAAGGAGAGTGGATCACCATAATGCCTTGATACTTTCTGATAAATTTATGAAAATATATTCAGTGATTTTTTAAAAGAAGTTGTTCAAAGTTAAATATGTTGAATTTAAGTATCTATACTTTTTGACAGATTTGGTGTTATCCTTAAAAATTTTAAACTCTGCGTGGATGCAGTGCGATATGTTTTGTTTTCATTTTTCTGGTTGTTTAGCAGATGAATGATGGACAGGTTTTTCCATATTTACCACACAAACATAGAAATACATGATTTCCAAACTGTCATAAAAACTAAACTGAGAATAATTTTAACAAGTATAACATTTTAGAGAATTTTGTGAGGGAAAATAAAATGAGGAAAATATTACATGCTAGAAATACACATACATGATATCAATTATTCACTTACTTTTTCTTGAAAATTAAGTTGATTTTAAAGCAACTGAAAAATTGTGATGATTTTACAATATTATGATTTAGCATAGAATTTCACATTAATATCTAGGTATAAAATATGCTGCTAATCATATATGCAAATGTCAGTGTTTGCAAGTTAAAAGTGGTAATTTTGATCTCTTCTCTTCCATCTTTCTTATGTTTCAAAACTTTATAAAGCACAATCAAATCTGGAGACCCATATGAGAAATACCTACACAATTTGGGTGACTTTAGCAAATTCACATACTTTCACTGGTCAGAGCACAGATCACAAGATCCGCTGGCCAATGGACCTAAAATTGACAAAGGAAACATACTAAATTAGATAGTATACCACTTTAACTGTCAAGTGGCCATCCATTTAATACATACACAAAAATCTGGCAAAGCTTGACCCCCCCATGCTTTTTTACATCTCACCCCTGTGTACGTATGCTTGATGCACACACACCCAGAATTCTAAAGAATGGCCCATATCTAATACTCAGAAATGATCAAGGATTAATAATATTAATGTGTTTAATAACACAGATATATCACCGCTGTTGAATGTCTTGCTGCACCAAAGAAATAAGCTGCGTAACTTTAAAAAGTTGATCTAGTGTCCAATAAAATTCAAATGCCGACTGAACCCAGACAAACAGGTTACGTATTAGACAAATTATTATTGAGGTTTCACCCCCACAACCCCCTTTCATATGTGTACATACATCATCAGTAGACACATCCACATCCACCCTCCATGCGCATGTACTAAATGGACGGCCCTGAATATTACATTCTTTACTCACTCAGGCTGCAAAGATAAAACAAGAAGATTGTTTCTTGCATACAGTGAAATACAATCAACACATCTGAAGGATAAAATAAGCGCAACAAAATTGGGACAGCATGTATTTATTATGTTATAAAGAAGCCTATAAAAGGTAAAAATTGCATATTTGCAATCTACTATTCAATACATTATACGAAAAAATATGATGCAAAAGAAAAGCTTAATTACAAAACTTTTAGATATATAATTTTTTTAAAAATATTATATTGTTCATATTAAAGTCTTAGCTAGACAAAGTTTACATTTGCTTATATTTAAATAATCATAAGATGGAATAGAAATAACAAGAACAAAGAGATGTGTTTATAAAACATGATAGCCCCATTGAAAAACTGATACAATGTAATATTTGATGAACATTTTAAACATTTAAAGCACTGCGATACTGGCAGGACAATCCAAAAATGTCATCTATGTATGCAAATCCAATTGTTAACCTTATTTTTACCTGTGGGGGTGGGGTGATTGTGCTAACAGGAATTATGTAACAAGCTGAGCGTAAAAATTGTATAAAACATTTATGAAACTGAAAAATTGCTGTAAGGAAGAAAAGACAAGTAATAAATTACTTTACAAACTGAAATAGAATTACTTTCATCGCTTGCCATATAAAACTCAGTATATTTTTATATACAGTTTGGTCAAGAATCGCTATATTGTATATCATTTTCATACAGTTTCAATTTCTACACAGTGGATTAAGATGAAATGTAGTTGCAGATGAACAGATGGATGGCCAGACAAACTGATCAAATACTTGAAGATTATAATCAGACCAGCTGATTAAAAAATTAACATAAATACCAAATATTTTGTTAATGTTTACAGCATCTGCCATATTCAGATCACTGTTCCTTGCTGACTGCTCTTTGTATCTTTGAGTAGGTACAGTATATCAACCAGATTCTATTGGCATTTTATTCAGTCTTACATTTATTATCATGCCTATTTTAGTAACATAATTAGATCTATTTGCATTTACCATAATTGGTTAGTTATCTGCATCACTTTATTGACTTCATCTTTTCATTATCATTGAAGTTTCCAGTTTATTCAGTACAACAATCTGTAATAAGAAAGACAAAACATGATCTTTTGAAACAAGCTTATAGCTTTTATTAGCAGTGAAACCTATAATTAGATTATAATCAGTGAAATGAAATCTATGTCAATAAAGATAAAAAAAAATGATTTCATACACTAACCTAAGACTTTTGTCAAGCTAAAATTGGAATAATCAAACTATTTTGGTATGAAAAACTTCAACAATATTTATGGATATAAGAGACTAGAACATTAAGGCTAATTTAACTGTCATGATTTGACTAAATTACTGTAAATAACAATGCAAATAGGAAGATTTGTTTATAAACTATTCAGTTATAAGTAAAACACTGCAAGACAAATTAATAGGTATTCATGCAAATACATGACATGCCTTGAAGACAGAAAGTTAGTTTTCCATAGAGAATGTTAGCAAACTTGTTTCACTACTCAATAATGGAACCCATATCACTTGCATGTGAACAACTGTACTTTGTCCAATATGTTTTTGCAGAGTTTTGCATTATAAACACTTTGCATCATCATAGCCAGAAGGGTGTGTGTGTGGGGGTGTGGGGTGTGTCTGGCATGCACCCACTCCTGCTTAAAAAGAAACATACACACACAAATGTACAGTCACTTGTCACTTTAAATTTGACCATCATTTTATTCTTGCACATGTTTATTAGGTAGTATGCACACTTAGAGTGAATAGACACACACAGTTTAGCTTTGGTGCCCTTGCAAAGAAGTCAGGGCCTGAAGGAAATTTTGGAACAACCCCATTCCTCCAACAATGGACCTGATCCAGCCTGGCATAATCATATTGTTTACTGCAATGGGAGATATTTTAGACTGACATTGTTCAGATGAATTTCTTAATAATCTGTTTGGCAAAGTTATCTCCTATTCATTTTGAGAATTGCATTATTGTACAGGTTTAAAAATCAACAAGCTTGCAATAATGTCATGATGAATGCCATCACTGTAGTATCAGATGAATCAAAGTCATTGTTGTTGCTGTTGTGGGGTTTAATGCCATTTTTCAGCACACAATAGGTATTACATAGCATCCAGTATAACTGCTGAGGAAGAACCTGACAAGAACCACTGATCCATGGGAAGCTACTGGCAAGTTTTTTGGTCTTTACCTTTTTGGGGCTTAAAATTAAACAATCCAACTTTTTATAAATGGGAGTTAAAAATATCTGGTGTCGAGATTGTCAAACCACTCTATGACAAAATCAATTTAGAGTCAGTGCTGACCAAGTGTCGCATACTGGTTGGGCTTTTGGGGGGCGGGGGGTTATTTTATGTATCTCTGGCCCCTATAATTATCAATATATGGGGGACATTGGCTGTTTGAGATGGGAGGGTGTCACAGGCCTCCCTCAAAGTGCAACACTGCTGATAATTGTTTCTAATGTCAAGAACATTGCCCACTTTATTCATTAAAAGTTCATACATTCTACACTAAGTTTGTTTTCCATTTGTTTTTATCAAACTCGTACAAGTTTTCACTCTTCGGTACTAATAAATGTTTACAAGACGGTGAGCAGACTGGTCTAAATTTAATTACATGTAACTGTTGTCAGAAGGGTAATAGAATATATTCCATTAACAATCCTTCATATGACTGATTTCAGGTCATTAATGTTAATTTTTATATTCGTATCATAACTGGTAGAGTAAAACTTTATTCTAGTCAAATAAAAAATTTAGTATTTGCCTCACTGGGTGAATGTTGAATTTCGTTATTAATTGGAGATTTGTCAAACCAGGCTTTAAGTTCACCAATAAAATTATAAATTTCACACTACTACAAGTTAACAAAACATAATGTGTAGGATATTATTGGCAAACAATAACTCTCCCTAGAATGAAATGAAAATTTATGCATCAAGCCGAAAGGGCTTGAAATGATGTCTTTGATTATCCTACATAAAAATAAGTGAACCATATTTTGTTGTTGTCAAGTTGATGTGCTTAATGGATGAAAATGGCTTTTAAATATTTGAATTTATGCAAGATATGATTGTTTCAAGCCTAGTTTAAGTCACAACGAAGATGAATAAAGGTCAGGTTAGTCAAAATATAGTTACATATTCTGGCATTTTTTTTTTGTTTCTTCAGAAATACAAAGATTCCCTAGTAGCTAGGGAAATAAGTTCAAGTGATTATAGCAAGCTATCATTTCACTAGGTGGAAACACAGAAATAGTAAGTCCCAATTTTTGTTCCTTCTGCAGGTATTATGGTTTGCCAGAACAAATATTACATCTTGTATTAGCCCAAAGCATGAATGATTCATAACACAAATATCAATGAAAACAAGTAATGTCTGATATTAACTTGAGACGAAGCAAAAGATTAATTTTTCAAAACTGCCATTGTAAAGCCTCTGCTGAAGAAACCAACACTAGACCATAACGATTTAAAGTACTACTGCCAGTTTGTAATCTCAAATTCATATAAAAAATCTTAGAAGAGGTTGTTCTACCCCAGCTTGTATCTCATCTGAATTCAAATAGTCTTTTCAGTAATGTACAATCTGCTTATTGCCCTTGCCAATGAACTGAAATTACTCTTCTAAAAGTAGTTAATGACATTCTATCTGCTTGGGATAGCGGAAAGATTACAGTCCTCACCCTCCTTGATTTGTCTGCTGCAATTGACATAATAGACCATGATATATTACTTCACCGTCTCCAGTACGTATTTGGCATTCATGATACAGCCTTACTGTGGCTCAAGTCCTATTTGGTCAACAGGACACATATTGTGTCTACAAATTGAATATACTTTCGCCCAGTTGATCTATATTGTGTTCCACAGGGGTCTGTTCTTGGACCTGTTCTCTTCATTCTATACACTCAGCCGCTCTCAAGTGTCATAGATCATCATCCTGTGTCTCACCAATTGTATGTTGATGACACCCAAATATACAAATCTAGCCACCCAACTGAAGTTGATGCTATCATCCAAGGTGTAGAGAGGTGCATTTAAGTTGTGAAATCATGGATGACATGTAACAAGCTGCAGATGAATGATGATAAAACTGAGGCCATTCTAATCACAACAAAAAGACTTTCTCATTCACATCCTTTACCTCAAACAAGTATCTGCAACACCAAAATTAAATTCATACAATCAGTACGAAACCTAGGTGTTACTCTGGACAGTACTCTCACATTGCACCAACATGTCATAAACATATGCAAGGCTACATATCTTGAACTGAGATGCATCAGCTCCATTCACAAATATCTTTCAGTTGATGCCACTAAAACTCTTGTGTGTTCATTAGTACTTTCAAGACTGGACTATTGTAAATTAATTCTGTCTGGTTCATCTCAGTATCTACTCCAGAAACTTCAAAACACAGCTGCTCGGATCATACTTACAGTACCACGATCAGAGCACACCTCCCCACTGCTCTGTACCCTACACTGGCTATCCATTCCATCCAGAATCAAACACAAAATTTGTTCTCTGTGCAATGTTTCACTGTCGGACTATAGTCCAACATACCTATCCGACCTCACCCATATGTGCACACCAGCAAGATACTTACGCTCCTCTTCTGACAATCATATACTCATTATTGCCACTATGAAAACAAAGTCATATGGACATTGTTCTTTTGCATACCAGGACCCAGCACTGTGTTATGAATTGCCCATTGAACTCAGACACAAAGACACAGTGATCCCATTGAAGAGTGCTCTAAAAACTCACTTATTTCGACTGCAAGAACAAACTTAAAGACCTAATGTTTCCTACCTTAAATATTCTCAGCATGTTTGTTATGTTTTCTAATTTCGTAGCGTTTGTTTTGTAATTATATCATTATATATGTTTTTTTATCTTATAGGTGTTATCTAATGTTGTAAAGCGCTTAGAGCTTCTAAAGATTAAGCGCTATACAAAGTCCTCATTATTTCATTATTATTATTATATTTGCTACATGAGACTATAAGGCATTAAAATTTGGTTCTTCTTTGAAGTTAATAAAAACAGTATATCTTAATATACCTTCTTAATTCCAACCTAGTATATGACAAATTTACTGTTATTAACTTCATTTTAATATAGAAAATGTTTATTAAAAATAAGGAAGTCCCAGATTCCTCCTTATCCTCTCTTGCAAAATGGTCCATATAATATGGAATGTGTTAAATGGCTGTTAAAACCCAATCAATATACAATTCAGTCAAAGCATACGAGTATGGACTTGAAATCAAAATCATAAACCCATTATGAAGGAAAAGAGTCTTAACAATAAAGATAATAATACTCTGATATTCTTAACCCAAAATTATTTTTAAAATCTCATTAAAAGTTATGCCTCCTGTAACAATACAAAATTCCATAATCAATAAGTAGAAAAACCTCACGCAATGTTGACAGCTTTTTTATAATTTAAAGTCACGATGAAATCGCATATTCTTAATTCAAATTTGGGAAAATATTGTTTACTTCATCATAATGTAACTTCTATCTGAACAGGAAGCACAACAAATTGGTGGGATCTCAAATAAAAATTAAAAGTCCTCATATCAAATCTGATAATGCACAAAAAAATAAAATTATATTCTATATTCTCTACAATAAAACTAATCATTCATTATAGTCTATAGGTAAAAAAAAATTGAGAATGCCAGTCTTTATAGATAACATATATTCAAGCAACGAGTACATTTGCATCTGAAAATGTAATAAAAAAGAAACCTTCACTATATCAATTTTATCACCGTTTGAAACAAAGTAACTGAAAAATGAAAAAGAAATAAGCTGTTTAACTGAAAATGACATGTTGCATACAAACTGTGGCATGTTTAAAGACCAAGTTACTCCACGTATCAAATATCTAATTATTCACAGCAAATTTTTTAATGGTACATTGATTATATAATTTTAGGGAACTTCATCTTTTAAAATTATAAATATTTAAAGGAACAAAGATAATTTTTCAAAATAACACATATTCCATTTTTTATGTAGCTCTCAGAATATGTGATTTTCCATTTCTGACAATGATTATGCTTAATATTTAATTACCAATTGATTAACTCCTTATTTTGGCCAGATTACTTGTGTTTTGAAACTCCTCTCTGTGAACCTTCCTTTCATAGTAAAGAAGCATACAGACAGACAATGGTTCTTTATGGTAGTTAAGTACAATTTCCTAGTGCTCAAAGGTATTATCTTTTATCTTTTTGATACTTCTGCTCCAAAACTGAATTTTTTACAAACTTAAGCTGTGCCAAAGTTTCACTTTCTCAAATTAGTGCTTTACGGAATACTATGATTAGACTGCTCTGGTTGGCCTAAGTGGTTATAGCATCACCATGGATGTGGGAGGTCGCAGGTTAGAACTTCGGCTGAGTCATACCAAATTCTTGCAAAAATGGTACTAACAGCTGCCTCACTTGGCGCTCAACATTAAGATGTTATTTTTAGGACTGGCTGGCCTGGTGTTAAGTTAATGTGACTGGCTAGGACATTATGTTACATGTCTGCAGCATGATGCCCAATTGCAGGCCATCACTATAAACAGCCACAGTGCAGGCATCATAGCAATATGACTCAATTTTTTTTAAAGCTACATTAAAAATCCAAATCACACACACACACTACTGACAGATTTCTTATCTGTTCTTTAATGCTGTATTAGGTTTTAAGGTCCATAAATGCCATAGCTTGCTTGCTCCGACAGAGGTGTTTTGACCAAATAAATAACTGTACTTCTTATTATCATTTGTTAGTTTTATTTATTCAACAGATCTTAACCCTTAAAGGCTGTATAGTTTTGAAGCACATGATCCAGCAGGGCTAAATTGTTTGAGAAAAGAAATGAAAGTGCACTCTAATTTTAAATTGTATGAAATTAATTAGGTTTTGTATCATGTCTGCTTTACATTAAATTTTGATTTACTGCTCAAGGGGGGGGGGACTGGAAAAACTATTTTGTCCATTCAGAGTGTACATCAGACGCGTATTTAACACCAATCAGTCACTAGTATCTCCATTAAAACTTTCCCAGCTCCAGTAATCAGATATATTTCATAATAACAGAAATCATTGTCTTCATCAGTGTCAGCGGCCAGTATTTGCGGAACAAAAGAAGATGAACCAAGCAGGGAATTAGCCTTTTTGTTTTTTCTGGGTAGGCTGTATTTTTAACATGCACTTGTAAAACTTCCTTTTTACATGGCTTATACTATGACATAATGCTTGCTACAGGGCACAATGTGCCAATAAAATCTAGTTTAAGAACCATTGATGTCAAGTTGAAGAATCCAGATGTAAACAGTTGCCTACCTGAAAAAAGACTTATGTTGCAAAAAACATGACGATACCTCTACTGGTGTGACTTACCCGAAGTACTTTAAATAAAAACTGTTTACAGTGCAGAGTACATTTTCCTATGAGTGACTTTAAATTGTTGGAGTTCCTGTGCATCAATATTTGGGAAATTCATACAAATTTTGCATGATTGATGCCCTGGAAGCATGTCTGTATCTGATTTGTAATGAATCTAAAGATAAAAAAATAACTAATGGATAATAAATTGTTTCCAAACTTAACAATTATCAATGGATGGGTAATGTGGGCTTTAAAAGATCTTAAAATAACTTTTATGTTCTCAGAAATTTTTAAACATATTTTCAAATAATGAAAACAAAACATTGGTGGCTAAGCTAACAAAACCCTAAATCACAAAATCTCTATCATCACATCGGTTAAAAGTAGCATTGTGAATAATTGTAACCAAAATTAAAAAGAAATAATGGCCAAAATTGATAGGTTGGAAACAAATGGGTGTTCAGTTTACTACTAGGTCAATGATTATGCAATCAACTTTTTACCCATGGTAGCAACTAACTGATACATGTAAAATAAAATTCTAATGCATCATTATGCATACAATAAAAAGAGTGGTCACGCTATACCTCCTACTATGGTTTGTGGTCATTGTTGTTTCAGCTCTGTATTCCTGTCTGGGTGTGGTACTTACCTATCTGCTGTGACACCAGGTGGTTTCTCTGACAGGTCGTCTCAAGCAAAATTGAGGTATACAGTGCTGAAAATACAAAAATAATTTAATTTTGCCACCAGAACAACTTCATACAAATTTTAAGTCATACACTCTACTCTTACAGCATGGCTGGTTAATCTAAAGAGTACAACTTGTATCAATTTATTCCCTTCTACTGCAGATTTATAGATAAGCAGTGAATTTGTATATTTTACACAATCAAACTGACTAATGTTTTGGAGACAAATTGTTCAATGCGTTGAGAACACAGTATTTAGGCATATACTACTCTTGCTGTACGTACAGTATGTACTTCATTTTGGGAATGCTGAAATCAGATAAAGTTGAAGTACACTTAGCTAATGAAAAGAATAAAAAATATATTAATAATTAAGAAAGTGCTTAGATAGCTTCATTTCATTCAAGATACTTCTCATCCTTTTAACCAATTTTGGCATTTCTGACTTCCATTGCATTACTGCCAACTGAAATGTAGGCCAACGAACTTGAAATCATGTCTTATGTGAAAATTTGAATTAATTAGAAAAAAGACATCAGAGTTAGTAAAGTCTGTTAAACTGTATTACTTTAATTTGTAGAAAAATGTGGAGACAGGCTGCCAAGAGTGTGAGATATTCCTGACAATTTGACTTCTTGTTCTGATGTTAGTCAACATTGGAACTCACTACACATACCGTTATTTAGTCAGTAAAACCTAAATCCCCAAAACATAAATATCAGGGTTGATGTCTTACACTGTTATGATTAGCTTAAGGCCATTTTTCATGCTACACAACAGTAAATATATCTGGTGGAGGAAGAACCTGGAAAACCACTGGGAAAAAACACGGACGGATGGGAAGCTAGTGGCATGCTCTCTCAAAACGGAGCAGAGCCTGACACTAAATTTTCCTGTAAATATTAAATGTACTATATAATAATAAATAAATAATTTGAAGAGTAAATTGTAAGCAACAATAACCCTGACCTGCGCATTACATTATACAAATGACTGCCTGTTATGCTGCTGATTGGTTATGAACTACTCAAGTATTCTCACACCATACCCTTTGATTGTACCACCGTACAGATTTGAAAAACAGAAAGAATAAAAGATATCAAAAATGCACAAAACTTAGCCATTGCATTCACTGATTTATGAGTTCTAAACTGATTGCCTCCAGGTGGGTCTCCAACACTGCTGACTTTTTTAATCAAAAGGGAGCTTCTTTAGCAACATGGTCGCCATTTTTGCTTGGGCCAGCTTGTTTTCAAGCACAGTTGTGATTGAAATTACTGTCTTTCAAACTTTCAGTAATTCCATAAATTTGGGATTTACATCTCTTTGAACACGTGTATACAAGAATTCCTTCTATTTATTTGTTCAAATTGTTCTTGAAATATTAGAACAAAAAATTGCACATATTGGATGCAGATGGCACTCCTTCTACTTAGTCCTACAATGTAAGACATAGCACATATTATTTTCGTTTAAGTGATATGGTGCCCACAACATAAATATCAGCGTCGAGGTCTTACATGTAGGACGAGGCTACTACTGAAATAGACTATTCTAAAAATCAGAAATAGACAGAGGGCTTACAAACAAATGGGAGGATATGCGAATACTATAAATATAATATAAATCTACCTACCTCGATGCATTTAAGTCTCTTGTATAACAATTTCGGCTATAAAACAACGCAGTCTAGGTGAATTACTAGGTCTACGAAAAATACGAAACATCTTGCCCGCCATGACTTTTATACATTTTTGTACTCTTCAGTACTAAAGATTCAGCATCCTGCAGCATTTCGAGAAACAACCAATGAGAGTGAATCTTACAAATATTTTACTGAATACTAGTATACTATTGGTTCCAACGATTTCGCATGTGAGCGATCTCTTAGGAAACATCCCACTATGTCATTAACATACTCAGTAAACATCACACTTTGTCATTAATATACTCAGTAAACATTTCACTGTCATTAACATACTTAGGCAACATCTCACTATGTCATTAACATTCTCAGGAAACTTCTCACTATGTCATTAATATACTCAGGAAACATCTCACTGTGTCATTAACATACTTAGGAAACATCCCACATAGTCATTAACTTACTCAGGAAACATCCCACTATGTCATTGATATAATTAGTTTAAATTTCTTTTTAGAAATATGTTTAATTATGAAATATGATTTTTTTGCTTGTTTCAATTCTTAGTGATATATATATATATATATATATATATATATATATATATATATATATATATATATATATATATATATATTTCTGAAATAAGATTTTAATTTGTAGAAGTAATATTTTAGTCTAATATAGTATTTAAAATTTTAGTCCACTATGAAGGTTCTAATTTTAGTCCAATATAGAATTTAAAATTTTAGTCTAATATAGAAGTCATAATTTAGTCTAATACATACCTTTTAATTTAGCCATATAGAGAAATTTCATTTTATTCATATAAAAATTTTAATTTTAGTTTAATGGAGATTTTAAAATTTTAGTCTATTAAATATATCATTTTTAATTTAGTCTGATGTAGAGTTTTTCAAAATTCTTCTAATATATATTTTTTAATTTTAGTCTAAGATAGAACTTTAATATTAGTCTGCATTGATGTTAGTCTGATATAGAATTTATAATTTAGTCTGATATAGAATTTATAATTTAGTCTGATATAGAATTTATAATTTAGTCTGATATAGAATTTATAATTTAGTCTGATATAGAATTTATAATTTAGTTTGATATAGAATTTATAATTTAGTCTGATATAGAATTTATAATTTAGGCTGATATAGAATTTATAATTTAGTCTGATATAGAATTTATAATTTAGGCTGATATAGAATTTATAATTTAGTCTGATATAGAATTTATAATTTAGGCTGATATAGAATTTATAATTTAGTCTGATATAGAATTTATAATTTAGTCTGATATAGAATTTATAATTTAGTCTGATATAGAATTTATAATTTAGGCTGATATAGAATTTATAATTTAGTCTGATATAGAATTTATAATTTAGGCTGATATAGAATTTATAATTTAGGCTGAAATAGAATTTATAATTTAGTCTGATATAGAATTTATAATTTAGCCTGATATAGAATTTATAATTTAGTCTGATATAGAATTTATAATTTAGTCTGATATAGAATTTATAATTTAGTCTGATATAGAATTTATAATTTAGTCTGATATAGAATTTATAATTTAGTCTGATATAGAATTTATAATTTAGCCTGATATAGAATTTATAATTTAGTCTGAAATATAATTTATAATTTAGTCTGATATAGAATTTATAATTTAGTCTGATATAGAATTTATAATTTAGTCTGATATAGAATTTATAATTTAGTCTGATATAGAGTTTATAATTTAGTCTGATATAGAATTTATAATTTAGGCTGATATAGAATTTATAATTTAGTCTGATATAGAATTTATAATTTAGTCTGATATAGAATTTATAATTTAGGCTGATATAGAATTTATAATTTAGTCTGATATAGAATTTATAATTTAGTCTGATATAGAATTTATAATTTAGGCTGATATAGAATTTATAATTTAGTCTGATATAGAATTTATAATTTAGGCTGATATAGAATTTATAATTTAGTCTGATATAGAATTTATAATTTAGGCTGATATAGAATTTATAATTTAGTCTGATATAGAATTTATAATTTAGTCTGATATAGAATTTATAATTTAGTCTGATATAGAATTTATAATTTAGTCTGATATAGAATTTATAATTTAGTCTGATATAGAATTTATAATTTAGTCTGATATAGAATTTATAATTTAGTCTGATATAGAATTTACAATTTAGGCTGATATAGAATTTATAATTTAGTCTGATATAGAATTTATAATTTAGTCTGATATAGAATTTATAATTTAGTCTGATGAGATCGCTCACATGCGAAATCGTTGGAACCAATAGTATACTAGTATTCAGTAAAATATTTGTAAGATTCACTCTCATTGGTTGTTTCTCGAAATGCTGCAGGATGCTGAATCTTTAGTACTGAAGAGTACAAAAATGTATAAAAGTCATGGCGGGCAAGATGTTTAGTATTTTTCGTAGACCTAGTAATTCACCTAGACTGCGTTGTTTTATAGCCGAAATTGTTATACAAGAGACTTTAAATGCATCGAGGTAGGTAGATTTATATTATATTTATAGTATTCGCATATCCTCCCGTTTGTTTGTAAGCCCTCTGTCTATTTCTGATTTTTAGAATAGTCTATTTCAGTAGTAGCCTTAGTTCTACCTGTAAGACCCGACGCTGATATAGTAGCCTCGTCCTACATGTAAGACCTCGACACTGATATTTATGTTGTGGGCACCATATCACTAAAACAAAAATAATATGTGCTATGTCTTACATTGTAGGACTAAGTAGAAGCAGTGCCATCTGCATCCAATATGTGCAATGTTTTTTTCTAATATTTCAAGAACAATTTGAACAAATAAATAGAAGGAATTCTTGTATACACGTGTTCAAAGAGATGTAAATCCCAAATTTATGGAATTACTGAGAGTTTGAAAGACAGTAATTTCAATCATAACTGTGTTTGAAAACAAGCTGGCCCAAGCAAAAATGGCGACCATGTTGCTAAAGAAGCTCCCTTTTGATTAAAAAAGTCAGCAGTGTTGGAGACCCACCTGGAGGCAATCAGTTTAGAACTCATAAATCAGTGAATGCAATGGCTAAGTTTTGTGCATTTTTGATATCTTTTATTCTTTCTGTTTTTCAAATCAGTACGGTGGTACAATCAAAGGGTATGGTGTGAGAATACTTTAGTAGTTCATAACCAATCAGCAGCATAACAGGCAGTCATTTGTATAATGTAATGTGCAGGTCAGGGTTATTGTTGCTTACAATTTACTCTTCAAATTATTTATTTATTATTATATAGTACATTTAATATTTACAGGAAAATTTAGTCTCGGGCTCTGCTCCGTTTTGAGAGAGCATGCCACTAGCTTCCCATCCGTCCGTGGTTTTTCCCAGTGGTTTTCCAGGTTCTTCCTCCACCAGATATATTTACTGTTGTGTAGCATGAAAAATGGCCTTAAGCTAATCATAACAGTGTAAGACATCAACCCTGATATTTATGTTTTGGGGATTTAGGTTTTACTGAGTAAATAACGGTATGTGTAGTGAGTTCCAATGTTGACTAACATCAGAACAAGAAGTCAAATTGTCAGGAATATCTCACACTCTTGGCAGCCTGTCTCCACATTTTTCTACAAATTAAAGTAATAAAGTTTATCAGACTTTACTAACTCTGATGTCTTTTTTCTAATTCAAATTCTCACATAAGACATGATTTCAAGTTCGTTGGCCTACATTTCAGTTGGCAGTAATGCAACGGAAGTCAGAAATGCCAAAATTGGTTAAAAGGATGAGAAGTATCTTGAATGAAATGAAGCTATCTAAGCACTTTCTTAAGTATTAATATATTTTTTATTCTTTTCATTAGCTAAGTATACTTCAACTTTATCTGATTTCAGCATTCCCAAAATGAAGTACATACTGTACGTACAGCAAGAGTAGTATATGTCTAAATACTGTGTTCTCAACACATTGAACAATTTGTCTCCAAAACATTAGTCAGTTTGATTGTGTAAAATATACAGATTCACTGCTTGTCTATAAATCTGCAGTAGCATGGAATAAATTGATACAAGTTGTACTCTTTAGATTAACCAGCCATGCTGTAAGAGTAGAGTGTATGACTTAAAATTTGTATGAAGTTGTTCTGGTGGCAAAATTAAATTATTTTTGTATTTTCAGCACTGTATACCTCAATTTTGCTTGAGACGACCTGTCAGAGAAACCACCTGGTGTCACAGCAGATAGGTAAGTACCACACCCAGACAGGAATACAGAGCTGAAACAACAATGACCACAAACCATAGTAGGAGGTATAGCGTGACCACTCTTTTTATTGTATGCATAATGACGCATTAGAATTTTATTTTACATGTATCAGTTAGTTGCTACCATGGGTAAAAAGTTGATTGCATAATCATTGACCTAGTAGTAAACTGAACACCCATTTGTTTCCAACCTATCAATTTTGGCCATTATTTCTTTTTAATTTTGGTTACAATTATTCACAATGCTACTTTTAACCGATGTGATGATAGAGATTTTGTGATTTAGGGTTTTGTTAGCTTAGCCACCAATATTTTGTTTTCATTATTTGAAAATATGTTTAAAAATTTCTGAGAACATAAAAGTTATTTTAAGATCTTTTAAAGCCCACATTACCCATCCATTGATAATTGTTAAGTTTGGAAACAATTTATTATCCATTAGTTGTTTTTTTATCTTTAGATTCATTACAAATCAGATACAGAGATACTTCCAGGGCATCAATCATGCAAAATTTGTATGAATTTCCCAAATATTGATGCACAGGAACTCCAACAATTTAAAGTCACACATAGGAAAATGTACTCTGCACTGTAAACAGTTTTTATTTAAAGTACTTCGGGTAAGTCACACCAGTAGAGGTATCATCATGTTTTTTGCAACATAAGTCTTTTTTCAGGTAGACAACTGTTTACATCTGGATTCTTCAACTTGACATCAATGGTTCTTAAACTAGATTTTATTGGCACATTGTGCCCTGTAGCAAGCATTATGTCATAGTATAAGCCATGTAAAAAGGAAGTTTTACAAGTGCATGTTAAAAATACAGCCTACCCAGAAAAAACAAAAAGGCTAATTCCCTGCTTGGTTCATCTTCTTTTGTTCCGCAAATACTGGCCGCTGACACTGATGAAGACAATGATTTCTGTTATTATGAAATATATCTGATTACTGGAGCTGGGAAAATTTTAATGGAGATACTAGTGACTGATTGGTGTTAAATACGCGTCTGATGTACACTCTGAATGGACAAAATAGTTTTTCCAGTCCCCCCCCCCTTGAGCAGTAAATCAAAATTTAATGTAAAGCAGACATGATACAAAACCTAATTAAATTTCATACAATTTAAAATTAGAGTGCACTTTTCATTTCTTTTCTCAAACAATTTAGCCCTGCTGGATCATGTGCTTCAAAACTATACAGCCTTTAAGGGTTAAGATCTGTTGAATAAATAAAACTAACAAATGATAATAAGAAGTACAGTTATTTATTTGGTCAAAACACCTCTGTCGGAGCAAGCAAGCTATGGCATTTATGGACCTTAAACCCTAATACAGCAGTAAAGAACAGATAAGAAATCTGTCAGTAGTGTGTGTGTGTGATTTGGATTTTTAATGTAGCTTTAAAAAAAATTGAGTCATATTGCTATGATGCCTGCAGTGTGGCTGTTTATAGTGATGGCCTGCAATTGGGCATCATGCTGCAGACATGTAACATAATGTCCTAGCCAGTCACATTAACCTGACACCAGGCCAGCCAGTCCTAAAAATAACATCTTAATGTTGAGCGCCAAGTGAGGCAGCTGTTAGTACCATTTTTGAAAGAATTTGGTATGACTCAGCCGAAGTTTTAACCTGCGACCTCCCACATCCATGGTGATGCTATAACCACTTAGGCCAACCAGAGCAGTCTAATCATAGTATTCAGTAAAGCACTAATTTGAGAAAGTGAAACTTTGGCACAGCTTAAGTTTGTTAAAAATTCAGTTTTGGAGCAGAAGTATCAAAAAGATAAAAGATAATACCTTTGAGCACTAGGAAATTGTACTTAACTACCATAAAGAACCATTGTCTGACTGTATGCTTCTTTAGACATCATACTATGAAAGGAAGGTTCACAGAGAGGAGTTTCAAAACACAAGTTATCTGGCCAAAATAAGGAGTTAATCAATTGGTAATTAAATATTAAGCATAATCATTGTCAGAAATGGAAAATCACATATTCTGAGAGCTACATAAAAAATGGAATATGTGTTATTTTGAAAAATTATCTTTGTTCCTTTAAATATTTATAATTTTAAAAGATGAAGTTCCCTAAAATTATATAATCAATGTACCATTAAAAAATTTGTTGTGAATAATTAGATATTTGATACGTGGAGTAACTTAGTCTTTAAACATGCCACAGTTTGTATGCAACATGTCATTTTCAGTTAAACAGCTTATTTCTTTTTCATTTTTCAGTTACTTTGTTTCAAACAGTGATAAAATTGATATAGTGAAGGTTTCTTTTTTACTACATTTTCAGATGCAGATGTCATCATTGCTTGAATATATGTTATGTATAAAGACTGGCATTCTCAATTTTTTTTTTGCCTATAGACTATAATGAATGATTAGTTTTATTGTAGAGACTATAGAATATAATTTTATTTTTTTGTGCATTATCAGATTTGATATGAGGACTTTTAATTTTTATTTGAGATCCCACCAACTTGTTGTGCTGCCTGTTCAGATAGAAGTTACATTATGATGAAGTAAACAATATTTTCCCAAATTTGAATTAAGAATATGCGATTTCATTGTGACTTTAAATTTTAAAAAAGCTGTCAACATTGTGTGAGGTTTTTATACTTATTGATTATGGAATTTTATATTGTTACAGGAGACATGACCTTTAATGAGATTTTAAAAATAATTTTGGGTTAAGAATATCAGAGCATTATTATCTTTATTGTTAAGACTCTTTTTCTTCATAATGGGTTTATGATTTTGATTTCAAGTCCATACTCGTATGCTTTGACTGAATTGTATTTTGATTGCGTTTTAACAGCCATTTAACACATTCCATATTATATGGACCATTTTGCAAGAGAGGATAAGGAGGAATCTGGGACTTCCTTATTTTTAATAAACATTTTCTATATTAAAATGAAGTTAATAACAGTAAATTTGTCATATACTAGGTTGGAATTAAGAAGGTATATTAAGATATACTGTTTTTATTAACTTCAAAGAAGAACCAAATTTTAATGCTTTATAGTCTCATGTAGCAAATATAATAATAATAATGAAATAATGAGGACTTTGTATAGCGCTTAATCTTTAGAAGCTGTAAGCGCTTTACAACATTAGACAACACCTATAAGATAAAAAAACATATATAATGATATAATTACAAAACAAACGCTACGAAATTAGAAAACATAACAAACATGCTGAGAATATTTAAGGTAGGAAACATTAGGTCTTTAAGTTTGTTCTTGCAGTCGAAATAAGTGAGTTTTTAGAGCACTCTTCAATGGGATCACTGTGTCTTTGTGTCTGAGTTCAATGGGCAATTCATAACACAGTGCTGGGTCCTGGTATGCAAAAGAACAATGTCCATATGACTTTGTTTTCATAGTGGCAATAATGAGTATATGATTGTCAGAAGAGGAGCGTAAGTATCTTGCTGGTGTGCACATATGGGTGAGGTCGGATAGGTATGTTGGACTATAGTCCAACAGTGAAACATTGCACAGAGAACAAATTTTGTGTTTGATTCTGGATGGAATGGATAGCCAGTGTAGGGTACAGAGCAGTGGGGAGGTGTGCTCTGATCGTGGTACTGTAAGTATGATCCAAGCAGCTGTGTTTTGAAGTTTCTGGAGTAGATACTGAGATGAACCAGACAGAATTGATTTGCAATAGTCCAGTCTTGAAAGTACTAATGAACACACAAGTGTTTTAGTGGCATCAACTGAAAGATATTTGAGAATGGAGCTGATGCGTCTCAGCTCAAGATATGCAGCCTTGCATATGTTCATGACATGTTGGTGCAACGTGAGAGTACTGTCCAGAGTAACACCTAGGTTTCGTACTGATTGTATGAATTTAATTTTGGTGTTGCTGATACTTGTTTGAGGTAAAGGATGTGAATGAGAAAGTCTTTTTGTTGTGATTAGAATGGCCTCAGTTTTATCATCATTCATCTGCAGCTTGTTACATGTCATCCATGATTTCACAACTTAAATGCACCTCTCTACACCTTGGATGATAGCATCAACTTCAGTTGGGTGGCTAGATTTGTATATTTGGGTGTCATCAAAAAACAATTGGTTGTTGTTGTTGTTGTTGTGGGGTTTAACACCATTTTCAGCACGCGATAGGCTATGCATGGCGGCCAGTATTAATGGTGGAGGAAGAACCCGGGAAAACGCCGGAAAGAACCACCGACCCACGAGAAGCTACTGGCAAGCTTTCTCACATACCCACATTGGCTGAATCCTAGACTCGAACCGCCGCAGACAGAGGTGAGATGGCAGTGATCCGTAACGAAGAGCGCTTTAGACCACTCGGCAAAAACAATTGGTGAGACACTGGATGATGATCTATGACACTTGAGAGCGGCTGAGTGTATAGAATGAAGAGAACAGGTCCAAGAACAGACCCCTGTGGAACACAATATAGATCAACTGGGCTAGAGTATATTCAATTTGTAGACACAATATATGTCCTGTTGACCAAATAGGACTTGAGCCACAGTAAGGCTGTATCATGAATGCCAAATACATACTGGAGACGGTGAAGTAATATATCATGGTCTATTATGTCAATTGCGGCAGACAAATCAAGGAGGGTGAGGACTGTAATCTTTCCACTATCCCAAGCAGATAGAATGTCATTAACTACTTTTAGAAGAGTAATTTCAGTTCTGTGGCAAGGGCAATAAGCAGATTGTACATTACTGAAAAGACTATTTGAATTCAGATGAGATACAAGCTGGGGTAGAACAACCTCTTCTAAGATTTTTTATATGAATTTGAGATTACAAACTGGCGGTAGTACTTTAAATCGTTATGGTCTAGTGTTGGTTTCTTCAGCAGAGGCTTTACAATGGCAGTTTTGAAAAATGAATCTTTTGCTTCATCTCAAGTTAATATCAGACATTACTTGTTTTCATTGATATTTGTGTTATGAATCATTCATGCTTTGGGCTAATACAAGATGTAATATTTGTTCTGGCAAACCATAATACCTGCAGAAGGAACAAAAATTGGGACTTACTATTTCTGTGTTTCCACCTATTGAAATGATAACTTGCTACAATCACTTGAACTTATTTCCCTAGCTACTAGGGAATCTTTGTATTTCTGAAGAAACAAAAAAAATGCCAGAATATGTAACTATATTTTGACTAACCTGACCATTATTCATCTTCGTTGTGACTTAAACTAGGCTTGAAACAATCATATCTTGCATAAATTCAAATATTTAAAAGCCATTTTCATCCATTAAGCACATCAACTTGACAACAACAAAATATGGTTCACTTATTTTTATGTAGGATAATCAAAGACATCATTTCAAGCCCTTTCGGCTTGATGCATAAATTTTCATTTCATTGTAGGGAGAGTTATTGTTTGCCAGTAATATCCTACACATTATGTTTTGTTAACTTGTAGTAGTGTGAAATTTATAATTTTATTGGTGAACTTAAAGCTTGGTTTGACAAATCTCCAATTAATAACGAAATACAACATTCACCCAGTGAGGCAAATACTAAATTTTTTATTTGACTAGAATAAAGTTTTACTCTACCAGTTATGATACGAATATAAAAATTAACATTAATGACCTGAAATCAGTCATATGAAGGATTGTTAATGGAATATATTCTATTACCCTTCTGACAACAGTTACATGTAATTAAATTTAGACCAGTCTGCTCACCGTCTTGTAAACATTTATTAGTACCGAAGAGTGAAAACTTGTACGAGTTTGATAAAAACAAATGGAAAACAAACTTAGTGTAGAATGTATGAACTTTTAATGAATAAAGTGGGCAATGTTCTTGACATTAGAAACAATTATCAGCAGTGTTGCACTTTGAGGGAGGCCTGTGACACCCTCCCATCTCAAACAGCCAATGTTCCCCATATATTGATAATTATAGGGGCCAGAGATACATAAAATACCCCCCACCACCACCGAAAGCCCAACCAGCATGCGACACTTGGTCAGCACTGACTCTAAATTGATTTTGTCATAGAGTGGTTTGACAATCTCGACACCAGATATTTTTAACTCCCATTTATAAAAAGTTGGATTGTTTAATTTTAAGCCCCAAAAAGGTAAAGACCAAAAAACTTGCCAGTAGCTTCCCATGGATCAGTGGTTCTTGTCAGGTTCTTCCTCAGCAGTTATACTGGATGCTATGTAATACCTATTGTGTGCTGAAAAATGGCATTAAACCCCACAACAGCAACAACAATGACTTTGATTCATCTGATACTACAGTGATGGCATTCATCATGACATTATTGCAAGCTTGTTGATTTTTAAACCTGTACAATAATGCAATTCTCAAAATGAATAGGAGATAACTTTGCCAAACAGATTATTAAGAAATTCATCTGAACAATGTCAGTCTAAAATATCTCCCATTGCAGTAAACAATATGATTATGCCAGGCTGGATCAGGTCCATTGTTGGAGGAATGGGGTTGTTCCAAAATTTCCTTCAGGCCCTGACTTCTTTGCAAGGGCACCAAAGCTAAACTGTGTGTGTCTATTCACTCTAAGTGTGCATACTACCTAATAAACATGTGCAAGAATAAAATGATGGTCAAATTTAAAGTGACAAGTGACTGTACATTTGTGTGTGTATGTTTCTTTTTAAGCAGGAGTGGGTGCATGCCAGACACACCCCACACCCCCACACACACACCCTTCTGGCTATGATGATGCAAAGTGTTTATAATGCAAAACTCTGCAAAAACATATTGGACAAAGTACAGTTGTTCACATGCAAGTGATATGGGTTCCATTATTGAGTAGTGAAACAAGTTTGCTAACATTCTCTATGGAAAACTAACTTGCTGTCTTCAAGGCATGTCATGTATTTACATCAATACCTATTAATTTGTCTTGCAGTGTTTTACTTATAACTGAATAGTTTATAAACAAATCTTCCTATTTGCATTATTTGTTATTTACAGTAATTTAATGAAATCATGACAGTTAAATTAGCCTTAATGTTCTAGTGTCTTATATCCATAAATATTGTTGAAGTTTTTCATACCAAAATAGTTTGATTATTCCAATTTTAGCTTGACAAAAGTCTTAGGGTAGTGTATGAAATCTTTTTTTTTTTATCTTTATTGGCTTTGATTTCATTTTACTGATTATAATCTCATTATAGGTTTCACTGCTAATAAAAGCTATAAGCTTGTTTCAAAAGATCATGTTTTGTCTTTCTTATTACAGATTGTTGTACTGAATAAACTGGAAACTTCCCATGATAATGAAAAGATGAAGTCAATAAAGTGATGCAGATAACTAACCAATTATGGTAAATGCAAATAGATCTAATTATGTTACTAAAATAGGCATGATAATAAATGTAAGACTGAATAAAATGCCAATAGAATCTGGTTGATATACTGTACCTACTCAAAGATACAAAGAGCAGTCAGCAAGGAACAGTGATCTGAATATGGCAGATGCTGTAAACATTAACAAAATATTTGGTATTTATGTTAATTTTTTAATCAGCTGGTCTGATTATAATCTTCAAGTATTTGATCAGTTTGTCTGGCCATCCATCTGTTCATCTGCAACTACATTTCATCTTAATCCACTGTGTAGAAATTGAAACTGTATGAAAATGATATACAATATAGCGATTCTTGACCAAACTGTATATAAAAATATACTGAGTTTTATATGGCAAGCGATGAAAGTAATTCTATTTCAGTTTGTAAAGTAATTTATTACTTGTCTTTTCTTCCTTACAGCAATTTTTCAGTTTCATAAATGTTTTATACAATTTTTACGCTCAGCTTGTTACATAATTCCTGTTAGCACAATCACCCCACCCCCACAGGTAAAAATAAGGTTAACAATTGGATTTGCATACATAGATGACATTTTTGGATTGTCCTGCCAGTATCGCAGTGTTTTAAATGTTTAAAATGTTCATCAAATATTACATTGTATCTGTTTTTCAATGGGGCTATCGTGTTTTATAAACACATCTCTTTGTTCTTGTTATTTCTATTCCATCTTATGATTATTTAAATATAAGTAAATGTAAACTTTGTCTAGCTAAGACTTTAATATGAACAATATAATATTTTTAAAAAAATTATATATCTAAAAGTTTTGTAATTAAGCTTTTCTTTTGCATTATATTTTTTCGTATAATGTATGCAATAGTAGATTGCAAATATGCAATTTTTACCTTTTATAGGCTTCTTTATAACATAACAAATACATGCTGTCCCAATTTTGTCCTTCAGATGTGTTGATTGTATTTCACTGTATGCAAGAAACAATCTTCTTGTTTTATCTTTGCAGCCTGAGTGAGTAAAGAATGTATTATTGCGGGCTGTCCATTTAGTACATGCGCATGGAGGGTGGATGTGGATGTGTCTACTGATGATGTATGTACACATATGAAAGGGGGTGGTGGGGGTGAAACCTCAATAATAATTTGTCTAATACGTAACCTGTTTGTCTGGGTTCAGTCGGCATTTGAATTTTATTGGACACTAGATCAACTTTTTAAAGTTACGCAGCTTATTTCTTTGGTGCAGCAAGACATTCTACGGCGGTGATATATCTGTGTTATTAAACACATTAATATTATTAATCCTTGATCATTTCTGAGTATTAAATATGGGCCATTCTTTAGAATTCTGGGTGTGTGTGCATCAAGCATACGTACACAGGGGTGAGATGTAAAAAAGCATGTGTGGGGGGGTCAAGCTTTGCCATATTTTTGTGTATGTATTAAATGGATGGCCACTTGACAGTTAAAGTGGTATACTATCTAATTTAGTATGTTTCCTTTGTCAATTTTAGGTCCATTGCCCAGCGGATCTTGTGATCTGTGCTCTGACCAGTGAAAGCATGTGAATTTGCTAAAGTCACCCAAATTGTGTAGGTATTTCTCATATGGGTCTCCAGATTTGATTGTGCTTTATAAAGTTTTGAAACATAAGAAAGATGGAAGAGAAGAGATCGAAATTACCACTTTTAACTTGCAAACACTGACATTTGCATATATGATTAGCAGCATATTTTATACCTAGATATTATGTGAAATTCTATGCTAAATCATAATATTGTAAAATCATCACAATTTTTCAGTTGCTTTAAAATCAACTTAATTTTCAAGAAAAAGTAAGTGAATAATTGATATCATGTATGTGCATTTCTAGCATGTAATATTTTCCTCATTTTATTTTCCCTCACAAAATTCTCTAAAATGTTATACTTGTTAAAATTATTCTCAGTTTAGTTTTTATGACAGTTTGGAAATCATGTATTTCTATGTTTATGTGGTAAAAATGGAAAAACCTGTCCATCATTCATCTGCTAAACAACCAGAAAAATGAAAACAAAACATAGCGCACTGCATCCACACAGAGTTTAAAATTTTTAAGGATAACACCAAATCTGTCAAAAAGTATAGATACTTAAATTCAACATATGAAACTTTGAACAACTTCTTTTAAAAAATCACTGAATATATTTTCATAAATTTATCAGAAAGTATCAAGGCATTATGCTGATCCACTCTCCTTATATCACGACTTTTACTCCACATAGAAAAATTGGTAAGCAACTCTCTCACAAACATCTGTGCAACAAAAATTTCACATTAAGCACGAGTGTATTAAGTACTTTATAAATTTTTCAAATGAATTTAATTAATCATCAGATTTGGCCGTCAGTACTCAAAGGGATAATCTTTAAAATGACTTAAAATGGCAGGGATCTTTGCATAATATCTAGCTTTGAGGGACTTCCCATAATAGATTTCAGCATAATAAAAGTTTGCTTGTAAGAATGATGTCATCCATTTATAAAAGTGGTTGATGACATTTCCATGTTAGTGTGTCTGTTTTATTCTGTAGTAAAATCCACATGAGATGGAACAAATTACAGAATTATCACATGAATTATTTCTTACTTTTTTGCAGAACCTCTCTTGAGAAGATCCTAGATACTTTGACAAGTGAACAGTGCTGCAGTAACCAGTTTCCAAGAAGGAAATAACTGTGAACAATATAGACAGAAAAGAACATCATACATGATTTCATACAGATGTTCACGGGGCCCCGAGTGGCCGAGTGGTCTAAAGCGCTGTCCGTTACGGACCACTGCCATCTCACCTCTGTCTGCGTGGGTTCGAGTCTCGGATTCAGCCAGTGTGGGTATGTGAGAAAGCTTGCCAGTAGCTTCTCGTGGGTCGGTGGTTCTTTCCGGGGTTTTCCCGGGTTCTTCCTCAACCATTAATACTGGCCGCCATATATGGCCTATCGTGTGCTGAAAAATGGCGTTAAACCCTACAACAACAACAACAACAGATGTTCACCTGAAATAAGCTTTGCAGTCCTCGCTGATTGACATGTGTAAAAAATACTACAATTTAATTCATTTGAGCTTTAATATATAATGAGATCAAAACAAAGCATCATCACATTGTTACATCTTAAATGTTGCCAGCATGACAGTCTCGTTGGAGCATCGGTGGTTATTCTATTGGTTATTTGCAGCATAATTGACGATAGAAGCCAAATGATCATTTGGAGTAATAACTACCCATTGTGTATTTAATGATTCTATAAGCTTAAGCTCATAAGCTTCTAATGAGATAATATTGGACGTGATTACAGCAGATTGTACACCATTTTAAATGTTTTGAGACATCAGCTATCATTCTTCAATAAATGTTTCATTTTGAGAAAGTTAAGTCTCTATTGTGCTTTTGTCTCACTTGCTCATACTATTGAAAATAACATGATTAATTGTTATTGTGCATTAGCTGAAAGATGAGAAAAAAATTCTGTAATGGAACAACATCCAGCTTTCTGTTACCATTTTTTAAAATTTTTTTGTTCCACCTTAAGTCAGACATTCATTAAAGTTAAGCTTGTATGCTTCTCTGATTCAGAAAGAAATGTTTCTGTGAGAATCACACAGAATTTACCTCTCTCCTAGTGTCTGCTATTAAAGGGCATGGTGATTTTTATTATATTTTTGTCAGCAATATAAAATTTTAATTCAATGCATAATTCCCCCAAAGTGTTTCTCAGAGGTTTTAGAATAATGTATTTTTTGTGGTAGTAACTTGTAACATTATAACCATTTATTGTAATAACAGTCAATTTTAGTGACCTAAATGTCACTGACTACTAGAGCAACAGTCATAAGGTTCATACTAGGGTTATCCTACCATTTTAGTGTCGCTCACTAGTCTGGCCTCATGGTAGGGTTATCCTACCATTTTAGTGTTGCTATCTAGTCTGGGTTCATGTTAGGGTTGGCTTACCATTTTAGTGTCGTTCACTAGTCATGGTTCATGGTAGGGTTATCCTACCATTTTAGTGGTGCTATCTAGTCTGGGTTCATGTTAGGGTTGGCTTACCATTTTAGTGTTGCTCACTAGTCATGGTTCTTGGTAGGGTTATCCTACCATTTTAGTGGTGCTATCTAGTCTGGGTTCATGTTAGGGTTGGCTTACCATTTTAGTGTTGCTCACTAGTCTGGCTTCATGGTAGGGTTATCCTACCATTTTAGTGTCGCTATCTAGTCTGGGTTCATGTTAGGGTTGGCTTACCATTTTAGTGTCGTTCACTAGTCATGGTTCATGGTAGGGTTATCCTACCATTTTAGTGGTGCTATCTAGTCTGGGTTCATGTTAGGGTTGGCTTACCATTTTAGTGTTGCTCACTAGTCATGGTTCTTGGTAGGGTTATCCTACCATTTTAGTGTCGCTCACTAGTCATGGTTGATGGTTGGGTTATCCTACCATTTTAGTGTCGCTCACTAATCAGGGTTCATGTTAGGGTTATCTTACCATTTTAGTGTGGCTCACTAGTCTGGGTTCATGTTAGGGTTATCTTACCATTTTAGTGTCTTTAGTGCCCCTCACTAGTCAGGGTTCATGTTAGGATCATAGGAATATCAAACAGTACTCTGCTTCCTTACATTAAGAAGGTAACCATGACTGCATGGGTACCTCATTGACATTTTAGTTATAAATATTGATTGATTCATTGATTGAAAGAAGCGAGTGTAAAGATGTAGTCATTCAAAAGTCATAAAAGATTATACACTCAACAAATACTGCAAATATGGTTTAAGTGCAACGACCCACTTATAAATGTGTAAAAGATCTTGATGGTTTCATGGGAGCAAGTAGTGAGTTATCGTTACTACCTAGGTGCCACCACTGCTACTGGTCAAATAATCGGATTACATCTGTACTTTACCTTCAATAGATAAACAAATCACTTCCTAGATTGAATTTTGAGGTTAAAATTTCTTTAAATGTTGGGTACTTCTATGGCACTGAAAGCGGTGAACAAAATTTAATCCCCAGACATCTACGTACATGTGACTTACACAATGAGTTTTATTTACAAAACCATCTGAAGACGCAGCCAGAAATGGAAACTCTTAGGAAGCTACAAGTCCATGTGGCTGTACTGAATTCCCAAAGTCCTCCATGTAGATCTGGACAGTGACTGTTGCCTGACATTTGTGACAACATTTGATGTTTTGGCTAACTTAGCACTATCTGATTTGACCTTGCCTTACATGTTCACCCGAACACTTCATAGTTTGAATCATGACGTTAAATGTTCTTCAGTTATGCCAGGTATGTGTTATTGTGTGCCTATTTTGTAAGAAATGAGAGAAAAATAAGTAGGCAAATAATAATTGAGCTAATGATAGTTTTAGCCAAAACATTTACAATTTTAACAATGAAGTAATTTTTTAAATATCGGATCAATATTTTTATTTGTCTTTGATTGCTAGTGTAATGTGTACATCCATATATAAAAAATTTGTAAATGCATAGTTGGGGAGAAAATAAATTCAATCACTTACATGTAACATGTTCAGCTGGCATAACTTTTAAGTCCAAATGAATTATGACACATTGACACCTTCAAAGAGTAAACTGTTCATGAAAGAACTATACTACATGTGATCCATTTTTAAAGAATTTCTACTTATGCTTCATTAATGATGTCATGTAATGTGCTAAGAAACACGCTTTAACTTACAAGCCTTTCAACCAGATCGTCTTCCTGAAATCCTCACATTTCTTCAACTTAATTCTTCTCAGCTGGATAATCATTAATAGACCAAATTTTGATTCCATGATCAATACCTAAACATACTTTGGAGCATACTTTGAGATATAAGTGTACATCAGTTGCTGGACTGGTAACAATGGAGCTGCCTATACATTTTCAAATAGCTGACCACTATTTCTCATTTTATATCAACAACTCAAAAAATATAAATGATATTGCTTCTATGTCACTTAGACCATAAAAAGTATTTCAGTGAGTAGTGTTTTCTGCTACATGTTATTATCTGCCATTTAATACTATATCTATAACGTACTGGTAAGTCTTAAGATTAATGGCAATAGGATGCAAACAATAATTTTATATGAAAAAATTGCATCACAGATCAGAAGAATCTTCATGAAATGAATATGAGGATTTGGATTAATTAATCATATGCTGTCCCACAATGGATCTTCCCTCTCGGTAATCATATACTGTCACACAAGGATCTTCCCTATTGGTAATCATATGCTGTCCCACAAGGATCTTCCCTATTGGTAATCATATCCTGTCCCACAAGGATCTTCCCTACTGGTAATCATATGCTGTCCCACAAGGGATCTTCCCTATCAGTAATCATATGCTGTCCCACAAGGATCTTCCCTATTTGGTAATCATATGCTGTCTCACAACTGTCCCACAAGGATATTCCCTATTGGTAATCATATGCTGTCCCACAAGGATCTTCCCTATCAGTAATCATATGCTGTCCCACAAGGATCTTCCCTATTTGGTAATCATATGCTGTCTCACAACTGTCCCACGAGGATATTCCCTATTGGTAATCATATGCTGTCACACGAGGATCTTCCCTATTGGTAATCATATCCTGTCCCACAAGGATCTTCCCTATCAGTAATCATATGCTGTCCCACAAGGATCTTCCCTATTTGGTAATCATATGCTGTCCCACAAGGATATTCCCTATTGGTAATCATATGCTATCACACAAGGATCTTCCCTCTCCATAATCATATGCTGTCCCACAAGGATCTTCCCTATTGGTAATCATATGCTGTCCCACAAGGGATCTTCCCTATTGGTAATCATATCATGTCCCACAAGGATCTTCCCTATCAGTAATCATATGCTGTCTCACAGGGATCTTCCCTATTTGGTAATCATATGCTGTCCCACAACTGTCCCACAAGGATCTTCCCTCTCAGTAATCATATGTTGTCACACAAGGATCTTCCCTCTCAGTAATCATATGCTGTCCCACAAGGATCTTCCCTATCGGTAATCATATGCTGTCCCACAAGGATCTTCCCTATTGATCATCATATGCTGTCCCACAAGGATCTTCCCTATTGGTGAAGTGCATAATTAAATCAGACCTTATAGTCTGATTTAACAAAAGGAAAAATCCCTCAAAGGGGCAAATGCTTGACTGTCAGGTTATTTTTTAAGCATTTTGTTAAATCATCATTGATACATTATTTAACTCCACCAAACCAAATTTTTATTAAAATAGTATTTTTCCTACATGTCCAAGTTGACATGTTTGCACGATTCCTGTCAGTGCAGTACAAAATTCTTGGTGCCAATCTGACATCAATATGACTTTCACAGCAGTTAATTTGAAAATCTTATTGCTCAAGAATATCAGATACTTTCAACACTTAGCAGTTAAAAGGAATAAATGTCTTATCTAGAATTTCTTTAAATTTTTTTTAGCCAGCATAATCTGTTTATTTGAGTGATTCTTGTTTTCAAAGCAAATCATTTTCAAACGTATTCAGCAGGCATATGCACAAACTGGGATTCATTAAAACAAAAAATTATTGTTTGTGTTATCATGCTTGTAAACCAGAGTACACAGCTGTAAGCCTGAGACAAACCCATTGACCGTAAAACCAATAAATGTGCATTATCAGTTTGTTCACTGAATGCAAGTAAATAAAAACTATACTCAAATTTCACTTGTATACGTACGTGTTGCTGTGTTCATAACCTTTGATTATCATACGTGATAGACCAGAAGACGTGCATTATTAAGACGAATCCAGTCATACCTTGGAATGAAAGTCGGTTCAGCCGTTTGGAAGAAAGGTGAATTTATGTGGCTTTTAGGGTTAGCGATTAGGGTTAGGGTTAAGCTTTTCTGGAGAAAACGTATGAACGGACAGGCCAGATTTAACAGGATTTTACTGCAATACGTGTATCATCAGCACCGATAAAATGGTACCTGGATGATGCAAATCGGTTTAGCGGTTTGCGAGAAAAATAAATTTTGGTGACTTTTAGGGTTAGGGTTAGGGTTACAGTTTTCTGGAGATAACGTACGAACCGAAATGACAGTCTTGACAGAATTTTCTCTGCAATATTGGCCTCATCTAATCCGACAAACAGGTACCTCGCTCATGAGAATCTGTCAAGCCGTCTGGGACAAAAATGGATTTTTGTCTTTTATGGTTAGGTTTAGCGATGAGGGTTAGGCTTCTCTGGAAATGACGTACGGAGGAATATTATAGTTTTCACAAAGTTTTCATTGTTTGAATACCGGGTTCGGAAAAACTGGTCTGATTCCCCACAACATCCGGCCAATGTCAATGTCATCGACTGTCTTTATTTATACCGAATTATACACCATCCCAAAGCTTTATAATTCATAATGAATATAATTCACAATGAATACCGAAATTTAAGTGTGATTCGAACTAAAACTGTTAAGTTGTCCTTTTAATGTATTGACTTATTTCATCTAAATTTTAACTGAAAGCTGCTCTCGGTTTAGTCACTTTTTTTTCTTTCTAACATAATCCCGCATAGAGGAAAATCTTTTTCCATTCTAATGGCTTTTAAATTTAAACTATTGCATGCTTGAAGTGTTCACAAATCTGCAATCGTTGCTGGTATACCGAAAACCTTCCGAATGCCAAAACGTATTAAAATTTTGAAGAATATTTTTTAAAAACATTTTATTTAAGATAATATTTTATTTCATATCAAAGCAATTTAATATATCTAATATATTATTTTTAGCTTTGCAGCATTGTGTAAGAGGTCAACAGAGATAAATTAGATATTATACAAGACCATCCTTGAATAAGCATAAACGTTGCACAGTTCATTACATTTCACATACATACATCTTTCCTTATACACGAGGATCATATTGAATATGTCGAGAAATTAGTATTTGAGATGATCTGATAGACAGGAAGAACAATCCAGCTAATGACTTTTGCATTCTTTGTTCTGCTTGCATACTATTACCTTTGTGCAAAATTTCAGTAATCTTTGCCAAGTTTTTCGCATTGTAGTTAGTGTTTGATTTGGAGTTACGGTTAGGTGTAAGTGTACGGTAACTTTAATTTGCACTGACCTAGGGATAATTAATCGTGTTCTTTAAAATGTTTTTAATAAGAAAAGAAACCTAAATATTTATTTTTGCAGTAGGCCCTGGCTAATTTATATGGAATATTTTCGGTCAAATTTGAGTAAATTTTTTATAGATTTTCTCTAAATCAAATAGTTGTGTTAATGTCGTGTCATATGTAGTGATGTCCATTTATTCGTGAAAATTAAAGCCCAAAGATTTTAAAGGTTTTAATTTTATAATCTCATTGCCCTATAAATCTATTAGATTGTCTTGGTCTATTAGTAATTATTTTGGAAGGACCAATCACTTGTTTGACAAATGACTCTGTGACATTAAAATGGTTACGGGCCGGTTCATTTATATTGTGCTTGATATCAAATATGAGCCTTGCAAATTTGCCATTATGTGTTGGGTTTGCATGTCATACATAGTTTTCCGCATTTTCAAGATGTAGTACGGTAAGTGATACTTTAATGATTGCATACATGATGTCACTTGAGATAGAATCTACATTAATCTATGAGTTTTATTCTACAAAACATGGACAAATATTGCAGCTACATCCATTGCTAGGTGTATATAGGCTACACGAACATGCCTGCTTTGTAGTATCATTTGTTATTTTTCCAAGAAAACGTTTATAATAACTAAGTGCACTACAAGCACTAAACAAATATATTGTTGACCGTTGCAAATATTTTACAAAGTCTATTAAACATAATTGGTTTGGAATTAAAATTTCTGCTAAAACTTTTATCCTCCAATCGAGGTTATTGAATATCTGCTTGGTAACAATGATTGTTCCATGGAGCATTCGTCAGGCACGATAGATTAAAATACATTCACAAAAGCGAGAATTGTCCTTAAAAGGTTATTGTTTTATAAATAAGCACATCTTGGGGATTATCTCGTACTTGAGGACTTCATCCTCTCTTTTATCAAGCGTAACAAGATTTATGCAGATTGTCATTGACCTTTGTCCGTTTGACCCCAAAATCGCTTGGTTTCTTCCTTAACCGAAGTGCAAGTAATACTCAAAGTTTGCGCCACGTTGCTATGTACAAATATTGTTATTGTGCGGAAACCAATTTTCTTCTTTTAGCAAGTGATCTCAACCTTTGGTATAAAATTCCACAACCTTCTTCCTCGCCTCTTGTGCAAGCAGTCGCAGAGTTTGGGTGAGGTATGTCGTTTTCAACTTTTGTTTTTGCACGGAAACCATGTTTTTAAGTCTTTCAGTCACTGTGCGTGCGTGCGTGTGTGTGTGGATTATGTCGCAAACATGTAGCATCATGTCCCTACCCTGGTATCTTTATCCTGAAGCCAGGCGTACCAGTTCTAACACTAACCTCTAAATGCTGAGAGCCAAGCTAGACAGTCTTTGTACCATTTTTATACCGCATTATAGGCGGACATTCTAACCACTTAGGCCACCAGAGTAATTTCGTTCAGACAGTGATCTTGATATTTGTATTTTTGACCCTGAAATCAATCGGCTTCTTCCTCAACATACGTAACGTATCCAAGTAGTCTGGAAGTTAAAAGTCCCTAAAATGGAATGCCACTCTAGCGCAAACTAGATGTCACTGGAATTCAAGACAGTTTCTTCCCTTTGAAATACTGAGTGTTTAATATTCTTCAGTGGTAACACAATTTTCAAATTACCTCCTGTGGTGGATATACTGTATGTCAGCTTGGCAAAGTTTTCATTTAGGACCAAGAAGGCATCATAAAGAGTGATCATGTGGAAATCCCGTTTTGATATTTTCTATTTGTCATAGCAATGGTATGATACCAAGATGGATGCCATAGTGGTCACATCCAATATCACATTGGCAACATTTCTACCTATTACCAACTATACATAATAAGTCTTTTGAAGAGAGACACAATGTCAATAAGACCAGCTGTCTGAAGTACTGACCAAAATGGCACCACAAACTAGTCTTCTGGCTAAAACCAAATGACAATATTTCCCTTCATTTTGTAAGCAACATTTCAAGATGGCCAGATACACCTATTCACTAAGAAATATCCAAAAGGTAATAGTGATGGATTGGTCATAAACTAAAAATGCTGCAAATCCACAACACTAGCTTGGCCATACAATTGTTAATAATAGACCAACCATACATCATAAGAAGTCTTTTTGTGAAAAACGCATGTTTATTTTACCATTCACTGAAATACAGTAATAACAATATTTTCCAAAACGCTGTCTGCTGTGGTGACTGTATTGGATGTTTGAGTGGCACCATTTTCATTTAGGATCAATTAGACCCGAGAATGAATGTGTGTGTGTGTGTAAAGTTATGGCAATACTTGAGATAGTTTAGGAGTAGCAGAAGTGCTAACAATCTTAGCATAAACAGATAGATGACAGACAACACAGATCATCCCATAAACTCTTCTGTGCTGTGACTAGTATAGCTAAATAAACTCTTTAGAAGGTCACAGGAACATATCTCAATGTACAACATACCACCATCCAAAGATGTACTTACAGTGCAAGTTTTCATTGCACTCCTGAAATCTGTGTTAATCATAGACAGGGAAGATGGCCAGATGGACTCAAGGAGTATGGCAACAATAACATAACAGGAATACCGTGCATGGTACATTATAGTGGTTATAAATAACTTTAATCATTGGTCAAGGTATACTACCCTGAACTAAACATAATGTACAGAAGACACTATTTTCACATCTTGATCCCAAATTCAATAGGGCTTATCTTACCCAAAGTGTAAGAATCTGCATAGTTCTTTAACTTAAGATGAAGGACAGTTAGTACCACTTTGCCAAAATGAATACAGTCAAAGATCAACTGACATCATAATATGTCAGCCTTATGACCAGAGCATAAATCATATATGTAAATACAAATTTACTCCAATGAATGAGAAATCAATTTATTCATATTTTGCATGGTAAAATATCAACACATTCACAACAAGCAAATCATTTATTTTTGCTCTTTTTCAAATACATTACAATTCTTAAATACAAACAATAACCATTCACTGAACAAAATAATACAGATCTCAAATATAAATGCATGTCAAATCCTAAACAATGCATGGATCCAAGTACTGTTATGGAAAACATAAATGCATTATTTTCCAGAGATGACCAGCCTTATAAATGCAACAAAATGATTTAAGTACAGTTCACGAAAATAAAAATGTCTATTTACAAGTTATCAGCCTAACATGTTATCAAGTATATTCTATTCCTTTTTAACTGTATAATGGTTATGAACCTTTCTTACCCAGAATTGTAATTGGGGTACATAAATCTTAAGCACACACACACACACACACACACTGGAAATACCACGCATTAGGCAAAGTACTATAAGACATAATTTCCAATCATGTAAAGTCTAAATTTTCCTTAAGCAGAACACACGCTCTCATAAAATTCCATTCTTCTCACAGCAACTGATACATGTACAGGAAATATTTTTCTACCAAAAACATATGCCTATTACTTCCTGTTTAAAAATCTCTGAACTTAACATTCATATTTTACAAAAAAATGTGTAAAAAAGTCCACTTTAAATCTATGACAGAAGACTCATTGGTACCTGATAAGTGACATAATCAGCATTACATTGGTAGTTACAGAAAAAACATTTTGGGTATTTTCATGAAGTAAATAAGTCTACAAAATCCTTAAGCATCAAATCATCTTAGAAAATGACCACAATAAAACAATTGGGAATGAAAATGATACAAAGAGGTTTCATATGAATTAATTTCTTTTAAATTTAAGAAAAGATAATGTATACGACTTTACACTTTTCCACATAACTGTAAAAAAAAATGCTGTACGAAAATCTGTCGCATGATAAAGGAGGACAGACTGTTACATGTAACAAATATGTGGGGACAATGTGTCACATTATAATTAGGTACAGACACTTCTGTACAGGTTACAAATGCATGGGGACAACATGTTCAATGTATACTCAATTTAAGAGTCTTGGAAAATAGATGAAATACTAATCACTGCAGTTTTACCACTGGTCTGTTTAATTAACTTAAGAACAGATTTGGTATATCATGTGCTAACCACAACACTATCTGAAATTCGTAACAAACATATCAAAATATTTATAGATTATCCAAAACCAGCAAACTTGAAGGATCTACATATTTTATTCTACTGTCAACATATTTTATTCTCAAACAACTTGCAATATAAATATATCCATTTTGTAAGAGAACTGCCTTAAAATAGTCTTAAGATGCATATTATAGACAGGGACAATAATCTGCTCAAATATGGTACATCCATTTGCACAGTAAATCATGCATATTAAATTTGTTGTACTAGACTGATATAAGTACAGTGTGGTTAGTGTATCAACCAACATAACTGAAAGCTAATGTACATCTTTTGCAGTTCTTCTTTTTCTTCTGGCTCCATTGGTGCATAAAAAACTGCAAGTAGTGATTGAATTTACCCATTCCCATAGCTCTTGCTGAATATTTGATGTGCTGAAGAAAAGCATTTGTTTGCTCACATATTTCAGTGTTAATTTCTTTTAACAACATGAGACGTGATGACTTGTATACTGGTGGACACTTATGGGAAAAGCCATGAAATGTATCATGAAAAAAATGTGTTTTTCCAAAAACCAGGTTCTTTATTCAAACAGTACTCCTCAAGCTGGCAACTAAAATCATAAAATATTTCTTCTGGGGCATTTTCCATGTATGCATAAGCAGAACAAGCAGGATCTTTTCTCCCTTCATGTCCTGGTATCATATGATATCCATAGCAATGCCCATAATGCTGTGGGTCAAACCAGAGAAATAAGTATGTTGTACCCTTCCTTCCCACTTCAGGGTAATTTTTATGGCATTTTTCTTCAGCTCTTGCAGGTTCATCATCATAAGTACTATTATGAGATATTTTATCCATTGTGTATTTTGGAGTGTCTCTTAACTGCTTACCGGGGGGGGTGGGGGGGGTGAAGTAATATGCTCTCCCAAATTTAGCAGGATTATAACTACCTGGTTTAGGATTAATCTGGTCTGGTTCTTTACAGTTTGAAAAAAGCTGTTTCACTCTTGACACCAGATGGTCCAAAATTTCTAAAGTTGCTGAACATATACAAGTATTCGTGACTGCAAATAATACATCTCTAATTTCAGGAGAAAACTTGGCAACTCTGTTTATAACATTTATGTCTAAATCTGAATTTTTCCTAAGTAAATCAAAATAGATTGGAAGTCGTCAACAAATCGATAGGGAATAATGCTTGAAATGGAATGATTTGAAGACAGTATCATAAAAAGAACTGCTAACTTTCTCAATACTCGGCTGCTACAACCATTTTGCATAAAAATATTCAACAGTGAGTGAAAGTTTCTATCAACATGCTGTAACAGAATATCATTTCGGTTTTTTTCCTCTTCTAAAGGTAGCTCATTAGCACTGCCCAAGGTACCAAGCACTTTCTTAGAAAGGTAGAGTAAGTGATTTCTACTCTGAGCTTTATCCTTTGAATCATGATCACCCTGGGCAAAGCTAATGAAAGCCCTCTTATTCCTTCGATGACAAGGATCTATTGAAAAGTCATTCGTTGGAGTCTCTATTGGTACAACTGTTGAATGTTGAATGTTGATGCCTATCTTAGTTCCATCAGCAGCTAACAATTTTGGACTAAATTTGCAAATGGAACAAGGCTGTCTATAATCTAAATTGAACTTACTTATCCAGGAAAAAAACCAAGCAATAAAAGTATTATTTGACATAAAAGAAGCAGAATTATGACTGACACGTTTGTAGAAGCTATTCATGATTGTACAATAGAAGCCAAAAGAAATATATGAGTTCAGAACATGGTCCACAAAGTCCCAGCCAATTTCATCGCCAGCTCCAGTATCCCTGGCAAGAAAGTGGATGGCCTCTCTCTCTCCTGGACCTATGTCACAATCCCGAGTGCCACTTAAACAATGGCGATACCAAATCTAAATACAAAATAAGAAATATCAGAATCCTGATTAACACTTAAACAACTGTGATAACAAATCTAAATATAAAATCACACACACACACACACAAAATGTATCATTTACCAAATAAATAAAACATTATACAAACAAATGTAAAAACAGATTCCTCACTGATAAAAAGTTAAGACTATTATCTTTTATACTGCTGGAAACACTAAGGCAAGTACACTGTCTTGACCACTGAAGTCAATCTTTTAATATCATAAAATTAGATGCTAATGCATGTTGTGAAATTTGTGAGTTTTCAAAGAACTAGATTTGGGTTTGTAAAGCAATAGAAAGATTATTCTCCCACATCCCCATAACTTAGTCGATACATCTTCGCTTGATAAAAAGGACTTATGCATGCCAATATAAGCAACAACATATTTTTCATTTGTCGGTATAAAATGTTTTTTTGTGTGCATATTTATGCTAACAATCTTTGACATAAAGACAGAGATATGAATAGATAGGAACAAATAAAAATGCCATGCTTTCTAATAAAGTGGTTACTTAAAAGATGAGTTAGTTCATCATCAATGAACTGAAGCTCACTGAAAGAAGAAAATAAAGCAAAAATTTATACCTTGTGTTTTACAGGTCCATGACATGTATATACAGTGGAAATATGGGATACTGCAATTGTCTCTCCATTAGGAAAGACACATCCTACCTGAAATCAATCAATTAAACAAAACTTTAAGTAATTCAAATATGACTGAGGAAAAGGATGAACAGAGAGTGAATGTTCAAGGACCAAACTTTAACCAAATTTCTTGTTGCAATGTGACAAATATTTCCTGAAGATGCAGCATAACCAAAGTAAATGCACTTTTATTTATTGTGTACAGGATGTGATATTAACTGTCTAGTCCTGGTCCATCTGAACCTGTACTGAATCCCATTAACATGTGCAGAAAAATCTGACAATGATACAATTGTTTTAGAATGAAATTTGATTTAAATTATGGATAAGCAATTAGTACATATATTGTATAATTTTCCATAATAAGTAATATGCATATGACAATTCTGTATGATAGTCAATCAATGAAAGTACATCCATCCTTGGTCCACACAAATACTGGAAGTCACAAAGACGATGATTATTCTGTATTCCAGATGTTTTCTTTAGGCAATAACTTTTTTTCTCCAAGCAATTTATCCTTCCTTTATTACACACTAGTTGATAATGCACTAACTCTTCCATACAAAACTGATAGATAACCTCAGTTTTTTCATGTAAACATCATATATTTTTCTCAAACAGTATGTTCACATTCCCACTCATAATAAGTAAGAGAGCTGATGAAAGATACGTTAGAAAAATAATGTATGGTGACTATGTAATTAAAACTGTAACCAATAATAAATGGTAATTACAGGTAATTTACTTCTGTTACATGCATATAGTTTGTATAATTGTTGTAATGATTTATGTCAGTTGTTGATGTGATCACGAGCATAATATTGAGCTACCTGAATGCATTTTACCATAGACCCTTATTTAATATTAGTTATTTTCATTCTCTTTTAAATACATTCTCCCAAATTAAGTTTGGTTTGGCATTTTACAGTACATCAACACAATGTAGTTTATTGGGGCAAAGTACCTTGCCAAGAACACACCACTGTAATTGTATCTGGCCTGATCCCATCAGTAGATCCATCCATGTGTTAGCATGGACTTTCAATTGATTGAGGTGAGGACAAAGGGTCTCAGCATTGTCAAGACGGAGAACTTTACATTTTGAAGATGAATAAAGTGCATTACAAAATCCAGACTGACAAGATAGTCTATTGTCAGTGATATGAACAAAAGTACATGTTTTGTCATCATCAGAATACACTGAGAACTTCAAAGTTTTATCAGATGAGGTTGGCATCTGGCAAATAGGCTCATTAATTTATCTTTGGCAGCTTCAAGTTTTTCAATTATCTTATTTTCTGACCTGGAAGAATTATTTAATAGAGAAGGTATATGGTCTCTGATCAATTCATTAAAAAGTCTCATATGGCAGCATTTCACATCACTCAGATCTATCTCATCAAGATTTTCCTGAGGTATACTTATTGCGGCTAACTGCAGTAATATGCCATACATTCCACAGCTACAAGACAATTCAGTTATCTATATCTTTTTTGGTCAAATGAACATAACAGTCTTCCTGAAACAGTCCAGTTGTCATACTAACTTCATTCATTGTAAAAATATTCACATTAGCTGCACTACGTCGCCAAATTACATGACCATTTTCAATCATTGCATATTTGAATTTATCATAACAAGATCTTTCTTCAGCTATATTTTCTGAAGAAAACTGAGGGTCTACAGTGTGTATGTTTGTCATCAATTCTTCAATTGTCAAACGTCAAGTAGGTTCATGACGTTTGCGTTTGGATGCAGGGGGAACTATGTCACCATAATCAGATGACTCGGGTAAACTTTCAAATGTGGAAGTAGACTGAGCTGGATCTAAGGCAATGTTTTTATATTTGGAGCAAATGGAATAGAACTTATCCATGTTACCCTCTCTAAAATTGTACAGCACCTGATTCCTTAGTGAAGCAGGTTTATACTTTTCTTTCATATCTGGAATTGATAGCCACTGGGAATAAGAAACTGTCTTGTGCTGCCATTTATGCCAATTTGGAAACATGGAGATATATTGAAGCTGCTGATCCCATGAAACTGGATATTCAAGTGGAACAAAGACATCTGAGAATGTAACTTGTTGGCACATACAAACTTCAGTTCTGTGAGTTTCAAAAGCGGCCTGAAAGGCAGTCCCATCAAATCATTTACTGGCAGAAAAAAAACTGAAATGTAGGAAAAGAAAACATATTATTCTTTTACTGCATGCTAGTTGAAACAAATCTGTGATTAATATTTCTCGATGGAGATTTTATGCAAAACGTAAGACCCTGCAAAATGACTACACTACAAAAGCAATTGAAAATCTCAAGTACCAATTTTTTCTCTTTAGTGTATTTGTTACAGATTGCAAATAGTAAAGCCAAACCCATCATGAGATCTCAATCAATTTTGTACCCTGCAAGAATGATCATAAGTCAATTACTCATGTCACATTTCAACAATATCATGCACATACTTGAATGGCAGCATGTAACAGTGATCACTCACAAACACAATATCGAATTTTTCTTCCAGTAATTAGGTTATCAAACGGGTATTGTACAGATTCAGTTCTTATTAAAAAAGACCAATAACTAAGTCAGCAATTGAGCTGCAAAGACACACTCATTAAAAGAATCAAGTTCACATACAATGCAGTTAACCTAACGAATTGTATTTGGTTTTTTTTGAAAAGGCTACTAACAATGATGCTCACAGCTAGAGGAAATGTGAGCAATTTGATCATATAAATATACCAATGCCTCCTCAACATCACACCCCTAGCCCATGATGAAGACGCGTAGAGCTTAACAGTGCACAACTGTTTTTAAAAAAGTGCAAGTGAAATGCCTGTAAAGAAACTTGTCTTCTCATGATGAGCTGAACAAGTACCAAGTTTCAGGGCAATCCACTAAATACTTTGAGTAATTGCATTAACAAAATTTGGTCATACACTGTATCCACTGTAATCCAAAAATGTCCACAACCCTTACAAATATCATGGGAGCACAAAGATTTGTACATGCAATTTTAGATGAATATTGTCACACGTGCCAATTTTCATGATCCTTTCAAAAAGGCACCACAATCGGTAGCACTGACAAGATTTTAACAATGCATTCTGCTGCACGACAATACATCAGACTAAAATTGCAAAAGCAAAGTGAACTGTTTATATGAACATTTTCAAATGATGACTGTAACATGCAGTTACATGGCAATCCAATGAAAAATGTGAGACAAGCTGACTTCACAAAATCCTATCAAACATTAATCTAAGAAAGTAACTAGCTCTAACTGAAATAGCAGCAGAGATTTGTCAACGTATGCAACTTCCGATAATGATGAAAACATTTTTCCAAATGTCATGGCAATCCAATGAAATCTGAAAGATTAGATGATTCATTAGATTATATTATGCACTGTCTTTAGATTGAAGTCAATAAAGGGCAATAATTCTAAACTTAATTAGCGGAACAGTGATTTGATATATGCATTATTTGTTAATGAACATAATATTGTACTGAATTTCATTACAATCCATAAAGAAGTTGTACAATTTGCACTCACAAGTTTGTATCATGCACTGCATTAATCTACAAAAGAAAAATGAACAAAAATTGCAGAAGCACACTGATTCATTAATATATGTATCTTCTGATAATGACCATAGGATTTACCAAGTTCCTAGTCCAATTAAAAACAAAAGGACTAGTTCAGGGGGCAATTTTGTTGCTGGCTTGCCAGACGAATACCTGTGGGTTCTGAGGAAGGTCATTTAAAATTGATGGCCATCGGCCCAATTAAATTTTCCTCCATCATTATTTTCCTCTGATTGGGAGAGCCAGTTGATTTTCTGCAGGGCCAATTGATTTTCACACAAGATGGTCACACCAGCCAATGGAAAAAGTCTGTGTCACATCAACCCATGCTAACTGTACTAACAAGACTGTGACATTCAATTACAGAAAGAGCAATACATATAATAAAAATTGCAGGGGCAAATGAGTCTCGGATTCGGATAATGTGGTTATGTGAGAAAGCTTGCTGGTAGCTTATCGTCGGTCGGTGGTTCTTTCTGGGGGTTTTCCGGGTTCTTCCTCCACCATTAATACTGGCCGCCATGTATAGCCTATCTTGTGCTGAAAAATGGCGTTAAACCCTACAACAACAGCAGGTGCAAAGTGACTGGACAGTTGGTGCATATTTAGGTAATGACCAGTACATATAACATGTTTTATGGCAACTCATATAAATATATGAGAGACTAATTGTCTTAACAGTGTGCTGAATGGAAGGAAGGATAGACATATATGAATTAGCATATGGGCATGGTTATAACAAATGGAAAATGAAAGATGGATATAGAAAGACTGATGGAAAGGTAATAATGATTTCCTGCATTTCTTCTTAATACTTACTTCGCATTCTGCTTGTCTTTGTAGCTCTTTTTCTTCTCTATGTACACCATCACCCCCATACACTCAAAATTATTTTCTTTGAAAATATTTGTTTGTATGTGATGAAGAAGATGATCTAACGACTTCCTAATACTGTATTTATTTTGGAACAGTATTTCGGAATACCTTCTTCCTGTGGATGGTAATTTCTTTGACTCTGTAATGAAACAAAAAAAAAAAAACAAAAAAAAAAAACAACACTATAAGCATAATGTTACTGTGTTAAACTTGCTCACCACAGACAATCAAATGTAGGTTATGGCATGCATCTACTTGCCAGCATGCACAAAAAAAGATCCATACCCTCTGTCAAAAGAACTAAACGTGACTATTTCGATGCAAGTTATATACATGGTAAAATATACAAGGTATAGATGTTAAATTTCTGTAAAATGTACATAAAGTATAAAGGTTTTACTGGGATGAATGGTGCAATTTTGTTTGCAGGTTTAGTGCTCTTTGTGGATGTCATTCACTTTATCTTACTTGTTTCCTTACTGTAGCTGCTTAATATTTAACAATTTGAAGGTCTGGTTAAATTGCTTTGATGTTGTTGCCATTTTGGTTTCTGGCTACTTTTCTTTTATAAAATGACATATTTTCCATTTTTATCACTCATAAGATCATGTGTTCTACTTTGTTTCCTCATGTACCTCTTGAAATAAAAATTACTTGACATCTAAATGATGTACTTGTCTTATGGACACTACAAGACATTCTTCTGTTTAAGCTGTATTCTCAAACTTGAAGTAGGAGTTGGTAAGTGTATATTACTATGGTACCAACACTACAAAGTATAAAATTAAATGCACTATTAAACATTAAAGACAATCTTCTGTTCACATTTCACATCAACAATGCCTATCTTGTTCTCACTTCATTTTTGTTCAAAGTTAGGTTTTAAGATAGTTGATTTTGTGGCTTCTAAACACTTCAGTATTAACTAGAAAGCTGGCAGGCTACAGGTATATTTGGTCATGTATTAGTAAGAAGAAAGCCTTGAATAATGCACAAACCTGGCTCTGGCAGCTTTTTGCGTTTCTCGGTTAGCAAATTAAAGTATTCTCCTTCAGCTGCTTTGATATCATCCAATGTAAATATGTTTTCCCAAAAAAAATCCTCGTTTCTATCACATTCAAGCGCCTGTTTGATAATATCCAAACCTTGAAAGAGAAAGATTTATAGGTAAAATGTTGTGCCTCGATTCTGGAGATAACAAATCATGCAGACAAAGACTCATCCACTATAATTCTTCAGAATGAAAAGTTAACAATGTTTATCAGATGCAATACAATTATATATATATATATATATATATATATATATATATATATATATATATATATATATATATATATATATAATCAATAGATTGACTTTAACAAGGAGAAAACAACATTAAATATTTGTATAAACTGATAACCTGATAAAAAAGCTATACCTGTAAATTTTGACAAAATGACAATGTTAAAGATAACATTACTGTAAGCCTAATGTGCTTTCATTAACCACACATATCAGAAGATTAATAACTGTTCTCTGACAGTCTTAATTTCAGTTTAATGCTAAATGAAATAAAACTACAAATTCAACTTCTAAAAACTTTCCTATCAGTGGGATAAACAAGGTTTTAAACTACACTGTTCTAACTTAACTGATATTTCAACATACATTTTTATACTTTTATAGCTGCAACTAGGGTATGATAGTTTGTATCCCTCCCCTGTGGTTTATTTAAGGTGGTCATAGGTCAAATATAGAATAAATGCAATTACAAAGAGATGTCGTAGAATAGAATTTGACAAATGCTTACAAACATAAGCACAATGTACTCTGTTCTTTGATCACCAGTTAACCATCCAGTAATTTGGAGCCAGTTTGAATGTCCCAAAAGCATGAGCATTTGCTTTCATGAGTCTCAAATGTAGCTATAATGTTGTGATGATGTGATTACCTTTGCTTTCAAAGAATCCACTGAAAATGCCGCTTTAAAAAAAATCGTAAATAGTGCAGACGTCCCTGGCGAAATACAACACGATATGCATAGCCTTCTGACAATCCTGCTATTGCCGTGTCCATCATACTCTTCTCCAAAAGGAACATGTAAGATGTTTCTGGTAAAGTTATCCTTTGGAGAAGATGGCAAAAAGCTGACTGCCGAGTCACTGCTGCATGACATAATTTCATGTTACGTCTGAGATTGGAAGTCCACTCTGTAAACACACAAAATAAAAAGATCATATATAATTAAAACCAGTCTGTGGCAGTTTACAGACACTGCACACAACTGTTTACTTCATCATTATCTATAGAAATATTCACACCACCAATATATTATTAGTTCTACGTATCTACATCTTATCCACCACCTTAACAAAACTGACTGAAGATAAAAGGATCTTTCAAATGTATAAGAAGTGTATGTATATACATATATATACACATACACACACTGGCCCTGTTCTTATTATGTGGCCTTTTCAATTGAGGACTAAATGTTTTGTGCATAAGTGTATAGAATGTACATAGTACGGTAGTAAGAAAGTTACATACAACTTCAAAGCATTTAACATCTTCATTTAAAAGCAGCATTAATTATTAAAATGTTCTTGTCTTAAGAACAGACTTATTTAAATTGAACAACTGAATAATTCTTTTTCTCGACTTAAGAATGAAATGCAAGTGAGGTATATTTATCATGCAAATTGCAGAAACATTCAAAAATGTCATTTAAATCTTGGTACATATACAATGCTCTTTCCATTTACTCCATTTTCCAATGCTGATGAATATCCTCCTTATCTGTTACAAAAAATGTATTGGATTGGAGCCTTTCCAACATGAAGCGATTTGGGCCCCACACACCACCGCTAAGGATGTTGAGTCGAATGACTTTAACTTTTCTTTTAAAGTAATAGGTCTCCATTTTCGTGATGAACTGTTAAAGTTTTCTAATGATTTTTTCCTTTTTTGCTAATGGTACTGTACTGCAATTGATTATGAAGATGAAACTTTTGTGGACAAAATGCCTAGTTTATAAAGGAAGTGATGCATGAGTTGTCTCATGATTTTCTGGTCTTTGTCTGGTACTCAGTGCTGTTCAAGGTTAATTTCTTCCTGTGTGCTAATCCACAAATCTATTTTTAGCCCATGAAGACCATTTTGTAATCCTGGCATTTATAGATAATTATATATTAACCTTAGTGGTACACTCAAACCTGACATTGGGAAATAGACATCAGAAGAGATAATCATGTTACTTACTGTACCAATCAAATATTGGTTTCGGACACATATTAAAATAAAATGTTGCCACTTGTGAAGTGAGAATCTTACATTTGTGCACAATTATAATTGCTGCTGTTTGCATTTGAGGGGTGGACTTTCTTGGGGATACTTTTAAACAGGAACTCTTCAGTGCCATGGAATTCTGGCCATAAAAAGTGGGTGGACACCGGTCAAAGAGACATTCAAGAGGGGGGCCACTGTATATAAAGGCTTCTAATGTTTTTTGTTGAACCCGATTGTTTTAACAGGGCAAGGGAATTATAAAAGCATGAAAATGACAATAGTACTGACCATGAATAATACAAAATATTGAAATATGTATTTCATGAACTAATGTGTGAGAATATATGCAGGTTCCTTTCTGGATGTGCTGTTGCATGGTTATCATTATCAATTTATAACATATTTCCCTTTCAACTTTTTTTATTGTAAAAAATATATTTTCTTACATTAACATTTAGTTTGGAATATTAACCTGAAACAGTAGTTTCTTGTGAATTAAACAAAATCAAATTTAATATTAGTTAACAGGCTCAAGTCCATGAAAATGTATAATGCTTACATAGCAGACAAATTTGGTGAGTTTGATGGTGAACTAGCTCAAAAATAGTATTCTGTTATGGATAATAAAGGTTATTTCTGTTGCTTACATCTTATCTAATTAATGCAAGCCATACAGGTTAACAACCCTGACAGTCTGTATTAAAACACATTATGATTTGTGGTGAGACAAATAAATGTGAGGATGATGGATGGATGGACAAGGACATGGAAAAATTATTTTACAAATATTCAAAAAGAAAAATTGTGAATAGCAAAAGGCACATCAGAATCAACAGCTTAAAAAGGCTAACAAGTTTTATAAAAGATATTTTGAATTGTTTGGGAATGATGCTCTTAAACTGAAAATGTGCTTGACAGTCTAATACACAGATGGCAAGATGGAATCCATTTATACATCTTTTGTCAACTTTTGTTATCTTGGGGGTGAAAACAAAATGTCACCAAAGTACTATTGTGAAGTAATCAATCCATAACAGGCCTGCACAGGGTTAAACTACTGGTATTAAACAGCTAAGATTCCAATGATTTGATAAGTTTTGACTACAAAACACTGCATTTGCATCATTTTTTAAATCAGTCACAGCTCCTTAAATGATTATATTTATTGTCAGAATAAGATGTCATATCCTCTCAAGTTTGGTTTTCACTATGAGTTTCCAGTGTTTCACCATTCACTGAATGTCTCTTATACATTCTTAACTTTAAAACTGTTGGAAACACCTGGAGATTTGAGGGATAGATCCTTGCATACCAATTTTAAGTTACTTTATACAACCATACAAGAATCTAGCATTTATATTAATTTTAGAAACATTTTCTTGGACACTGTATGCATTAATGGACATTTCATCATAGTAACAACTCATTTACCTCTCCACTTTGAACAATATTTGAAGTGTCTTTTGTGAAGATAAAACAACAGAAACAAAACTATTTCAGCCTTTAGAAACCAAAGCTTAATGAAAGCACTATATGTATCAGAACTGTTATGGAGGACAATCTGCAAATATAGTTGCTTAGTAATTTAAAACTTTTCTGTTAGTCATATGGAAATGGATAATCAATGCACACTTAGAGAACTACCTTTGTTTTGCTGCATTGTTGCTGTGTATATACCAAGTTCTGGACGGTCTGATGGAACACCCATGACAAGCACCTGCAAGAAAATAATATCCTTCATAAAATGCTGGGTGGAGATGGAAGTTTACATGCAGTGATTTAACCTAACCAATTAATAAATAAAAAAACACAGTATGGCCACATGTGTATAACACTGTATATGGGTGTTTATTATTTTTTTAACAATAGCTTTTACAAGTTTTCAGTCATACCGCTATGTCTGAATCCAGGACAACCAGTCTTAACACTAACCTATTAATGCTGAACGCCAAGCAAGGCAGCTGTTAGTACCATTTTTTTAAGTCTTTTGTATGACTCGACTGGGGTTCAAACCTACAACTTCACGCATCCAAGGCAGATGCTCTAACCACTAGGCTATTGACACTGTATACAATCATTGAGCATATTTATGGATGTATGTATGTAGAGAGAGAGGAGGGGGTATTCAACATAACACCAGTACATGCCTTAAAAAGCCAACCTAATTTGGTCAAAAAATATTGAAAAAACTAACCAATTTCATATCCCTACTTGTACTCTGGAAGCTGATGCTAAATTCAACTAAAACAAGATGAAGAAGATGGAACAAACATTAAATCTTGTCTTAGATATAAATATGACATTTAAAATGATGTCTCATTATTACCTAAGTATGTTGAGTGGTTGGCAGAGTTCTGTATTCAAATCATATGAAATACTGTATGACTATTTATCTCGGATTGCCAATTTAAAAAAGGAAATGTTATCAGAGCAACTCATTGATCTTGGTGCAAAAATTTGTTTACCTTCTTTTATTGAGAACTAAAGTGATTACTATCACTGGAAAAGATCATAAAACAGGGCCATAAAGTAACATTTTCATATACTGGTCTGAGTATATTATTCCTTTTCTTAGATTTACGTAGAATTTACCTTTATACCATATGCTGTATTACATACCGCTTATACTAAATAAACCTTATAAAATAAACTAAGAAGCTGGAGTCTTGTTTAATTCATTATTTAATTTGATATGTCATACAAATGAGTTAACTATTAATAAAGTGCAATTATTGGGCGACAATACTGAACTTTCCACCAATGAGAGTCACTCAATATTCATTTAAACATTCTTATTTGTAAAAGTTTAAACAGTAACTTGCAAATATCGAAATACGGGTAATGAGTATATTACGTATATCGTGTTACGAGGTATGCGGCAGCCTACGAATAGCTTTAAGTAAATTATATACACGGCGGCAGTGCTTATAGTCTTTCCAGACATGGTAAACGGCAGCTGTTAGGTGTTTTAAAGGACGATTCAAATTGTCAATATAGGTTTTAAACTAGAACAACATAATCCATGGGAAAGGAGTAACTTGCTAGAATTCTAAAATATTTCCTCTTTCAAACGGCTATGAATAAAATCACATTTTGTTTTCTTTAATAGACCAGCCATTTCGGGTGGGTGGGTGGGTACGGATGAGATGATAATTTATAATTGGCAGCTGTTTGGTACGTCTATAATACACACATTGGTGTAATCTTTTCAAGAAATTGAAATACAAACCTGTTCACTGCTCTCACTGCGTAACTTCTGGTAATGTGTACTTCCAGAAGTACTGGGCACGCCAGTGTTCATTCTTGATGGTCGATTTTCATCTTTTGACGCCATATTTACAGCTGCTGAGTTTGGTTTTGTGTGTGATGTCATGACCACGTGACACACTTTTTGGAAGAAATTACGCGATTGGTTCCAACGATTTCGCATGTTCATAGTCTGGATATAGAATTTATAATTTAGTCTGATATAGAATTTATAATTTAGTCTGATATAGAATTTATAATTTAGTCTGATATAGAATTTATAATTTAGGCTGATATAGAATTTATAATTTAGTCTGATATAGAATTTATAATTTAGTCTGATATAGAATTTATAATTTAGTCAAATATAGAATTTATAATTTATTTAGTCTAATATAGAATTTATAATTTAGTCTGATATAGAATTTATAATTTAGTCTGATATAGAATTTATAATTTAGTCTGATATAGAATTTATAATTTAGGCTGATATAGAATTTATAATTTAGTCTGATATAGAATTTATAATTTAGGCTGATATAGAATTTATAATTTAGTCTGATATAGAATTTATAATTTAGTCTGATATAGAATTTATAATTTAGTCAAATATATAATTTATAATTTAGTCTGATATAGAATTTATAATTTAGTCTGATATAGAATTTATAATTTAGTCTGATATAGAATTTATAATTTAGTCTGATATAGAATTTATAATTTAGTCTGATATAGAATTTATAATTTAGGCTGATATAGAATTTATAATTTAGGCTGATATAGAATTTATAATTTAGTCTGATATAGAATTTATAATTTAGTCTGATATAGAATTTATAATTTAGTCTGATATAGAATTTATAATTTAGTTTGATATAGAATTTATAATTTAGTCTGATATAGAATTTATAATTTAGGCTGATATAGAATTTATAATTTAGTCTGATATAGAATTTATAATTTAGGCTGATATAGAATTTATAATTTAGGCTGATATAGAATTTATAATTTAGCCTGATATAGAATTTATAATTTAGTCTGATATAGAATTTATAATTTAGTCAAATATATAATTTATAATTTAGTCTGATATAGAATTTATAATTTAGTCTGATATAGAATTTATAATTTAGTCTGATATAGAATTTATAATTTAGTCTGATATAGAATTTATAATTTAGTCTGATATAGAATTTATAATTTAGTCTGATATAGAATTTATAATTTAGGCTGATATAGAATTTATAATTTAGTCTGATATAGAATTTATAATTTAGTCTGATATAGAATTTATAATTTAGGCTGATATAGAATTTATAATTTAGTCTGATATAGAATTTATAATTTAGTCTGATATAGAATTTATAATTTAGGCTGATATAGAATTTATAATTTAGTCTGATATAGAATTTATAATTTAGTCTGATATAGAATTTATAATTTAGTCAAATATATAATTTATAATTTAGTCTGATATAGAATTTATAATTTAGTCTGATATAGAATTTATAATTTAGTCTGATATAGAATTTATAATTTAGTCTGATATAGAATTTATAATTTAGTCTGATATAGAATTTATAATTTAGTCTGATATAGAATTTATAATTTAGTCAAATATATAATTTATAATTTAGTCTGATATAGAATTTATAATTTAGTCTGATATAGAATTTATAATTTAGTCTGATATAGAATTTATAATTTAGTCTGATATAGAATTTATAATTTAGTCTGATATAGAATTTATAATTTAGTCTGATATAGAATTTATAATTTAGTCAAATATATAATTTATAATTTAGTCTGATATAGAATTTATAATTTAGTCTGATATAGAATTTATAATTTAGTCTGATATAGAATTTATAATTTAGTCAAATATATAATTTACAATTTAGTCTGATATAGAATTTATAATTTAGTCTGATATAGAATTTATAATTTAGTCTGATATAGAATTTATAATTTAGTCAAATATATAATTTAGAATTCAGTCAAATATATAATTTAGAATTTAGTCAAATATATAATTTAGAATTTAGTCTGATATAGAATTTATAATTTAGTCTGATATAGAATTTATAATTTAGTCAAATATATAATTTATAATTTAGTCTGATATAGAATTTATAATTTAGTCTGATATAGAATTTATAATTTAGTCTGATATAGAATTTATAATTTAGTCAAATATATAATTTAGAATTCAGTCAAATATATAATTTAGAATTTAGTCAAATATATAATTTAGAATTTAGTCTGATATAGAATTTATAATTTAGTCTGATATAGAATTTATAATTTAGTCTGATATAGAATTTATAATTTAGTCAAATATATAATTTAGAATTTAGTCTGATATAGAATTTATAATTTAGTCTGATATAGAATTTATAATTTAGTCTGATATAGAATTTATAATTTAGTCAAATATATAATTTAGAATTTAGTCTGATATAGAATTTATAATTTAGTCTGATATAGAATTTATAATTTAGTCAAATATATAATTTAGAATTCAGTCAAATATATAATTTAGAATTTAGTCAAATATATAATTTAGAATTTAGTCTGATATAGAATTTATAATTTAGTCTGATATAGAATTTATAATTTAGTCAAATATATAATTTAGAATTCAGTCAAATATATAATTTAGAATTTAGTCAAATATATAATTTAGAATTTAGTCTGATATAGAATTTATAATTTAGTCTGATATAGAATTTATAATTTAGTCAAATATATAATTTAGAATTCAGTCAAATATATAATTTAGAATTTAGTCAAATATATAATTTAGAATTTAGTCTGATATAGAATTTATAATTTAGTCAAATATATAATTTAGAATTTAGTCTGATATAGAATTTATAATTTAGTCAAATATATAATTTATAATTTAGTCTGATATAGAATTTATAATTTAGTCAAATATATAATTTAGAATTCAGTCAAATATATAATTTAGAATTTAGTCAAATATATAATTTAGAACTTTAGTCTAATATAGATTTGTATATTTTGGTTTGCATATAGTTTTCGATTTAGTCTGATATAGAATGTATAATTTAGTCTGATATAGAATGTATAATTTAGTCTGATATAGAATTTATAATTTAGTCAAATATATAATTTAGAATTTTAGTCTAATATAGATTTGTATATTTTGGTTTGCATATAGTTTTTGATTTAGTCTGATATAGAATGTATAATTTAGTCTGATATAGAATGTATAATTTAGTCTGATATAGAATTTATAATTTAGTCAAATATATAATTTAGAATTTTAGTCTAATATAGATTTGTATATTTTGGTTTGCATATAGTTTTCGATTTAGTCTGATATAGAATTTATAATTTAGTCAAATATATAATTTATAATTTAGTCTGATATAGAATTTATAATTTAGTCAAATATATAATTTAGAATTTAGTCTGATATAGAATTTATAATTTAGTCTGATATAGAATTTATAATTTAGTCAAATATATAATTTAGAATTCAGTCAAATATATAATTTAGAATTTTAGTCTAATATAGATTTGTATATTTTGGTTTACATATAGTTTTCGATTTAGTCTGATATAGAATGTATAATTTAGTCTGATATAGAATTTATAATTTAGTCAAATATATAATTTAGAATTTAGTCTGATATAGAATTTATAATTTAGTCTGATATAGAATTTATAATTTAGTCAAATATATAATTTAGAATTCAGTCAAATATATAATTTAGAATTTTAGTCTAATATAGATTTGTATATTTTGGTTTACATATAGTTTTCGATTTAGTCTGATATAGAATGTATAATTTAGTCTGATATAGAATTTATAATTTAGTCTGATATATAATGTATAATTTAGTCTGATATATAATGTATAATTTAGTCTGATATATAATGGATAATTTAGTCTGATACAGAATTTATAATTTAGGCTGATACAGAATTTATAATTTAGTCTAAAACAGAATTTTTAAAATTAGTCTAACATACCAGTTTAATTTTAATCTAATATAAAATTTATAATATTAGTCTAATATCAAAATTCAACTTTAGTGTAATAGAGAATTTTTAATTTATTCTAATATGGAATTTTTAATATAGTCTACTAAAGCATGTTCAATTTAGTCTAATGTAGATTTATAATTTTAGTCTAATATATAATTTTTAATTTAGTCTAACATAGAATTTTTTATATTAGTCTAATATAGAATTTATAATTTAGTCTAATACAGAATGTTTACTTTTAGTCTAATACAGAATTTTCAATATTATTCTAAAAAAGAATTAATAATTTATTCTAATATAGATTGTGAAATTGAGTCTAATATAAAAATTTTAAGTTAGTCTAATATATAATTTTTAAAATTAGTCTAATATACAATTTTCATTTTCAATGAATTAAGATTATTTTTATGTCTTAGTTAAATATTGGATGCTTAATTTTAGTCGAATATAGGGTTGTTAATTTTAGTCAAATATAGGGTTTTTAATTCTAGTCTAATTAATAATTTTAATTCTAGTCTAATATATAATTTTAATTTAGTCTAATACAGCATTTTTAATTTAGCCTAATACAGAATTTTTATTTTAGTCTAACATTGAATTCTTAAAATTAGTCTAATGTAAAAAAAATATTTTATTCCTCATCTATAAATTTAGTCTAATAAAGAATTTTTATTTTTGGTCTAATATAAAGTTTTTAATAGTAATCTAATCAAGAATTTATAATTTAGTCTAATATAGATATTTTAATTTTAGTCTCATATATAATTTCTTATTTTATTATAATATAAAGTTTTTAATATTAATCTAATTTTTTTGAGTTTTAGTCTAATTTAGAATCTGTAATTTTAGTCTTATATAGAATTTTCAATTTTAGTCTAATATAAAATTTGTATTTTTAGTCAAATCTAGATTTTTTTGTGCTTAAGTTCGAATTTTTTTAATTTGGTCTAACATAGAATTTGTAATCTTAGTTATTCATATAATTTGTTTAATTTTGGTCAAATATATAATTTTTATTTTTAGTCTAATATTGAGTGTTTAATTAGACAGTATCTGTTGAAGGAGACCTGGATTCAAAGGACTACCTGGGGAATTTCTAAATGGTTTCCCTAGACTGACCTGGATTCAAAGGACTACCTGGGGAATTTCTGAATGTTTTCCCCAGATTGACCTGGATTCAAAGACTACCTGTGGGATTTCTGAATGGTTTTCCCAGATTGACCTGGATTCAAACTACTACCTGGGGGGATTTCTGAATGTTTTCCCCAGACTGACCTTGATTCAAAGGATTACCTGTGGGATTTCTGTATGGTTTCCCCAGATTGACCTTAATTCAAAGGACTACCTGGGGGATTTCTGAATGTTTTCCCCCAGATTGACCTGGATTCAAAGGACTACCTGGGGGATTTCTGAATGGTTTCCCCAGATTGACCTGGATTCTAAGGACTACCTTTGGGATTTCTGAATGGTTTCCCCATATTGACCTGACTCAGAACCACTAACTTTTACATAACTGAAATCCCAATAAGGAAAAAAATATGTAAGGAAGATATCTAAAAACACAAATTTCTATTTCAATTTGTTGGTATGTCTACATGAATACTTTATTAGCTCTACTGATCCTAGACTCCATTCAAGACCTTTCCTACATTTAAATCAGTCTTTCTAAGGCTGAATTCCCCAAAATGGCATGCAAGAATCAGGCAACAATTTGGAATAACCCCCATAACTGTTAAATATAATTCTACTAGGTGAGAGTAACAGTCCCCTGAGATGTTTAATATCTTCAAAATTTTCATTTTATGCAAAAACTCCCTTTAGGACCTTTAATACCCATAAGTCAGTATTTCTAGGACTAAATTCCAAAATATGGCATGCAGCAACTTGAAATAATCTCCATAAATATAACTCTATAGGGTAATAGCAACTACAGAACTTTAATATCTTAAAGATATTCTTTTCCTTCAACAAATACCTTGAAGACTTTTCCTAGCTTTACAATAGTATTTAAAATGATTAATTTTAATTAAAAAATGGCATGATACAACATTAACTGAAATAACCCTCAAAAGTGTGAAATACAAGTCTATGGAGCAATAGTAAAATTCACTTTAGACATTTAATGTCTTCCTACTATTTGTGTTATGCAACAACTCCAATCTAGGTCTCTCCTACCTTGAAAATAATCTTTTTAGAGCTAAATTTTTAAAAAAGGTATGCCTATCTTTAAATCAATCTTACCAGGACTAAATTCCAAAATGTTGCATACAAGAATCATGCAACAACTTGAAATAACCCCAATAAGTTATGTGGGACAATAATAACAAGACCCTTAGACCTTTAATATCTTCCGAATATTATTTTTCTGCCACAACTCTCTTGAAGACCTTTCCTCCCTTACAGTGGTTTTAACATTATTACATTTCCCAACATGGTTTATGTGCATTGTGCAGCAACTTAGAATAACCCTCATAACTGTGGTAAATATACCTTTAGAAGTTTAATATCTTCCAAATATTCATTTTGTGCAAGAACTCCCCTCAAGACTTCTCTTACCTTTAAGCTGGTTCTTTTTAGGACTCAATTCCATTATGGCATGAAAGCATAATGCAACAACTTGGAATAACCAATATAACAGTGAAATATAACTCTACAGGGCAATTTTGAAAATCCCTTTAGACATTTTCCATATATCCTTTCTCTGCATCAAATCCCTTGAATACCTTTCTTACCTTTAAAATGGTCTTTAAATGATTAAATTTCCAAAATTGCATGTAGGCATCATGCAACAACTTGGAAAAAATCTTCATGACTGTGAAATATATCTCTTTGGAGTATATGAACAATCCCTTCAGAGCTTTAATACATACTTTTCATGAAATGACTCGTTAGGACATCAGGCAACAATTTGTAACATATTAATGAAACTTTGCATGATCCAATTAGATCTTTCCTAAATTTAAGCTTTTCCTTTAAGACTAAAGTCAGAAAATTTCCTCAGGACATCATTGAATAGATAGGTGTAACTTCATTACTGTGAAATATCTCCCTACCGTCAGGTACAAAGTTTCCTCGTTGACTATCTGTATTGCAAATAGTTCTTCACAACATTCAAACAAAATACTTTGATTCAGTCTTATCCAACAACACAAAATCAAACGTATTACAAATATAATGCAAAGGAATAACATTAGTGGTTACATCAATAAATCAATCAATGAATCAATCAACCAAAATTTAAATACAAATATATTTCAAGTACAAATATTTGTTCAAACATATATTTCAAATACAAATATTTTTTGAAACATATTTCAAGTACAATTATTTTAAAAAAATGCCATGAAAAGAAAAATAGGATTAAATAAATATAAATATTTTAAATAAATATATAAATTTTTGAAAACATTTTCTCGAGAAATGGCTATTTCAAGTTGGAGACAAAGGCCATGCAATTTCTAGAGAAAGAGCGCAACAATTTCGAATTCCAAGTTGTTGCGTGTATATTCTTGAGAAATAGATTTTTTCAAGTTCAAGCCCAATGGTAAAGAGCCATGGTAAAGAGAAAGTCACTCTTACCAACTTTACCAGGGTCTGTTGGCATTATAAACAGAAGCTTACTTTGGGAACGGATTCAACAGATCTCAAAATATGCACGAGAGTCATGTGTCAAATCGGGACTTGGTATTTAATTTAACAAATGTCATAAAGACGTACTTCCATAAGAGAAGAATAAGCACTTTGCTATATGATATTGACAAAATAGTCATGTAATATAAATTATTAATAAGGTACGAAATTATATGAATAAAAATTACATTCAAATAACCTTAATTTAGCAAAAATGTCAGATGAAATGACTGTGTATGTAGGGTGTGTGTGCCTAATCTGCTTTATACCTAACAATTTAACGTTTCTATTGGCCCTTTAATGTACGAATCATTACGTAATACAATAACTTGAGAAGGGCTTTATAATCGTACTGTTAATCGCCGCCAACTGTGCTCCAGCAGAATATGCCCACGACATGGAGAATGGTCTTTTTCTACGACAGTCAGCACTCAGCACCTGAAGTAATACCCATGCACGACCTCATTGTTGGTGATTTCAGTGTACGAAAAAGCCCAGACAACACAGACAGGCAGCCGTTTATAGAGAGACTCAAAATAGTCACAATAATGACAACGGCGAAAGAGTTCGTTACCTCTCTGAAGATAGCGACTTTGTTGCAGGATGGATTCTTTTCCAACATAAGAGCTCCACAAAACTTTGTTGCAGGATGGATTCTTTTCCAACATAAGAGCTCCACAAAATGACAAAGAAGTCTCCGGATAGAAACAGTTCACATATATTTCAATTTCATAATTTTTTCTGCGCCTTAGTACCGGATTTTTTCTCGCATCCGGCAGACATACGGAATTCTTTAAAAAAAAACAACCTCGAGATGCACAAGTTTTAGATATATTGTAATAGCCAATAAACCTTTTGGCGTTGCATTGAGTAGGGTTCTGTAGCTCACATCCGCAATAGGAACCAAAATATCTCTGCTCAGAACCACTTAACATCTGCGCTGGGAACCAATAGCCATACTTAAAACGCGCTTCGAAGCAATATTGAGTCCGGTACTTATGACAGTTTTCCTTATTATTATGATTATTATTATTGCTCATTACCACACTGCTGATTGATATAGCAGAACTATTGGTAGCTTGTTATTGATGTAGGCCCTTTAATCATATTTAAAGATATCATATTTAGCATTTAAGAAAACACCCTTTACTTCTTTACTGATTTGCCTTAATGAAATTGAAAATTTTCTGATAAACTTACATCAGCCCAATTAGTTCAAAATCTGGGTAAAACTGACAGAAAATCTACTAATTACCTGAATGAGAAGTGAATGTATAATTTAATTCATACTGGCGACAACCTTGTAGATTTATAATGTTTTCATTTCGCATTACTTTTAAATTTACAATGTATTTCATCTTCTCGCTTTTCACAATATATCAGAATATCATCATCATCATCATTAATAACAACAACAACAATAACAATAACAGCAGCAGCAACAACAACAATAGCAACAACAAAACCCAATATGGCAGTAATTTATTACTTCATGCTGTGTCTTCATGTATATTTTATTTTTTTGTTTATTCTCCATATAAATCCTTTACAAGACTGGTGGCTGGGTTGGCATTTATATGAGATAATTTATGTCTCATTTGATCCAGTATTTTAATGCTTTAGTTTCCTAATTCTGATCTCTATATGCGTACTGCAGTTGTTATAAGTAAAGTGCTTATACTTATAACTCTGAGTAAAGTGATATTTGTCAAAATCTACAAATTACTTCAAGGTTTTAATTGGATTCATTTTTTTGATAAGAGTACTGAACGTCTTAAAAGTTGAAGAAATAAAAGCTGTAGATTGGAAGAAAACTAAAGCAAATAATATTATTAGTATAAACAGCAGTATTAGTAATGTTTGTATTTCTCATGGACTGACTCGGAATTCTCTCTGTGGGATTCAGTTTCGCGAAATGTTCTTTTCTTATGATTTTCGTAGTTAAGTTTTACATTACAAAGTGTGCTAGTTCAAGCTGCAACTGGCCCTCTCCCCCACCGTCCTGTTGCTGAACCCACTACTTTAATTTTTATTAGTATTTAGTGCTTCGGTTTAACTTTTCAATCGAAAAGTTCGCAAGTCAAAAAAAAAAAAATGTTTATTTTCAGTGGCGTACTAAAGGTTGGTGCGGGGGGTGTGGGTGGGGGTCCGCCGGGTCACAGCCAGAAAGTGGAGTTGGCTATCGGGAAAGTTCCAATCAGTACAAGTTTTCAAACGAAATGAAAACTTCGCCAAAGTAAACGTTATTTCCAATTTGCTTATGACAGCACTGTTTTGTTTAAAAATCTACTTACAAACATAATATTTTTTTGTGTGTTTACATTTTAAAATGGGGTGGGGGTGGCAAAGGATTATCTGCTCTGTGTGCCAAATACTTTAGGTACGCCCATGTTATTTTTACATTATATAGCTAGTAAATGTAAGATCTTATTATTTTGTCCTGAACATAATTTATAAAATATTATATAATACAAGAATTTTTAAAACAAAATGATGCTGAACACAGTGCCTATAATTTTTGTTTTGTAATGAAAGTATTAACAATAAATACTTTTAGCACTGTTCTTTCTTACGGATTAGTAGATGCATGTATCCGATTGGAACTATCATTTGCAAAACTTTACATTCAAGAATATACTCACAAAGCTATGGGTAACAATGATACAGAAAATCAGAGTCATCCATGTTATCAGGGTAATTCATGATTATGTGATAAGATAAGAAGTTCTACATTACATAATGGTGATAAAGCAAAACTTAGATGGGATATTTTACAACTCAGTTATAAAAGAATTGTTTTCCTCCTAATTACTTACAATTTTACTATTATTTCTTCATTTGGAGTTTCAAATGTTACCTTCCTATTATTGTTTCGTTCATAATCTTAGTACCATAATCTCATTCCAATGACGCTTTGCCTTTTTCTTAATAATGACTAACGAAAGCAAACTTGAACAACAAGTCTTCACTTAATCATCTCTCAACATTTAGAATCACAAAGTGTTCGATTGAAGTAGTACCCTGAGATATTGCTACTACGTTATTCAAATAATATAATCTTATCCAATATCATAATATTCCTGCAAGAAATTATTTTGAATTAAACGCTTAACGATTCAAGTGTGTAATGCAATTAAACGCTTCAAGCAAAACTTTCACTGAGTTCTCGAGGCATTATAAGTTTAAGCTTCTTGTTGTTTCCTAACAACTCCTTCTTCCAGTTATTTAACATTTAGCTTTGTATCACGAGTTGATGCCAAATAAAATAAGTATATTATGTTTTTTTACACTAACCATTTGACACTAACCACCAGTAAATTTAAGTAAGTACTATTCCTTATTTGTGACGAAACGGTTATCACGAGAGTGTATTCAGTGTATACAGTGTGACTTGCGACCAAAGCCGATTCATTACCCCAAGTTTCCATATAGCATCCGTGCCTGTAACCAACATTGCTTGTTGAAAGAATACTAGAAATATTGCAGATCAGACTCCCATACAGCTATCAGAACAAATGAAAAAGGAAAAACTACATCTCTATTGTTACATTGAAATTCATGTCCTACTCCCAATGATGTGCCGCAACATGTAGAATACGGGCATTAATGTCATGAATGATAACAACTTCATAGATGTTTAATCATACTATAGTTAACATCTGAACTAGGATATTTTAAATTCAGTATAAATCAACATATTTCATACTATTCGTTCTTTCCGTGTTTAACTTGCATGATAGATTCCTGGACCTCTGATATAGTGTCGTATCAATTATAGCATCCGTGCTCAAAACCAGCTTAAACATTCTTCATTATAAATGCCTCGGGAATATATATCTTGATCCTTAGCTATTGCAATTTAGCCGCTTTATTCTTACGTCATTGCTCACAAGAGCTGGCTCCCAGGTAAGGTTCCTATACTCATTCCCTTCAAGCGATGCATCTTCGCTCAGACCCACGACCTTATTACCACTGCCTGTTAAAGCACAAGTTGATGCACACAAAAAATAAGAATTTTATTATTTTGGCATTAATCCTCTCACAGTAACCACCAGTAAATTAAAGTAAGTACTTTTTTTTCTTTTTTTACTTTAGAAGAAAAGATTATCATTAGAGTATATAGTGTAACAATCGACCAAAGCCTATTCATTACTGCAAGTTTCCTTACAGCATCCGTGCCGGGAACCAACATTCCTTTCTGAAAGCAAATTGCAAATACATGTAGTAGATGTCCGACCCCTATACGGCTATTAGAACAAATGACAAAGGAAAAACAAATGTCTTCATTGCCACAGAGAATTTCACAATCATGAACCGATAACACGTACAATACGGTCATTAAGATCACCGATGAAAACATACCCAACACAATTTCATGTATGAATTACCATGCCAAAGTTAACATCTTTCCTAGGAGATGTGAAATTGATTGTGCATTATAAATCGAGAAGTTCCACACTGTTCGTTCTTTTCGTTCTTTTCATGTTGTTTCAATTATTACATCAAAGATTACTGGACCTGCGCTATAAAATATCGTATCACTTTTAGCATCCTTGCTCAGAACCAGCTTATACATTTGCTTGTAAATGTCTGATTAAAATATCTTGTCCTTCCCGCACATTGGTACAAGTTAAATTATCTGCATGTAAATCGTTTAGCATCCCATGTTCCGTACGTAATATAATCTAACATCCTTATTATTTAGTCATTGCGCACAAACACGGGCTTTCTATGTAAGGTACCTGTACACGTATATTTGAAGATGTCCATCATCACTCAGAACTACGACATCCGTACTCAAAGATATCCTAACACAATTCCTAATTAGAGACCATTTTATTTTCTAAAAACAAATAATTGTAACGAAATTTTGTAAACTTTGACTTAAGGTAAAGCAAAGTCTGCGTCCTCCATGCTACATGTCTCGCGCTTGACCATTTCATTCCTACTGACAATAACATTTGCGTCCTCCCTGCCCTCCATCTCTCTCTCTCTCTCTCTCTCTCTCTCTCTCTCTCTCTCTCATTTAAGTACATACGCACTAGAAATGAAATATACACACAAGTTACCTCTTTATATTCAGTACATTTGCTTCCACAAAATTATGTTAGATTCATTGGCTATGAACTCGTACATATAATCTGTATACATACACGTACATAAAATGTAAATCGTATTCACAACCGCACGTGACAGTCTACCTAAGTATATTTATTACTTCAAGTTTCCTCATATCATTTGCGCCTGGAACCAGCATTACAAATCATTTGCAATTATGTGTGCTGTATACATCAACAAATTTCATACTCTTTGTGCTTTTCATGTTGTTAAGCTTACATCAAAGTGACATGCCCTGGAGCTATAAAGTACCATATCAAATTCTGCATCCGTGCTCAGAACCAATTTATATATTTTTCTTATAAAAGCCTGAGTCATATATATTTCGTTTCGTTCACATTTGTACACGTCACATTATCTCCATGTATATTATGTCACATTTCTTCAGCTGTAGGTATTGCAATTCAGCAGCTTTATTCCTCAATCGTTGCTCACAAGACCAGTTTCCTATATAAGGTATCTAAACTCGCTTCTTTCAGGGGATGCATCTGAGCTCCGAACCACGACTTTATCACCACTACCTGCCACAGCACATGTTGATGCCAAAATAAACATGAGCAAAAATATTTCTTACAATAAATATCTGTTACTAATCACCAGTAAATGAAAGGACTATTCCTTATTTTAGAAAAAAATTTATCACGAGGATATATAGTGTATCAATCGACAAAGGTTTGTTCATTACTACAAGTTCTCTTGTAGCATCCGTGCCTAGAACCAATATTTCCTGTAGAAAGAAAACTGCAAAAAGATAGAGTTCCATACTCATACATCTTTCAGAGCAAATGACAAAATGAATAAGATCTTTATTACCGCATATAAATTCACGTCCTTTTCCCAATCATGTGCCGATAACATGTAGAATACGGCCATTTACTTAATCGATAATAACATCTCCGCTGGGAACCAAAACAAATTTATAGATTTAATACCATGCTCTAGGTAGCATCTTTAATAGCATATTTGAAATCCTGTGTCCTGTATAAATCAACCAACTTCACACTCTTCATGCTTTTCATGTTCTTTCATTTACATCAAAGATTCATGCATCTGACCTATAAAGTACCGTATGAATTTTTGCATCCGTGCTCAGAACCAATGCAAATTTTTCACTTTGCAAAAGCCCGAGTCATATATATTTCGTTTCTTACACATCTGTACACGTCACATTATCTCCATGTATATCACCTAACATCTGTTCATCTTTAGTTATTATAATTTAGCAGCTTCATTCTTTGACGACACGAAGTAATTCCTATACGAGGTACCTTCACTCGTTTCTTTGAAGCGATGCATCTACGCTCAGAACCACGATCTTCTTACCACTGCCTGTCACAGCACAAGTTGATGTCTAAATAAACATCAGCATAACTATTTTTTACAATAACCATCTAATACTAACCACCAGTAAATGAAAAGATTATTATTTATTTTGGACAAAAATTGTATCACGAGGATATATAGTGTAACAATCGACCAAAGTCTCTTCATTACTGCAAGTTCACTTCTAACATCCGTGCCTAGAACCAAGATTTCCTAGTGAAATAAAAGTACACAAAAGTAAATATTCATACGTCTTTCAGAACAAATGATAAAATGAATAAGATATTTACAGTCGCATATACATTCACGTCCTTTCCCCAATCCAGTGCCGATAACATATTGAATACGGGCATTTACTTCGTCGATGATAACATCACCGCTGGGAACCAAAACAACTTCATATATGAAATACCATGCTCTAAGTAACATCTTTAATAGCATATTTAAAAATATGTGTCCTGTATAAATCAACCAACTTCACAATGTTCGTGCTTTTCATATTATTTCAATTACATCAATGATTCATGCATCTGACCTATAAAGTACCGTATTAATTTTTGCATCCGTGCTCAGAACCAATTTTGTATATTTCTCATTGTAAAAGCCCGAGTCATATACATTTCGTTTCTGACACAACTGCAAACATCACATTATCTCCATGTATATCATCTAACATCTGTTCATCTTCAGGTATTATAATTTAGCAGCTTCATTCCTTGACCACAAGAACTGATTCCTATGCGAGGTACCTTCACTCGTTTCTTTGAAGCGATGCATCTGCGCTCAGAACCACAATCTTCTTACCACTGCCTGCCACAGCACAAGTTGATGCCTAAATAAACATCAGTAATACTATTGTTTCCAATAACCATCTGATACTAATCGCCAGTAAATGAAAGGACTATTCCTTATTTTAGACGAAAATCGTATCACGAGGATCTATAGTGTAACAATCGACCAAAGTCTGTTCAATACTGCAAGTTCACATATAACATCCGTGCCTAGAACCAAGATTTCCTGGTGAAATTAAATTACGCAAAAGTAGAGTTCCGATACTCATACATCTTTCAAATCAAATGACAAAATGAATAAGATCTTTACTGCCGCATGTAAATTCACATACTTGTCCCAATCATGTGCCGATAACATATTGAATACAGGCATTTACTTCATCGATGATAACATCCCCTCTGGGAACCAAAACAACTTCATATATGAAATACCATGCTCTAAGTAACATCTTTAATAGCATATTTAAAATATGTGTCTTGTATAAATCAACTTACTTCACACTCTTCGTGCTTGTCATATTATTTCAATTACAGCAATGATTCATGCATTTGACCTATAAAGTACCGTATCAATTTTTGCATCCGTGCTCAGAACCAATTTATATATTTCTCTTTGTCAAAGCCTGAGTCATATACATTTCTTTTCTGACACATCTGCACACGTCACATTATCTCCATGTATATCATCTAACATCTGTTCATCTTTCGGTATTATAATTTAGCAGCTTCATTCTTTGACCACAAGAAGTGATTCCTATGCGAGGTACCTTCACTCATTTATTTGAAGCGATGCATCTGCGCTCAGAACCACGATCTTCTTACCACTGCCTGTCACAGCACAAGTTGATGCCTAAATAAAAATCAGTAATACTATTGTCTCCAATAACCATCTGATACTAATCACCAGTAAATGAAAGGACTATTCCTTATTTTAGAAACAAAACATCGTACCACGAGGGTATGTAGTGTAACAATCGACCAAAGTCTGCTCTTGACTGCATGTTCCATTATAACATCCGTGCCTAGAACCAACAATTCATCGTAAAAAGCAAATTACACAAAAGTACAATTCCGATATTCATACGTCTTTCAGAACAAAGGACAAAATGAATAAGATATTTACAGTCGCATATAAATTCAAGTCCTTTTCCCAATCATGTGCCGATAACATGTTGAATATGGGCATTTACTCCGTCGATGATAACATCCCCGCTGGGAACCAGAACAACTTCATATATGAAATACCATGCTCTAAGTAACATCTTTAACAGCATATTTAAAAATATGTGTCCTGTATAAATCAACCAACTTCACACTCTTCGTTCTTTTCATATTATTTCAATTACAGCTATGATTCATGCATCTGACCTATAAAGTACCGTATCAATTTTTGCATCCGTGCTTAGAACCAATTTACTTATTTCTCTTTGTAAAAGCATTAGTCACGTATATTTCGTTTCTTACGCATCTGCACACGTCACATTATCTCCATGTTTATCATCTAACATCTCTTCGTCGTTAGGTATTATAATTTAGCAGCTTCATTCTTAAATAATTGACCACAAGAAGTGATTCCTATGCGAGGTTCCTACACTCGTTTCTTTGAAGCGATGCATCTGCGCTCAGAACCACGTCCTTCTTACCACTGCCTGTCACAGCACAAGTTGATGCCTAAATAAACATCAGTAATACTATTGTCTCCAATAACCATCTGATACTAATCAGCAGTAAATGAAAGGACTATTCCGTATTTTAGAAACAAAACATCGTACCACGAGGGTATGTAGTGTAACAATCGACCAAAGTCTACTCTTGACTGCATGTTCCATTATAACATCCGTGCCTAGAACCAACAATTCATCGTGAAAAGCAAATTACACAAAAGTACAATTCCGATATTCATACGTCTTTCAGAATAAAGGACAAAATGAATAAGATATTTACAGTCGCATATAAATGCAAGTCCTTTTCCCAATCATGTGCCGATAACATGTTGAATACGGGCATTTACTTCGTCGATAATAACATCCTCGCTGGGAACCAAAACAACTTCATATATGAAATACCATGCTCTAAGTAACATCTTTAATAACATATTTAAAAATATGTGTCCTGTATAAGCCAAATAACTTCACACTCTTCGTGCTTTTCATATTATTTCAATTACAGCAACGATTCATGCATCTGACCTATAAAGTACCGTATCAATTTTTGCATCCGTGCTCAGAACCAATTGATAGCATATTTGAAAAGCTGTGTTCGGTATATATGAATAAATGTCATACTGTTCCTGATTTTCATGTTCTTACACTTGCATTAAGGATGCATGCACCGGAGCTATAAAGTACCGTAGATATTCTTATATCCGTTCTCAGAACAAATTTATATAGTTCTTCCTTACAAACTATGATCTGAAACACATCAATACCAAGGTCTGTTTTTCATTGTTGTCAGGTTGTGTGTAATTTTTCAAGTGCTTTCTTTATTTCTGTCTTTAAAACAAATTTCATAATGCTTTCAAAGATATACTCTGTTAGTATAAATGAGTTTGCGTGTATATGTTGCGAGTAAATGAGAAATTCATAAGCCTTTCTAGATGCATTCTATTTGTGGTTTCCTTTTTTCGTATTTTTGTCACCAAATGCATTTATAGGTCACAATTCTTGGAATGCAGAATGATATTATTATTGGTTAGAATGGATTGCTAGAGTGTTTGTTTAATTTTCTTTCGATATTCATGAGTAGTTAAGAGGGATACCCTAGCGACAATGTAAATTAGCATTACAGACCCCCTTGGGACAATCTGGCGACAATGGAAAATTAACATGGAGAAAAATCGTGGGACAATCTGGCTACAAGGGAAATTAACATGGAGAAAAATCGTGGGACTGTTGAGCGACAAGGGAAATTAACATGGAGAAAAATCGTGGGACTGTTTAGCGACAAGGGACATTGAACATGGGATTTTTTTTTTTTTTTTTTAAAAACAAAATAAATAAAAAAGGGGTAGGCAATCGAAAGTCATTCTCTTTTCGAGACCTATGAGTGGCCCTGAAAAGGGCCTTTGGGTTTATGTTAATATTAATATTAACATAGATGGCATCTGTCACTTCTTCTTCTTCTTCTTAAACTCCTTCTAACTGCAGGTCCATACACAAGTACCCTCTTGAGACATCCTTGTCTTTCTATGTAAACTCTTCTCATCCATAGACTAGTATCTGTCCTATCAACAACAGTCCACTTGGACCGGACATACATGAGCATGTCCGTCCTGAACATCACTGAAGACACAAGGGTGGATAATTCAACTGTGGTTCACATCTTGAGGCGACGAGAAGAGGTGAATCAATGCAGTGAACTGCGCTTATTTATAGGTAGAGGAAGGATTGAAACGGATTGAGTTCATTCACCAATCCGAACACGCGTTACAAAATTCAGTCAGCCCGCATCCAATCCGAAGAGAGCAGTTTGTGACGTCACGTTGTCTATATAGATTCGCCTGTGTGCAGTCAATCTATGCGACAGTGATTCAACATGACGGAAACTCAGAAAACGATCCATTGGGGTGCACCAGCAGTGGAGACCGCCCAAGGGAACCCGGACTTACTTTCAGAAGAGGTAAATTGGGATTTTGTGGATTTTCTTACCTCGCAAGAATTTGTTCCGGGACCTTCGTTACCTTCTTCATTACCGCAAGTGGAGAATTTTAGACAGAGACAGAAAGAAGAATTGGAGAAATTTATACAACGACAAAAGGAAGCGGAACAAGCTTTTCTCCTACAGCAACAGCAGCAAGAAGAAGAGGTAAGAAAAAAACAACAACAACAAGAAGTACCAGCAAAGAAACAAGAGGGTGAAAATCAAACGGTCACGGTACTGTTGGACATTTTAGCGGAGTTATGAAGTCTGAAACAAATGTATCAGACTTCTTTATTACGACCGAAGAGAATACGACCTTCCCGAGCTAAACACGTCAACCCTGTGACTAAGCCTACCGTACCACCCTTAGTGATTTCAACCCAATCATCATCATCATCAACATTACGCAGTCCAGAACTAGGCCTTGGCCGTGGCAAAGGCTTAAGACAGTTAAAGTTGATTGCTTAAACTCACCCCTACACCAAAAAAAGTTCCTCTTCAGGGCCACCCACATTTCTCGAAAAGAGATATTTCATTTGCCAATAACTCAAAAAAAACCATTTTACCCCTATAGTACGTGTCTGTGTATGAGTGCGTGAGTGTACGTTCTTATTTTAAAATCAAAACTCAAAGACACTTACCTTATATAATTAATTTATTCTTTTATCCATTGTTACAATCCAATTCACAATTCACAACAGAACACTTTAAAAGGTTCATTTACTTCTACTGTCTCCTTGTTTACTCTCTCTGTTTTTTAAATTTCTTCGCCTTCTTTTCCTCTTCTTCCTCCTCACTTTCTTCCTTTCTTCTTTTCATCTCCTGTTTCTTTTTCTTTGCCTCTTGTAAATAGAATTGTCTTCTTTCTTCCTCTTCTTCCTCTGAAGAATCCCTCTCTTCTTCTGAAGAATCCCTCTTTTCTTCTGACTCCTCTTGTTTCTTTTTTGGGCAATCTGGAGACCAATGTCTTTTTTCATGACAATAATAACACGTATCTTTACTTTTGTCTTTTCTAGCCCCTTTTTTTCTTTTTTGACGGTCTGGACACTCTGAAGACCAATGCCCTTTCTTCTGACAGATATAGCAAGTATCTTGACATTTATCTCGAAAGGAAGGAGAGTAGTCCGTGGGCTGGTCTGAAGAGAATTTTCTAATGACCCCTCGCAAAGCTCTGATGAAACGTTCGATTTGGATAGTCTCTTCCATCGTTATGCTCGGTTAGAGAGTGAAATGAATAGTGAAAGGACAAGACACACCCTTTTATATACGCTGGTCTGCCATGACTATAAATTAGTCCATGGTGTTTAAACTTGAGTCATTTGACGTTTTTTACTCAAGATGAAACGATCCTATTCATTCGAGAAGAAAGATGAAGAAGAAAGTAAGTAGCAGAAACGTGATCTATCGCCTCGTACCAAGGCTGAAGTCTTGGCACAAATTCATGCCAGTGATTTTCAAGAGGACATGAGTGAACCAGAATCCGAACCCTCTAAACCAAGTTCGCCACCCTTAGTCAACCCTGAAAAATACTATTCCATTCGAGAGACGGAAAAGCGCTCCTCTAGAAAATTTAGAACCACGGCTTACAAATACACAGTGAAGTTTAAAGATTTCAAGGCTGAAGTACCGTTAGAGAAAGCAGAAGTGTTCATCAATGGGGTGTGGGATGCCAACAAGAACGACACGGTAGAATGGAAAAGAACCTGGAAAACTATTCAACGATCCGATCGAGCCAAACAACGAAATGAAGCAGAACTCCTGTTACAGCAAGCCTGACTGTCCAAAGACACACCCCCAGTGGCAGGACCCTCCAATTTAGTGGCAGTGGCTGCTGCTCACAAAGTACTTTCTCCCAAAATCAAAGTCCAAGAAAGATCGGGCATGTTACAAAGTTTACTGGATTTGTCCAAGCAAGAACTGGCTCGATTTAGTCCGTTGCGAACCCCTCCACGACGTGTCATGCCTGTCCTCAAACTGATACGACGTAAAGACAATCAGTGGCGACGCGTTCCAGTATAAAAAAGTCGGGGGTATCAGTGTTTTTTGGTGCTCCTGAAGACTCGAAGATGTCACCCTCCAGAAAACCCCAAGGAAAGAAAAGGAAAGGACTATCACCACGTTTAGTCAAACATGGGGACATGTTATCTGTCCTGTCCAAAGCTTCTCCACCTCTACGAAAAAAACTCATTCAATCGGCCTCCAAAGAGGTCATCGATACCGTGTGCGAATGTTGTTTGAACGTCTTGAAAGGCACGATCCCTTTGTCCAAACACCAGAAACAATGCTTAAGCAAACATCGTCACGTTCTTCGCCAAATGGTTCAAAAGAAAATTCTCATTCGTCAAAAGAAGATGTTGGTCCAACGTGGAGGCATTTTACCCCTCTTGTTAGGTCCCTTGCTGAAAGGAGTCTTGGGAACCATGTTGGGACGGCTGGTGGGAGCAAGATAAAAAGACCCTCGGAAATCCCAAGATCTCAGAATCGACCCCTGACAACCCCATGGAAGGACGAAAACTAGCTTTAGTGCCTTACAAACGATGGATGGAATACCATCGGTGGCAAGAACAACGCACCCCGCATTTACCTCCCAATCCCAATTTGAGCGAGATGTCCCAGTTACAACACGAACTGCAGTCCTTGATGGATCGCCAAGATTTGTCCGAAACAGAAAAATCGAAAAAGTACGGTCAACTCTTGCAGCGACTGCAACTCTTTCACCAAAAAGCTTTAGACGAAAGAGCTCTACCCACTCTGAAAGATTTTAAGACCTTGACGAAAAGTCCAGCACCATCACCTGTACCAGTACCAGTACCAGTACCAGTGACCAAGACAGAAAAAGGAGAAGAAGAAGAAGGGTTTCAAACTCCACCAGAAAAAGTACGCAAGTTAACAACACCACCTACCTCCAGAATTGGATGGATTAAAAAGATGATGGCCACCCCTTCTTCATCACAAGAGAAAAAGAAAGTGAAGACAGAAGTGAAGACAGAAGTGAAACAAGAACCGATATCCCCCGCTCAGACATCCTCCTCTTCAACACCTATTGCCGGTCGCACACGCAAAGCATTGCAATCCAAGAAAGTACCCCAAGAGAAAAAGAGTAGCATCCTCCAAGAGTGGGTGTCTTATTAACACACAAACACAAAAAAATGGAAAAAGTCTTAGCCAGCATTTACTACGATCCCTCCCATCCTGCAGGTTACGCAGGAGTTCAAAAATTGTATCGTGCTGCCAAAAGTCGACTGAAAAGTCTCCGTTTACCTCAAGTGCAACGATGGTTACAAGAACAAGCTACCTACACTTTACACAAACCCATTCGTCGCAAGTTTGCCAGAAGTCGCACCCGAGTGGAAGGCATCGATCATCAATGGCAAGCCGATTTAGCCGATGTCTCTCATTTGGCCAGCTACAATCGTGGCTACAAATATTTGTTTTGTGTCATCGACGTCTTTTCCAAATTTGCCTGGGTCGTGCCCTTGACTTCCAAATCGAGCAGCGAGTTAGTGCGAGCCCTGCAACGGGTGTTGAAATAAAGCGGTCGTCACCCTCTTCGATGGCAAACGGACAAAGGCACCGAATTTCTGAACCAAGCTTTCCAAAAAGAATTAAAGAAACGTGACATTCATTTTTTTACCACCGAGAATCCCGAAACCAAAGCCAGCATCGTGGAACGTTTTCAACGCACTTTGAAAGAACGCATGTGGAAATATTTTACGCATCACCACACTCTGAAGTACATCGACATCTTACCGCACCTGGTGCAAGCGTACAGCCAATCTTACCATCGAAGCATCGGACGTGCCCCGCAAGAAGTGACTCCCGACAACGAAGTGCTGGTGTTTGAGCGTCTGTTTGGTACGTCCCCGACGAGGGCTGTCCCCAAGAAAAGTGGAGAGTTGACAGTAGGAGATTGGGTGCGCATTGGCAAAACCAAACGCACTTTTGACAAAGGTTACTTACCTAACTGGACGACCGAATTGTTTCGCGTCACTGGACGAGTGCATGGCCGTGATCCTACCGTCTATAAATTGGAAGACATGAACGGAGAAGTGCTCAAAGGAACGTTTTATTTGCCCGAGTTACAACGTGTGACCAAAAAAGAAGACGACGTGTACGACATCGAAAGCATTCTCGAACGCAGAACCCGTAAAGTGGGCAAACGACGTGTCAAAGAAGTCAAAGTACGTTGGAAAGGATATCCACCCAGTTTTGATTCTTGGATCGACGCTTCGCAAGTCATCGACTATAAAAAGAAGTGACCATCATGCCCTTTCACACAGACGCAGCTACGTCGACCACTCCTTCACCCAGTTCTTCTGTGCAAGATTTACAAAAACAATCCTTGTGGTGTGTGTTAATTTCCCTTGTCGCTCAACAGTCTCACGATTTTTCTCCATGTTAATTTCCCTTGTCGCTCAACAGTCCCACGATTTTTTCTCCATGTTAATTTCCTTTGTCGCCAGATTGTCCCACGATTTTTCTCCATGTTAATTTTCCATTGTCGCCAGATTGTCCCAAGGGGGTCTGTAATGCTAATTTACATTGTCGCTTGGGTATCCCACTTAACTACTTTCATGTTCTCTGAATAAATAATGTTTATGCATTAAAATTATTCTTTATTATTGGTTATGTTTCCAGATTCAAATTCGTCTGTTTCTATTCCGAAGTATTCTCTAAAATAAGAACATAAACTAATATTCATCAGGTTTATGGCAGGTCCTTTTTGTCATACCTGTTTTGGCAGGAACATGATCTATTTTATTGATCATTATGGTGTCGGTGTACGTGTCTTGTGTCCATCCATTCATCCACACGCCAGATTACAGTTCATGCTAAAACTGTTTGGATTGAGCTCTTTCTCGTTAAAGGAAAAGTGGTCTCAACAAATATGTGGTTTAATATCTCTTTGGGTTTTTCCTATACAAGAAGGTAGATTACCTAAATAGGCCATTGCTGTTTATCAATGTCTGTATGATGCGCTCATAACTAAAGATTCTTATGTTTTTAAGTATGTTATTCGCTAATCATATATTGCTTTTTGCAAAATTATTATCAGTACCAAGTTACCTTCCTCGTCATAAACTCCTCTCTCTCTCTCTCTCTCTCTCATTAGAATGATTTCACATAAACGTTTGATCATCATATGGTGTTGAGGCATCTTGTTACAGATTGGTTGAGATCCCTGTTTAGATTGGCAGCAGTGTGAAATCTGTTTGATATGGATAGGATAACAGAGCATGAATTACAATGTTCACACATTTGATCTCTATCTTCTTCTTGACCCATGTGATTTGTGTCTGTGACATGTCAACACTGTAAGACCAAATAGTTTATATTATTAATGATCCATGACTTTCTTCCTTTTTTTCTGTAGTAGTAAGAAAGTATCGTCCCTGCAGTAAAACAAAATATGACTCTGTTATGTTTAATTTGCAGTCGTCATGACCCATTGATTGTGTCAACATTAACTCGTCGAGAAACAAACACGTCCTGGAATGTTTGATGTAATTGAAACAAAAACAAAGAAAGAAGAAGAAAGAAATTTGTGAAATTTGATGATTTATACAGCACACTGAATTTAAAATATCCTATTAAAGATGTTATGGCATGATAATACATATTTGAAGTCGGTTTGGTTCTCAGCGGGGTTGTTGTCATCGAAGACGCTAACGAGGATGCTATCACCGATGACGTAAATATCCGTATTCCACATATTACCAGCACATTATTGGAAAATGGACGTTACGTTGTATGGAGCATTCAAGCTCTTGTTCCTTTGTCATTTGTTCTGATAGATGTATAGGAGACGAATATGTAATAATTATAATTCTCTTTCAAGAAGAGGTTTTGGTTCTGGGCGCGGATGCCATTCGAAACTTGTGCTCATGGATAGACTTAGGTGGAATGTTACACGTCTATAAATACTAACGTTATATCCTCTCTGTCTAAAACAAGGACTAGTGCTTATTTAATTTACTGGTGCATAGTGTAAAATATCATAATATACAGATATGTATTTTGGCTATCGACTTAGGTAGTGATAAGCATTGCTTAGAATGTCGAGGTTCTGAGCGCGGATGCATATCTTCAAATATACGTGTAAGAACGGATGCAAACATTTATACGGTACTTCAAAGCTCAGGTGCATGAATCATTGGTGTAAGTAAAACAACATGAAAAGAACGAACTATAAGAAATTTGTAGTTGTCTATAGAACACTGAACTTTAAATATGCAGGCAAAGATGTTCACTATTATGATAATTCTCATGACCCAGGCTTTTACAAAGAGAAATACATGCATTGGCTCTGAGCACGGATGCAAACATTGATACGGTATAGTATTGCCTTGATGCATGAATATTTGATGTAAGTTAGGAACATGATAATCAGGAACAGAATGAAATTTCCTAATTTATCCAGTACACAGAATTTCAAATATGCTATTATAAATGTTACCTAGAGCATGCTATTTCATATATGAAGTTGTTTTGGTTCCCAGAGGGGATCTTATCATCGATGAAGTCAATGCCCGTATTCAACATGTTATCGGCATATGACTGGGACAAGTATGTGAATTTACATGCGGCAGTAAACATCTTATTCATTTTGTCATTTGTTTAGAAAGATGTATGAGTATCGGAACTCTACTTTTGCGTAATTTAATTTCACCAGGAAATCTTGGTTCTAAGCACGGTGGTTATATGTGAACTTGCAGCATTGAACAGACTTTGGTCGATTGTTACACTATATATCCTCGTGAAACAATGTTTTGTTTCTAAAATAAGGAACAGTCCTTTCATTTACTGGCGATTAGTATCAGCTGGTTATTGGAAACAATTGTATTATTGATGTTTATTTAGGCATCAACTTGTGCTGTGACAGGCAGTGGTAAGAAGGACGTGGTTCTGAGCGCAGATGCATCGCTTCAAAGAAACGAGTGTAGGAACCTTGCATAGGAAACACTTCTTGTGGTCAATGATTTAAGAATGAAGCTGCTAAATTATAATACCTAAAGATGAACAGATGTTAGATGATATACATGGAGATAATGTGACGTTTGCAGTTGTGTCAGAAACGAAATGTATATGACTCGGGCTTTTACAATGAGAAATATACAAAATTGGTTCTGAGCACGGATGCAAAAATTGATACGGTACTTTATAGGTCAGATGCATGAATCATTGCTGTTATTGAAATAATATGAAAAGCACGAAGAGTGTGAAGTTATTTGATTTATACAGGACACATATTTTTAAATATGCTATTAAAGATGTTACTTAGAGAATGGTATTTCATATATGAAGTTGTTTTGGTTCCCAGCGGGGATGTTATCATCGATGAAGTAAATGCCCGTATTCAACATGTTATCGGCACATGATTGGGAAAAGGACTTGAATTTATATGCGACTGTAAATATCTTATTCATTTTGTCCTTTGTTCTGAAAGACGTATGAATATCGGAATTGTACTTTTGTGTAATTTGCTTTTCACGATGAATTGTTGGTTCTAGGCACGGATGTTATAATGGAACATGCAGTCAAGAGTAGACTTTGGTCGATTGTTACACTACATACCCTCGTGGTACGATGTTTTGTTTCTAAAATAAGGAATAGTCCTTTCATTTACTGCTGATTAGTATCAGATGGTTATTGGAGACAATAATATTACTGATGTTTATTTAGGCATCAACTTGTGCTGTGACAGGCAGTGGTAAGAAGGACGTGGTTCTGAGCGCAGATGCATCGCTTCAAAGAAACGAGTGTAGGAACCTTGCATAGGAATCACTTCTTGTGGTCAATTATTTAAGAATGAAGCTGCTAAATTATAATACCTAACGACGAAGAGATGTTAGATGATAAACATGGAGATAATGTGACGTGTGCAGATGTGTAAGAAACGAAATATACATGACTCATGCTTTGACAAAGAGAAATATATAAATTGGTTCTGAGCACGGATGCAAAAATTGATACGGTACTTTATAGGTCAGATGCATGAATCATTGCTGTAATTGAAATAATATGAAAAGCACGAAGAGTGTGAAGTTATTTGATTTATACAGGACACATATTTTTAAATATGCTGTTAAAGATGTTACTTAGAGCATGGTATTTCATATATGAAGTTGTTTTGGTTCCCAGCGGTGATGTTATCATCGACTAAGTAAATGCCCGTATTCGACATGTTATCGGCACATGATTGGGAAAAGGACTTGAATTTATATGCGACTGTAAATATCTTATTCATTTTGTCCTTTGTTCTGAAAGACGTATGAATATCGGAATTGTACTTTTGTGTAATTTGCTTTTTACGATGAATTGTTGGTTCTAGGCACTGATGTTATAATGGAACATGCAGTCAAGAGTAGACTTTGGTCGATTGTTACACTACATACCCTCGTGGTACGATGTTTTGTTTCTAAAATAAGGAATAGTCCATTCATTTACTGCTGATTAGTTTCCATAAGGCATCAAATTGTTAAATAATGTGACGTGTGCAGATGTGTAAGAAACGAAATATACACGACTCAGGCTTTTAGAAAGAGAAATATTTAAATTGGTTCTTAGCACGGATGCAAAATTTGATACGTCACATCTTAGATCTGGTGCTTTGATGTAAGTGAAATAACATGAAAATCACCAACATTATGAAATTTGTTGATTTATTCAGCACGCAGAATTTCAGATGTGCTAACTAATATGATAAAACATACGTGAAGCTGTTTTGGTTCCCAGTGGGGATTTTATCATTCATGATGTGAATGTCGCTATTCTACGTGGAGATAAATTTACGTCTACAAATGAGAAAGAAACCCAATATATATTAGTCATTTTCGTAGAGAAATACACAAGTTGGTTCTGACCAGGTATGCTAAAATTGAAATGTTAGGTTGATGTGAAGGAAGCCCAGTACATTTTACTTATACACATACAAACACAGATGAATAAGTTGGTTGTTTATACTGGTGCTATAATTCATATGGTACTTCATAGCACATGTCCATATATCTTCTCAGGAACACGAAACAATAGAATTCCATGATATTCGTTGATTTCTGTACATTTGCAGAATAGACTATATTTATTATTGTGTTGTAGAGAAACACGAATCTAGTGGCTGGTTTAAAGTACGGATGCAAATATTTGAGTGGTATTACATACCCCATATTAGTAGGCGCTACATGACAGAGCAAAAGCGCTTCGTGAAGTTCCTAGATTGACTAGATTGATTATTGGACACAGAATTTGAATAAACTTAGGAATGATTTTGAGTATTGCTAGAAAATGCCTTTAATTGTTTGGGTTACTGGTGAAAATGTTATGATCGCTGATGTAAATGCTCGTATTCCACATTTTAATGGTTACAGGATTTAAAAAATACAACCGCCCCCCCCCAAAAAAAAATGTCCTGAATTTGTACAGTGATATAGAGATCTGAAACTTTGACATTTCTTTTGAGATCTGTATGCGAGACTTATCAAGAAATTTAAACATTCTGAAAGAAGTGGGGCTAGTTCGAGGTGAGGATGGTGTAAGGGAGACTGCAATACGATTTATAATTACGTCCATTGTACTACGAATCGTTTGTTCGTTGTCAGGATTTACCCATATTAATCGAGGATTCCAAAAGGTCCCTTAATTTCACCTGAATTTTGTTAAGGTGCGGTAGCTCGTGCGCTTATTTAATTCATATCGCGAGTGTATCTAAATGAGAGAGAGAGAGAGAGAGAGAGAGAGAGAGAGAGAGAGAGAGAGAGAGAAATTTGTGAGATTCACTGTTGCTCTGTGTGACGTGTGTGTGTGTGTGTGTGTGAGAGAGAGAGAGAGAGAGAGAGAGTTACTGATGATGTCATATTTAGTAGCAGAAATAAGTTTTGAGGTTAATATTTTGGAAAGAAATGTTCTTTGTAAACGTAAGAAATATATGTGATGACTTTGTCATGTTGAATTGAAATTTCAAATATGAGAGAGAGAGCGAGAGATGTGTGTTTTCATATGCCTTCGCTTTATTACAGTACTCCGTGCACGAAGAAATATTGTTGTTTCACTTTACTTGAAGAGACAGAGGTAACACATTTATTATCTCTTTTGTTGTTAAGAATCCTATTTACACACACTCACACATGATCTTTTTTGTTCTAGTTCTTCTTCTTCGTACAATTGCTAATAAAGGGAAATTACTCTTGAATTGGTTCTCAGCGTGGATGTTTGGCAGTGGTTCTAGCTGTGGACTTCCGGTTCTTCTCGCGGATGTGCACTGCAAGACACTGTTGGTTGCATTTACTGCAGAATTTCAATATGTCAGCCCATTTAAGTTATTGACAGTGAGTACTTAGCATCAAAACTATGGATATATCGATAACGATAAGACCAACAAATGCATATAAAATGATTTAGTTTCTTATTATGCAATTTCTGAGAGTATTAATTCATACAACAGGGGCAATCATGTCATTAAGAAAACTTTTGTCCATTAGAGGCATGGTGTCGCCAAGAACCTGCATGCAATTAGGAAACAGACGTTTTCTCCACAACAGTAAGTTTTTGATTTCCGCATGATGCCACTGAGTAAGTGGCACATTTTCCCTATAATGCTTATTCCTGTCTTTCAAATGTGTGGAATTCTTATACAGTAATACCTCGTGCATTCGCGTTTCTGGATTCGCGAATTCACGGATTCGCGAAATTTTCATTGGTACCCTCTACGTACATGTTTTCTTTATTTTATTGAATTGTACCTTCGTTATATGACGTCTGTGACATATGAAGTTTACCTAGTTCACCTTCCTGACAATGACAAAGAAAACGTCAGTCATTAAGTTTACAGTCCCATTCGTTACTTGGTTTTACCTTACTGTGAGTGCAAAATAAAACGGCAGCCAATGAATTAGTATAGGGGTAATATTAGTATACATGTACCGTACTGTAAATGCGCTAGTGTGGCAAATACCCATTAGGCGATACTGTACTCTATTTTTACGTCAACCATTTATTTCTCTTTTTAAGGGTAATGTATTAAGCTAACTTTAAAATGAAATTAAAGTGCTTTGCGAGCATGATTTGGGTCATATTTAGAGTTTAAACCCTAGAAATAAGCAGTTATTAGCATTTTTAGTGACTGGTACCAAACATTCATGATTCCTCCTGATCCGCGACTGGTTCTGGAACCTAACCTCGCGAATGTTCGAGGTATTACTGTACAATGCAACCTATTTTTAGTATCTTCTGTTGTGTACAATCACTTGTCATCACGCACAAAACGATTGTATTTACTACATATACAGACACTGTTTTGAGCGACCACGGTAGATCTTCAGTACGCAGTGGATTACGAAATGGAGTGAAATGCAATATCAGCATTTCAGCATATGAAATGGAATTTGGGTATTGTATACTTTTGAAATTATTATAAAATATAAATAGTGTGCATGATATAATTATAATCGAAATATAGTCCTACAATGTAAGACATAGCATATGTTTTTGTCCATCACCCCCCAGAACACAAATATTGGGTGATGTGTTTTACATTGTAAGACTAAATCGAGATATTGCAATAATTTACATGCTTTGATAATATATGGAATGAAATCAACACAACTATGCCTATTTGTTCTCAGTTTTTCCAGCTATTTAATCCTATGTTCTTCAAAAGTTATGCACACATTTAAATGCAACAATCAAATATGCACACATTGTGTTGCAAACTGGAAAATTGACATGCAGAATGAAACGCAGAAGCGAGATATTGCAATAATTTACATGCTTTGATAATATTGCCTCAGATGGGTGGGTTTTTTTTGGCCAGAAAAACATTATTACACAAAAGTGATTAATTAAATGTAAACATGGAATGAAATCAACACAACTATGCCTATTTGTTCTCAATTTTTCCAGCTATTTAATCCTATTTTCTTCAAATGTTATGCACACATTAGTTTATTTGATTGTTAAAGGTATAACAGCAGTCATCACTTTAAATGCTATCCATTTTAATTTGACTGGAAAATTGGAAAAATTGTTATAAATATTTCATTTCAAATTCTGCATAATTGTTAAATGTAAATTCGTGATGCATCCAAAATGGAATCATGTCAATGAAAGTGAGAATCAGTTTGTGAAATGACATCATGGAACAAATAATGTTTTAATTTATTAAATTACAACAGTGGTTTTAAAATAAGTAATAGAACAGTGAGAAGCAGCAAGCTTTGTAAAATTAAACAATTTATTTTCCTAAAATACAAAGTGAAAATGTGAAAAAGGAACTTATGGTATTGCAAATTAAATCCCATATAATCCTAGAATTACTATCACAAGTCCCAAAGATGAAAGTTTTGAAGTGATATTCCAAATTAATCCAACACTGGAAGTGTTGATATGCCTTTGGTGTCCTGTATCATGGTGATGTGCCAACAGTCTTTTGTTAGATCACAATATTACAATCCCAGAATACATGTATATCCATATTTGAATTCACTTTTAATTCAAGTTTATATTTCCAAGAGTTATTTTTGATGAGCACTTTGCATTTCCTGTGAAAAAAATAACTTGAATAAATAATTAATTCCAGCCCGAATGAAATACTGGACACAACAATGATTCTTCCTCAAGATCTTGTAGCTCAAAGGAATAATTAGTAGAAAAACAAGATTATGTAGTCCCCTGCTTGACATCAGGTCACAATTAACATTTTGTTGTAATAACTATTACCTAATAGAAAATTTCATTCTGAAAGGTTCCAGATGTTTTCAAGATAAAATCTTAGTTATAATTAGAAAGTCTGTGTGAAATTTATTATAATAAATAGGGTGAACGCGATGTCCTTGGCTCAGGCAAAAATAATAATCATAATAGTTAACCCATACTGATAGAGAAGAATTTAATTATGTATTAGTTGTTTACAAAATTTAATTATTTTTTTTTTTCAGGTCAGGTTGAAAATGAATTTGATTTTGAACAAGGTCAAATCCAATATACAATATTCCAAAGCATATAATCATGAAATAGAAAAAAATTCCCAACAAAAATTAACAAACGGTGCAAATTAAATATACATGTCATAACAGTTACTTGAAACTGAGACAGGACAGTATAAAACATGCCTATTTAAACAAGACAGAATCAAGTGTGCCTGTCTAGACATGACATGATAGTATAAAGCATGTGTCTATTTAGACATGACAGTCACAGTATGAAATGTGTCGGTAACTGGAGATCATGGCACATAATAGGATTGGTACATAAAGAGGTTGGAACATAATTGATTTGGCCCATACAAATTTAATTTAAAAAATTTCCCATAATATACTTGGCCCATGATGGATTTGGCCCACAACAAAGTTGGCCTTAGCTTTGATCTTGTATGGCTTCATAACATCTTGCTATTGAACAATAAATAGCAAGCAATTTCTTTTTGTACAAAAATTTGTATTTTTTTGTGTATTTTGTATGGCATGTAACACCTTTTGCTATTGAGCAAGAAATATTTAATCCAGACATGTTATTAATAACTAGTGAGTATGCAAACCTTCAGGCTTGATTGACTCGATAGTCACCTCCTTTTGTAAATTGACATTTTGAGTAAAAAACAAAATTAAAAATGAATGTGCATTTGATCTTTGTAAAAACCAATATATATATATATATATATATATATATATATATATATATATATATATATATATATATGTATGTGTGTGTGTGTGTGTGTGTGTGTGTGTGTGTGTGTGTGTGTCTGTGGAGTGTTCGAGAGTAGTAACTACAATCAACAAAAATTGTTCATCCTAGGAACTTTTTAAAGGTACTGAGTTGGGTCAAGGAAAGAAGACATTGGATATTTACTGCTGATAATAAATTTATATAAATATTTAATTACTGTTAATATTGAGAAAAGGTATAAGGGCTAAGACAGGCAAACTTACAAACTTGCATACTAAAAATTTTTTTTTTTAAATGTTTGCTTTTGTCTCTGTGCTTATCATTTAAAAAAATAATCTATTTAACTCATAACTTTGCTGCAATACAAGGACAGAAGCATTTAAAGATCAGAATACTGGAAAATAATTACTGTTGATACAAACCTTAAATTTAATTAACAGTTAACAATGGCATTTCCAAAATGCTGATTATGCAGTAATATAATTTAATAATGAGGGATTATGATTTTTTTTACCACTGTATTTCTATTGCAGAATAAATGACTGTTGAAAGAAAGATACAAAGAATTAAAAAAATAGAATAAACCTTGAACAGAGAACATTACATCCATGTTGCTATTAAGAAAGGACAGTGTAAATTGTTTTTAATTTTACAGTGTGTAACATTTATATGAATTTAAAATTTAGAATAGCACTTTATTGATATATCTATATTTAGTATCAATGAACACTCTACCAGGATAATTTACTTTGGTTGATGACTGAAAGATTTGTACACTTGATAAATGCAGTAAATAAAGACCATAAACAAGATACTTAATAAAGTTTCTAATACTAATAATGTAGGTCATTAGTTTTGCCACATGTTTATGGTAATGAAATTGCACTACAGAGGTTGCAGGTTCAAAATCCTTGTAGAGTCATACCAAAAACTTGTACAGATAGTACTAACATTGATGTTACTCTTTGAAGTCTGCTGCCCAGTAATGTTGTAAACTATACATACATACATACATACATACATACATACATACATACATACATGCATACATACATACATGCATGTATTTAGCTGTCAGCGCTTACTATTTGAGTTTGAGGTACAGTACATGTTTTTTAGCAAGACCCTCGATGGATTCTTTTTGAATGCTGGTGGTTGTTGATATGGTGGGCTTAAATGAATTGCAATTTTCAGTACCATTTTCTGTGATGCCCATTGTATGTGACTAACACCTTGGACTCAGTAGAACCCTAATCAATGTCCATACTAAATTGAAATAGTTATGGTTACTTGGCGTGAATATGGTAAAGTTTAACACAAAAATGATAATGTATTATATTTTACACCATGTCCAGGTTATTGTCTAACATAAGTGGGAAAGTCTTCATGTATCTTCACTTTAATGGATTTCATCAAAATTATTGAAAAATGAAGGAAAAATATAAAAGGCATAATTAATGTATTAATGTCTATTTGTCATGTTTCTCTGTATTTATGTTCATTTTATTTATTTCTTCATGCAGATGTTAGCTACACAAATAGAACTCACACTTGTGGAGAGCTGCGAGAAACTGATGTTGGTAAAACTGTGCAGCTTTGTGGCTGGCTTCAGTATCACAGAATGGGAGGCTTATTTCTGATACTTAGAGACTGGCAGGGCCTAGTCCAGTGTATTCTTTCACAAGAAAAGGTTTGGATTTGATATGGGGGTGGGATGATAAACATAAAGGCCTTTCAGTATTAGACAAAAGATACTGATGTGCATTGAAATATAGCTGAAGATGCAACTATTAGAAAAATCTTGAAATAATTGTTTTCATATGCAGTCAACAACAGTGGAAGAAATTTTACAGAAGGCATATTACAGACTCAGATTTCAGATGAACATATAGCCTTTCTTTCAAGCATATAGCCTTTCAGATGAGCATATAGCCATTCAGATGAGCATATTGCCTTTCAGATGAGCATTTAGCCTTTCAGACGAGCATATAGCCTTTCAGATAAGCATATAGCCATTCAGATGATCATTTAGCCATTCAGATGAGCATATAGCCTTTCAGATGAGCATTTAGCGATTCAGATGAGCGTATAACCTTTCGGATGAGCATATAGCCTTTCAGATGAGCATTTAGCGATTCAGATGAGCATATAACCTTTCGGATGAGCATATAGCCATTCAGATGAGCATTTAGCCATTCAGATGAGCATTTAGCCTTTCGGATGAGCATATAGCCTTTCAGATGAGCATTTAGCCATTCAGATGAGCATTTAGCCTTTCAGATGAGCATGAGCATTTAGCATTTCAGATGAGCATTTAGCCTTTCAGATGAGCATATAGCCTTTCAGATGATCATTTAGCCTTTCAGATGAGCATATAGCCTTTCATATAAGCATATAGCCATTCAGATGAGCATTTAGCATTTCAAATGAGCATTTAGCCTTTCAGATGAGCATTGTCAGCTCACGTGGGTTGCTTATGTTAATTAGGACCCACTCAGTGAAGTTTGCAGAGTCATATGGTAATCATTTTGTCTCTATGCCCATCAGACTGTCAATCTATCTATCCATCCATCAGCATTTTGAATTCAGAAAGATAACTTTACTGAATGTACAAAATTTGGTTTGCAGCTTGATGTTGGTGAGACCTCAAATGAATTTAGTTTTAAGCCAAACTATACAGATGATTGATGGACTTGATAAAGTTTTGCATGCAGCTTTATTGTGAAGAGGTTTTAAATGAGTTTGATTTCCAGTATTCCATGATGTCTTTCACAGGAGTTTGATTGCTTGCCATCCTAATTTCTGTTCCCACATTGTAACTTATATTCAGATTGTTGGATTTCCAACATCCCACACTATCATTTGCACATTTTCCTAACTTTACATAGGATTGTTCAGTTGGACTGAATTGTGTATGCAGCATTATATAGGTGGGATCTTCAGTAGCATATATCATATACAGGAGTTATGACTTCTGATTTTGCTGTTGTCCAAAACTTTGGTTTTTGCAGCATACATATATCTCATTCTAAGATTGCCTGATATCAACCAAATTTGGCATACATGTATTTTTATCGAGGATTTCCTGTTATCAACCAAATTTGGCATGCATGTATCTGTACCCAGGGTTTCCTGATGTCAACAAAATTTGGCATGTATGTAACTTTATCTAGAATTGCCTGATTTTATCCAAATTTGTTGATGAGCTCTGAGATGTTTCTATGTTTATTTTCTTATGATATCTAAGTGGACCTTATTGAAAATGATGCTAATATTACATTCAACATGGGGGCCCCGAGTGGCCGAGTGGTTTAAAGCGCTCTCCGTTACGGATCACTGCCATCTCACCTCTGTCTACGTGGGTTCGAGTCTCGGATTCAGCCAGTGTGGGTATGTGAGAAAGCTTGCCAGTAGCTTCTCGTGGGTCAGTGGTTCTTTCCGGGGTTTTCCTGGGTTCTTCCTCCACCATTAATACTGGCGGCCATGTATAGCCTATCGTGTGCTGAAAAATGGCGTTAAACCCTACAGCAACAGCAACAACATTCAATGTGGCCTGTTCAATAGACATCATGAAAATCTTGTTGTAACTATTTCTGAATGAATATTCAGATCTCATATTGGTCTGTAAACAAAACCATGGCCTCTTACATCAAATATGGTCACCATGGTGGCCATCTAGAAAATCTTATTACTTAAGAATATCAGATGGCTAATTTTTAAGCACTCAGCAGTTTCAGATTATGGAGAAATGGTTTTATCTTGAATTCCTTGAAGATCTTTTCGGTCTGTAGAGCATCTGTCCCCTCTAGGAACTCTTTGACACATAACAAGGCTGTGTGATAATATGTCCAGAAAACACAAACATTATTGTAGTTTCATAATATGAAATCACATTATAATTGTTTTTTATGAGCTAGGAACTAAAATAAAGTGAAATACAGAAAATAACACTGGGGAAATAATGGGATTTCAGTCTGTGCCAGCACTATGAGAAGGGTGGGGTATACTGAGAGACCATTTTAGTGGGGGGATCACTCATTTCCACAGCTTCCTTGTAATATTCATTATTTGAATAAAATTCATTTTTCCAGTGGCTGTATAACTTTTCAAGACATTCCTGACCTGTGAAACTGTTGAGATCTTCCATTACTCTATTTTCTGATTCCAATGAAACTTCAAAAATGTGCATTTTTCCTCAAACAGTAACAACAAAATCTTGCCAGAGAGACAAAAACAAACACAATGACCACTGTCTTATATCTGTCTGTACAAGGTGACTATTGGGGAATCATGACCAAAAATTGCAATTTGCCAAATTGCTGTGATCTCTGAAAGTTTTAAAAAAATGTTTTCTTTTCAGTTTTGGCCATTGAAATTGCACCTTCCAGTTCAGATAAAACTAGATTGATCTTGAAATAAAAATTCTGTACTTTTCACCACATGATTACAGAATAAACACAAATCAATATATATAAATATATATCAATATGTATAAATATATATCAATATATATAAAAAAATAGTGCTGTTGCATATTCTAACAATACTGTGTACATATTAAACTCAACTCATTTCAAAGAATAGACCCAGAGTTCATTACTTTCTGTAATAATTATGAGAAACTCACTTGTTAAAATTTTGATCCATTCTCAGGAATCTCTTCTACCACTTGTCAGAGATTTGAACTATGAGACAGTGGTTGAGGTGCATGGGAAAGTTCATGCCAGACCAGCAGGACAAGAGAACAAGGTTAGAAAAATGGAGACAGTGCATAAGATTTCTCTGTCTTAATATTATAGCTCACACTTTTGATTTGCTGACATTTTTGTGTCATTTAAAAATGGAATAAATACTGTGTATAATTGCTAATGGGGTGAAATGATACACCTCTGACATGCATTGATATGATTCATGATACACAGCCTGTGATACAATACATATCAATGCACATGAACTTGATGATCTCTCCATCCTTGGAAGGTAGGTTGTTCCCTTTTATGTATGCTGACATACTGGTTGTATTTTCAGTATGCAAATTAAAGATTGACATATTTTTCATATATTTATTTGCAATTCTTATCGGTGACAAGATAAAGAAAAAAAACTTTAAAATAAACATACTACCTTTTGGTTGGTTTTGAGTTTTATTCAGCGTTTTAGGCCATTTAATATTGGCACCATTTAACTCACTTTAGCCACCACACAGATTTGAAAACATCTTATTAATAATTTCATATCTCACTTAAACTTGTAGCCATTACAATGTTGTTTTTGAAACAGAAGAAATAATGCAGTTTCCATTCTCATCAGGAACATATCCAGGCATGGGAATGAGGATGAGTACCAACAAAATAAATTTTTCAGACCTCACAGATATTATCTTTTGGATATATCTATCTGCTCCATAATAGGATTTTTCACTAATATCAACTTACTTTCTTGAATCAGTAGATGATAGTACTTTGCCAGATTTTGTAATCTGTTTCATAACATTGTATTTAATAGGGTTTTTAGTCATTCAGGGCCATGGTCTGCTTGTGCAGAGAGAGTTATTCAAAAAAATATCTTGACTTTTTAATTTCATTTTTTCATCCATATTTATTCAGTTTACTTTAACTCTGATATGGATATATGGTTTTGTACTATATGATCTGCAGGGATAAATTGATTGATACAAAATGAATATTGCATTCTACTTTTAAATTGTCTGTGTTTTAATTAGGTTCAGTATATTGCCCTTTCTACACTTAATTTCAAAATACTGCTGAAAGGGAGATTGACTGTCATGCCATGTATATTTTGTCAAGCCATTAACGTCTACATTTGACTTGCATTAAAAACTATTTTTGGGATCAAAACCACACATTGGTTTCTCCATTAACAATTTCCCAGCTCCATTAATCTGATATACTTCATAATTTTAAAACTTATTGTTATCATCACTATCATCAGCCTGTATTTGCTGAATGAAAATGGAATGGACCTCACTGGAAATCAGACATTTTGGGTTTTCTTGGTAGCCCGTATTTTAAATAAGCATTTGTAAAACTTCCTGGATAGAAGGTTCAAACTATGAAATAATGCTTATTCCAGGGCACAGTGTGCCAGTCAAATTTAGTTAACAACCATTCATGTCATGTGTGAAGATCCTAGAGGTGTACACAATAGCTTACCCAAAAATAGATGTCGCGAAAAGAATGGTTAAATAAAAATTGTAAACCATGTCCTTGTATTAGGATGTTGTAATGTCCAAGTCATAGGGCCAAAATGCATGGTACAATGTCCAAGTCATAGGGCCATAATACATGGTGTAATGTCCAAGTCATAGGGCCAAAATACATGGTACAATGTCCAATTCATATGGCCAAAATACATGGTACAATGTCCAAGTCATAGGGCCAAAATACATGGTACAGTGTCCAATTCATAGGGCCAAAATACATGGTACAATGTCAAAGTCATACGGCCAAAATTCATGGTAGTGCCCAAGTCATACGGCCAAAATGCATGGTACAATGCTCAAGTCATAGGGCCAAAATACATGGTACAATGTTAAAGTCATAGGACCAAAATACATGGTACAATATCCAAGTCATTTGGCCAAAATACATAGTTCAGTATCCAAGTCATAGGGCAAAAATACATGGTACAGTGTCTTGGTCTTAGGGTCAAAATAAATGGTACAAAGTCCAAGTCATAGGGCCAAAATAAATGGTACAATGTCCAAGTCATAGGGCCAAAATACATGGTGTAATGTCCAAGTCATATGACCAAATTCAATGGTACAATGTCCAAGATGGGCTCATAACATTAAACTTTGTTTTGAACAAAGTGAATGTGTTTTGTACAATGTGCTATGTTGTTCAGATATACCATGAAAAAGTAATGGAATTTGGTCTTTTTCTTTCCTTCTTCCAGTGTCCTGGCAAAAAAAATTTTCTTTACCAAATTACATATTACACTAAACTGCATATGGATTATGCCTTTTTGATGCATTAAAAAATAAAATAAAGCAATAAAAAAAATTCATTTTTATTATCATCTCTTTGATTTCACTCATATAAGTTTGAGAATATTATTGGAAAGAGGATAGCTGTGTAACAATAGCATTAAAGTACTTTCCTTATTTGCTATTTATAGCAGCTGTATATGACCCATTTTTAAGAAAACATGTTTTTTGAAATGTTAACTTTGCCTCATGGATTCATTTTATTGATAAGCTAATTAATTGTGAATCAGACTGTTCTTTTAAAGAAAATGGTGCCAGATGTTAAGTGAAATGCTTTATGGTTGAGTTGTGGATGTTATATGATGGAAAATGTTAGAGCAGATGGATCTTTCAAATATGTCAGATCAGCAAAAAGGACAAATCAACACTGCTTTACAAAGTTTAAAAGAATATGAGAGTAATGTATTATACGGCACTCGGATTGAGCACATGATCATGCTCATTGCAGAGTTCCAGTTCATGATTAGTTTATGAAAGTTACAAATGTAGACTAATTAATACGTGCTGAATATAAATAATTTTTCAGTATATTTTGTGCTTGTATTCTGGTTCTAATCCATATGGATTTTGCCCATTTGTGACAAGAATTTTGACCAGCTGCAGAACCAGGTTAGTAGTAAAAATGTAATTTATTTATATATGCTGTAATTCTGGCATGTAGTACAGAGATTACACTTTGTACACCCAAATTATGCTTTTTTGCCACTTGTAATAGCAATAATTATGCTTATACTTCTTGGGGAGGGGGGTTAACATGTATGATATTAATGTTCTTAATTACTGCAAGGAAACAAAAGTATTGTTATTGGGACTCCTAATTTTAGGGCTGGGATTGCAGCTTTTCTCAAGGAAGAGTCCTGGACTGCAACATTGAAAATCATTTGGAGAACCCTGTGCCTTCACTCTTGGTTATTGCTCAGGAACATGGATCATAACTAATTCCTGGAGCGTGTAGCACAAAATTTAACTCCCTCGTTTTGTCAAATTTTTGTACTAGTTACCGTCATATCGATCAATATAATTGGTTTAATGTAAATTATCTTTTCTTACAGAATCTTGAGACGGGAATGATAGAGGTTCATGTTGAAGATTTAAAGATCTTGAATAACAGCATTCAAGACTTGCCTTTTGACATTAGAGAATTCCATGATGTAAGTTCATTCTGCATAAAATTACTTTTTCTTTTAAGTCCTGTTACTGCTGTTTTTCATAAATTTCATATTCCTTCCAATCTAACTAAAGTTTGGAAGGAAGAAAATGATTAGTTTAAAAAAAAGCCGACATACAAAAAAAAGTCAGGTGAATATTGGTGATCAGCTGAGTGTTGGAATACTTTGAAGGGTGATCTTAGGCTGAAGACAAACCCATTTGTTGTGGATTTCCTTATTATTTGGTAATCATATGATATGGACTTGTAAAAAAAATGATTTATATTAGTTATGCCTTTAAAGAAAAAATGCTCATAAATGTGAGGTCGAGTACTACATCATATCAAATGTAAAATGAGAATAGCTTATCACATAAGGATCACCTACTGTATCCAACATAACATGGTGTTGGCTTCTTATGTTTACAGTGGTGATGTCATTAAATCTTGTGTTTCAGTTTTTGATCGAAATTAGTTGACTCATGGATTTCGCCAATTAATATCAGATTAATTCATATGCATGTGAAAAATGGCTAGGTTTCTTATTTTGAGGGAGAAATTACATGGCTCATAATATGATGAAACATTGATATTATCTGGTTTTAATGAAACCCAATGATGTTTAGGACCAGTATGACATTATCTGGTCGTAATGGAACACAATGATGTTTAGGACCAACGTCTTTCAAGATTATTCAGATGATTTGGCATACACTACTGTTTTGCATGTAATTGTAGAATTGGGGCTTTAAGGAGTACAAAAAAGTCACAAAGGATCATGTATTGTCTGTTTTACATAATTATTCAAGACTTCTATTAAAAATTCTTTCAAAGTCTACACAAGTTTGCAGTCGAAACAAAATAATTTGTTTCTTCCTAAACAATGGAAAGATTTATTGTTTTTGATATTACATGCCATATACTTAATAGTTTTGTGAGAAAATTCAATCCAGAATGGGTTTTATATATATATATATATATATATATATATATATATATATATATATATATATATATATATATATATATATATATGTGTGTGTGTGTGTGTGTGTGCGTGCGTGCGTGCGTGCGTGCGTGTGTTTCTCAAACAAAAACAACAATACCAGAATCCCCACAATGGTTTAGCTAAGCTGGGACATTCTAATCACATGATATATAAATCAGTCTTCCTCTTTCGTCACATACATGCTTAGAAAATGACATCTTTTCACAAAAACTTCCTTAAACCTTGCCAATGTCAGCATCTCTTGCAAGCCTTGTAGGGGTGTTGCTAGGGTCACCCCTCCTCTCAGCCTAAAATGCAAGATCTTCAGCCATCAGCTACTATTACCTCAGTTGAGGTTTTGCATTCCTGAGCCTTTGAAATAGGGATTTATCACCCGTTCAGGAGATGATAATACACATATATGCCAAATATTATGCTTTTGGCATAATTATTACACTTTTTTCACTAAATTACACCATATGCATAAATGTATTTCGATTATGTGTTTTTGGTATATCCCCTTCTGAAAAAAATTAATAGTTTGTTTTCTCATTTTTATTAACATCCCATTAATCCCACAGATCATATTCTAAAAATGACGGCTTCTATGTAACTATGACATAAGAGTATGCTTGTCCGTAGACTTGCATGCACTTTCCTAACAGTATCATCTTCTATTTATAGCAGCTGCCCTATTTTCAAGAAACATGCTGGTTTCTAATTACAAACGTTTGACCTCGGATTCTATTTAAAGCAGCTGTATGGCTTAGGAGAGAACTGACTGGTTTTCTAACTTTTAATCTTTGCTTGCAGATTCTTTGTTCTAATTCACATCTGGTACAGAACCAGTCTGTAGGTATTTGGCACTAAAAGTAAAGTCAGATTTATTCTAGTCAATGCGTGTGTTAGAGCAAAAATGTTTTTCAAATAATTTCACAGATGGATTAGGAAAAGATGAAAATCTGATTCAGAGATGAATACATGAATTACACAATTCAGCATTCCGATCTAGGGCAGCTTCACACCCCTTGCAGGCTGTCTGGAAAGGATTTTATAATTGGTGATGGTGGTAAAACAAAGAAACCTTGAATTAGCTTGTTTTACTAACTCCATAACTAAGGTAACTTCTTTTTTACAGCAGAACTAAGTTGTTGACACAAATTTTATAAATGCAGAGGCATTATATACCGAGTTCTTAATAGAACACGGACTACCGCTAGCAGTAGAAGACTACATTGGTCTTTTGTTCAAACAGATGTTTCCTGATTCCAAAATTGCAGAAAATATGCATGTGCAAGAACAAAATCATCTAAAATTTTTAATTGTTTAAAAGAAGATACTTCAATTAAAATTGCAGAAGCCATGAAAATTGGGCCGTTTAGTACTGCGGCAGACAGGAGTAGTGATTATGAGGACAAAAAGTTGTACCGAGTCAGAGTAAGAGACTGACAATGAAAAGGGCAAGGTCAGAGTGCTCTTCTTTCATTACCAGAATTAACAGTAGATTCCACTGGAGAAAACATATTTTATTTGCTTGATAATGCTTTGAATAAACATAAGTTGGCAGAACTGTATGGGTTTTCAGCTGATACTGCATCACTGATGACTGGAATTCATAAAGGAATAGCATTCTGTATTTTAAAAAATGTCTCCATCATTGTTCATATCAGGTTGTCTTTGTCACATGGTGCGCCATGCTGCAGGAAAAGCTGTTGATAAATTAGAACTCCTGAAGTATCAAGTTGGCACTCTACCTGACAATGTACTTCAGATTGAATTTTTTTCATCTTATTTCCCAGCTAAAAGACACAATAACTGGAAGATATAAATTTCCTCTTCTTTGTCAGGTTATGAAAGGAATATTGGTTCTTTACCAGTCTAATGTTGGCTGTGAGAGATTGTACAGTTTTGTTAACAAAATTAAAACTGAATTCAGATCCAGGCTCTGTAACCCAGCACTTAGTGCTCTACCGGTGTGAAAAACATTCATAGTCTCAGCTGGTACAAAGTGTTTTGAAATGCAATATGCGAGTCTGTTGCTTTTTAAAGCTCAAAGTGTTATATATGAAAACTTGAAGCAATAATTGATTTTAAGAGTCCAAAGATATAACAAAATCATTATGTACATATGCTTATTGAATTTTTATCATGTTATACGTGGAATACTCTTTTTCTGCCGGGATTACTCTTTTTGTCCACGTTTTCCTTGCCAGGGGTTGGCATGTATGAATACAGTTATTATATTCAAGTCAGATTTTATCTTTATGTCTTTCTCTTGCTTCTATGGGTATTTCTCTAACCCCTAATTGTATGCAACCCGGTATGTCCGGGCTTTTGCTGGATGCATTAGATCCATCTTATTCTACAGTCTTGATTGTCCGGAGCTGTTAAGCCCATCCAGCCACCTCAGCTTGGAGATCTTATTGATAGATCCATCTTGCTGCACCATTTGTCACCTACCCATATTATGATGGAGATTTTAATGACAAATCAATTGGTCCAACAATGCCCTTTGCATGGCCAGTACTGTTTCTGCACAGCCAAAAGACATGCAGTCCATATCCCTGGCGAACCATTTGGCCATTCTGGTATGACACATTTGTCCTGCTGGCCCTGATGGGCACAAGTGTCATAAATTAAACAGTAAGTCGGTCAGCTTACCATATCTTTATGGCTTATTCTCAGTGTCATTTATGCATTTGGTTTATCCAGATATGCAAGACAGACCCGAATTGGACTGCCTTTACAGACAAGTTTTAGGTATTGAATCCTAATGAAGAGGAATGTAACTTAAATAACTTTTCATACACTCCAGTGATTGTTTAACTTATTAACCTCTGGAGATTTATGTCATTTTTGTCTGAAATAAGAGTAGAAATGTTTTTATGGGGATTATTTCCTATATACATGTAAAATGCATCTGATTCAAACTGATTTTCATTTAGCTAGATGCCTGGTTGTGTTAGTGTTGTTAGCCAGATGCCTGGTTGTGTTAGTGTTGTTTTTCATTGGCTATTTTGTTTGTGCAGGTGCAGAAGGGTAAAAGTTGGAGTTCTTTTTTTGTTGTTGCTTTTGGGTTACGTTCATATTTTGGGAAATATTATTTGCAGATGGATATGGTAAATTTTCCTTCCCTCCATTCATGTTTTTTTGGTACAGCATTCCCTCACTATAAGGTACTTCATTATAGCACAATTCCTGTTATAAGATAGGTATTGTCATGGATCGAATTACATTAGCAGAATTAGGTGTATTCACTATAAGACAATTTACTCTATGGTTTCTGTCTGCAGCATTAGATTAGGGAGCACTGTATTAATATAGGTCATTAATATAGGTCATGCTAATTAGAGTATGTTAATTACGTCAGCTGTGGCTGAATACAAATTCTATTCTCTTTTCATTTACCTCAGGTGAAAGAGTCTCTCAGAATGGAATATCGATATTTGGATCTCCGTACAAAGCGAATGCAGAGGAACCTGAGACTAAGGTCCAATATCATTATGAAAATGAGGGAATTTTTGTGCAATAAACATGGTATAACATTTTTTTCCTTGTGGAAGAGGGGTAGATTTTTTAAAACTCTTGTCAGTCTTTTTTATTTTATGCTAGACTGTGAATTACTGAATTTTCCAGGTAAAATAAAGGTGATAATTCATTGGAGTGAGTGATGATAAATAATTTCACTGCCACATTGATGACAAACAACATCACCATTATATTCGCAGTTATTTTTGCATGTTTTCATTGCTGGGTGTTAAAATGGCCACCTCCTGATAAAGATGACTGGAGTTCAAATACAACATTTCGCAAATAATTTTATTTTCCTAAAATGTTTTACTTTGAATTGGGAATTGTGCAGCTGCGTATATTACTTGTGTGAATAATCACAAAATACAGCAGAACATAAACAGTAAACAATGGACATTTTTTCAGGATTCAATAAGAAATCTGCGGCTTCAGTCTGTTATACAGACTACACACACAGTACATCTTACTAGCCAACATCTTTGAGCATCAAATAAAAAGAAAATTTGCTTGCTATGAATGAACAACATATATATTTGTAAAAATCCTGAGTTTCTCATGTACTTAATGAAATATATCAGTTATTAAGTTGTTTCAAGCAAGTATCATCTATTTAATCAATGTAAAAGTGATGTCCAGATTTGACCATTGATGGAAATGTTGTCTTATGCCAGAATTATGTTGCTATCAGCTTTAGCCTGTCAGGAATGTTCAAAAATTAAATGTACTGTAGTTTCAGGAGTCATATTTCTTAAGGATTGCACCATCTGTCGTTCCTAATTGAACTGATCTACATATTGGACTGTTTGAGCTGAACCTTAATTATGAATATGTAGTACCTGCCAACATTTTCTTATCTTTGGTTCTGTAACAGTCTCCAGAAGAATCGGATAGTTTGGTTTGACTTTGTTTTGCTTTTTTTTGGTGTAAAATAACTTATTATATTCCTTGGTTAGTTATCAACTAACTAAAACCAGATAAGGTTTTTTGTTGTTAATTAAGAAACCTCTATGTGTGGACTTTTGATTTTTTAGTCTTCCATCATGTGTTATACTTTTCTCGTGGTAACTGCTGTATGCCTTTATTTTGCATGAATATTTTTGTAAGATTTACAGCATGCCTTTGATTTGTATGCCGTATTGGAAGATTTACATTTCTACCACATGGAACCCATTTACTTTTGTTTGGAGGGATTTGTCTTCCTGTGAATTATGGCAGGGTTTCTGCCTTGACCATTCTTGCTAATTAATAATTTTGTTTTGCACCGTGTTGTCAGGATTGTGCTTATGTGCATACATATACCATACATACTCCTATATAAGTGGACATTTTGTACTGAAAATTTGATTCGTGTCTAGCAGGAGTTGTCTCATATGCACGACATACAAAATAATTTGATAAATCTACATTAACATTGGAAACTAGATGTTATTGTACATAATAAAAGTGTCAATTCAAATATTTTTTTGTTTTCATCCCGCTATTCCCATTCAGAAATGCATATATGGTATATTTGCACTGTATTTATTACTAAATACATTTATTTTGAATTTTAATAATTTGAAAATATTACTGGTAGATTAAATACTAAAAGAATTGTTAGAAGAATTAACTTTAAATTTGAAGACATATTCAGTATCAAATATCTAATTACCAACCAATCCAATATGAGTTTCAATCTCCTTCAGGCTTTGTGGATGTTGAAACTCCTACATTGTTTAGAAGAACTCCAGGGGTAGGTGAATTTATATTATTTGATGCAAGTTTACTTTATCATTACATTTTGTTAAAAATGTAAGAATATCAAGTTTTCAATTTTTTTTGGTTCCAAATGCAATCTCCATTGTGTTCCAGAATAAGTCTTTGTTTGAAAGTCTGAAATAATTGACATTAATATTTAAGTAAATGGACATGAGATGCAGATCTTTTTGTCAGGTAACAAAATAAAATAGGTTTGCAGAGAAATGCTAGTATTCAAAATATTGTACATTTATGGCATTTTAACTTTCCTGAAATAAAAGAAAATTTTGTTTATGCAAGGACCCAGTTAGCACATGCAAATGTCAACATTTTTAACCAAAATTTCTTTGAAAAATAATTGTGATCATAATAATTGCTGAACCCACATACGAAGGAAGTACTTTTTATTGTAAGTGTCTGGTACAGTTTGTTGTGCAGTCCCAGTCTGTATATGATGATAAAATCAAGGGGCCAGTCTAATGATTTGACCCAGTCTGTATATGATGATAAATTCAAGGGGCTAGTCTAATGATTTGACCCAGTCTGTATATGATGATAAAATCAAGGGGCCAGTCTAATGATTTGACCCAGTCTGTATATGATGATAAAATCAAGGGGCCAGTCTAATGATTTGACCCAGTCTGTATATGATGATAAAATCAAGGGGCCAGTCTAATGTGGTTTTGACCCAGTCTGTTTGTATTTGATGATAAGATCAAGGGACCAGTCTAACATGATTTTGAAATGGATGTAGTAGACTTACTGTAGTACATGTCTGTAATAATATTACTGATGCTACTGACAAATGTTGCAGGGGGCCAAGGAATTCATTGTTCCCAGTCGACTTCCAGGGAAGTTTTATTGCTTGCCACAGAGTCCACAACAGGTGAGCATGAAAGAGTCAAAATAATAACTAAAAAAGCAGGGACTGTATTATTTTCTTATTTGTAAGTTAAGAATATTATGCTTGAAGGTTTTTGAGAAACCAGATGAAATCATTTGATTAAAACAAAGGTTTTAAATGACTTGGCAGAAAATGCTGAACACAATTTGAGCAATGCTGTGCCAGCTATAATTACCATTACTATAACTAAAATGACTGCATCTGAAAATCCACTGAACAGAATTTGAACAAATTTAGCAGAAAACATTTTAGCATAAAGAGTCTTTTTCTTTAAATACATCATAATACCATAGGAGAACTACTGCTACCTTGCAAATCCAGCCCTCCCAGATAAAACTTTTAGCTAAACGTTATCTGCCCTATTGGTGGCGGTCAGGCAGGGTTATCTCCAGTTGATATAGGGATTGGCAATAAATTCAGTTACTACATCTGCTTGTGCTGAGAATCACGCTCTCACCACAAGAGACCTTGCAAAAGCAAGAATCAACACAGATGCAAGTCAGAGGAGTTCTCACTTCACAAAGTATCCTCCATTTATATTTCTAGCTTGTCTCTCTTTCTATCAGAAAAGTTCAGTCTTTTTCAATTTTTAACCACACTTTGTCATCTTTACACATTTAATTGTACTTAGGTACTTGCATGTATATTATATGCTACTTTACAAATAAGTTCAGACTGTACAATTATTGTGTTAGCATGCAAGTCCCTGAGACTGATAGAAAGTCTTAATATATGTATATTTCCACAGTGACTGGTTACTTGTGTGTGAGTTTTCTCGGCTAATACATTTAGTGTCCAGATGTTATGCTGAATTGCATTTATCTGTATGAGTCATCCATGAACCCCACATAGTTAGTATCGTGAATTATTTTTGTAAAAATGTTTCTGCTGTTGTCCAGGTAATGCTGAAAGACATAGCTCAGCACCAACTTTGTGCTCAATAATAAGAGAGAGGTATGGAGCTACAAAAGGTTTATACGTTCCAGCTCTATTTGTCTTACAGATTTGACCATGGGCAAAGCACAGAAACACACGATTAAGAGCGAAGACACTATAAGCCTACATGCTGACATGTCTTCAGTGCAGGACTTTTTTAGCAGATAAGGGAGATAAATCAAGAAAGGCTCTCCAGTTACAAAATGCAGAAAATCTACATGATGAGAGACAACCCTGGCATCTATGTCACCATCACAGGACTCCACATTGCTGGCAGTATCTTTAGGCCTTGTCTTCTCAGCGTTCCACTCTATAACTCTTGATGATAAACAACAAATGAACAAACAAATGAAAGTATCCTTTTGTTCCACCGGACACATGGATAAAAAATCCCATAACCCGGCGCAGCATTATGAATCAGACAATGTCCTCCCTACAAACATGACCTATTTCCATTGTGACTGGCATAGGCCTACTTCAAGGGATCTTCAGGGACAAAGAGATCAACACATTAAGTTCCTGGAAATCAATATGTCGTCCAGTCGTTTGCACACCGGTGTATGAAGGCAATTATGAAGACCAGTCTACCTCACATATGGCCTCACAGTACTCTCCATTTACAATGCTGACCTTAGTACCTGAGCCTCTTACAGATGCCACCTCTCATTTCTCTCAACTCTTTGTCAGTAGAAGGGACTCTTTAATCTGTGACCAATCGGAAATCACTGTTTCTTCTTCAGGATGCTCCACCAGTCTTGTCAGCAGCAGACAGTGGTCACTATTCACCCCTGCCATCTCAGGGAACTCAAGAGAATCAGCCCTTCCTCATGCAACAATGCTTGCTCACAGGCTCCTTCACTTCCTGATCTCACTATGTTGTGGGAAGACTCAACCTTTATAGCTTGCATCAAAGTTTTCTGCCTTTTACCTCCAGAGTAATGACCTCCTCCTTCTACCTTATCAACCAGAGATCAGCATCTGTTCATCTTATCACGAAAAAAGGAAGAATCCAACTTCAAATTACTTTTAAAGTCTGGAAGAATCACAGACATTTTGAATGGTTTACATCAGCTTCAACCAGTTCTGGGGGCCCCAAGCGGTCGAGTGGTCTAAAGCGCTTTTCATTACAGATCACTGCCATCTCACCTCTGTCTGCGTGGGTTCGAGTCTCGGATTTGGCTAATTTGGGTATGTGAGAAAGCTTGCCAGTAGCTTCTTGTGGGTCAGTGGTTCTTTCCTGGGTTTTCCCAGGTTCTTCCTCCACCATTAATACTGGCCACCATGTACAGCCTATCATGTGTTGAAAAATGGCGTTAAACCCTACAACAACAACAACAAAAAAATCAACCAGTTCTTTTTTTGCTCACAAAATGCCTTCCATCAACTTTTCAAAGGCAGTTCTACTATTGCTATACACCAGCTTTTTATTCAGAAACCTCAACAGTTGATTGGGACATCACAGCTTTAGGGATGGATCAGTTGATTGGGACATCACAGCTTTAGGGATGGAACAGTTGATTGGGACATCACAGCTTTAGGGATGGAACAGTTGATTGGGACATCACAGCTTTAGGGATGGAACAGTTGATTGGGACGTCACAGCTTTAGGGATGGAACAGTTGATTGGGACATCACAGCTTTAGGGATGGAACAGTTGATTGGGACATCACAGCTTTAGGGATGGAACAGTTGATTGGGACATCACAGCTTTAGGGATGGAACAGTTGATTGGGACATCACAGCTTTAGGGATGGAATATTTGATTGGGACATCACAGCTTTAGGGATGGATCAGTTGATTGGGACATCACAGCTTTAGGGACGGATCAGTTGATTGGGACATCACAGCTTTAGGGATGGATCAAACATCTACATCTACATATCAGTATTCTTGAGATAAAGGCCATGTTGAAAGCCTTTCACTGGTGGCACGAATTTTTAACTGGACAGTGGTGACTTATCTCAAATGACAAGGAGGAGCCAAATCGCCAGACCTTTGCACACTGGTGTGGGACTATCAGAAGTGGTGTCATCAACAACAAATCCACATCTAAGTCGGTTCTGTTCCTGGATGTCTACACACAAAAGCAGATTCTTTTTCCTGGAATAATCAGCTCATACAGATGGAAAGGTCTCTGCATCCTTCAGTTTCTTTCAGATATGCATCTATGGAACTGACCTTTGGTGGACCTGTTTGCCACAAGGTTGAATACCAGGCTCCCAACCTTTGTCTCACCAGCCCCAGATTCACACACCTGTGCAGTTGATGGGCTATCTATAGATTGGAAGGTCTGGAAGCATACATCTATCCTCCACCTCTGATCCCAAAGATGATACAAAGCAAGAGAATCAAAATGTCACCTCATCCTCATTGCATCACTTGGATGGGAACAGTTGTGGATCAATGATCTCCTCAATCGCACAGAGGAAATTTCATGGAAAATAGAGAATTTCTCACATCTGTTCAAACAATCATGACAGCAGTTATTTCACACCAAACCCTGATATATTGATCCAGCACATCTAGATCATATTAAACAGACCCTCAAAAATAAACAGTTCTCTCAACCCATCATGCGGAGAATTGGCCACCCACTCTGTAAGCGTATGATGGCAGATGGAAAGTTTTAGCCTGGAATATACAAAAACACATTCTACCACTTCAGGCATCTATACCTGAAATAGCTAACTTCCTCCTCTGGCCCACGTGCTAGCAAAAAGTTAGCATCAGACAGAATCCAAGGTTACTGCTTCGTGATAACCAACACCTTTGATCATCATGGAAGAGAGGCCATTGGATAAACCAAAGACTATCCTACCTCCTCTCCAATTTAGATTTTACATGGCCAGAAACATTGGCTCTGTGCCCAAAGTAGATTCTATGATGGGTACTAACCTGATTGAACAAAACACCATTGAACTGCTTTCAGGGAATCTTTGGCTCACCTTTCATACAAGATCTGTTTCCATATCACATTAGCAGTGGCAGGCAGAATAAACGAAATACATGCCCTATCAGGGGACACGAATTACATTCAGTTCTGGTATGATGGGTCAGTTTCACTTAAGATGGTTCCCTCTTTCACTGCCTACTACAGACTTCCATCCGTGGGTAACAAGACCTTTGTACTGAAATCATGGTTTACTCTGGACACTTCCACTCAAGACCACCTAAAGGACCCATTATGAGCTTTCAAGCGGTATCTTAAAGTAACCAAGTTGTTGCATTGAGGGAGATCACACCTATTTTTGCCTCTTAAGCAGGGACAGGATGATATAACCACACAATACCTGTTCTTCCTGGATTAAGTGGGTTATTTGTTCTGCATATCAAAAAATAGTCACACACTTTGGCTCACAAGGTTAGCGCAGTTGCCAGAAGCATTGCCTTTGACCAGGTTTGTTCTCTAACTGATATTTTACATGCAGTAGGAGAGAGATCTGAGTCCACATTCTCCAGTTTTTACCTCAGAGATCCTTCATCCCAAAGGGCTCTACTCATTCCAGGTCATTCAACAGTTTCATAAGACATAATATTGGCTTTATGACTTTGCTGGATTTATGGAGGGAAAAGTTTCCAATTTTGAAGCTGCTCCCCAGTCTTCCCCAGTCATGTTAAATAGAAGCTGTCTCGCATACCTTAGTGGACTGGAGGTGGCATGACTGGGGTAAGGAGATGTACCTCCCTCCACCTCTTATCTATTCTTCTAAGGTATTATGATTGGGTAATGTATTTGAAAATGAAACTAAATTTTTCTAGTAAAATATCCTTCACAGATATTTACCCAATCAAAATGCACATACACCTTCCCAGCCTTTCCGCAGTTACATCCATATAGAGAGCTTGCCTCATGCTTCAGCAGTAACTGAGATATTCATGGGTTTTGCCATCAGACCCTATATCAAGGGAAGTCACTCTGCCTAACTGCCACCAAGATGGGGAGACAACATTTAGCTCTTCCTAGCTAAAAGTTATATGTGGGAGGGCTAGATTTTTGAGGTAATAGTTCTCCTAAGGTATTATGGTTCAGTAAGTGTTTGCAAAGAAACATTTTACTAGAAAAGATTAGTTTCTGGGTTTTACAAATAATGCAGAGCTGCCATTATATGGTCTTAATTACTGAAAGTGAAAATGGAAAAACATCTTTAAAACCACTGAACAAAATTTAACCAAATTTGCAAAAATGTCCTTGCTTTTAAGGCTTTCAGTATTGAGGAAATATTGCCCATCTGCATCAGATATGACTTTAAAAACCAATTAATGAGTTTTCATAAACTGCTGAACCAGATTTAAGCAAGTGTAACATATGGCAACAAGCACGCAATGGTACTAACAGCTGTCTTGCTTGGCACTCAGTATTAAGAGGTTAGTGTTAGGAATGGTCGGCCTGGTGTCAGGATAATGTGAATGAATGGGACGTCATGTTAAAAGTCTGTGGCATGATGCCCCAGTGCTAAACATCGCTATAAAATTGCCATGCTGCAGGACACACGGTACTAATTATACGGAAGAACTGTGAACCAGTCTAGAAATGGGTGAAGAAATGATAGAGTATTTATAGGTTTGGTGGTCCATAATTGGTTAATAATGAAAATTAAAATTTTAGGAAAAATATCTTTTGAGAGCTTGTCCTATATGTAATGTAAAAAAAATATTGACAAATTTCTACTGATGCAATTTTAGCATTTTTACAGGCTTGACTCAGGAGTACTCAATACTGAAAGTAGCACCTGATTCATTTGGTGCAGAATCAATAACACGTGTTTCATGCACATGTATGTAAACAAATTGCCGCGGGTCATATGGTGTTCTCCACACATAAGCTTGCACCAAGGTTAGATGTGCACGAAAAATTATAGGTGTCATTATCAGCACCCATAAATTTTAAGTTATTGAATTTTGAATATGACAGTGTTTCCATATGTTTACCATTGGAGTGGAATTAGTACCGTGAGTCCTATATGCGACCTATACCATAATAGGAGTTTGTTGTTTCCATGGTTACCACGTGCATCCAGGGTATCAATTTGGTGGTTTTTACATATGACAGTGATAATGGAGTCTTTTTATCATGGTTTGCATGTGATTTTGGAGAAAAATTCTATACAAAAGACAGATGGGGATGGTTTTATACACTGGAGAGTGGAAGTATATAGCTCAGGCCATAGGGAAAAGAGCACAGTATGGCCTGATGGCAGAATTTCATATGATGGTACCCATAGATTGGCCTGTATGGTTAAATACCATTTAACACATGTAATAATTCCCCAAAATGGGGTGGGGTGGGGTAGATTTTATATGTAAGCCACTTATGTCACAATCACTTATGTATCAGTACTGATCATTTAACTTTAGAGACACACTCAGCAGATCAAAGCAGAGAACATTGTAAAAATAAGGACTGTGCACAAAACTGCACATGCTGCATTGCCTCAACCTGTAAATTGAATTATTATATGTCGAGTCACATTGAATATCAATTATACCGGTCTTATTTCTTATCCTAGAATTAAACTCCTTGACACCTATTCTATGTTCAGCATGTTTCTCATATTGGTACATTACATTTTTGGGCAAACAGTATTGGAACTTTTCTGCATTCCTTTTGTTGAGGGAGCAGGGAGGGACATTTTCACTTAAAATAATAGTTTTCAACCCTTCATTCCCAATATAAGTCTGCAAAAGTCCTATCTGTATTGCATTCTTTACACAGGCAGTTTTTCTTCCCCAACCTCCCTTCATACAGTTGAAACATTCTTGATGTATAACTGCATGGTGAACATACTGCTCTCTCTCACCAAACCAGATCTCTTTTTTCTTCATGTACCAAGTCCCATGATAGAAAACCTTTATACTCAGGGTGTTGCAACTTGTGGTCTCAGAACACATTATTCCAAATCTCAGCATTTGATTACTGCGTGCACTAAGTGATATGGGTTTTCTTCACCATATATGTTGTTGTGAATAAATGAAAACAAGCTTCATGTCAGAAATATGGTTTCATATTTGAAACAAAAGCTATTTATTAAACCTACATTGCTCTGTTCTTACCATCAAGTAATAGTAGGGAATCATTTAGCTGTAAATTAGAGCTTGCTATTTGGTTTGCCAATTCAAGGTGTATTACCTCCCCTTTGACTGTAATTGAGTGATTGCAATGTTTGCTTTGTTTCTCTTTTGTTCAATAATGTATGCATTTTTTCAGCTTTATATTAAAAAGTAAGTAATTTAACACTGCTTATAGTGGAAAGTAGCCACAGTAATGATTTTGAGACTTTTTCTTAACTTTTTATGAGCTTTGGGTAAATGTAGGTATATGTTTATGTATTAGACAACTTCAATATGCAATTCAATTCTATTACTTAAATGTAACAAGTAGTGTATTCAGTGACAATTTTTATCAGTGTCTGCATATTGCATAGAGACATGAACTTGTCTTGGCATAGCAAAGTTTTTCACACATTTCTCCACCTCCAGCATACTTAATAGCTTGAGTCATAACAGTTTGTGCATACACTTTCTGTCTCCAACATCAATGTCAGCATTATAGGAACTTTGGATAGCTTTTTCAAATTTGTCTCTTGCTGTCCTTATGTAACATACCTCATGCTGATGTGTTATTTGGGTTGATACACATTCCCCCCACCCCCGTTGTGGGGAACATTACCAGGCTTGAAGAAATTACTCTGTCTATTCTTTGCTTATTCACCCTTCCCCATAATTTTATACTAAAAAGTAGCACTATGTTATTTAATTATTTAGTATAATAAAGCTTATGGAACTCTTCCTTGGTTTTTATACCATTTTATTAACATTTGGGGGTTATGAATCACATGTGATGATAGTTTAAATAAGTTTGGAATGTCAGCATCTCTTGATGCTTCATGGGTGTGTGTATATGTTTTAGTCACAAAAGGGCAATGGCCTCTTATCATTTTGACCTGTCATGTGGCACACTTATTTGTTTTGTTTGATTGATGTGAATAGGGATGCACTGTATCTTATTTCTGTGAGAGTCAGCAAGAAAAGAAATGCAATTTTGAAATTTAAAACATTTAAAACTTGTCTTATAGCCAGTGAGAGATGAAAAAACAATGCGTCATGTAATTTGATACCCTGTGATGTCATACTTGCTGATGTCAGCATGCTTGTGTTTCTTTTGTGTAGCATGCATGCCATAGAAAGATAACATGAAGATACAAAGGCAGAAAACAATTATTTTAATAACAAGAATAAGCCATTAATAAGTACAATACAACACAGCAACATGTGATGCGGATGCAATTTAACTATATATATTGGTATCACATAAAATGCTATTGCACTATTATCCATGCACAAGCATGGCCAATTCTTTCTTACAATTATGCTCTAATATCAAGGAGTAAAATACAACTTTTTCAAAAAAAAATAAATCTGGTTATAGGACACACGGTACTAATTATACGGAAGAACTGTGAACCAGTCTAGAAATGGGTGAAGAAATGATAGAGTATTTATAGGTTTGGTGGTCCATAATTGGTTAATAATGAAAATTAAAATTTTAGGAAAAATATCTTTTGAGAGCTTGTCCTATATGTAATGTAAAAAAAATATTGACAAATTTCTACTGATGCAATTTTAGCATTTTTACAGGCTTGACTCAGGAGTACTCAATACTGAAAGTAGCACCTGATTCATTTGGTGCAGAATCAATAACACGTGTTTCATGCACATGTATGTAAACAAATTGCCGCGGGTCATATGGTGTTCTCCACACATAAGCTTGCACCAAGGTTAGATGTGCACGAAAAATTATAGGTGTCATTATCAGCACCCATAAATTTTAAGTTATTGAATTTTGAATATGACAGTGTTTCCATATGTTTACCATTGGAGTGGAATTAGTACCGTGAGTCCTGCAGACATCGTAATGATATACCTGAATTTTCTTTTAAAGATATGTTAAAATTCCAAATCACACACACACACACACAAAACTACTGTTTGGAATTTTTGGTAAAATTTCAGAGAGAGAGAGGATCCAATCATCAAAGGTTTTATAGTTTGTACAAATGCTGATTGTCCACCAGATATGACCAGCATTACTATAAACATTTGAAATGAGTTTGTTTTACAAAAATATTAAATAAAATTTAACTTAGTGGAAGGCCATTCAGATTTATATAAATGGTGCAGCGCTGCCATCAAATAGAGCCACAGTTATTAAAAATAGAAAAACATTTCATCAACTTTATCAATATGATTGCTTAAGAGAGTTTGACTAACTTTAACAGAAAGCACCCAGTGATAAATGCCTTTCAAAAATAATGCTGATGTCCAGAACTAGATGAGAGATCTTGAAACATTTTTTTCATAATGTTTCATAATATGTTTTTCATAATGTTTGAAATCAATGCCACTGGAATAAACTTCTGCAGAATGTATTATTTTGATCTGTCGGGTAGATGGCAGCATGTTCTTAGTTCCACTTGGGCTACTTGTAACTTTCAAGACATAGCCTCACATAAGAGGCTGATGGTGGTTGCCCTTTTGACCATCAGGCATTGATGATGCTAGTCATAAGCATTAATTAGTTCCTTTCCTAATTGACAAATGATTCTTCACCGTGGATTATTTATCTAGACAACATAGTTTTGAAAAAAATGTCCTTGTCTTACAGTCAGTCGGAATGCTGTCTATTTATGTATTTCGTCATGTACAGAATATGCAAATATATTTATAATACTATATTTGTTCTTCTGTGAGTGATTTAGAGTGCAGTTAAGTGTAGTTAAGTGAGGAGTACTGGTTTGATTCTGCTACTACACTCTGATTATGGCATATAGCTGTATTATCGTATATACTTACTTATGAGTCAAACTGTAAATTGCACAGACCCAGATCTGAGATCGCTTAATGTGCTGGCAGATCTGGGTATGTGCAGTTTGTTAGGAGTAATCATTAGAACAAATAAACCCTGATCTGCAGGCACAATATGCTATGGGAGATCAGGATCTTTGTTGTTACCAAGTGTTTAATGCTCTAGTGGCAGCTAAACTGCTCTTTAACATAATCAAACATATTGCAATACAGTGTATATTGTATATCTGTGGCAGCTTTTGTCTAAAACAAAATATTGAATATGCCTAGTATCTTCCAGTTCAAGCAGCTGCTGATGGTAGGAGGAATAGACAGGTATTTCCAGGTGGCCAAGTGTTACAGAGATGAGGGGGCCAAACCAGAGAGGCAGCCTGAGTTTACACAGGTATGTTTGATACACATGATGTAATTATGATTGAATTTATTTATTAAGATATGTATTTAATTTTACAATTTAAATCTTAAACCAACCAAGGTCTGCAATGGATAAAGATCAGTACAACCTCACTGTAAGGCCCTTCCTTATAACATACTTCCTGTTATAAGTCAGGTATGGTTCTAAGTCAGGTATAATTATAAGTCAGGTATAGTTATAAGTCAGATGTGATTATAAGTCAAGTGTAGTTATAAGTCAGATATGGTGAAGGATCCTATTTTAGTCTATAGTAGTAAAATTATAGATACTTCTGGATAAGGTGATCTCACAATAATGTATTCTGTGGAGAATGTTTAATGAGGGAAGGCTTTAATCCAGTGTTGTCAGTCATCATGGTCCTCTGTAGGATAGTAGCCGTGAGATTATGTTTTCGAAGCAGAATAGACATATAAGGGACATAAAATATTTTGGACAGCCTACGATGCATTTTTTAGTAATTAACTGATTCAGATCTGTTTACAAAACAGTTCATTAAGACAGGTCTGTTCATAATAGGTGCCTTTATTTTGATTTATTAACTTGCCTCCACAAAGTAGAATAAAAAGCTGTTGTACTATGCATGGCATTAGCACCCAAACATATAAAACCAAATATTTACATAGTCTTACTGCATCTCAACCAGTCTTTCTTCCCATGTCCTAGGCAGCAGGTTGGAGTAGATTTCATACCATCTACCTCCAAGGGAGGGGGTTAAGGAGGTTAACTTTTTTTGCACATGAGAGGTGTTTGTATAATTTTGGTGAATTTTTGCATTTAGCTCGGAGTTCTTGCACCCTGTATACAAACCATGTATACTCACTTATGTATTTTCATCTGGAAAAAAATCAAAAGATGGGAGGGGTCAATTTAAAAGTACAACTTGTTCATTCTGAGTTGAAATTGGAGTTTGTCTTCTTTTATGCTGAAAATGCCACGGCTTCATTTTAATCGAGTAATGCATTTGGCTTTCTAATTATTTATAAATATTTGATGAGAAAGCTGATGAAAGTTGTATTTTATTTAAATTTTAATGCATATACGTATATGTGATTTTAAGAAAATAATTCTTAGTTACCAATGATCATAATTTGGTTTTTCATTTATTAAAGGTTGCACATGCAATTCTGTAAACATAATCTATTACTGTACTTCCTTATTTAATGAATCCAACTGCACAGACACAGATATGCCATTGCATAATGTGTGGCCAGATCTGGAACCTTGCAGTTTGTTATGAGTAATCAGTAAACAAACAATGTAGACCCTGATATGCAGGTACGGCAGATCAGGATCTTTGTTGTTTGCACTTTGACTCAACTTGTAAATAATTATATACAGTAATACTTTTTTGTCCTAGTCATTGAATTATAAGATGCTTATTAAAGATTAAAGTACACATATTAAATACGTATTGTAATTGACAATATCAGTTTGTCATTTCTTTCATCTGGCTGCTGTTGGTGACACATGCTGTAATCACCGTCTTGAGTTTTAATATACAGTGTTTTTTTTTTACAATAGACAATTGTCTTTTATTTATTGACCAGCCGGAAGTGCACAGTTGACAGTTATGGTTGATTTATTCACACGCCTGAGGTGTACAATTGACAGTTGTGGTTGGTTTATTCACCTGCCTGAGGTGCACAATTGACAGTTATGGTTGGTTTATTCACCTGCCTGAGGTGCACAATTGACAGTTGTGGTTGATTGATTAACCTGCATGAAGAGTGCAATTGACAAATGTCTTGGATCTGTTCACCTGCTTGAGGTGTGTAGTTGACAAATGTCTTGGATCTGTTTACCTGCCTGAATTGACCAATTGTTTTTAATGAACATATGATGTGCTGATATGCCATGTCCCTTGATCCAGTCTTATAATCTTATGTATATGGGTAGTGGTGTTATATGGGTAATGGTGTAATATGGGTAATGGTGTTATATGGGTAATGGTGTAATATGGGTAATGGTGTTATATGAGTAATGGTGTAATATGGGTAATGGTGTTATATGGGTAATGGTGTAATATGGGTAATGTAAAACACTTAAAATCCTGCAATGTCTTAACACAGATTCAGTCTGGTTTTATGATATCACTGTATCACAGAGGTGTTGTCATTCATATTTAGTCATGACGAGTCATCACTGTAATGCATGATTCATCTTCGCTAGTCAAGGTTCTGATAAACCTATCTACTTGTCAGATTGTACAGCTGTATCAGTGCTTTGTCCTAGCGATATCTATTGGAATTTATGTGTTGCTTCCCTTAGCATATAATGCCAACTAACCAATAGCATGGTACATTGCACCTCAGTTGAAAATAGTGGTGGCAATTGACCCGAAAAGGATATTTTGTAAGTTTAAAATTGAAAGTATGAATATGTACCGGAGGGAAGTCATTACAGTCTATTTGGGTGAAAGGTATTTGTGCAAACACGGGCCGGCAGTGGGAAATTGCTTATTTATCAGTCCATTCAAGTTATGTGTTCCCATTGTCTTAATCACGTAGGAACAGTGCTCAGATTTGAACAATTTAATTTTGATTGGATGCAGTGGCTTGTTGCTACATCCAATGAAATTCACAGACCCAAAGCACAGAAATATCTGCTCAATATGCCAAGGTGTAGATAGGGTTATCAGAACCTTGGATAGCGAAGATGCATATGATGGGGTATTTAAACTAAAAGTAATTGACTTTGCAATAAAAACAACTGTGCCACATGGCAAGAGATCAGAGTGTCAGAGAAACCGGGACAAGAAAAAGAAATTCAAGAAAGTTCCAGGCATCTTAAGAAAATACAAAAAGTGGTTGGCAGGTGTGCAGACTTAGAACATACTCTAGATGAGTGGGTGCTTGAGCAGTGACAAAATGGACTGTCACAGGAACTGCCATATTATTGAAAATCTTTTCAGTTGCAAAGAAGACAGGGGATGCTAACTTAAGAGCCTCTAATAGATGCACTTAGTGCACAAATATTATCCTGAGGCTTCCAGCTGATGGGGATGATATAGTGCACAAACACTGTCCCGAAATTCCCAGCTGATGGGGATGATAAGATACACAAACATTATCCCCATAACTCACAGCTGATGAGGATAATAAGGTGCACAAACATAGCCCCAAAACTCCCAACTGATTGGGACGATAAGTTACACACTTTCCCGAAACTACAAGCTGATGGGCATCATAAGATGCACAAACATTGTCCCGAAACTCCCAGCTGCTGGGCATGATAAGGTACACAAACATAGCCCCAAACTCCCAGCTGATGAGGATGATAAGGTACACAAACATAGCCCTGAAACTCCCAGCTGCTGGGCATGATAAGGTACACAAACATAGCCCCAAAACTCCCAGCTGATGGGCATGATAAGGTACACAAACATAGCCCCAAAACTCCCAGCTGATGAGGATGATAAGGTACACAAACTCTGTCAGTGACTGTTGAAATTTTGTGTTCAACGTTCATTTATTGGGTTCTGTTTATGTTCAAATTATGAAGCTTGGGAATTGGATGCATCAGTGCTGATACCCATGTAACCAAAGAAGGTCACAGTGATATAAATATAATGCTCTTCTAACACGGGCAAAGTATTTGTATCTAGGTCAAGACCACATAGATTTATCTATGCTATACACATCTGTACTTAGCTCAAGACTGCATAGATTTATCTGTTCTATACACATCTGTACTTAGTTCACGACCACACAGATTTACCTGTGCTGTGCACATTTGTATTTAGTTTATGACCACATAGATTTGTCTGTGCTGTACACATTTGTATTTGGCTCATGTCCAGAGAGATTTGTCTGTGCTGTACACATTTGAATTTAGCTCAAGACCACATAGATTTGTCTGTGCTGTACACATTTGTATTTGGCTCATGTCCAAAGAGATTTGTCTGTGCTGTACACATTTATATTTAGCTCAAGACCACATAGATTTGTCTGTGCTGTACACATTTGTATTTAGCTCAAGACCACATAGATTTGTATGTGCTGTACACATTTGTATTTAGCTCAAGACCACATAGATTTGTCTGTGCTGTACACATTTGTATTTAGCTCAAGACCACATAGATTTGTCTGTGCTGTACACATTTGTATTTAGCTCATGATGACTTACATTTTCATTGCTGTATACATTCTAATGTACACAGAAGGGCTTTTCTGACCAGTGCAGTTGGAAGTAGAATAAATATGTTTATTCAGTAGTAAACTTTCCATAGTAACGACTGTGCATCAATTAGTATATTTGATAGGTAACTCTTTAATTGTGTATTATATATATATATATATATATATATATATATATATATATATATATATATATATATATATATATATTAGATGAGTTGATTGGATGTATTGGATGTGGAATATAAGTTGTTATGAATTGTTAATCAAGCTAACTCATCAAGCATGAACTATACATATGACAGTAGTCATAGTGGCTGTCACTCCAAGTTTAATAAAAGACCATATTTCACCCAGGATAATCTGGCTTCTGGGGGTGAACAATAACTTTTGAAGCAGATTTTAAGAACAAGAATTTTAAAAATAATTTTTAAATACTTTCTTTTAATCAACTTATTTATATTACCTCAACTTTGATATCTTAGTATAGAAAAGGATGTTCTTTTTTGTTATTTTATTTATTTAAAGTTTCCAGCATTTCGTTGTGATGATTACTTTAGCATCAATTTCTGAATGTTAATTAGTAAAATAATAAAATAAAACAGAGACAAACAGACATACATATAATTATATTGTTATAAAGGATATACAATTTATCAGTTTAAAAAAAAAATTATACAATTTTATATAAAGCATTGGCATTAAGACCATTAGGATACAAAGTATCTAACTTATGAATCCAATAAGTTTCTTTTATGAGCCTATTCATGTCATCATGCACAATATCAATTGGCATGAAAGGAAAATCGAGTAAAGAGTGATTATTGGTGTAAAAGTGTGTTGAAATATTAGAGGAAAACTGAGGATCTCTAGAATTTTTTATATGAAAGCGATGATTATTCATTCTCTTAGAAACTTGTTGAAGTGTTTGTCCAGCGTATTGCATGATACATTTTTTTTTATACTGGTTATCAAATAAATCACATAAGTTGATATGCAGTTAGTGTTACAACATAGAGAAAATACCTCTTTTGTATTAGTGCTACTGAAAGAAGAACTTTCTCTTATGTTTGCACATTGAGAACACTGGTGTCTGTTACATTTAGATGGCAAAAATTTTTAAACACATTGAAAGCCTTAATTTACAGTTCTGTGAAAGATTATTTAATTAGTTCTTTTACATGTGTGCGTGTGTGTGTGTAATTTGGAATTTTAATATAGCTTTAACAATTTTTCAGTCATTTCGCTATGATATCTGCAGTGTGTCAGTTTATAGCGATGTCTAGCTCTGGAGCATCATGCCACAGACAGTCACATTAGCCTGGCACCAGGCCAACCAATCCTAACCACTAACCTCTTAATGCTGAGTGCCTAGCGAGGAAGCTGTTTGTACCATTTTTATAAGTCTTTGGTATGACTCGACAGGGATTTGAACCCGCGACCTCCCCCTTCTGAGGAGAACACTCTGAGCACTAGGCCACCAGAGCAGTTCTCTTTTACATGTAAGACAATCATCATAATCAGTGAACTTAAAAGATTGGTGGATAAAAGAAGCTAAAGTTTCAAAAGGTTGGGGAGGGGGTCTCAGAGAAAAGAGCAAATTGACATGTCTGTGGCAAATTAGATCATGAATTGTTTCAAAATCAGGTGTTGAAAATTTCACAAAGTTCCTTCAATAAAGTTTAATTTAGAAAGGTCATGTGGGTATATTCTTGTAGAGTTTTGAAAGAATACTGCACCAAATGGATAGTATATTCTTGTAGAGTTTTAAAAGAATACTTCACCAAATGGATAGTATATTCTTGTAGATATTTAAAAGAATACTTCACCAAATGGATAGTATATTCTTGTATATGTTTAAAAGAATACTTCACCAAATGGATAGTATATTCTTGTAGAGTTTTAAAAAAATACTTCACCAAATGGATAGTATATTCTTGTAGATGTTTAAAAGAATACTTCACCAAATGGAAAGTATATTCTTGTAGATGTTTAAAAGAATACTTCACCAAATGGATAGTATATTCTTGTAGATGTTTAAAAGAATACTTCACCAAATGGATAGTATGTTCTTGTAGAGTTTTAAAAGAATACTTCACCAAATGGATAGTATATTCTTGTAGATGTTTAAAAGAATACTTCACCAAATGGATAGTATATTCTTGTAGAGTTTTAAAAGAATACTTCACCAAATGGATAGTATATTCTTGTAGATGTTTAAATGAATACTTCACCAAATGGATAGTATATTCTTGTAGATGTTTAAATGAATACTTCACCAAATGGATAGTATATTCTTGTAGATGTTTAAATGAATACTTCACCAAATGGATAGTATATTCTTGTAGATGTTTAAAAGAATACTTCACCAAATGGATAGTATATTCTTGTAGATGTTTAAATGAATACTTCACCAAACGGATAGTATATTCTTGTAGATGTTTAAATGAATACTTCACCAAATGGATAATGTTGATAATAAACAATGATATCATGAGAGCTGATTTATTTTGAGCAATTATATGAGCTTAATTTGTAGCATGACAACATATGCAGCAAGGTATTGTGGGTAAGATTGGTACCATATTCTATTTAAACTAATTCAGCCCTTAATATCAATGAAAATATTTATAGAATACCTCAGCACTAGTCAGACCCACAGTTGTTTGCAGAAAATTACCCACAATGACTTGCAACAATTGTGCTGATTCCACAGGAATTTTCATGTCTGCTGTTGTTGTTCAATCTGAAAAAGTCATTGAACTCTTGATAATCAGCTTTGCTATTATCATTTTTTATTTGGGTAAGTATTTTTTAAAATAGAAATCTTGAAGGATTGACCTATTTGAACTTGACTTTAGGGTGCATGCTCAAACTGGTTTCAATATTAAAAAAGGAACACACCAGTCAACGCACAAATAAAAGTTGTAAATTACTAAGTTGAAAATGTTAAATTTGGAGAATTGTTTTTATAAAGATTCAACAAATAGGGTATGTTTAAAAGAAGTAATAGTTGAGTGAAATGTGCTCTCAAGATTGGGAAATCTGTAAATGTGTGGCTAGATTCAAATCAAATATTGGATTTTCATGTATGAATCAAATAAAGCGTTTTGTTTCAAATTAGCTACAGTTAATTCTGGAACATTTGGGAAACAACTATTTGCTCTGAGAAACATTGGAGTTTTATGGATTACGTATGACTCCAGTGTAAATGTAAAAATAAAAAATAAATTTCTTGGGCAGACCTGATGCAAAGATTACAAAACAGTTCTTACATACAGATTCAGACACCAATTAAAATTGTGACATCTGATTGGCCAACATTAAGCCATTTGATCAATCAGGATTCAGCATGAAGAATCAAATCAGAGTAAAAAATTGTGACATCTGATTAGCTGACAACAAGCCAATGAACAAATCATATATCAATATATAGAGTCAAGTCAGAATTAGAATCTGACACTGTTTGAGAAACTTTGGGTCTACTTTTTCCATTGCAGCAATCATACATCAGATTAAAGAAACAAGTGAGAATTACAATGTGACACTGTTTTATAAACTTAGGGACTACTTTTTCCATATCAGCAATCATACATCAACATACTGAGTCAAGTCAGAATCACAATGTGACACTTTTGTAAACAAATGGACTACTTTTCTCATTGCAGCAATCATACATCAACATTTAGAGTCACATCAGAATTAGAATGTGACATGGTTTGTAAACTTAGGGACTACTTTTTCCATTGCAGCTTGATATAGAGATGTCCTTTGTTGAGATGGAAGGTATACAGTTCCTGATTGAGGACCTTCTTCATTTTAGCTGGCCAGAAGATTTGGAGGGACGGCCTGAAACACCATTTCCTCGATTAACCTACCAACAGGCTATGAGGCGGTATGGCATAGACAAGCCTGACACAAGGTTTGACATGACAGTAGGTATTTGAAAAAGTGAAATTGGTCATCCAACAGTAAAACAAATAATTTTCACAAGACTGACTTTTATTAGTACTATATGATTGTATGTTATCATAGCAATGTTTGGTCATTCTAAGCACCAAAGGCTTTCCTGCAGCAGTGGCTGTTTATCTCAGCCCAGTTGCATGAAGAGTTTGAAGAAATCAGAACCACTTGGGCAAGACCACCAGTGCTTTACTATCTCATATTACATAACTTTTCTGATTATAAGTTGACTAGGTTAATTGCCCGTCCTTGGTTGGGAATAAAAAAGTAAACTAAAATTTTAAATAATGAAATAAGTGAGTTTAAAAGAAAGTTTGGACATAAAAATGCCAAAAATATATTTAAAAGATTGGATGCCCCCAGATGTTATGAATTTGCAACCTTTTGTTTGGCAAGTGTTACACACAGAAAGAAAAAGAAATACTGGTGTTTATGTATAAAATAGTAAAATTAAAAGCAAATATTTTACATTTAATTGAATGTTCTTTGTCCATAAAATCAGGTTGAATATAAGGCACCAACTTTTTGGCCGTAATTTTAATATATTTTTCAAAACTATTTGGTTGTTGGTTGTTGCATTTGGCTTTGATCAGTAATTACTGCAAGAAAGTCCCAGGCACTTAGGATTGTAGCAACATGGTTGGGCAACTATGGTACATCAGAAGACATCAGTCAGTATAAATACTTTATAATGAGACCAATATAAAAACACTGCCTGAGGTCAGTATAAAAACTACATACTGAGGCTAGTATAAATACTGAATGAGGCAAGGATAAATACTGTATAATGGGGAATTGACCAGGGAATGGTCCATCTTATATTGTTTCATTAAATAATTAGTACAGTGTTATGAACAATATATTTTCAACATATGTTTAAACTGGGATTTTGGTAACTCTTTTTATAAGAAAAATGCTCGCAGTTTTATGTCCATAATGTGAGCACTTGACCTTCATTTGTGGGTTTAATGCCATTTTTCAGCACATGCTACGATGCATGAGTTTGGTAAATAGATAATACCTTCAAGTTCATGTATATACCTTCTACATTTAGTATTTTGACTTGTTGGAATACAAGAGACTGGCTAATATTTTTGTTAAATTGTTCAGTGGATATTATTGCCAGATAAGCATAAATTAGATGCACTCTACTAAAGCTTGGGCAAGGTTTGTCACAGATCCTAGTGAAAATACTCTTTGCTTGTGATTTAAGTGCTTGATAATTGAAATGGTATAGGAATTATTTTAATGAAGAGTAGCTTTTTAAATTAAAATTGTATCTGATTTTGTAATCAACCTTTTCACAGTGATCTCTTAAATCTTCACTGAAGAAGACTAATATACCAAGAAGACTAATATACCAAGAAGACTATTATACCAAGAAGACTATTATACCAAGAAGCCTAATATACCAAGAAGACTAATATACCAAGAAGACTAATATAACAAGAAGACTATTATACCAAGAAGACTAATATACCAAGAAGACTAATATACCAAGAAGACTAATATACCAAGAAGACTATTATACCAAGAAGCCTAATATACCAAGAAGACTAATATACCAAGAAGACTAATATAACAAGAAGACTATTATACCAAGAAGACTAATATACCAAGAAGACTATTATACCAAGAAGACTATTATACCAAGAAGACTAATATACCAAGAAGACTAATATACCAAGAAGACTATTATACCAAGAAGACTAATATACCAAGAAGACTATTATACCAAGAAGCCTAATATGCCAAGAAGACTAATATACCAAGAAGACTAATATACCAAGAAGACTATTACACCAAGAAGACTATTATACCAAGAAGACTAATATACCAAGAAGACTATTATACCAAGAAGACTAATATGCCAAGAAGACTATTATACCAAGAAGACTAATATACCAAGAAGACTATTATACCAAGAAGACTATTATACCAAGAAGCCTAATATGCCAAGAAGACTAATATACCAAGAAGACTATTATACCAAGAAGACTATTATACCAAGAAGACTAATATACCAAGAAGACTAATATACCAAGAAGACTATTATACCAAGAAGACTAATATACCAAGAAAACTATTATACCAAGAAGACTAATATACCAAGAAGACTAATATACCAAGAAGACTATTATACCAAGAAGACTAATATACCAAGAAGACTATTATACCAAGAAGACTAATATACCAAGAAGACTATTATACCAAGAAGACTATTATACCAAGAAGCCTAATATGCCAAGAAGACTAATATACCAAGAAGACTATTATACCAAGAAGACTAATATAACAAGAAGACTATTATACCAAGAAGACTAATATACCAAGAAGCCACAAATTTGCAGCAGACTTTTAATTTCTGCATTGGACCACCCTGGTGTCCTATGTGGTTAGAGTGTTTCAGATGGAGGAGATCATGGGTTCAAACCCCGGTCAAGTCATACAAAAGACTTATAAAAATGTATTAGCAGCTACTGCACTTGGCACTCAGCATTAAGAGGCTAGTGTTAGGACTGGTTGGCCTGGCATCCGCATGTGACTGGGATCAACACAGTCACATTGCAGACATTGTAGCGATATGATTAAAATTGTTAAAGCTACATTAAAATCCAAAACCATGACACACAACTCATTTCTAAATAGGATATTATGGTCATAATTGATAAATGAACTACATATAATTACTGTGTAATTTTATCAGTTGATATTTATTTATACTACTATATATTTATACTGTTAATTCTTCCTAATGAAACATTGGATGCAGTTACCTTTGAAAATTAATTAATCTTTTAGGATATTTTTTTTAGCTGATGGATGTAACAAAACATCTCCAAGACAGTGGTGTTCAGCAATTTGACAGATTTACATCATCACCAGATAGTTCCATTGTGGCTTTTAGGGTACCAAAAGGAATGGTAAGATAATTTGTCTAAAAATTTAAAATTCATTTTAATTTCATTTTAATTTCTTGCTCAGAATAATTCATAAATGTAAAAAAAAAATTGTGCTTGATCTTTTATAAACAAAAAGTTTTGCAATGATACAGAAAGTTGATGTCAAACCCACTCTGAACCTAACCCCTTAGGACAGGCAGTCTCATAATGGTGATCTTTCAAGGCAAGTATTCTCTCATAACAGTGGTCTTTCAACAGTGGTCCTTCAAGAAAGGTGGTCTCTCATAGCACTGGTCTTTCAACACAGGTTGTCTCTGATTGCAGTGATTGTTGAAGACAGGTTCAATCTACATGTCATTCAGTAAACATACCTTCAGTTATTCTTTTTAGTGGATACTTTACCGATGGCTAATTTCTTTTGAAGTCCTGTTCCATTCATACATGACATCATTTGTAGGCATAACAATTGATATTGAGATATGAATAAAACATATTTGTACACATCTTCACTATTAATGAATTTTTAAAATTCTTTTTGAATCTTTCTTTGACAAATCTAATGGCATTTGAGGCTAGAAGCTGTTGACAAGGATAACTGTATAATCATGTTAATCCGTAAGTTAAAGATTACACTTTGGATTTTTTTTTTCTTCTTTTCTTTCAAGGTCATTATTTCTACCTACCAATGAAGTTAGCATCGTCATGTGATAAATGATTAGTGTTTTCAAAAGTCAGACTTTGTTTTGTATCTTTTAATTTGTTACTGTTGTTACTGCTTTACACACACTTTTTTTCTGTAAATTGCAGGATCATATATCACTAAAAGATATACAGACCCTGAAAGAAGCTGCTTTGAAAATTGATGATGGAAAAAATGTAAGTGACTTTGATCTAAACTTTAGATTTACACTCATCATTGAAAGTTAATGGTGTGAAAATGATGAAACGAATATAGTTGTACATTTTGAAAACATTTGCAGTAAAGCAGAGTGTATAATGAAAACTGTGTTTACCAAAAACACCATTTTCTACTTAACACTGTGCTCAGAAAAGAAAGTAAATCAAATTAAAGCATGTCTTATAAGTGTTATATTTTTGTCTGTATTTGACAAGGATCTTTACCATCCATCCTTCTGACTCTTTATCTTGTATGTACCCAACTTGTTTTCTACAGAACCTCTTTACCCACATTAAAAATTTTGACATAGTTGACTTAATTTCCTGGGTCATGTTTGCCAGGTTATGTCAGTTTGGTACAAGAATAATGGGACACTGCTTGGTAGTTCGCATCATATAAACAATACTTTTATCTTTTTATTCCAGGCCCAGTCTTTTTCATGTGTGGATAAAACTACAAGGCAAAAACTTGTACATTTCTCCTTCGAATATGTTCCCCAATCACATTATATTAGGAATATTAGTCCGATGCCTCGTGGATCCAGCCCTAATAGAAGACGAAAATCGTCTTATCCTGTCTATTTTAAATAGACAAAGGGCATTAACTCTTGCACATTACCTCCCCTTGATACCACCAGTTGTTGCCAGGTTTTAGCTTCTCTGCTGTACAGAGCATATGTAGTACAGTTATCTTCTGATAATCCAGCTATTTTTGTGTTCTTATGGGCCCATCCAACATTCATTTTGGATTTTATTGTGCAGATTTATTGACCTACTGCAAGTTGTATGCATTATTTTACAATTTCTGGCAATTTTTGAGTGATTTTGTCACCTTTTGGGACTTCATCTTTTAAGACCACTGTCCCTCCAGGCTATCGTTGACCTTATACAACGTCATTATGAGTTATCATACCTTTGACTTTGTTCGCTTACTCCATCTGTTATGGAGTTCTTCTTAGCGAAATTTTGAAGTGCTGCTTGATGTTTATCCTAAGTTATTCATATTTCCCACTGTTTTGATTGAATTATGGATTAATTATTAACTAAGCATTGTGCATAAGTTCATAACAGGGCCATAGTTTCTAATAAAACACTTACTGCTATGTTAGTTACAACAGTGTTTAGAGACTTAGTAAATTCAATACAGGTAAACCACTGATTTTCTGGCACCCTTGGTTCCAACGCCTTGCTGGATTAGCAGTTTTGCTGGACCAACTGAGGACACGTAATAATAATTCAGCAGAATAGGTATGAATGAAACAGGTTTATTAATTACTGTAATTGCAAAGAATGTTGCTGTACTACCACTCCCAAAGTGGCAAACTTTAGAATTTTACTGGAACTGTAGAATTAATCACAAAGGTCTGGAAGTTGAGGGCTGTCAGGATTAGTCTGTTACATAGTTGGTTGCTTCATGGATTTCTGATGCTGCAGGTGGGATATCCGGGGTACTTGAAGTTGAAGCCACAGGATTTTCAGATGTACTGCTCTGATACACATTCTTCTTGGCTATCTTTTTAAACATTTCATCCAAGCAAAGTTGTTTCAAGTGTTTTGATCTTTCCAGAGATATCGGAAGTGCATAATTATGCATGTTTTTATGCAAATTTTTTTATCTGGGAAACAGAAAATCACCCACTGGAGTCCTCCGTACACACTTTTTTGTTGTAAACAGGAAACTTTCATGACATAATAAATATGTTCTAATCACTATGAAAAATTAAACAATGCTTTTATTTAAGTTTGTTGCTGACTTCCTCTGATCAAAGGTTGTTGGCTTGCTTTGATAAAGGCACATGTGTTATTGAAGGCGCCGTTAAAGGCTCTCTTTGAAGGACCAAATAACCATTTATGACTGTTGCAGCAAAGCAAGTAATTGTAGAACTTAAAAGGTAATCAGTTTCAGCAAAACTTTTTTGTGGTACATTTTTAGAAAAAATGTTGCCGTCATCTGGTCAACTGTAGTCATTTCCCATTCCCACCTTCAGAGGTGGTCAATTGTAGCTAGTCAGTTACTTGGCTATTTTCATTCAATTACAGCATACAGTACCAAGGCTAGACATCAGCATAAGCGAATTGTGATATAACAATGCACTGTTAGGATGGCTTGTCAATATGAAACATGGATTCGTTTGTGTAACAATAGATTCCTGTGCATTTTTATATCCACGTTAGCGGCTTCCTGTCATGGTGCCTTTGAATTTGAATACAGTTTTTATTAGCCAAAATTCTTGAAGTCCAAAATATTGCCAGATGGTATATTTTGTTGCAGACTAGGATAAAAATCTCAATGTGCAACATTGGCAAAAGTTTTGCGCAATCCTTAATATTGTGTTCATTTCTGATTGTAGCCATATAAATATTGCATGCGACCTCAAAATCAAGATATGTCAAGACTTGGACAAAATGCCATTTGCAAATTTGGATAAGTATTTTGGGGTTAAATGGAAAACTGATGAATATTTTAATGAGATTCAGAACTGTGCTGAAGTTGCTAGGACTGATAGTTCCAATGGGACAGTAGCCAAGTGTAATAAAGTGCATGAAGTCTGGCTTAGAGTTTGGAATAAAAACTTTCCTTGGATTGACAAAATTCATTCTGATGGACAAACAAGAGCTATATGCCAGTGGTGTAAAGAAGGAGGACATTAAACTCAATGGCAACTACTGGTTATTCTATGCGATATCTAGAGACCACTGTCGCTCTCTGTCCAGCCATTCCAACATGGGGACCTTTGTGACGAATTGATCCAGCCAACTATGATTTCCAGGGATCTTAGTGACATATCCATCCATCCATCTGTACTGTCAGTGATATGCCCTCTCTAGGCCAGCCAGGCCTTTGGAGCGGTTGATACGGGTGATAGCTGGACCGTCTTATATGCTGCCAGCATCCAGGCTGACTATTTGCTGGGAAAACCAGCCAGCAGTGCTGGAGTTCTGTACATTCAGTCTTTGTCCACAAGGGAGAGCTAGTGATGTTTGCATAAGGATGGAATTGAGTCTTCATAGCACCTGGTATATTTTCTCTAACACTGCAGGTAGACTCAGTTAGGCCTCGACACGAAACTAGTCCAAATCTACAATCCTTTACCTCTTTCTCAGACCCAACTATGTAACAGACTGAAGTTTATCTTTCAAGCCACCATCATTGACATTTGTAGGGGGTTGGCTACTTCAGAACGCTCTTCACCCTTACCACTGCTCTAAGATCATGATGAGGAGGAAGAGACAGACTTAAGGTGACAGGTGCCTTCAGAACTGATCACCTATCACTTGACAAGAATGTAGTACCTTTTCATATGTATACTTATCTGTTTTATAGGGTGGGCAAATCTACATCTTGCCCATCAAAGCTGGTTTGGGATGTTGTTGCAGACACCCAGCAATTGCCATGCCTGGTGAAGCAATAGCCAGGATTAATAATGACCATGATCAGGGCTGCTCAACATATCATGGACAAAACTTTGACTGGTTCTCTGCTCACCATATCATGGACAATACTTTGACTGGTTCTCTGCTCACCATATCTTGGACAATACTTTGACTGGTTCTTCTGATCTGCTTTTGAAATGACATGTCACATGTGTGCGATCCACATCTCTCTAAACTTTTCATACCCTACCTTTTTGGATGATCCAGTTTGGATCACTGTTGCTTTGGAGAAAGAATATAGGATGTTCAGAGGTTGGTAGCTCAGGAAGTGCCCTCCACCTTGCTTCTCAACACACACAGACATTTGGAACCACTCAGTCCCTGTCAGTGTGAAGGAATGTTAAGCGGCCTTAGGACAGGGGATCATTGTAGTCACGTGTGCACCAACATTGATCCCTAGGAAGCAGTTGCACTAGATATCCCTGTTCCCTCAAAATGGCAGGAAGGGTGTGTGATCCAGGTCATTGGAGTGGCTTTGGGTTTCATTCATCAACAATCCCCTTCTTCTTCTCCTCTTCTTCCCTCTAAATGAATGTACTGTCAGATTGGGAGAAGGATGCCTTTCTACAACAGGAGATAACAGCGCTCATTAAGAAAGAAAAGTGGTGGAGCCTGTGCAAAGATCACAACCCCTGGGGTTCCTTTTGGAAAGCAAACAGGATGTTGAGACCCACCATTGACTAGAGTCACTGAACTCGATTCAAGATGGAGACAGCTAGATCAATCCACCTACTCTGCGGCTGGAATGATCTTTATCTTCTAGCTCATCTATAGTGAACTTGGAAATGTCTGACCATCATCCATTCCATAACTTTGTCCATCTGGGTATGGAGTTCTTAATCAACCAGAATCGGGTGCAGTTTCTCCATGTTTGTGTCAGCAGAATCATCAAACTCATTGAGCCTTTTTCCAGAAAAACTTGGATTTTTTCGAGAGATGTTTTGCATCTCCTCAGTTTGTGCAATGCAGCAACAGACCCCAATCACTATCAAACACTACCAGACTATCAAACACATTCTGACATCATGGCCTTTCAGTTGACCCAAACTATCTTCAGATCAAACGGTTTGGTATTCCTCCTGACACAACCAGACTTTGAAGTTACCAAAGAGTTGTCATTCTCCCTCTCTTCCATAGACAAGTCGAGAGCATCAACCATGCAAGATCCTGTCCACGCTCTCAAGTACTACTTGAAATGAACAGAGTCATGGCACACACAAACACCTTTTCCTCCTGGTAAAAACTGGAAAACAAGGCATCACCCCTCTTGCTTCATGGCTGATGTGGGTTATATGTTCTGCATACTCTGTCTCTCAAGATCAGAGGCACCTCATGAAGATTACAGCTCATGAGGTTAGAGTCATTTCTCTGAGCCTCGTGTTTGAGTTTTTACCTCGGAGATTTAGTGTTGCAGAGAAACTTTGAATCTGGTAGGGCTGGTGGCAGCAGCACAGACAGCCACCAGACCCAACTAAATCAATCAACACAACCAGCTAGCTTTGCTGGATTCACCAGTGAAACTTTTTGTGGGTAAGAAGATCACAGCTTCATCTTCTCAACAATAGATAAGAGTCTCAGGTCAAGGGATCCCAGGCTGCATTGCTTGTGTCATTAGAAGAATGGGTTATCTTTCACATGGGGAATCTGGCTATTCATTACCAGAAGGATACCTGAGGTAGAGGTCGGATGCTCAGCATCCCTTCCTCCTCTTATTATCCTAATGTAATGTGATTGGGGAATGTTTTCAAAGGAGAAAGCAAAGTTTTTAGTAAATTATGTTTCTATGAGAATACTTACCCAATCACATTGCTTACTCCCCCCAACCACTCAACCATGCAAGCATAGTATCTTGCTCAGCTAAAAACTGGTGACACCTGGTGGTGACAAGGGGAGGTAATGGGCAAGTGTTACTGTCTTTGCCTATTTAAAATAGACAGGATAAGATGATTTTTGTCTTTAATAGGGCTGGATTCATGAGGTAGCAGGTTAATATTCCTAACATAATGTGATTGGGTAAGTATTCTCGGAGAAACATAATGTACTTAGAATTTGCTTTCATATCATGTGTGCTGTGTCTGACATCATGCAAACTGAAGTAATGTATTACATGAAAGTGTATGTTGTTGAAGAGTGCTTTGAGCATTACAGATAATCTTACAAATCATATTCAGTTTGCATGAAGAAATGTTCAAATTAATATTTGTTTTTAATTCTTCCAATACACATCGTCATATTCAGAGGGTAAATACAGCTGTTATTCAGATTTAAAAGGAGAGAGACTATTTATCAGCACTTCCAGTGTGATCAGGTTGCTGCAAATCACAAATCCCTTAATAACATAAAATTCATTAAATCTATGACGGAAACTGAATTTTAAAAAAGACCATCTTGCCATATTTGTTAAATTTAGATAATAATAAATATTCTTTATTTAATTATGTCATAAATGCTGTTTTATTATGTCATGAATTTTATTTTTATCTGAATGTTGTTTTACTATGACATGAATGTTGTTTTACCATATCATGAATGTTGTCAGAAGCTTGTTGTTTTATTGATACTAAAATATTTGTTTTTACTGTAAATAAGATTGACATAGATGCAATTTATGACCATTGAAGAGACTTGTATTATTCCAGAGAGTTGAAAATTTCTAATAATGGGTACATGGATCAGTTGTACTCTATTCTGTAAGAGAGGCACATAAAAATGTTCCAAGTTCCAAGTAAAATGAGTGCATTAAAAAAGATGTTCGATAGCTTTTCCTGCAGGTTTCCTTGTGATAGTGAATGAGTAAGGAGTAAACAAGCAACTAAATAGGAAGTTAATATATTAATGATGACTTGTTCGATTAGGGTGGCTGTGTGTGTATATATATATATATATATATATATATATATATATATATATATATATATATATATATATATATATATATATATATATATATATATATATATATATATATATATATATATATATATATATAAAGATGATTTCAAGAGAAAGATTGCTTAGTACTTTGATTGTTTCTCATAATTGTTTTTTCTCTTTGTATAGAAAATAAATATAATTGATGTAAGGGTTGGCCTGAATGGTGAATGGAAAAGTTCTGTATCAAAATACATCAAGCCTGACTCCAGAGAGAAGCTGGCTGCTGCCACACAAGTACAGTCAGGTGACATTCTGTTTCTTGCAGCAGGGCAAGGGTTCAAACATGTAAGTACAGTGGTTGTTTCACTATAAAGCAATTCCTTACACCACTGCACCTCACATACTGCTGGTATGGTCATTAAATTAGTTGATATTACTTGCATCACAGCTGTGCTTAATTTTTTTCACATTATTTTTGTTCTTGCCCAATGAGAACCAATTGTGATGTCATTTTGCATCAACAGATCAATAAGTACTGGAACAGCTTCGTTGGACCATCTTTAAATGTAAGGCATACTTGCTTATAATGCATGTTATATTAGTTTTACCTTATGAGTACTAATTATGCTGGGGGCCATTAGTGGTCGAGTGGTCCAAAGTGCTCGCCTTCACTGATCACTGCCATCTCACCTTTGTGTGGGTTCAAGTCATTGGCTCTGCCAATGTGGGTATGTGTGAAAGCTCCAGTAGCTTTCCATGAGTCGGTGGTTCTTACGAGGGTTTCTCCAGGTTCTTCCTCCACCAATTATACCAGCTGCCATGTATAGCCTATCTTGCACTGAGAAATGGCATTAAACCCAAAACAATAATAAACCAGTATTGTTAATGTTTTCATTGTTCAGTACCTGAGAAAACCTTGGTTTAATTATTCAGTATGTGACACAGCCTTGTTTTAAACCACTCATTGTAAAGCTACCTCATTTATAATGCATGTTGTTTTAGTTTTGCCTAGTGGGTACTAACACTGAAAGAGAACAGTGGAATAGGCAGGAATAGAATAACACAGTCATTATGCGGAATAGACCTGATTTTAGAAGTTTTATGATAAAGACTGTAATTAAAGCATTAAGCATTTGTACAATAATTTCACTCAGCATGAATTTCTTTGCTTTGATTAAGATATACCTAACTGAAGATAGGTTTATTATTTTATGATCTTGTCCATCTTTCTGCCAATTAACACTTACTTGTCTGGCCAGTAACATTTTAATGGTCAAAAAGTTTCATTTCTTGAACTTTGCCCAAATTTATATTATGAATAAACATTGTGGCATGTACCATAAATATACCCCACATCTTAAGGTCACGGTCACAGCAAGGAAAATGTAATTATATGACTTCTTTACTGTGTAATTCAGAGTTTGTGCAGTCTTTGAAGGTCAGTGAGAGTTTCGGAAAAATGAGGTAGCATTTTCAAGGCCTTGAAAATTTAGGAAAATTAAGCAGATTACCACAAGATCTTTAAAAGTTTTTGAAAATTGAAATAAACCGCAAAATTTTAATTTCTTTCCATAGATACAAATAAAATTCTCCTAGGTTATAAGATTCAGATGTATTGTCTGACTATACCAACTGTTTGTTTGTACCTACCTACCGATTTCAATAATGGAAACCTTTAATGTGATGAAAAGTGCAAGGAACTTAGTCTATTCATTCATTGATTTATAATTTCTAACCTGACTGTGAGTAGAATGGCCATAACACCGTCATCATCTACGCAATTAATGCTTAACAGAAGTTTTCAATATAATAGACATGCTTGAGATCCATTTCCAGTTTTCTGTTTTCAGCAAAGGGGTGTGTGCACGACTACAAACGTACATAAATATGTTGTCTGCTTCTGATATTTACAATGTCGAATCAAGCAAAGGAAAGAAATGACAACAACAAATTTGCCTTTCACATGGATTTAACAAGCAGTTTAATTTCTATGTTCATATGTGCAAAGGGATATAATTCCAAACTCTCAACATTATGATAATTTATGACAATATCCGGCAGTTACCAAATAGGATGAATTACATCATTATGTTTTCTGATGGAAATAAAGTAGCCCATAGTGTACGCAATATGGCGCCATATTAGCACGGAAAGTCTGTTAAGCATGAAATGGTGCAGGGGATACCAGTGTTAGTGCCAATCTGGGCACAGTTAGGTTAGAAATTATAAATAATTGATTCAGTTGACTTAGTTCTGTGCACTTTTTATCACATTAAACATTTTTGTTATTGAAATTGGTGGTGGGGTACAAACAAACAGAGATGCATAGTCAAGTTTTCCTGGTTTCTTTCTTTTGATGACCCATTCAGTTTCATTGCCACAGCAATAACAAATGAGCATTTGTTGGACCATCCAAAGTTGGCATTGGCAGCGACTTCAATAACACATGCATTCTTCATCAAAGCAAGCCGGCTACACCCTTCATCAAAGGAAGTCAGCACCATAACTATTTTAAGCATATTTTTTGTTTTCTAATTTTTCATGGTGTTTGTTTTTTGTAATCATATCATTATATATGCTTTTAGGTGTTATCTTATGTTGTAAAGTGCTTAGAGCTTCTAAAGATCAGGCGCTATACAAAGTCCACATTATTATTGTTATTATTATTATTATTATTATCACAAATAAAATTGCCAGAGGTTGTTAGATTCGGATGTAGTCGGTTTTCCTGGCTTCTTTCTTTTGATGAATTGTTCAATTTGATTGGACGAGTCCATCAGCTTTGGTCAATTAGAATGTTCATTAAGCTAATTCACAATTTTTTTTTACAAGACTGTTCAGCCAGTTGAATTTTGGTTACATTGAACAAGCGTTCACGTATGCAGAAAGTGCGAGAAAGTAACATACGCTCGAGGATTAAAAATTTGTTCAGTCGATTTACATCTTCAGTTTTGTTTTACCTCATGTTTAAAAATGCCAGGTCTTTGCTCTTTCAACGTTTTCTGGCTTGAACTAGAGAAATACAAGGAATGGCTGAAAAAGGGTTAAACATGTAAACGAAAGACATTTTGTACATTGTCAGTTAAGGAAAAGGGAGAAGCAAAACTCTGAATTATGTGTGAGGCAGGAAGAGAAGTAGAGTCCTGATGTGATTTAATATTGACTCAGTACGGAAAATTAGTGGATGAAGTTATCCAATCGGACAATTATCCCTTGAAATGCTTCAACAGAACAGATGACAGCCTTGATAAAGTGTTTCATTCCGACCTTTCCAAAAGAAAGGAATATGTTGAACTTTGTAATGTTCTTCAGAAAATTTTGTTGATGTCACATGACCAGGCAACAGTGGAGAGATGATTTTCTGTCAACAAAGATATATCTGTTGAGAACCTTAGCAGAGAAAGCATCAGAGCTGAAAGGCTAATCATTGCCACAATGAGAAAAGCAGGTGGACCTTTGAAAATCATCATTAGCAATGAAATCATGACATATGCCTCCTCTGCATGACATAAGTACCATGCCTATCTGGATAAGAAGAAAGCAGAGGAGGATCATGAAGAAAAAATCAGAAAAGAAAAGAAACGGGAGTTAGCCATGGATGAAGTAGAAGAACTTAAAGCCAAAAAGCTGTGTCTTGAAGCTGACGTTGCCAGCCTACATGCTTCCTGTGTTCAGAAGACAGAAGAAGCAGAGTTAAAAGGACTCCTGCTTGTCACAGAGTCAAATGCTCTTAGGAGAAGAGCAGAGGAAAAGATGACAGTGGTGGCTTCTCTTTCCAAAATGATTGAAGATTAAATGATTAACTTGTAACCTTGTATGGAGCATAACTATTAACCACTGAAGACATTTTAATGAAATGTCAGCTAATTTATTTATCATGTATAAATAGTGTCTGGCTTAGTTTTGCAACACCTTGTACCTCAAGGTCACACTAGGAGATGATGATGTTGTTGTTATGGGTTAGCACCATTTTTCAGCACACAACAGGCTATACATGCTAGTCAGTATAACTGGTTGAGGAAGAACCTGGGAAAACCCCAGTGGAAACCACCAACCCATGAGAAGCTACTGGCAAGCTTTCTCACGTACCCACATTCACAGAGATAATATAAGTCAGTGTCCTGTTTCCTTATCCAGGCTGTCACTTTTTAACCCATTCAGATATTTTGTTGAAACTTTATTCCATGGCTTATCATACAGTAGTCAGGCCATTAGTTCATGGGTCAAGCTCATAAATAAGCAAAAGGTTTTCAAGACAGATATATCATGTGATGGTTGCAGTACTGTGTTATCCTTCCCTTAAACAAATCTGATTGATTTAAGAAAGTTGTTACAATTCAGGTAGGCACATTAACTTCTTTAAAGCTGTTTTGATGTGTGTGTATACCTTTTTTTCTGATGTGGATAAAAGCAAGAATTCTTATTAACATATATAACCTGTTAAACACAATGACCACTCCCACCTGTATTAACATGTATATTCTGTTAAAGATAATAAACACTCTTACCTTTATTAATCTACAGCGGACACATTTGCCAGTTTTTACAAATACTTACGACAAACCATACAGTTCTCCCAAATTCTTGGGTTGGCCCACACTTGTATCAGCCGCACACACCCTTCATGGATCCACCATGTGCACAAGTTTACATATTAGCAGTTTCGTCTTCATATGGCCTTGATTGTTACATCATCTTCCATATCTATATAGACACACAGACGTCCAGACAGACAGCATGATATACCTGCACACACATACGCACCGACAGCAAACAGTTTTCCTAAATTGGGTTGGCACACTTGTATTGGCCACGCCCACCCTTCATGGATCCACCATGCACACAGACATGTATAGACATATGTACAGACAGATACCAACAGGTACAGACAGCTACATTAAAACCAAACTGATCATAATAACAGGTACAGAATTGAAATCTATAGATACATACTACTAAAATAGAAACATGCTACTAAATTAAACCCCTAATAGGAATTTGTAACAATTCAAAAGTTTCACGTTTCAACTCCACATAGTAGTAAAGGCATCATTTCACAATACGACATTAAAAACTGAATATGCTTCACATATTAAATAAAATACAAATGTAACACTTAACCCTATGGCTGGAGAACAAAAATGGAGAACTTTCACTCCTTGACAAAATCCAATGACCAATGTGTCAGTTAGAAAACAAACTTGCCTTAAATCTACAGGAGAGTGAATTTTGGTAAGAGTAGAATACCCATGCATTCCATGCTTGTATGAGTGTCTCGCCGCAAGCAATCTATGCCGAGATACATGCTAGTTCAGTTGCTTACCTAAAAAACAATTATCTACCCTAGGTAACATTGTACGCAGGTACGACGAAAATGATCAAATCATTCTAACATATATGTTCTGTTAAACATAATAAAGATTCCAACCTGTATTAACATATGTATCCTGTTAAACATAATAACCACTCCTACCTGTATTAACATCTATATCCTTTCATTCTAACATATATATTCTGTTAAACATAATAAACATTCCAACCTGTATTAACATATGTATCCTGTTAAACATAATAACCACTCCTACCTGTATTAACATCTGTATCCTTTTATACATAATAACCACTTCCACCTATATTAACATATGTATCCTGTTAAACATAATAAGCACTCCGACCTGTGTTACATATGTATCCTGTTAAACATAATAACCGCTCCTACCTGTATTAACATATTTATCCTGTTAAATATAACAACCACTTCCACCTGTATTAACATATTTATCCAGTTAAACATAATAACCACTCCCACCTGTGTTAACATATATATCCTGTTAAACATAACAACCACTTCTACCTGTATTAACATATGTATCCTGTTAAACATAATAATTACTGACAGCTGTATTAACATGTATATTCTGTTAAACATAATAACCACTTCCAACTGTATTAACATATATATCCTGTTAAACATAATAAACACTCCTGTTAATAATTTAGGCAATATTCTTTTCAAAGGGTGGGTTTATCATTCCTCAATTCTGGTTGAACAACTATGGTATTATATATATATATATATATATATATATATATATATATATATATATATATATATAAAATACAAATATGGTGTTATAAGTAAAATACAAATGTGGTGTTACAAATATAATACAAATATGGTGTTATAAATAAAATACAAATTGAGAGGGCTTGATTATAAGTATCATGTATACTCATTCACAAGACGAGTCCAACTGCATACTGCACAGACCAAGATCTGCCAGTGCATTATGTACCAGCAGATCTTTGTCTCTTTGGTTTGTTAGAAGTAATTAGTAGAACAAACAATACAGACCTGAATCTATGGGCACATTATGTGATTGCAGATTAGGATCTTTGTTGTTTGCATTTCAACTCAGCTTAGCGATTATGTACAGTAGTGCACATGTTGAGGTTGCAGGAAGAGTAAAATGGTTTATTATTTGCATTTCACATTTCTCATTTCAGAATGAAATTCTAGGGAGATTACGTCTTGAATGTGCTAATCATTTACAGGCACAAGGTAAGGAACAGTAAAATCTGGATAATGATCATATATTTTTAAATTAGTACAGGTCATATGTGCTTATTCAAGGTCATATGTGCGTATGGTTTGCCAGATAACACAGGGATAGTCACATTCATCATATAATTAAGACAAAGTACTCATGAGTGAATCAAATTATACTTGGGTTGTAATGATTATCCACATAACCATTGATGGTTCAAGTATTAGCAAGTTAATTAAGGACAAGCAATAGATCACCAGTGCCTGTTCAATCAGAAGGTCATACACACCCATTGAAACAAGTTTATTATGCAGGTTGTCAGAAAAGTTTTGGTCATTGTCCCACATACATGTACCCCTGTTTTCATTTTAATCTTTTTTATCTTCTAGTCAGAAGTGCAGAGCAAAGCCAGAGTTAGACACAAATCATTTGTTGTAATGCTTACTGACATATTCACAGGCAAGTGTTTTTAGACAAAAATCATTTGTTATAATGCTTACTGACATATTCACAGGCAAGTGTTTTAGTAGCTGATCAGCCATTAACCCTTTCCCAAGCAAGTCATCACTGCCTGATTTCTGCAGGTTATCATTTGATGATGGAAACATACCAAGTTAAACAGCAATATGTAAATAGCAATTTGTCTTTTAAAAGCAGAATCAGTCAAAATCAATTTATAATTTGTACCGAAAAAATGTTAAGATATTAACTGTCCTGTTTGGATTAATTTCTTCCTAAAGTCAATTTGAAACTATAAGTGAACCTGTCAAGGGGTAATAATGGTGGATATCTTTGGGTCCAGGAAGTATCTCTTCATTGGATTATGTTTTTATAAATCATTGGCAAATAAATTAAGTAAAATATACAGTTCTAAAAGCAAAGCCTAAATATTATGTGATTGAATAATTAGCCTGAAAATATCATTATGTTAGTCAGAAATGTTAGGGACAGTGAACTGTTTTGGAATTCCAGAATGTTGGTGAGAAACAAATTTGTGAATAATATCTAACCAATACATGTGGTAACTACAAATATGTAGACAAATATTTAAACTATAAATTTCAATCCTATCAATGGATTGTTGTAACAAAGCTAGAAAGGGAGAATTTATATTTTAAAAATTGCTCTTTTCAAAAATAGATGCACTCACATGTCCTGTGTGGCCCCATATTTGTTCTTGGCTGTGTTGATTCATTTGGAAAGACCGGTCTAGTTCATTCATATATCGACTTTAATGCTTCAGTTTGTCATCTATGAATAATTATGGTAATGTTTTATCAGCAACAATGAAATTAGGACAAAGAGTACGCTGTGACGGCACTTGTGTATGTGCTCTTATATGCATGTTACAAGGGAAGATTAAAAGTAGTTAAGAATCTTTTCAACTGTCACTCATATAGTGAAGTTTTAGAAAATTTAAACAAAGATTTTCTTGCTTAAGTAGTAGTTGATCAAACATATTTGCCAATTTTCAGTTACAATATTGTAATATAGGTACTGCTATCAGTTAAAATTATTTACAATGTGTGTTTTCTGCTGTGCTCTTTTGAGGTCATACAGACAAAGAACTGCATATACTTGTATCTCCAAATGTACACACTTTGATTTTTGATACACTGCAAATAAATATGATACATTTATACACTTAATGTGTATATAATTTATAAACAACACAGAATTTTCTATTTGAATTTAAAGTATTGCTTGAAACAGATGTTAAATGTACATATGCTTATTATTGAGTACATGATTTAAATAAGATAACCAAATCATAATGTGTTATTCGATCTTCTCTCTGTTCAGCTCTCACTTCTCCCTATTCTGTCCAAAACGAGATGTCACTTCATCCTAAAATTCCAGTCTAGCTTGACCCCTGCTATTTATTTATTTTGTTGAACTGACAGGTTCTTAGGTTTATTCAGCTGGATTCTTATACCTCCTATGAAGATCAGTTTAAGAAAACAAAACCAGTCAAGTCATAATTGCTGGTTAAAATTTATAACAAATATTTCAGTTGGTATTAACTTGTCAAGAATGAATTGGATGTTTTGATTTGTTGCATAATAACATGCATAAACATTCAACATATCCTGAATTTCCATTGATAACCATGTGATATATATATATATATATATATATATATATATATATATATATATATATATATATATATATATACAGGTATACAAGTTCGAGACAAGACTAAGTTCAACTTTCTGTGGGTTCAGGATTTTCCATTGTTTCTTCCAAAAGAAGATGGAGGTAGGTAATATCCTTCTGATACGCATTATGAGATAACTGCCCAAAGTATTTCATTTCTGGCAAGGAAGGCAACATTGGCATCAAATATATAATTATTTTCATTTATTCATCATATTTCATGCTGATAGAGGTGTTTGCCAGCCATGACCTGGTGTTGCATGTATACACCTACTGTTTGCTCATGTATGTTTATTAAGCATGATGCACTCTCCTGCATATTATAAGAGGCAAATCATGGAGGCTGAAACCACAGTGGCTTAGTTGTTAGTATGCTGGACTCATGACTTAAAGGATGTGTGTGTGTGTGATTTGGCTTTTTAACATAGCTTTAAAAAAAAATTCAGTCATATTGCTATGATGTCTGCAGTGTGGCAGTTTATAGTGATGTCTGGCACTCGGGCATCATGCCGCAGACATGTAGTATGATGTCCCACCCAGTCACATTATCCTAAGGTCAAGATGACCAGTCCTAACTAACCTCACTAACCTTATCTGTCATCCAACAAAAATGTGTACATTTTCGTGTTGCATAATTGTTGCAGTTTCTAGCTAAACAAAATTTTAGCTGCTGTATAAGGTTTTATTCAATTTTGAATTTGTTAGTGCAGATTCCATCCTTGGGTCTTTAAAGAACTTGAATACATGACCATGCCCTGTACAAGTTAATGCATACAAGCTATATATATTACCATGCCCTGTACAAGAAGTTAATGCTTACAAGCTAAATATATTAACATGCCCTGTACAAGTTAATGCATACAAGCTAAATATATTACCATGCCCTGTACAAGAAGTTAATGCGTACAAGCTAAATATATTAACATGCCCTGTACAAGTTAATGCATATAAGCTAAATATATTACCATGCCGTGTACAAGAAGTTAATGCGTACAAGCTAAATATATTACTATGCCCTGTACAAGAAGTTAATGCATACAAGCTAAATATATTAACATGTCCTGTACAAGAAGTTAATGCATACAAGCTAAATATATTAACATGCCCTGTACAAGTTAATGCATACAAACTAAATGTATTACCATGCCCTGTACAAGAAGTTAATGCATACAAGCTAAATATATTACTATGCCCTGTGCAAGAAACTAATGCATACAAGCTAAATATATTACCATGCCCTGTACAAGAAGCTAATGCATACAAGCTAAATATATTACCATGCCCTGTACTTAGAGGTTACTGCATTTGTATGGGAAAATATGAACAAGTTTTTCGGATCTAATACTGCAAGACCTTGGGAGGGCAGTATATCAATCCAATAAAACGAGTTCATATTTCCCCATACAAATGCAGTAACCTTTTTATTATATGCTCATTTTCTTATTCTACCTAAGGCTTAATTATATAAACAAAATACACTACAAGAAACAAAGTAAATGAATGTTTGCCATATTCCAAACTAAATACATGCTTAAATTCATCATTACACAACTACAACATTATTAATATGCACATAATTCCGCCCAGATAAATTTGAACTTAGTTGCATGCTACACATCAGTTTCAAAAGAAAATGGCATTTGTTTCTACTTAAAATAGAAATTTGGAGTCATATTGTGAATGAATGTGCATTGCAACAAGTTTTCCTTTTGATCAGGAATGAATAGATTTTGGTATTTTTGTTGATTCTATGAAATTTCATGATTATGGACTGGATTTGTATGTAACAATCCCACATGAAATACATTGGATTGAAGAAGCGAGGGATAGGCATGTTGGCATCTGCAAATGTGTTTCTGTTTCTGTCACTGAATGTTTGAAATCATAATGTGGGAAAAATATGAAGTCTTTCTATTGCAATTATCAAAAAGACGCTATGGAATTTAATGCTTATTTCATTTTGAGTGCAGTAAGGAGGATGTAATTGCACTGAACTTATATTCGAAATTACAGTACAATTTCGAAATATGTAATCAAGATTGAGAACCCATGACATGGCTCATGTAATTTGGATTAGCAGAATACAGAAAGTACTTTCTGAAGAAATTCAGGATATAAAACTGTAAGTATATTTTTTTGCCATTCTTATTACCAGCTAAAGAAGACAGTTTATGCCTTGTCACTTGTATGTTATTTGTAAGGACCCTTTCTGGCATCTACTGTATAGCTAGCCTAAATCCAAAACGTTGTTTGAAAAAAGTTAATACGGAATGTGCCAAAGTAGCTGATATGTGGCAGTCCATGAAACATTTACTTTACTTCATTCAGAAACAAATTTCATCAACCAAAACGTAAAGCTCCCACTACGCGAGTGTACATGATTTGTTTACAAATCAAAAGTGCTGGAGTCTGCATACAGTGTTTGCTTACAACAGAAAGTAGTTCCTTTATGCATGTGAATGCAATATGAAGGTGTGCAATATCGTAAAATACTGAATGATTCTGACAATGTAAATTTAACGGAGAAAAAAATGAGCATGTAATAAAACAAGCTAAGGCATACAAGCTAAATATATTACCATGCACTGTACAAGAAGCTAATGCATACAAGCTAAATATATTACCATGCCCTGTACAAAAAATTAATGATTTTAAGCTGAAAGCCTCAAAATCCACTTTGATATTTAGTGTGTACCTAAATAGCATTAAAATTTAGCATTGTTTTACAGTAACCCAGGTTAAGACAAATCTGAAAGTTCTGTTATTCTAGCTTTTTTCTAATTAAACTGCCAAAGAATTTCTGCTTTGAGCTCAGGGCCCAGAGTAGCCGAGTGGTCTAAAGCACTCACTGTTACGGATCACTGCCATCTCACCTCTGTCTGCATGAGTTCGAGTCTCGGATTTGGCTACTGTGGTTATGTGAGAAAGCTTGCCAGTAGCTTCTTGTGGGTCGGTGGTTCTTTCTGGGGGTTTCTTGGGTTCTTCCTCCACCATTTATACTGGCTGCCATGTATAGCCTATCTTGTGCTGAAAAATGGTGTTAAACCCTACAACAACAACAACAATCTGTTTTGAGCTCAAGTCTGAGTTTTGCATACAAATGTTTCAAGTATACAGGGCCATGGTATAAATAGGTGTTGTATCACAATTTGAAACAAAGGAAGATAATAGATTATTGCAAGACAGTCTTAAAGTCTTGTCTTCATTTAGTTGAATGAGAAAGTATATTTTCCATTTTGAACTGAATGTATATTGATTGTTTGCAGTATGATTAGCAAAGTAGAAATCCTATCTGAGTGCTCATGTACATGAAACTTGAGACATAAGTTTTTTTAAATGTATTATGACTGAGTCCTGAAGATGCATCAATCATTGAATGAGTGTCATATATTTCATATGAAAAAAGCTCTCATGTAAAAAAATTAACCAATTCATTAATGTTTTCAGTTAAAAGAAGCTTGTGATCCTTGTTGAATTACTAGCGTTATGTTTGGATGCCTCAGGTGTTAAACTTATATCTTGTATTATTTAATAATTTAAATTAGAAATAATACAGTATCAATAATATTAAATGCTTTTATCAAAAACATACAAAGCATATTAAACCCTGACTGGTGGAGCTCAGGGCCTGCCCTCAGTAAATTAGAATATGAGCCAAAAATGACAGTCCAACTGGTGGGGCTCTAGGTGAGAAGCCCCTTCCTGCATCTTAATTACATATAGAAAATATAAGTTTAGATTGTTACTTTCTGAGACTATTGTTTTATACAGGTGGTCTGGAGTCGGCACATCATCCTTTCACAGCACCCAGACCAGATGATCTTGAGCTGCTAAAGACACACCCAGAAAAGGTGAGATATGTGTAATGCCACAGTTCACCAACAATATGTCAGTCATCCTTGCTAAGCACCTTCTCCGCTTTATCTACGATCAATAGAAAGGCTTTCAGCTGTGAGTGCATAATGCAGATTTACATAACATAGGTTTTACATAACACTCCAACAGATTAATGAGGTCCAAAAAGGTGTACTGAGGAGGTTATCTAATTCTCAGAATCCTAAAAGGTGTGCTAAATAACTGTGGTCCACAAATTCTCTCAGTAATAGTGTGCTAACACATTAGCAAATTTACAAGGTCCTTAACATGTGGAAACACAGGTCAGTAAATTCACAAGGTCCAAAAAGGTGTGCTGCCTCAAATCACTGAAATGTCTAGGTCCTAAAAGGTATGCTAGCATGGGTCATCAAATTGTCTAGGTCCTAAAAGGTATGCTAGCATGGATCATCAAATTGTCTTGGTCCTAAAAGGTATGCTAGCATGGGTCATCAAATTGTCTTGGTCCTTAAAGGTATGCTAGCATGGGTCTTCAAATTGTCTTGGTCCTAAAAGGTATGCTAGCATGGGTCATCAAATTGTCTAGGTCCTAAAAGGTATGCTAGCATGGATCATCAAATTGTCTAGGTCCTAAAAGGTATGCTAGCATGGGTCTTCAAATTGTCTTGGTCCTAAAAGGTATGCTAGCATGGGTCATCAAATTGTCTAGGTCCTAAAAGGTATGCTGATGCATCAACAAATTGATAAGGTCCATAGAGGTGTGCTAACATGGGTCAGCAATGGACTTGGTCTTAAATAATGTGCTAGCTTAGATCAGCAAATTTGCAAGGTCTTAGATCATGTACCAATGCAGGTCTGCAAAATTGACAATGCCCTAAAAAATGGGCTAACACATTTTAGCAAAATTGACAAGGCCCTAAAATGTTGGCTAACACATTTGAGCAAAGTTGACAAGGACCCAAAACAATTGCTAAAGTGTCGAGAGTATGCATATTAGCTTTGATAACTCAAGAAGTACAACTTGAATGGAGCAATAATTTGAAATTATTTTCTTCAATGTTCAAGCAGTAAGCACTGAAATATCACCAAATAGGAATGATCATTTGATGCAAATGAGTGTTGGCAGGACATAGAGCAAATAGGCACTATCAATAAGACCATGCTTGAAGATTAATTAATTCCATTTTATGTACTTGTATGGGATAGGGAAAACCCACCCTCATGATCAGAATTGGTGGGCAGGAATAAGGCAGAGAGTGAAAATTTGAGGGCTGAAGCAAGACGAGTAAGAATTTATGGGCAGGAACAAGACAGAGGGTGAAAATTTGTGGGCTGAAGCAAGACGACTAAGAATTTATGGGCAGGAACAAGGCAGAGGGTGAAAATTTGTGGGCTGAAGCAAGATGAGTAAGAATTTATGGGCAGGAACAAGGCAGAGGGTGAAAGTTTGAGGGCTGAAGCAAGATGAGTAAGAATTTATGGGCAGGAACAATTCAGAGGGTGAAAATTTGTGGGCTGAAGCAAAACGAGTAAGAATTTTTGGGCAGGAACAAGGCAGAGGGTGAAAATTTGTGGGCTGAAGCAAGACAAGTAAGAATTTATGGGCAGGAACAAGACAGAAGGTGAAACTTTGTGGGCTGAAGCAAGATGAGTAAGAATTTATGGGCAGGAACAAGGCAGAGAGTGAAAATTTGTGGTCTGAAGTGAGATGAGTTAGAATTTATGGGCAGGAATAAGGCAGAGGATCAGATTTTGTGGGCAGGAACCTGTTTTTGTCTCATTACTGCCCACAAAGTCTCAGCCATGGGTGGGGTTTCCCTATCCCACAGCAGCTTGCATGACGGTTTTTTTTTTCTTCCATTATCTGTTATTTCCAGTCGGAAAATAGTTGTGGAAAGAATATACTGGGTCATGTAGATTTAGAAAGTAGAGTATTTTCTAAAAACTTAGGTCATTGAATAGAGTATAATAAGTTTAGTTTACAAAAAGAATTTTTTGTAAATAAGAATTTGACATTGATGTACTGGAACAATTTGTCATTTCAGAATGAAGAATGCTTCCAACTTTGTAGACATTCATGCTGAAATAAGCAGTTCAAGGTCATTGATAGTGTTGTGTAGTGCACTTGTGTGGAATAGATATATATATCCCACATGTCTTACAGGGATCAGACCAATAATTAATTTCTCATAGAAATTAGTATTAGGAAATTATAAATAGAGGATCTCAAATGTGTAATGATTTAATGTTGAATTTAACAAATGAGTTGAATAATGTCCAGTGTGTGAGAACCTTGGCAAACAAAAGCTGGACATTATTTAACAGGTTTCATAAATTTAATATTAAATCATTAACATTTGAGATTCTTTTTATCCATAGTTTTATTTCAGGAGAAATTATTTAGATGGAAAGAAGAATGAATAATTTCATTCATTCTGACAGATGTTGCACCTTTCATTTGCATAAAAAATAGTCCCAAACAAAGTTGAAATAATAAAAGTATATTATACATTTTTTATAACTGTAAATCAAAGAATAAGCATCCATCCAAAAATACCGAACATTTTACAAAAGACAAAACATTTGTCATCACAGATTGTCCAATGTGTGTCTGTCACATTGTTTGATACAGTGCACATCACCGGTTTAAGTTGGCCTACACAACACATTGGTAGTGTTTACGTTTAAATTCTATGTTACAACTAAACATTACATTGTTTTGATAGTTTTGTGAAAAGAAGATTACTGGATGCAGAAATACACGTATTTACCATAATGTATTTGTGACCAGATATTTGTAGTATTTGATTTGGAACATTAGATTGTACAGAAGACATAAACAAATGTCTGTTTAAGTTGGACTTGCATCACATATTTACCATGTAAATATGATGTGGTTGGATAAAGTTCTGTCAGTTGGGGAGACCGGTTTATGTCTACATTCTTCTGTCAACAGAGATGAGTTTATTTGCTTCAGTAAGTTCACATTTAAACCAAGCTTGTATATTGGGTAGATTCCATGCTACAGATATACCACCCATCCATCCCCACCCTCACCCTTGTTATCATCTTAGCAATACCATTAGTTTTACTTGTTCTTATTGCTCTTCTCTTGGGTGTTTTGTCATTTTTCATGTTAAAGGTGGGGTTAAAAATGTTTTTCCATGATTGCAGCCAATCAGTGAAGAGAACATTGCACATAATTTCATGGGCTTATTTTGACCAATTGGAATCACACAAAGTGATATATCAAAAATATTAAACTGCACACACTATAGGTAAAGTATACTGACTATGTGATAAAACAGTGTGTGAATTAGACTAGCATAAAAGGTATTTTGCAGCATTTTTTTAGCCTCATTCTGCCACAAGAGGTCTCCCCGGTCTGCGCCAGATACTAGCCTCACACCAAGAGTTCATATGTTGTTTTGTCAGTAGGATGTCAGAATATTTTGGTGTCAACTGTGGTACATTAATAAAGTGTATGAAATGTATAAGGTAAAAGTTAAATCCCTTTAATAGCCAGTTTGGTGGAACATTTAGTACTGTTTTTTTATTCCTCCACCATTAGACTGGCAGTAGAATAATTAGTGGTCCAATAACTATACTAAATATTATTTATTATTATTGTTTGTGACAACCTTTGGCACCAAGTATGCACTACACTAATTTGGGCAGTATTCTAAGCACACAGCGGTAATAAGCAACACTTATATAATGCCAGCAGATGATGAGAATGAATGCTGCATTTCAAAAAAATGTTTACCATGTTTATACATTATAGATGTAGATAACTGAATAAAAGCAGTGATCTTAATGATAGGTCTGGTGTTGTTCTTAATTTTCTTTGTGTCTGCCACACTCATGTGCATGCATGAAATATGCATCTGTGGGCAGTGTTTACCATGCCTACTCACTTATAAGTCAAATCCAGCTTCAAACTGCACACGCTTAGATCTGCCATCACATAATGTGCCGGTAGATCTGGGTCTGTGCAATTTGTTAGGAGTGATCAGTAGAACAAACATCATAGACTCTGATCTGCAGGAGGATCATGCTATGACAGCAGGAGCTTTATAGTTTGCAGCTTGATGTAACTTATAAGCAAGTATGTACGGTAATAGGACTTTTCAGATTTCACAGAAACTCTTTTCATCAGTTTCTGGTGCAGAGATGGTTCTGGATACCTAAAATGATCTTAGGGATTCAGAATATATGTGATGATATGTACAACAATGCAGTGAAGTTAGGAGTTGGGAAAACAATATACCACCCAGCAATACCATTCTGTTACATTGAGGTAGAGATCTGTCACTTGATAAACAAGATGATTAGTGTGGTGACCAAAATCAAACTTTGCATTTGCAGTGGTCAGTCAGGGTGATTACTCTAGTGGTCAGTTAGGGTGATTACTAACATATGAACTGTGTTTGTCACACCATTGGTCTGTCTGAGATTATTCAAAGTCTGGTAAATTATACAAGACAGGAAATTGTTAACTTTGTCTGTAGTGCCAATATAACTCTATCAGTGGTGATGATTATCATAGTCAGTAGAGGGTGTATTATAACTTTAACAAGAATCTCACATGGATTTACAAACTGTGACAATATAACTCTATCAGTGGTGATGATTATCATAGTCAGTAGAGGGTATATTATAACTTAAACATGAATCTCAGATGGATCTACAAACTGTGACAATTGATCCAGATAGTAACAGCCTCATATGATTATTTTCCATATTTATTTGGAGTTTTACTTGTGTCTGCTCTAAATTAATTCGAAGTGGATCCATTGTATTGCAATTCCTCATGAATCCTGATAGAAAGCCCACCTGCTAATACTAATGAGCAGGACTTGCCAGATAGGAAGCCCACCTGCTGATACTAATGGGCAGGACTTGCCAGATAGGAAGCCCACCTGCTGATACTAATAGGTAGGACTTGCCTGCTAGGGGGGGCCCCGAGTGGCCAAGTGGTCTAAAGCACTCTCCGTTATGGGTCACTGCCATCTCACCTCTGCGTGGGTTCGAGTCTCCGATTCGGCCAATGTGGGTATGTGAGAAAGCTTGCCAGTAGCTTCTTGTGGGTCGGTGGTTCTTTCGGGATTTCCCCCGGGTTCTTCCTCCACCATTAATACTGGCTGCCATGTATAGCCTATTGTGTGCTGAAAAATGGCGTTTAACTCTACAACAACTACAGCTTGCCTGCTAGGAAGCCCACCTGCTGATACTAATGGGCAGGACGTGCCTGATGGGAAGCCCACCTGCTAAATATATAAGTTGGAATGGGTATACACTTTTTTTTATGATGACAGGAAAAATGGCTTTGGTGTACCATTATGATTTTTAATGTTTACTAAAGATTCCTGGATACTTTTATCATTGCAGGTTCAAGGGCAGCACTATGACTTGGTTCTGAATGGGAATGAGATAGGAGGTGGTTCTATACGGATCCATAATGCTGACCTACAGAGATATATACTGCAGGATATCCTCAAGGTTACTTGTGGCAAAGTTATACATGGACACATGCACGTGCACACACACACACACACACACACACACACACACACACACACACACACACACTCCTCTCTCTGTCTCTGTCTCTCTCTCTCTTAAAGCCGGATATTATTCCTTGATAGTTGTTTGCTTTTTGATGTTTTTCTGTATTCTCATTATGAATATTTGTTGCTATGTTGGATAAATTTCACACAATAAGAAAAGGTTTTAATAAATTATTCTTTATAAAAGAAATACTTCTAAAAGTTGTGTCAGTTGTGGTGTTGGCAAAATTAAATTATAAGCATTGACCATTAGATTTGTGTAAATGGAAAACTTAAAATTTAAGTGTGGTTGCTGGGCAGATCATAGTTTGTTTGTATTTTCGGAACATTCGAAACAAGCATTCCTTCTGTAAATCAGTCCAGGAATTACTTTCTGTAAATGTTGGCCTGCAAGAGGTTGATCATAGTTGATTGGTTTTTCAGGAAGATCCCAGTGAGCTTAAGCATCTGTTGGAGGCACTGTCTATGGGATGCCCTCCACATGGAGGTATAGCTCTAGGTAAATATTATTTTTCTCTTCATTTCAGTTTTGTTATGTTCCTATTTTCACAGCACTGTCAAATTCTGGTAACAATTTGCATAGACAAGTAGTGGTCCAATAAAAGCTTTTAAAATAGTTTCAGTTAAGTTCTGTAAAGTCGTTCTTTCTTCAGAGTTCTAGACAAGAGTTTGAAGTGTATTTCATGGTACTTACCTGATGAGGAGGGGCATGCCTTGTACATATATCATATTTGTATATTCTTTATTACCTGTTTGTATTTAGCTAATTACAACATTGTGTTTTATACTCTGTATACATCATGGAATTATGAAACTTGGCGAGGGAAGCATCTCAATGAATACACACATTCATCATCATCAAATAGGTCACTGTAAGGCACATTTTATGCATCACTGGTTAAATTTGTTTCTTTTTTCTTTGTTTTCAGTGCAAAGTTCATGCAAAATTAACCATTAAACAACTTGATGCATCTCTCTTAGTACCACACCTGTCCAAAAATGGAGGTCACCATGACATGCATTTAACATTTACTATACTAGGCTAATTTTTTGGCATTTTGCTCATGACAACATGTTGTGCACATGCTATCTTAAAAGGAACCCTGAAACATGGTGAGAGAATGCATTTTGTTGAGCACTACTCCATCGTTACAAATGTAGATCACTGTGATCCATATTTAAGGCTTTACTGACTTTAGTAAATTTTTGTGTTTTAAGCTAATTATTCAGGCACTGATCATTCTAGAATCATGAAAATATGGTGATAGTGCAGCCCATACATAGTTTAAGTATTTCTGTTTAGCTAATGCTCACTTAGATCTGCATGCTGCATTTGTACCAACCTACCTAGAGGACCCATTGAGACTAATGTAGTTGGGACTTATTCTTTGGGACCTATATTAATGACTAAATGCTGTATATTATGATAGGTTGGGACTTATTCTGTGGGACCTATATTAATGACTAAACGCTGTATATTATGATAGGTTGGGACTTATTCTGTGGGACCTATATTAATGACTAAACGCTGTATATTATGATAGGTTGCTGCAGGGCCATAACTGCCAAATTTTATTTTGTAAGCCCATTACCTATCTGCACAGGACTTTTTTCCTGGGAAACAAAAGAATCAACTGTTTTGGCTTCAATGCAGAGTTGTGTTTTATTTGCCAGAGACTAGCTAGTCTTTGGGTGATCAGCTTTCTAAAGTCAGATGTTTTGTGACTCATTTAAATGTATACATTTGTGGAGCAGAATTTGGTATGATCTTGTTCACACTGATTGTATGCCCCTACAGTGGCCTTGTAATCTTAATGACATGAAATCGTTACATGTTTGGACCCACCCAGCCCTCTATATGTTGACTGGTATTCTTTATTTGTAATGAGCCCTGGTGCTCTCAATAAGTTAACTATGTATTTTACACGTGAATGTCTACAATGAATTCGGTATGTTTTGATAAGTTTGTTTGTAATGTAAATTCAAATATGACCATGGCATCACTAACTGAGCACATGTGTGGCTGATGAGACCAATTTGTTGTCTGAACTGTCTGTGGCTCACCTGACAAAATATGCTGCTTGGGTTTGCTTGATCAATAGAGAATGTGCTGAAGTTCTAAGATTTGTGCTTCAGCTTTGCCATTGCAGTTCTCCTCATTTAAAAGTCTGTAGCTCCAGCATGGATGAAACTGCTAGACTTAATGATCCCATGAAAGATCTTCCCGAGACAGTGGGTCCTATTTTAAGTGTTCCAAAGATGACTTGAGGGAGTCTTTGAAGTGGTTTCTTCAGGCCCACCTTGAGATCACTTTCCCATCTTCAGCTTCAGCAAGATCTTTGATTGTTGCGCTTTGGACATCTTCGAGATCTGGCCTGCCTGTCAGTACTGTGATTCCATCGGAAGAATGTGGATGCTCAGAACGCCTGCCCATGATAGAACATCAGGGTCTGGGATCATGTCCTGCAATCTGATTCTTATCAGTTTCTTAGGTATCTCATGTGAAAATGATTCAGCTTCTTGCCATGTTTAGTTTTGTTTGCAGACTGATGCCTCTGTGTTCTCACACATTTACACATTGAATGCCCCGAGTTGTCTGTGTGAAGTATTGCAGTCTTCATCACTTGGACATCCTGCCTATCTCAACTCCAGATGTTGATTTAGTCATTGAGATGCCAGTGCATGTAGCATGGGTGCATTCAAGACATTGCAGTGTGAAATCTGGCCAGGTCTGGTGATCTGCACCATCTGCTGCAGAAGTCTCTACATGTTGCCTGATTGAAGTTGAGAACAGAAATGAAGTTGGAGAATCATGTTTTTTTTAAAAAATTATTTTGGCTAGTAAACACAACAGCTTCAGGGGCCCCGAGTGGTCTAAAGTGCTCTCCGTTACGGATCACTGCCATCTCACCTCTGTCTGCATTGGTTCAAGTCTTGGATTTGGCTAATGTGGGTATGTGAGAAAGCTTGCCAGTAGCTTCTCAAGGGTCGATGGTTCTTTCCAGGGATTTTCCGGTTTCTTCCTCCACCATTAATACTGGCCGCCATGTATAGCCTATTTTGTGCTGAAAAATGGTGTTATACCCTAAAACAACAGCAACAACAACAACAGCTTCAGGTTTCATAATTGGTTCATGTTATAGTCATTAGCTGCATCGCTTTTACAGAAAACACCCACTCTTTGGGTCTCTAGGTCGATAACACCCACTCTTTGGGTCTCTAAGTTGAAAGACTTTGCAGGAACCAACTGTGACTATGAAGATTCAAATACAGTGTAATTATCTTATTATAACCAGCTACTCAACTAACTTAACCAAATTTTCCAGCAATCATGTAAATACTGCTTGATATATTTAACAATCGCGTAGGTACCACTAGATATGTGACAAGCAAAGCACGACTCTATCCACATGAAAGAACAGTGGGTGCTAATAACAAATGAAGTGTGGAAAACAAATAGTATTGCTACCCATTCATAATTCATAGGCTGCATGCTTTGTACAAAGTTTATAACTTTAAGTAAGCAGAAAATCATCATATGTGTGTGGAACCTTTAAATGAAACTCCATTGTGTGCTGAATAGTAGTAATATAACAGTGTCTTGCAAGAACCTAAGAATAGATATTACAAAAGAATTTGTTGGCTAACTTTACGTTTTATTGTGCAAGTTAGATAATACTTTTGTTTTAGAATCCCATATGTTGGTACGGTAAATGAGCCATATTCAGAAATACATGACATTTTTTCCACAATTCCCTTTGGGTAGTAGATTCAAACAAATTTTTTGTCATGATTGCAGCCAGTCAGTAAAGAGAATACTGCCCAAGAATTTCATTGGCTTATTTGGACCAATCAGAATTGCATAAAGTGATATTTAACATGTTGTCATACCAAAAATATGAAATTGCACATACTATATGCAAAGTGTACCAATTATGTGATAACAGAGGCTATGAAAGGCAAATCTCACCTAAATTCAGGTAATGTATAATTGTCATGGGATAGTGCTTCTTTGTTCCCTGTATCACATAGATGTCTGCCAAATAAACTGGGATCAAATAAGTAACTTTATATTACTTGCATTTTTGTTGATTTCTTTGCCATGAGGAATATTTTCTTATTAAAATTCTGCTATGATGTATTTTCAGGTCTGGATAGACTGTTTGCCTGCCTGTGTAACTGTGATACCATAAGGGATGTCATTGCCTTCCCAAAGTCCTCAGAGGGAAAGGACCTCATGAGCCAAGCCCCTTCCCCTGTATCAAAAGCCGACTTGGAAAGATACCATGTACAAATTAAAGCAGAATCTGAAAAATAGCATTTATTACCTGGATGATAATCTTGAAAATAAATTTAAGAAAACATAATAAAACTATTTTTGATATGGTATGTCTTAGTGTTAATTTTTCAAAGTTGATTTGTCCCCACAAGTCTTTCTGTCTCTGCAAATCACACACACACACACACACATGAATATTAAAATTCATGGCCCTCACTATCAAATTGATTCATGGCTGAGACCTATGAATATTAATTAATTTGATAATGAGTGGGAGTCGTGAATATTAATTTGATTATGAGTGAGAGTCATGAATATTAATGAGTTTGATAATCAGAGTGCAAACATTACTTGAATATTAATGAATTTGGTAGAGTTAGACTTGAATATTAATGAGGTTGCTAAAGAGTCATGAATATTAATGAGTTTGATAATCGGTGAGAAACATGAATATAAATGATTATGAGAGGCTTTAATATTAATGAGTTTGAAAATCAGTGTGATCTACGAATATTAATGAATTTGATAATTAGTGAGTCATTAATATTTATGGGTTTAATCCATGAATTTTACTGAATTTTATAATCTGATTAAGAACCATGGATATTAATGAATTTGATAACTTGTGAGTCATAAATATTGAGTTTGATAATGAGTGAGACCAATGAATGTTAATTAATTTGATAGAGTCATGAATATTATTGAGTTTGATAATGAAGTGTGAGCCATGAATATTAATGATTATGAGAGTAAAGAATATTAATGAGTTTTATAATGAGTGACAGTCATGAATATTAATAAATTTATGATGAGTGAGAGTCATCAATATTAATGAGTTTGATAATGAGTGAGATACATGAATATGATCGAGTTTGATAATGAGTGAGAGCCAGTTTCATATTCAAAGTGAGAAGTATGAATATTAATGATTTTGATAATGAGAGCCGTGAATATTAACAACTTTGATAATGAGTGACAGTCATGAATATTTAGAAGTTATCAGAGTTATGAATATTAATGAATTTGATAATGATGGAGACTCCATGAATATTAATGAGGTGATCTTTGCATTTCATTTTATAACTCTGTTACCACTCTCAAGGCACTATGTCTGATCTGAGTCTGATCAATCTTTATTTTATCAAGCAATGATGTAGAAGACATTATATATATATATATATATATATATATATATATATATATATATATATATATATATATATATATATATCATATCACTAGTAGTGATGTGAAATTAAGTAATATTGTTTTTATAATAGGACAATGGCAAAAGAAATGTATTGGTTTCCCTGACTACTCATCACAGAATTTGCAAAGACATGTTGACAGTTTCATTTTAAGCTATGTATTGTACAGATTATCAAAAGAATGATTTTTAACTATAAACTCTCAAGCCCTATATCCTCTGTAACTGTAGAAAGTAGTAAAGTTATCAATTTGTAATAATCGTATTGGCTATTTTAAATTGTCCAGCATTCCATTTGTTCTGGATATGAATGGTAATTCTCAATATTTCTTTATGGATATCTTAGATGTTTTTGATACGTTTTCATTATTTTCTCAATATTTCATAGTATTTGTTCAATGGTGCCTCAGGGGTTTTCTTGTTTGTTTGTTTTTTACACTGCTCCGGTGGCCTAGTGGTTAGAGCATCTGGCTCGGATGCAGGAGGTCGTGGGTTCGATCCCCGGCCAAGTCATACCAAAGACTTACAAAAATGGTACTAACAGCTGCCTCGCATGGCACTGAGCATTAAGAGGTTAGTGTTAGGACTGGTCAGCCCGGTGTCAGGATAATGTGACTGGGTGGGACATCATGCTACATGTCTGTGGCATGATGCCCCAGTGCTAGACATCACTATGAACGGCCACATTGCAGACATCGTAGCGATATGACTGAAAAATTGTTAAAGCTACGTTAAAAATCCAAATCACATCACACATCGCTTGTTTTTTTTTTTTTGTAATGTTGAGCTAGGTACGGCATCAAGAATCCCATGCAATTCCACAAGACATATACTGATATATAATTTTGTTTCAGTTGATCATAAATGAGAAAGTTTCCATTTTGCACTGAGTGTATCGTTAACAAGACAACAAACTTTGTATGCCAGTTTGTATAAAAGACAATTGGGCCATTATTTCAGTATACCTGTTGTACCACAGTGGCATGGATAAGATATCGTCAGGGGTTGTCGTGGAGTACTGATCAAATTCAGACCACATAAGAAAAACATTCTTCCATAGCACTGTAAACTGATGGTAAATTTTTGGGATGTCATGTTTCTTTAAAAAGAGGAGCTTATCACCTCCAGTTTTCTAATGTCTCAACAGTAAGAGATCTTCTACAACTAGAAAGTTAAGCTGGATGCATCCATTGGAATGAGGTGATCTTGCATGAGATTGAGTCTATTACCTGTATGAGACATAATTTGGATCTGATTTTAAAAAATTGGAATAAGAGCTTATATCATCAAGTTATTTATATAATATCGAAAAAAGTGAACAGCATCCATGCAAAAAAGTGAACAGCATCCATGCATATTAATGACTTGATCCTGCATCTGATTGGCTGAGCTTGCTGCCACTCTTGAAGCCATATTTTGTTTATCTGATTTTGATCAAACTTCAAAAGTAGGATATATTAATGTTACACCATGCATCTGATTGGTCAAACATCTGTAGAGGCTTTGTTTTTCATTCAATTTATATAAAACTTGGCAAAGGGGGCTTATATCATAAGATCTTTCATTATCAGCATGAGATTGGACATACTAATTTATTCTATTATCTGTACAACAAATGTTTGTCAGGATATAGTAAAATAGGAATGATCAACGTGATATTAAGTTCTGGAGATAGTTTAACAAGGTTGTGACCTTTCAGTAATGCACCTGCTTAGCAAACTGGCCAACTGTAGTAATGTAAGATGGGTGAGTGATATTAGATGCACATGGGTCTTTTGTTTAATGCTTAAACTGCAGTACAAGAGTTTCATATGAAGGAAAAAGGTGACCACATTAAATTTAGGCAAAATCTGCACACACACACACACACACACACACACACATATATATATATATAGAGAGAGAGAGAAAGCACACTTCTGTGTAGATCCCTACCTGCACCTGGAAAAGACTTTAGGCAGAGATAATGTGTTAGATGAATAGTATGCAATGTAGATGATAGGGTTTTATATCTTTATTGCAGGCCTCGTAGTAAAACAACTGAACTTGCACTCAATATTCAGAAGTGAAAAATCATTCTTAAAGTTATTTATTCTCAATGGCATGAAAGTCGAGATTCGAAGAATTAGATAATCATTTAAAAATAATTTTAAAAAATTTTCTGCTCATGGGGTGAAGTTAAAGAAGATCAAAATGTATCAGTAAAATTTTGGGGTTTGGTTTTATCGCTATGGAGTCTGGTTTATGTCATGCAGAATCAGTTAAGTTAACACAAGGTTTTATGGATTGTAAGTGTCACAGAAAGTGTAGGAGAAAGATTTGTCTAACATTCTTGTGCAATTTCTTTCTAATGACTAATATTGAATATGAATTCTATCTTCCTAAGCCGATTTGTTGGTTTAGAGCTGAAACGAGCATGAAAACTACTCGTAAAAACACAGTGACAAATATTAGGCATTCCTTCCTTTAGGCACAATGAAATAACTTTATTTTCAAAAAGTGTGGTCCTTTTATCTGTATCATGTTATGATGTCTGTCCATGTGTCCAGCGATCATTCTGTCACAAATTATTTCACCACCATTTACAGTTACCCAACTTTTTGGATGGCCTGCACTTTGGGTAAGAAAGAAGCCCTTTGATATTTGGGTCAAAAGGTCATGGTCATTGTAACTGAAGGAAGAAATATGGTTTCTGCACAATTACTTTGCTTCTATACTACAAAACTGGACCAAACTTAAATGAGGGCTTGCACTTTCTTAAGGAAGAAGCCTATCGGTTTTGGGTAAAAAAGTAACACGAGGGTCACTGTTACTGAAAATGATTTTTGGCACAATAGCAAATTCCATATCATAGATCTGTACTAAAAAGTGTAGATGGCTTGCCTTTTTGTTTAAGAAAAATATGTATTGAGCTTTGGGTCACAAAAAAGTATTGAATTTTGGATCACAAAAAGTGTATTGAATTTTAGGTCACAAAAAGTGTATTGAATTTTGGGTCACAAAAAATTGTATTGAGTTTTGGATCACATAAAGTGTATTGTTTTGGGGTCACAAAAAGTGTATTGAGTTTTGGGTTACAAAAAGTATTGAAGTTTGGGTCAGAAAAGTGTTTTGAGCTTTGGGTCACAAAAAAGTATTGATTTTTGGGTCACAAAAAGTGTATTGAATTTTGGGTCACAAAAAGTATTGAAGTTTGGGTCAGAAAAGTGTTTTGAGCTTTGGGCCACAAAAAAGTGTATTGAATTTTGGGTCACAAAAAGTGTATTGAATTTTAGGTCACAAAAAGTATTGAAGTTTGGGTCAGAAAAGTGTTTTGAGCTTTGGGCCACAAAAAAGTGTATTGAATTTTGGGTCACAAAAAGTGTATTGAATTTTAGGTCACAAAAAGTGTATTGAATTTTGGGTCACAAAAAATTGTATTGAGTTTTGGATCACATAAAGTGTATTGTTTTGGGGTCACAAAAAGTGTATTGAATTTTGGGTCACAAAAAGTATCAAAGTTTGGGTCAGAAAGTGTTTTGAGCTTTGGGTCACAAAAAAGTATTGATTTTTGGGTCACAAAAAGTGTATTGAATTCTGGGTTACAAAAAGTGTATTGAATTTTGGGTCACAAAAAGTTGTATTGAGTTTTGGATCACATAAAGTGTATTGTTTTGGGGTCACAAAAAGTGTATTGAGTTTTGGGTTACAAAAAGTATTGAAGTTTGGGTCAGAAAAGTGTTTTGAGCTTTGGGTCACAAAAAAGTATTGATTTTTGGGTCACAAAAAGTGTATTGAATTTTGGGTCACAAAAAGTATTGAAGTTTGGGTCAGAAAAGTGTTTTGAGCTTTGGGCCACAAAAAAGTGTATTGAATTTTGGGTCACAAAAAGTGTATTGAATTTTAGGTCACAAAAAGTGTATTGAATTTTGGGTCACAAAAAATTGTATTGAGTTTTGGATCACATAAAGTGTATTGTTTTGGGGTCACAAAAAGTGTATTGAATTTTGGGTCACAAAAAGTATCAAAGTTTGGGTCAGAAAGTGTTTTGAGCTTTGGGTCACAAAAAAGTATTGATTTTTGGGTCACAAAAAGTGTATTGAATTCTGGGTTACAAAAAGTGTATTGAATTTTGGGTAACAAAGTGTTGAATTTTAGGTCACAAATGTTTATTGATTTTTGGGTCACATAAAGTTTATCGAATTTTGGGTCACAAACAAGTTTATTGATTTTTGGGTCACAACAAGTGTATTGAATTTTGGGTCACATAAACTGTATTCAATTTTGGGTCACAAGATCAATTATTATGGTCACTGTAATTGAGGAAAGAATGGTTTCTGCACAAATATTTTGGGTTCTCGACCATGTATCTTTAAAGTTTGTGATTGACTTGGACATTGGTTAAGAAAGAAGCTTATTGATTTGGGGTCAAAAGATGTAACGTTGAGCTCACTATGGCTGAAAAAAGAGATTTTTTTTAGTTGCATAATAACTTGAGTTCTAGAGCGTGTGCCATTACCAAACTTTGAGATATATTGATGTGGGAACAAAAAAGTCAAGGTAGGTCTATTGATTTGGGATCGAAATGTGAAGGTCACTCTGACTCAAAGACAAAATGGGTTATGCATAATAACTTTGTTCCAGTGTTACGTTCCTTAACCAAACGTTTGGGACGGCTTGCACTTGGAGTGAAAAAAGAATGGTTCTGAAGTCTAAAAGTCAGAGGTATGGTTCAGGTATGACTGAAAAGAAAATAATGGTTTCTGCGCTGTAAGGTTAGTTCAAGACCTTATATCTTGAGTTGTTGTTGTTGTTCTAGGGTTTAATGCCATTTTCAGCACAAGATAGGCTATACATGGCGGCCAGTATAACTGGTGGAGGAAGAATCCTGGAAAACCCAGGGAAGAACTACCGACCCACGAGAAGCTACTGACAGGCTTTCCCACGTACCCACGCTAGCCGATCCTTGGACTCGAACCCACGCAGACAGAGGTGAGATGGCAGTGATCCGGAACGGTGAGCGCTTTAGACCACTCGGGGCCCCATATCTTGGAGTTAATATCGTGTTTACGGAGACTTATTGATCAATGAACTCCAGTCAACTATGCCTTTCAAGTGCCAGCATAGTTGACTGTTCAAACTTTACGGCACTCTTGTTCATATAGAATATGCTTAATATACATACAATTTCCAGCGTAAAATCCGGAATTCCGCATTGTGTAGCAAACTCCGCAGGTATAGGTCACTCTAGGAGTTTGACTATATAGAAAATAATCTAGGACTTTGGTGTGGTCGACCACATTCACCAAGTTTGAATTGATAATTCATCGAGCTAGAATTGCTTTACGGTGTAATCTGAATCGTGGATTTACATTTAGTGTTTAGACTGCTTAATTGCGACTATCGAACGAACGTTTCTTAACTTAAAATAGTTCTTACAGATGTGGTGGGGAAGTGACATCAACATTGCTAATCCAGAATAACTTTCTACGAAGCTAACGATATCTACATTTTAACTGTTTGAATACGAGGCATTCTAGTAAATATACTACGCATTTACTTAGCGAAGATGGTGCTGTCTGATAAACAAATTACCAACTGTTTCTTCTTGAATGAACAGTGGCACAGGAATGTTATGATTTACCCTGTTGCTAGGCACTGCACGAGATTTGATAGCAATGACAGGCCTGTTGATTGGATAATATACTTATTGCTAATCACCATCTATTTCGCATGGAAAATATCCACTGGTGTGAATTATCTCCTAAATTTCACGCCAAATTATTTTCATCCGGATAGACATTTTTGTACGTCTGCCATAATTGTTTTCGATATCCAGATCTGTAATATTTAAATTGTTCGCAAAACGTTCGTGCACTATATACGGGGCAGATATAAATAACAAGTTCTTTTTTTTTAATTCAGAATTCCTCGAACTCGGCTTATAAAAGGTAAAGCTAATTACGTAAAAAGATAAATCACAAAATTACAAAATATACATGAAAAATATAAAAACAACAATAAACAAACAAAAAATGTATATATAAGGGTCTTTCTTCTCTGCATTACGATAAATATTCTGAGGATAGAAGATGCAGAACCAATGGCTCTTGCATTAAAACCTTAAGTTTATCTATTTCATTCTTTGATTAAAACTTGAATAAAATAACTTCTTGTCAGGTTGGAGCATTCCCTCGAATTTGCAGGTTATGTACTGTCACTTGTCGTTCCCTGTAGACATGTACATAACCTTACCACCAGGGGCGTCTTTGGGCGACTTGTGCTGGTATTTCGCCCATACACCAAGAACAAATTCTCACATGTTCTTGCTGGCTCCTGGATATGCTTTCTCCAACTACTCGAGAAAATAAAGATGGCGGATTAACGCTTGACAAGTTCCACCATATTTGTTTTTGTCTACTCCGGCTTCAAGACGTTGTGAGTTCTCAACCAGAGTACCCGGTTCTTTTCTGTTTTCAAGGCTATTTATATCAGGGAAAGAAGGACCGCATGAACATTGTAACGGCTTAGGTGGCTTGAGTGGTTAGAGCGTCCGCTTCAGATGCGGGAGGTCGCGGGTTAGAGCCGATTCGTACCAAAGACTTGTAAACACGGAACTAGCAGCTGCCTCGCTTGGCGCTCAGTGTTAGGAATGGTCGGCCTGGTAATAATATAATGTGACTGGTTGAGACTTGATGCTATATGTCTGCAGCATGATGCCCCAGTGCTAGACATCACTATAAACTGCCACACTGCAGACATCGTAACGATATGAATGAAATTTTGTTAAGCTGTGTTGAAAATTCAACACACACACACACACACACACACACACACACACACACACACGAACATTGTTCTCGTGTCTTGTCCAAGGACACCAGTGGTCAGTACGGTCAATACCATGGTATACCCTGAATTAACTGGACCGGTGACATTCAGTTAAAATACCCGTGGACAGCTAATACAACGGACTATAACATATCTGTCTTTTTCCATGTCACTTATAGACATGTAATACAATGGATTGAGACAGCTTTATTTTTAGCCATGCAACCTAGACGTATGGACGGCTAATTCAACAGACCATGGCATGTCTGTTGTTTACCGTGCCACTCATGAACAACCAATACAACGGATTGGACAGGTCTATCATGTATCATGCCATTTTTGGACAGCTAATACAACGGACGAGGCAGGTCTGTCATTCATCATACTACTTGTGGACAGCTTATAAAATGGACTTAGAGGATCTATCATTTACCACGCCACTTGTGGAAAGCTAACACAATGGACTATATTTCACCATGCAGCTCAAGTTTGTGGACAGCCGATACAACTGACTATGGCATATCTTTTGTTTACCGTGCCATTTGTCGACATAAAATTAAACGGACTGGACAAGTCTATTATTTACCATGCCACCCGTAGACAGTTAATATAACATACTAGTCAGGTCAATCATTTATCATGCAACTTGTGGACAGCTAAGAAAATGGATTATGCCTGTCATGCAACTTGCGGACACTTAATACTGCACAGCTAATACAACGAACTGGGCAGCCCTATCATTTACCATACCACTTATAGAAAGCTAATATAATGACTTATCTTTGCCATGCGACTAAAGTTTGCAGACGGATAATACAACAGACTATGCCATATTTTGTTTACCATGTCACTTGTAGACAGCTAATTCAAGGGACTATGGCATATCTATCTTTTGCCACGCTACTTGTTGACAGATAATACAACGAAATCTGCAAGTCCATCTTTTACCATGTCACGTATGGGTAACTTATATAACGTACTGGGCATTTCTATCATTTACCATACCACTTGTAGACAGATAATATAACGGACTAGTGCAGGTCTATCTTTAATCATGTCACTTGTAGACAGCTAATACAACGGACTAGGGTGGGTCTATTGTTTACCATGTCACTTGTAGACAGCTAATACAACAGACTAGGACAAGTCTATCTTTTACCATCTCACTTGTAAACAGCTAATACAACAGACTAGGGCGGGTCTATCTTTTACCATGTCACTTGTAGACAGCTAATACAACGGACTAGGGCTGGTCTGTCTTTTACTATGCGCCATGTGGACAACTAATACTACCGACAAGCACGTTTATCTTTTACATCCACATTCAATATTCTTGTGGATAAAATTTAATCAGACTGATAGAACACCTCGCAAAGTACGCAGTTTTCATCGCTATTTGCCGAGAAGTTAGCAAGTTGTGCCAATTGCAATAAAAATAAATTAAGACCAGAGAAAAAATATTTTCCCACTCTTTAATAGGTGTAACTATATTCCATTTCGTCGATATCGATACGTTTCAAGTATATACAAGCAACTTTTGTTTTTAAATATAACTTTAAACAATAAAGATAAAATTTCACCGATCCAAATAAAAGAAAAGGACATTGGGCAGGTCAGGAAGTGTCTCCAAACTAATAGAGGAAAGCTTAGCTTTCTTATAAGTTACGAACTTTCCACGATGCTTATATTGTAATTCTGTTTATTTGGCATCGGCGAATATACTGACTCACCATCAAATAAGAGGTACAAGTGGTCGTTAGATCGTTCACCTGGTTAATATCTGTCTGATTGACGAACGCAGAAGCATTTGGTTGTCAAATCGGGTTCATTTCGATGCTTTCTGTGTAATTTCCTCCAATACTGTTGATTGGATATGTCATGAAAGTAAATATTTAAAGATTTCTTTAGTTATTGTATCTTAATCCATATTAAATGGCATATGAGTATCATTTGTCCAACATTGTAGTGATTCTATGCCAGGACGCACTCGATTAAAGTTGCTCCAGTTTTCGTTGGACTTTTCTTTTTAAGTTACAGTTATGCAAGTGGTTTTATATTTAGTGACGATGGCCATATTTGATGATCATTTGTATAAACCTTTTAGGCCTTTAATGTAGGACTCTATGTGTTAGAATTTATAAAATTCTGTCAAACAATTTTTAAAAAAATAAATGATTGTTTTTCTATTTTTAGTAACGGCAGCCATATTTTAATGGGAGATTGGTATAGTTTGCAAATAATTTTAATGCCCTTGTGGTCTCGAAGCTTTCTTTCAAATTTGGTCAAATTCTATTCGGTGTATTTTGAGTATAAGTCATTTAAAGAACATTTTATTTTATTAACGGCGGTCATGTTTGGCAGTGAATCTACATCATTTATACAAATTTGAGAAACACTTAATGTTAGAATGCTATTGGTCAAATTTTGCTAAACATTTTGTGAGAAGTCGTTCAAAACTTTCTTTTTTCTTTCTTCTTCTGGTACCGAAGGACATATTTGTTGGCTGATCGGTATCATTCGTACAGCTTTACAATACCTTCATGTTAAATGTTCCTGGCAAATTTGATAAACTTTAATTAAGTGGTTTTTGTGAAGTCGTTTAAATATTTTTATTTTATTTTTACGAACAGTCCATATTTTATAGGATATTAGTATAATCATGAAAGTCCATTAGAAAAGGATTCTTTACGTAAAATTTAGTAAAATTCTGTTGAGCGATATTTGTGAAGAAGTCTTCTAAAAGAGTTTTTTTCTGTTATTAGTAACGGCGGTCACACATGATGGCTGATTGTCTTAACTTTATAAAATTTAAATATGCTGCGCAGGGAAGGTTTCTGTTAAATTTGGTCACATTTTGTTGATTTCCATTTGTAGTAATTTTTTTAGATCATTGTCCTTCAAACAAATATGAAAGGCCTTGATGCCAGAATACTTATTGTAAAATCATATTCATATTGGTCAAGTGATTGTTGAGAAGAAATGAAATGTACGACAGTCGAAGGACCATACCTTGAACGTCGCATGGCCTCATGGGTGGGTGAGCTAAAAATGTATACCAAATCTTAATTGAGGAGCATGGTGTGAAGATTAAATCGCGTTATTTAATTTCTTAAAACGCAAAGAAAGACAAGTTCTCAAAACAGAAGAATTAATGCGGAAGCGGAAATGATGGCAGTGAATGGACTTTAAATTGCAGGAATCTGGAATGTCTGGAGAAATCCGTGGGTTTTCGATATCTGTCTTAGACACGAGAGTTCTTGAACTGAAATACAAGACTAAACAAAGACGTATACACTTCTAACTATTGAAGGTATAATTATAGCAAACCAAAGATAACGATCGAAAAATATTTGAAATGGTGGAGGATAGTTTTCTGCCAACTGCTAGAATATGAATCAATTATTTTTAACCAAATTCTTGTTACCGTTTCTTCCTGTTTTCTACTATCTCAGTTCTATTATCCTATTCTTGTTAACTTGGGAATTACATTTCATGATACATGAAAACATTTTTAAAAAAAACAGTGATTGCAAATTACAACATCATCCACAAATAGGCATCTCCACTTAGCCATCAATTGATGTTTTCCAGTATATTAATATAAACGTTATTCTTAGAATGTTAATTAAGCGGAATAGAGACAGCATACAACTGATTTATAAAACCGACCGACTGTATGTCCAGTTTGTAAGTTCTTGAGACCATTTTTGTTTCAATTTCAGTATTCGTGGAAGAAAGATAACCTGCTTCAGATCAAAAGACTTTATCTTCTTCTGCAGAAAATATTTGTGAACGCGAACGCGTGCTATTCATTTATAGATTGCAAACGAGTCTATCTCGTACAGTGAACAGTAGGACAAACATTTAATCGTTTTGCATCTTTACGTAGCTTTTAATGGAAAATTTTCTCGAATTTCTCTTAGTGAAGGCAACTATTTTGACTGATATTCTCAAGAGTCTATTCGATTCTAATGGAACCTAATATTTCAGGACATTAAGAGTTTGAAACGCACAAATTAATACATACATACATACATACATACATACATACATATATATATATATATATATATATATATATATATATATATATATATATATATATATATATATATATATACACACACACATGCACACACAAACATACGTACATACGTACGTACACACACACAGTTATGCTGTTTCGTTCCAAGTCGAACGTAAGAGCGTGAGTCATATGGTGTATGAAATTTTCACGGCCTCGATATTTTACTGTGCTATTTCAAATGCATTCTTTCCTCCTGCTCTGAACAAATCACGTATGTATTTTTGTGTTTGCATTTTACACGGTACTTGATCACAAGTATTTAACACTTAGTTGAATGGAATGAGAACTCTATTACACGAAGATTCATATTTACTCCCCCTTCAGCACCTCGTATATTATCACTGGTTGATCACCTCTGCCAGCGCCGTAATGGGAAAACTGGAACTGATTGCTCCCTTGGAAAACGAGTGCAATTTTCACTTCCTTAAATATAATTTCCGTTGGCATGCGACTTCACGTTTCAATTATAATGTAATGTTTATCATTTTCGTAACAAATCCAATAGCATGGATGACTGATCGCTAAAATTGGAATCTTGTTCTTCTATTAGCAGTCTCTAATCGTCCAGTTCTGCCAGACTTTCTTAAGATGTCGTTAGAACCATAAATTCGTTTTTTGTTCTTTTCTCAGCTCGTAAGCCAAGATTCTGCTTCACTCATGTGTTATTTGCTTTCTGTTTAAATGTGCATTTTATTTTACGAACGTCCCAAAAGCACAGAAAAATGTGCAAATGAATGCTGCTATAGGCAGTTACGCATAATTTTTTTTTCTCTTGTTCTTTTTGGAGTTTGTAAGAAGGAGACATTGATAGTAGTTTTAAGCCAAGTTAATATCCCACTTTTATGGACTGTCATCGGTACATTTTGTTTCAGACTTGTGCCCTAGTGCATCAGTTTCTTTTTACAACCATGATTTTGGTTTAAAAAAGATAATTTCAAAGAATTCTGAAGAAAAAAATCACGTTTTTTTTATATTATTAACGTTTCGAATTTTATATAATATTCAGTGAAAATCAGATATGTGGGTTACACATCATCACCGAATCCTAATAGGGTCTTGGACGGTTGATGGCTTTCTTGCTCAGATTTAGCCAAGTTAGATAATATGAATCAGATACCGCTCTGCTGAACGATACCATACATCAATGGAATTCGCGGGAAAGAAGCCGTTTTCCCACTAGCAAGATAAGCGGAGCAAAATGATATCAAGAAATTTGAACAACCGTAATCATTTATTTTAAACATTATCAGCAGCATTCTTTATAGTTTAAGCGAATTAGATAACCAGACTTGCAATGTTTTCCTTCGTGAGTGACTGACACTGAAAGAGGTTGTATTGGCACTAGGCACGGTTAGAATAGTTTTTTTTTTGGTAATGGCGTGCGCAAGAGGAACTCTGGATTAAGTCGGCTTACCAACATACGAAGTCAAAAGGCATTTTTAAAAATATAAGAACAGCTGTGTCGCTTCGAGTGATAGCATACATCCATTCATGAAATAAAATCTCAGAAGATAGGGTAAGTAATATTTTTTCCCATTCTTTAATTGATTGATGCTTTACTTTTTGACAAGAAACAGACACACACACACACACACACACACACAGACACACACAGACACACACACACATATAATGGTTCGCTGCTTAATCCAAAATTTGTAGTATGCTAAAGACCAAATTTCGCTAGGAAAAGGTATATACAACAGTGCTTAACTCATTCATAAATCTACCATCAGTATTTAAAATGAAATATACCAATATCTATATACGTCAAATGTTGATGTTGCTTTTGCTGACAGAACAATATTTTTCGACGTTCGACTGCTGATATTGTTTCGAAAATCGTTTGCGAAAGTACTAGTGATGTATTGTAAATGACTGCTAACAAACGTATACGAGTTTTGATAAGGTATACACTCTATGGGCTACCCCATGCAGACTCGAGGATGTATAATAGGCATGATGCGCTCTCCAATGCGTCATAGAGGCGACTGAGTCAGAAGCTGCAGTGGCTCAGTGGTTATCGTGCTGGACTTACGAAAGAATGGGTGCGGGTTCGAATCCTACGGAGCGACCAGCTCGGGTCTGCTACCATGGAGTTTTCTTGTGTAAGTTGTTTATTCCAATTGCCTCGGCAATGAATAACTCACTTGATATACTGTGCCATAAATCAATAAACAAAACGAAACTCTCTGCGTATTATATACTGGTAATAATTTTCAAATTAAAATTTTCTGTCTTCATGGGACAGAAGTATGTGTTTCTGTTTAAGTATACTAATTAGTATGAAGTCATCGGAATAAATCTTGTAAAATGTTACAAAAAGATTTTTTAAAATACGATGGCATATTGAAAATACGAAAAGGAAATATTGGACTTCAAGGTCAATGTCCCATCTCCGCTTTTAAACGATTAAAATGTAGTAATTTGCGATAATGATATCTTGTTGATCTGTTGAACAGAGACAAGTGATATAATCACATTATCAGTTTTAAAGTACATTGTTTAAAAAATGTTATATTACATCTGTGCAGAATATAATTTGACTGGTGCTCAATGCTCCTGGCTGTCACCTGTCCTTCTCTACAGCATAATCTAAGAGGAAACTATCAGTAGTCTCACAAAATTAATTGTACATGATCCACTGGAAAATTCAAATACATTTTACAATTAAAAATAATTATTGTTCTTTGGGAAATTATTATATGTGTATTATGTCTGATTCTGCAGCTTGCTTAGTTCGTGATTGCATCGAAATATTCAACTTTGTAACCGTTATTATGTTTATCTGTTCGTAGACCACTGGGCGTTGCAAATTTTCAGTTCAGAATGCGGTTTCTATTTGTGTGGAAATTTCCGTAATACATTTACAGTTGACAGTCTTTTTAGATACTGTAACTATCTTTTCCAACATTTGGCAAACAAATTCAGAAGAATGACGTTTCTGGACCATCCATCCATCCATCATTTAGCAAACAAATTCAGAAGAATGGCGTTTCTAGAACACTACCTACCTACCTACGAACGTACTTACGTATGTATGTATGTATGTATCTGTCTGTCTGTCTTTCTGCTTGTCTGTAGCAGAATTGAGAAATGAAGCCTATGGTCCTAATTCAATAAGTTACATGTTTCAAGCGCATCCGTACGTGCTAGATGAGACATCGGGCAATGAACTTCCTTTGAGCAATAAGGTAATTCTTTCCGACATGCTCTGAGAGGCGTTCATGTTGCTGATTATAACTGCATACGTCGGGATGCGTCGAGAGCCTTCGTTTTGGCAATAAGCTCCTAAACTTTAAAAACAAATATAGAAGGTAGCTTTTACCTGCATAGGTGGTGACGTTTCTGCACAGTAGATCGACATGCAACGTTCCGATCTTACCAACGGCACGCAGTTTTAACATCATGTCCACCAATTATGCCAATGGATGTTTGAGGAAACGTCTTCTTGCCCCCCAACTGGGACTTGAACTTGGTATTAGCGTCCATTGAGCTACCACCACCTGTTGTACAAGTGGACTGCAACTTTCTTCTGGGTGAGGTCATGTCGTTTTATTATCTGAGTATATTCGTTGCTATGGGAATTGTATGATAGGCAGCATGGCACATTTCCAGGAGAGGTCACACTGCAACAGGAAGTAGGCTGAATCTGTCTCTGAGTTACTGAGAGTTATACCACTAAGTGGTAAGTTTTCTATTTGCTCCTGGTGGCATTTTGATGTCAGAGATCCTCCAATCCGTCAGTACAGATTAGAAATATCTGGTTAGGCAAAGAATTCAAAATTTCTCAAGAGTCAAGCATTAATTCAAAATAAATGAAGCTAATTCTCGGTAGAGAATTAATTTCCCATAAAAATTCTACAATTATGCATATTTATTTCTTGGTGGAAAAATTGACACGACCTCAAATACAAACCACATAAAGTGGTGTATGTATGTATGTATGTATGCATGTATGTATGTATAACGGTTTAATGGCACAACAGCTCTATCCTGGCTATATAGTGCCAATTAAGTGTCTGCATCCACCCAAAAGAGATATGGAGCAAAGAAAAAGTTACACTGGTGTAGAAATCCTTAAAATATAGTGATTTTAAACACACACACACACAGATATATATATATATATATATATATATATATATATATATATATATATATATATATATATATATATATATATTGTTACGAGTCTTTGCTCTTAAAATAAGTAACAGAAAAGAGTGAAGACAACAAGCTTTGTAAAACTTAGCAAACAATTTATTTCCCTAGACTTCAAAGTAAAAGCAACAGAACTTACGGTATTGCGAATTAAATCCAAATTGTTATCCAAGAATTAGAAAACACAAGTCCTATCAATGAAAAGTTCTAAGTGAATCACATTTCAAATCCCGATGAAAATCCAAGATGGAAGGCGATAACGTATGCCATATACTGATGTGTCAACAGTGTCTTGTTGAAACATCGAAAATATTACTCCAGGTTTTGAATTCCGTATAAATTCCGGTAAATGTCTTTGTCCAAGAATTAATTTACAGCACTTTTGTATTTCCAGGGAAAACAATGACTTGAATTCAATAAGTTGAAGAAAATAAAATTTCAGCCCCAAACTGGACACAACATAAAACAACTTGACGTCTCAAGTGTTAAGGCACGACTGATATGATTCTTATCATAACAGTTGTAAGACTAACTAAATGCAAAACAGATTCCCGAATGAGGGTCAAGAGGTCATTCTTCTGGAGAAAAACAGAAGTTTGTTTACGAATTAACACGTGCCTCACGTCACGTAGTTCAGGTTTGATCTTGACTCAACTGAATGATTATTTACTATGAGAAAGAATTATAATTTTTTTTAAAAGTTGTTTACCAGAACTGTCAGTGATTTTAAGGTTATCAACTAGATACAATGTTTCTATTATTAAGTATTTAGATCAATGAAATAAAAAAAAAATATAAAAATCGATCAGAACTGAACTTAATTTTTAAAAAAAAACAAGTCCAGTAAACACTATTACATTACAATAACATGTAATGAATAAAAAATAAACAAATAATTAAATTTAATATACATAACAACATGTGTATATATATATATATATATATATATATATATATATATATATATATATATATATATATATACCACCTTGTCGGTCAATTCTGCGCGTCGGGTAATTCTGCGCAACGATGCGTCATTTCTTTAAACATTGGATTATTTTGGGTAAAAATTCATTTTGTTTCAAGAAAGAAAGATCGTACTGTAATTAAAAAAAAGTGATATGTATAAAGTGCACAAAAATATCTCACATTTCGACTCGAAATGCATGTGAAAATGTGATTTCTAAATGGCAACGTGAATACCCACTCCTTGACCTTCTTGAACCTCTAGCCAAAACTATTCTATTTACTATGTGTCTTTTAGAATCATGCAAATAAATACATAATATAAAAGATGGAAATTTATACGTTACAGATAGTCTGCATCTTAATCTAAGTTTCCAATTTTGCAAGAAAATTGTCCCACACATACAAAATCGTCTGGTACCCAACGTGTCAACTTGCCGCTAGAGCGGGATTCTCAAGAATATTCCCCGGCGTATAGCCTGTTTCTAAATTCTTTTGTAATTTTTTGCCCATAAACAAGACGTTTTAAACACATTACATCCTATTCATTGTTGTTTTTCTTCCACATAATAGCTTATTGTTTTAAATAAAATGTTGAACTTTACTAATTTTGTTTTACAAAATCGGTTTAGTTGACTTAATATCCTATGTCATTTATTGGCATTGCTACGTTGAATTTTGTAAAACTAGCTATAAACCTGACCTAATTACTTGACTGAACTGCTGACAGAAACAGTCCAAAGTAATGTATTTCATTTATATAGCCTGATGGATAAACATTACATCTTTTCAATGCTGGGCGCAGAATAGACCGCCACATCGCGAGTCAAGAAAACACGGGGTTGGTATCCAGTGTTTACAACATTAATATTATTTTGAACAGAATATTCTGGTGACAATTGCCTCTTTTCAAATGGTAAGCATTCCAGTAATTTATTTTCGTCAATCGGTCGAATTCGGTATGCGTTTTGCTTCACTATTGGTGACGGAAACCTTAGGTGCGCAGAAATGCCCGACAGCATTGTATATATATATGACACATCACAGGGTACAAAATAAGTTTATTTCGATTAGTCGCCTCTAACGACATTTGCTAGGGCGCATGAAGCTCTTCTACATCCCCGAACCAGCAAAGGAAAGAAACTGGGAAATGGGAATAACATCACCCGCTAAAATAAAAGAATGCTAATCTATAATAATCTGGGCAGATTATAAACGTTAATGTCAATCTATGATAATGAAGGTAATTTATATCATTTAATGTTAATCTATGATAATCAGCGCAGTTTGTAACATTTAATGGATACATTTGGAGGCACCGTCTCCCAAGGCATTCTTAAAATTCTTATGTATGAAAGCAGGACATGCTATTTTATTCTTTGTATGAAAGAGAAGTAAGGACATACTGTTTAAAAAAGTTTGTATGAAAGTCATATTAGTGAAGTCAGGGCATACAGTTTTACTCGTGGTATGAAAGTTATATTTGTGACGTCAGGATATACTGTTTTACTCATGGTATGAAAGTCATATTTGTAAAGTCATGGCATATATTTTGCTCTTGGCATGAAAGCCATATTTGTGAAGTCAGGACATACTGTTTTACTCATGGTATTAAAGTCATATTTGTAAAGTCAGGAGATCTTATTTTACTCTTGTTTAACTCTTCGTATTAAAGTCGTATTTGTGAAGTCAGCGCATACTGTTTAACTCTTGGTGTGAAGGTCATGTCATATTGTTAATCTTTTGTTTCTAATAACCTTTTGTATCTACTTGATAGCTTTGAGCACTCTTTTTGCAGCCAAATGTATTTTGAAGTTGTATTTTGTGTTGTTTTTATTTAATTACACAGGAAAATTGTATATTTAGGAATAAGATACAACTGCATGTTATATTTTCATATAGAGACCTTTTCCTCAACAATAATACTTGGTGTATCATATTAAACTTTGGCATTGTTAATTGTTTCAAAGTAGAGCATTAGACCCCTCCTAGCTACCTAAAACAGACCATGAAACCAAGCATTTCTGTGACCTTTATACTTGTATAAATTGGCTGACAATTAGCTAATTTGTAAGACTTTGCGAGATCTTTTAGTCGCAGTTACTGTTTGCCCAAGCTTGAAAGTGCGTTAAGATTCCGCATAGGAACATATTCAGATGATTCACATACTGGAAGTGTTGTGTCCGTTTACATCTTTCCTCGAAAGTTAAATCAATCCAACCATCCTTCCCAGTGTCTCGTAAATGTCAGTCTTCTAGATGTCTCTGTCATAATACATGTACATCAGGCAATGATAAAACCAATGAATGATGATATTAAGTGCTTACGCCATTCTGTGGACCGAATGAAATGAACACGATGAAATGTATTTTTAGGGCATTTATCTTCAGCAATGGGGAATAAATAGGTGAGTTGGAAAAACGTAATTGTTAGCATTCCTGGCCGCTGGGCCATGGCAGCTTATGATAAGGTCCTGCTTCACTCCTGCCCCGTCGTCCGCATGCGTCAGGCATCGTGAGTACATCAATAAACAATGCTTATTTCTTATCACATTTGTATTTTAAAAAATACAAACTTAAAATGCGTTTATACCCTAAAAATCTTGGAGGAGTTCGGCAATGAGCAGGATACATGCATGTTAAGGAGGTGTTCTTGCACCTGCTTAGCTAACCATTTTATTAATCTGAAGGTCATATTTCTGATCTGATTTTGGAATATGTGCTTTTACCATTACGATCTCAGTCCGTTTAATAATGAGAGAGATCCACTCAATGGTCTTGCATCTGACTTTCTGAGCTTGTTACCACACTGGAAGCCATATCTGATTTTGATCAAACTTGGAACATAGGCTTCTGTCATAAGAATATTGCACAGATTTAATAATGAGCGAGATCGATAAATATTAACGAGGTGACTTGCAACTTATTAACCGGGACCCTTACCACACTTAAAACCATATTTTTTATTTGTGACGTTTCCTGTCACGAAGATTTTGGATTGCCTCACAAATGAACAAAAAACTGTGTATCATCTTTAGACAGAATTGTTGCTCACGATATAGTAAAATAGGCAATTTCAACATGATCTAATGTTTGGGAGAAAATTTACTTAAGATATATTAGAAGCCTGGTTCGTGAAACGATTAGTTATGTAATACACGTGAGCGATATTAGGCTTTCTCGTTCCACTTGTTTAACAATATTCTCATAGGTTTGTAAAGAATTTTTACAGATTTTACAGAAAAGTAGGTCAGAGAAAGTAGCTGTAGTGGCTATTTTTGTGACCCAAAATTGCTTGTATCATTTTCGAATTGCGTCTGTACGCGAACTGTACACATAAGCCGTGCGTAATAATAATAGACTATGTCAAACATCTTGATAAGTGACGAAACGGTTCAAGGGACGCTTTGAAAGTCACGGGTATACCGAGATCGCCTCGTTGCAAATAGTCACTATTGATTTTTGGAAAATAGTCCAAGTTTCTTCGGTATCAGAAATGATGTCATCAAAAAGTAGGGCAGAAGCAGATCCATCGTATCGCAGAAATTGAAAATATAACTGTGGTTAGAAGAGGGACTTGTTCGTTTGTAAAAAAGAACTTTGGTTACAAGAAGGACTTGTTCGTTTTGTAAAATATAATATGGTTAGAAGAGGACTTGTTCGTTTGTAGCATTTTAGTTAGAATATAAGATGATTCAATTAAAGTAAAAAGATATGTTTTCTTAATACCAAGCAAACACCAAACAGGAATGCATATTTTACTTATAGAATACGGTTGTGATTAAATTCACACATTTCATTCGTGAATAATTTTTAAAATCACAAACGACAGCAAAATAAGTCAGTCCGAATTTTTTTATTGGATTAAAAAAAACAAAAGAACACGATTTGCCTTGCCGTTAACACTCTTAGACTGGTCACTGTCGTTGTTTTTTGCATTGCACCAGACTAAGGCATTCTTCACTCGGCGATAGGGCTAAAGGAGACAACCTGTTGTTGCTGTATGTACAAAGATGCGTATTATTATTTTATAGTCGAATTCTTGGAAACTATATCTGAGCATGCAAGTTTTGTAATATAAATCAAGATACCAAATTATTTATATCAAATCTTTATCCAACCATAAACAAGAAAAGATATCGCATTCATTTCCCATAATTCAGTACTAGACTCCTCGATAACGTTTTGGGAAATCGTCCATTACTTCTATATTAAAAGAAGGTTATAAAAAATGTGATTTTTTTTTTATTTAACCGAGAAAGGATATCTAATTGTAGATAAAGGGCGTTTAAAGAACAACAAGACTGACCCCTCCCCCCGGATCCATTTCATGCGCCTAAGACTTGTATAACCTTTGTTTAATGAGACAATTTGTTTATTAGAATATTGTGTACCACAGTGTTATACTGACTCAGCCATACATATCATAATCTTGTTTATCTAAATGATATGTGATTGCTACGCCTACTTTTCACCATTAATACTAATATTCAGCGTCATTTTTCAACATAAAATATAGTTTAGACACCAAAGAATTGAAGTTTGATATATATAAAAACCCGAAAAAAGAAAGAAGAACGCCCCACCCGCTATTTTATTTTTTAATTAAAAAATATCTGGACCTGAATAAGGTTTACTTTATCTAAGTCTCTCGAGAACATACGCCAACTGTTGTGTTAAGTTCTTTCAAAGTACAGTATCATTACGGAGCTAGAACAGTTAAATACTGGAGCAAAATCTCATATGAAAAAAATTATTAAATGGTTCTGACGGCGAATGGGAACACGCCTAAATAAAATTATTAGATCTAAGTATTTTAGGAGCTCCAGTACAAAAAAGAGGATCTGTTACGCGTTCTGTGGCACCTGTTCGAGAAACGATAGACTTATATTTTGAGAGCCTGACTTTCGGATCTATTTATATTTTTGGAGTCCCACAGGTATCGGTCGTACTATAATCAAATAAGTTAATCCACACTATTGACCCGTTTTTATATTTATTTGGCTTCAATTGGTGCTATGTTTATAAATCTGCGATTTGATCTAATATATCCATCATTAAGTCTTTGTAATATATCTACCCATTTTCTGGTTTGAATTTTAGTAAAATACTTCTACATTCTAGTCTTACGGCTTCGATTAAATCTTTGCAGTGCTGAGGTCTGTTTGAGCAAGTGGAAAAGTATTCGAAATTTACTTTCTCCGAAACATTCGTTGTCCTTTTGTTTCTATCCTTCATCGATATGTAGCGTTAGTCTAACGCTATTGTTATATTTACGTTTTTAGTTCAGGCATATTTTGAGGAGGCATACATCACTGTCAAATTATGCGAATTAAGGATTTGATATGCTTGTATATCAACCATGTCTGTCTGGAGTCGATCATTTACGTTCGTAACAAACTCTTTTATATTTGAAACTTTTTTTGGCCGTACTTTTGCACTGTGAAAATTGATTTCTTTATCAACTAATCGATGTCCTATCCATATTAACGTGCTTATACAGCATATTAATATTTGTGAAGGACACTGGACTTTAAAGATCGTATTATAAATCACTTACATTCTGGTTAGGTTAGTGTATGTCACTTAAGTACTGTCTTTGGTTAGTGTGTGTCTTTTATCATAATTATTATTAATTACGTAAGTGTTATGGCCGTATCAATGTAATTTGCAGTCTTGCATTGTGTGTTTAAATATAGTAATAATATATGTCTTACATTGTGTGTTTAAATATAGTAATAATATATGTCTTACATTGTGTGTTTAATTATAGTAATAATATATGTCTTACATTGTGTGTTTAAATATAGTAATAATATATGTCTTACATTGTGTGGTTAATTATAGTAATAATATCTTTCTAACATTGTGTGGTTAATTATAGTAATAAGATCTGTCTTACATTGTGTGTTTAATTATAGTAATAATATCTGTCTAACATTGTGTGGTTAATTATAGTAATACGATCTGTCTAACATTGTGTGGTTAATTATAGTAATAAGATCTGTCTTACATTGTGTGTTTAATTATAGTAATAAGATCTGTCTAACATTGTGTGGTTAATTATAGTAATACGATCTGTCTAACATTGTATGGTTAATTATAGTAATAAGATCTGTCTTACATTGTGTGGTTAGTTATGGCAATAATATATGTCTTACATTGTGTGGTTAATTATAGTAATAAAATCTGTCTTACATTGTGTGGTTAAGTATAGTAATTATATATGTCCGTATACAGGCCCAATATTCCGAATGTTTAATTCCCATTGTCCGTATATCGCCCCAGGGTATGCGGAAAAACCATGTCCGTATAGTGCTGCCGCGTGTTCTGTAATGTATTTTCCCCTTGTCCGTATATCGCCCCTATATACTACTAACCACGTACATTGAGAATATATACTTCGTTTTCTATTGTCAGTACGAGTTATAATACCCTCTAAAATATTTTACGAGAAGATTCAAATTTGCTACATCTTCTTCTTAAACTTCAAAAGGATTAGCTTTTTCAATTTTTATTTTAGAAATTCTTGTAAGTAGTCCTGAAGAATTACGTGCGTGTATGTGCTCGAAATCTACTACATCAAACTTAGGTATTGCAGGGCGTGTTTTATTAGCGTTGGCAGCTTCGTATTTGAACTGTAGTGTTTGGGTTCTGTATATTTCGTATATACCGTCAAATCGGCATTGTCAGATCTTTGTATATCTCTTGGAGATGCCTTGCCTTTGTCTGCGACACCATATGGACCCTGTTGTTGGTTAACAGCGCTATAATTCGATCTTTCTTCTTGGTAGATGTAGTATGTATTACGCCGAGTTTGTATCTGATAAGTGCTAGACGCAAACCAATATCGAGAAAGTGGACAACATACACGGGGATTTCCCGGTCGTCTGTTCATTCTCCATCGCTTGTGCACAGCTGCAAAACCAAAAGGGTGCCGGATGTGCCCTGGAATATTGTCTCTGCATATTTTTGACAGCTGTATTCCTCTTCTTCGATAACGACAATCTTGTAGCAATTTGTGTTTGGTGGCTCTTCAACTTTTTGCACCAGCACTTCCGTAATATGGTCCAAACGTTTCATAGATGCACTACATTTGTGTCTGTAGTGAAGTTTCAAGCAGAGTTTGGAACCAATATTGAGGTTGTTAGATAACCTAATTTAGTTGATATCAAACAATAGAGCATTAAAGAGAGAACATGTTACAGAAATGACAGTCCTGTCTCTCACGCCGCATCTGGCCTAGACATCACCAAAACACATACTAGCAGTTCCATTATAGACACAGTAACAAACACTTCTTTCAAGTCTGGCAGTTAGTTGAGAGAATCGAAATGTACTTTGACAGAAACTAATGCGAAATAAGACTGATAGTTGAAGGATGTGACAATTTCCTTCTGCGTTGATCCTGCACTACTTTTGTTCGCGCATGAATACCATGTATTGCTGTTGTGTTCGATTTTAATGGTAATAATTGAAAATATGGAAGGCATCGATCGAGCTTGTTTAAATGTCTACACTTTGGACAGACTCCGCAGTAATGGTCGGGCCGATTTTAATTTGCTTCACAGAGACTTGAAAGGCAACTCTTTACAAATTCATAAATATTCAGACATTAACGCATTTCATCCTTTTCTTCAAGTGTATGCTGACATCAAGTTCTGTAATCCATACCTGACATTATTAACTTCCCCACAATATAAACACATATATAATAACCATAAGTATAGTTCTCATACCCAACAAGGTAAACCCTTGCCCTACTACCTGATTTAATTTTTGTCACTGTGAAAATGTGATCGATTTTCATTTCCTTTTCGCTATTTTCTAATGAATATTCAAATCTATAACTTGCCGCAGCGTATTCGATTATAGTCATGTGACGGTTTCTCCAACAATAAAACGGAAAGCAAAGTATGCACAATGAAAGAGAACATGGAGCGATCCTATCAGCATGCATAGGGTTTCACGAATCATTTAAATACCAGCTCGACCCGATTCGACAGTCATTTGATTTGCTATCTCAAACTACAGTATGAGCTATATAATCATATGTTAGAGAGGAATCACCAGTAAATAGCTTTCACATGAAAGTAAACTTGGTGTCCAGCCATTGAACAACACCATTTCTGTCAGAAAGTCTCTTTCTGTCAGGTAAGCACTCTTCCGTTATATCGTTCGTTGAGGTTATAAACCGTGGGTTCTGTTTAAGAATAAAATGTTTCTTTTGACTACGTCAAATTATAGGTTCAGCTCCAGAAAGATGCGGATAATGGCCCGTGGAATAAGTTGAGGGTTCAACAAAAAATTATTTATTTTGACTAATTATTCTTCGGTCTGTGATCCCGGTGGACAACTAAATCTATTAAGAGGTGAACAGTTGTAACTTTTACTATGAGAGACTATTATGCATATGTGGACACGTTTTACATTAAGTCTGAATTAAAGAAAACAAGTTCATACAAAACACTAAATATATAAAAAAAATCACACTATGTTTCTATTGCATATAAACTGAGTAAACGGGAGGATGAGTCAGATTTATTGATCCACTCCACTTAATTTTACAAAACCTCAATGTATAGTATTATTTTTTTTAAAATTTGATTTAAAACGTTCGGAATAGTATGTATTGGTTTCTGCACACTAAATTCATGTTTACATGCAATTACATTGAAATACATTTGATGTACATCAGACGCGTTACTTTTTAAGGGATTTTATTCTTATTCTTCTATTCATTGTTGTTATTGTTATTCCTATGGCATTGCCTTGGACTAGAACTCTGCAGCGTGTATTTGATACAAAGAGAAAGAAACAAGTAAAGTGTACATAATATCTTCTTTTTTTCCTTCCAGCAAAAGGAAACACTGGTATTGTTAGACGTTGGTTGTTAGGCACTGGTTCATGTAGTTTTGTGCCTGTTACTTTATTTATGAAGCTTTCAAAACAGTTATTTGTGTGATTCAAGGAGGGCAATTCCCCATTAACATTTCGTTTCCTTGTGTGATTCAAGGAGGGCAATTCCCCATTAACATTTCGTTTCCTAGAAGTCTTTGTATAACGTCGGCTTCTGTCGATACTATATTGCTTAGACTAATTAATCTCGTGGTTAAAACCTTTTAACGTAATAATGTATTTTATACAATAATTAAGAATGGAGAAACATTATTCGATGCAACATTTTGACTGCCGATGTCAGTATGTGTTATTATAAGTATGAATTACTTCAACCGGACTCTTACCACTACTGTGACAATGCTATTGATACCCGTATTGACGTTATTGCTGATACTGGTTCATCTGTTTTTATTATTATTATTATTATTATTATTATTACTAGTAGTAGGAGTAGTAGTTGTAGTATTACTACATTTATTACTATTTTCAGCGCCACCATTATTAGTATAACTACTTTTACTACTACTAATATTATTACTAACGCTACTAGGGGCCCGGACTGGCCGAGTGGTCTAAAGCGCTCTTCGTTACGGATCACTGCATCTCACCTCTGTCTGCGGCGGTTCGAGTCTACGATTCAGCCAATGTGGGTATGTGAGAAAGCTTGCCAGTAGCTTCTCGTGGGTCGGTGGTTCTTTCCGGTGTTTTCCCGGGTCCTTCCTCCACCATTAATACTGGCCGCCATATATAGCCTATCGCGTGCTGAAAAATGGCGTTAAACCTCACAACAACGACAACAACAACTACCGCTACTGACACCACTGCTCACCGTCATATCACCATGACTGCTACTAATACTACTAATACTATTTTCCTGACTACCACCAACACCACAACCACCACCACCACCACTAGTATCGATACTAATAATAGTACCACCACCACTACTATTGTCGTTATTGTCTGATTTATTCTCTGATGCTGCTACTACTACGGGCAGTACCAACACCACCACTAATAACATAAAGCATTTAAAATGAAAGAAATTTTCCTCCATGAATTAGTTTTCGTCTTTTCGTGATATTTACTTATTACTGTTCTACTACAGTGTGTGGAAACGTAGGACATGCATACATCAATCGTTCTAATCCAGCGCCCGTGTCTTTCCACGTACCCTCTTATGTCAACTACCCTAGTAACAGCCATGTTTAAATAAAGTTGTACAAACCTTAGCAAAAGCTAGGTTTAAACAAAGTTGTACACACATTAGGAAAAGCTAGGTTTAGACAAAGTTGTACAAATCTTAGTAAAAGCTAGGTTTAAACAGAGTTGTACACACATTAGTAAAAACTAGGTTTAAAAAAAGTTGTACACACCTTAGTAAAAGCTAGGTTTAAACAAAGTTGTACACGCATTAGTAAAAGCTAGGTTTCAACAAAGCTGTACACACCTTAGTAAGAGCTAGGTTCAAACAAAGTTGTACAAACCTTAGTAAAAGCTAGGTTTAGACAAAGTTGTACACACATTAGTAAAAGCTAGGTTTCAAAACAAATGTACACACATTAGTAAATGCTATGTTTAAACAAAGTTGTACACACGTTAGTAAAAGCTAGGTTTAGACAAAGTTGTACACACATTAGTAAAAGCTAGGTTTAAACAAAGTTGTACACACGTTAGTAAAAGTTCGGTTTAGACAAAGTTGTACGCACCTTAGTAAAAGCTAGGTTTAGACAAAGTTGTACACACATTAGCAAAAGCTAGGTTTAAACAAAGTTGTACAAACCTTAGTAAAAGCTATGTTTAAACAAAGTTGTACCAACTTTAGTAAAAGCTATGTTTAAACAAAGTTGTACAAACCTTAGTAAAAGCTACGTTTAGACAAAGTTGTACAAACCTTAGTAAAAGCTAGGTTTAGACAAAGTTGTACACACATTAGTAAAAGATAGGTTACAACAAATTTGTACACAAATTAGTAAAAGCTAGGTTTAAACAAAGTTGTACACACCATAGCAAAAGCTGGGTTTAAACAAAGTTGTACACACTATAGTAAAAGCTAGATTTAAACAGAGTTGTACACACGTTAGAAAAAGCTAGGTTTAGACAAAGTCGTACGCACATTAATAAAAGCTAGGTTTAAACAAAGTTGTAAAAACCGTAGTAAAAGCTAGGTTTAGACAAAGTTGTACACGTTAGCAAAGCTAGTTTAGACAAAGTTGTACACACATTAGTAAAAGCTAGGTTTAAACAACGTTGTACACACATTAGTAAAAGCTAGGTTTAGACAACGTTGTACACACCTTAGGAAAAGCTACGTTTAAACAAAGTTGTACACACCTTAGTAAAAGCTAGGTTTAAACAAAGTTGTACACGTTAGCAAAAGCTAGTTTAGAGAAAGTTGTACACACATTAGTAAAAGCTAGGTTTAGACAACGTTGTACACACCTTAGTAAAAACTACGTTTAAACAAAGTTGTACACGTAAGCAAAAGCTAGTTTAGACAAAGTTGTCCATACATTAGAAAAAGCTAGGTTTAGACAACATTGTACACACATTAGTAAAAGCTAGGTTTCAACAAAGTTGTACAAACCTTAGTAAAAGCTAGGTTTAAACAAAGTTGTACACGTTAGCAAAAGCTAGTTTAGAGAAAGTTGTACACACATTAGTAAAAGCTAGGTTTAGACAATGTTGTACACACCTTAGTAAAAACTACGTTTAAACAAAGTTGTACACGTAAGCAAAAGCTAGTTTAGACAAAGTTGTCCATACATTAGAAAAAGCTAGGTTTAGACAACATTGTACACACATTAGTAAAAGCTAGGTTTCAACAAAGTTGTACAAACCTTAGTAAAAGCTAGGTTTAAACAAAGTTGTATACACCTTAGTAAAAGCTAGGTTTAAATAAAGTTGTACAAACCTTAGTAGAAACTAGGTTTAAACAAAGTTGTACACACATTAGTAAAAGCTAGGTTTAGACAAAAACGTTTTACACACATTAGTAAAAGCTAGGTTTAGAGAAAGGTGTACATACATTAGTAAAAACAAGGATTAAACAAAGTTGTACAAACCTTAGTAAAAGCTAGATTTTAACAAAGTTGTACAAACCTTAGTAAAAGCTAAGTGTAAACAAAGTTGTACATATATTAGTAAAAGCTAAGTTTCACTAACGTTGCACACACCCTAGAAAAAGCTAAGTTTAAATAAAGTTGTACACACCTTAGTAAAAGCTATGTTTAAATAAAGTTGTACACACCCGGCCGTAGGTTAAAGAGGATAACATATAAAAGTTAGTTTGGACAGAAACCAACTCTAGATTTCGGCGACATCTGTCTAAGACTAAATGTATGAGTGCTTGTGTGTGCGCATGTGTGTGCGTGTTCATTTAGGTTAACCATATCCATTATAAATGTACCTTACAAGGATGTAAGCCGTCGAAAAATTCTGCCAATACAATTAATACGAAACATTTCACTTTTTGGCACATCGATGGCATGCACAAAGCTCTTTGTCCAAATGACAGTAATAGCCTAACAGTCATATATGCCTCAAAATGAAATTCAAAAGACACTTGCAGTATTCTGACCTAAATTCCAACTACTCCTACATGTCCAATCACAGGTAAAGAAGAATTTCTTTAGACTTCATTGTCCTGATATAATATAATAAAACAAATGCAATTAAGAATGTCTTTGAATGAGTTCACAAAATTCTAAAGTAATATATCAATCCCAAATATAATTAGCACTTTGGTAATTTCAGTAATAAAATAATTCTTATTGAATTAAATCAGATTTAAAAACACAGCTGTAAAATTTCATCACAAGTGTATTCCCACAGATTAATCTAAACACCTTTTCAGGTCAAGAATACCTTCTATAGGTAAAGAAAACACTTTTCCAACAGCCACTGGTCCAGAAACTAAGTCTGATGCCAAATTGACACAATGTAGAGAAACATTAATAAAGCCATGTCATACTCCCAGAATATGATCACTTTCTCTGGATGAAGATTTCTCAAAGGCAAACTACCTGATAACAAACGACTCAGAGAACCTCATGCGTTCCTTGATATCGTAATAGAGATAGTTCTGGCAGGATCACCAATAAGTGACACAGAACCTCCTGACAATATCTGCACTGTAGGAAAAGATTTCTTTTGCTAACATTTTAATCTGTAGAAATCAGAAATGACGTGCCCTTTCTTTTTATAATAGATACGCGTAGGAAGAGATAAGGATTACTGATCAGTCTTATCAGATGCTTGATTTCTAAAGCTTGTGACGGATTGAAATTCTGGGATGTTTCGTATGAGACTGATATGAATTTTAACCAACCACTGCTGAGAGGAAGACTTACTGACAAATTAAATTTTATTAGTCAAGAAATAATCATCAGGTGTGCGAGCAGCATTTTCCAAAGTATCTATCAACGTTTGCTTATCAAACTAAGTTGCACTTCTTGAACTCTTCATTCAACAAAAGCTGTGTGATGTTATTGTAATAGTTAGCAGCCTTCTTTTCTGAACATCAACTATCGTTGTCCAGTTTCTTTTCTGGAATTTCTAAATCCCTGTCAATACGCCTCACGTACAAACTCAGAATCCTTCAAGATATCCCTTAACAACATCAAAATGTAATCTATTTAATAGCATGCAATGTCAATGTTGTTGTTTTTTTTTTTTTTTTTTTTTTTTTTTTTGGGGGGGGTAGTATACATGTGGGATGCAATTTACTCCCTTCTGGTAGCAAAATACTTCCAGTGATATGTACTGTAGTTCTGTAGCAAGAGAGTTGTAATGTTTACAGCAGATTGAGGTCAGAAAGCTATTTGTTTGATTTTTTGTGCTGAAGGGAAGTATTCCTTATCATAGCTTCATTTCTATTAGCACAGTGCTGTGTCTATATAATTGAAGACCAGATCGTCTTTTGTATTAATTGTCTTGTTACTCTTTGCTAGTTCTTTATCAAAGAAGAATGATACACAAATGCCAATACATGATTACTTTGAATGTCACGGAAATAACTATTAAACGGTGTGGTTCTTTTAAGCTATATTCCGAGATTTCATCTTCGTGAGTAAAACCACAAGTAAGCGACTAGCCAAAGGGTCCAAAATTCGTGACACTGAAACTTGAGAGAGTGAGATTTCCTCGATATAAATGGAAATATATTTGAAAAGTAAACAGAGCTGGAAAGGACATAGACAGATGCAAGGCTAATCGCAATAATGCTTTCCGGAATTTTGTGGCGTTTCCGACAGGCTTCTGTCGTTAGCCATATCATTTTAATGAGATCATAATTATATATTGGCAGAATTTCAACGACAGCCTGAAATGTGTCCGGAATTTCTTGACCCTTTCCTTTTCAGTAAAACTTACCCTGTTCGCGTGTCATCGTACTAGCATCTTTACTCTTCTCCCCATATCTGTAAAAATGTTTGGGTCTCCCCATATTTATAAGTGTTTGTGTGAACATGAAAATCATATTTTTCCTACACAAATATTACCAAACTGAACATAACCCCAAAGACATGAATGCTGCAATTTATTAAATGGAGAAAAACATAAGATTTGTTTACTTAATTTAAGAAAATGGAGCAAGTGTCATGCGATAAATACAAATTAGCATATAGGTATATTAACGTAGATAGTACAGTAGTCAAATGGTAAACATGAAATTGATTCAAAATCCATGTTTTCAACAGCCTGTCAGATGCACGTTCATTAATGATGTAGTCGAAATATCTGCCAGAGCATGAAACCGTTCAATGCACTTAAAATCATTCAAAGAATTCCGGCATGCTAACAAAAACCAACCCCTATAACTCGATACCATTTTTTGTCACTATATCTTGACGGCCTGCAGGAAATCGTTTTGCGTTGATTGCGTCATACCACAAGAGTTTGTATGCGACTAGAATTAGGTTACACGCACTTTTCCATTTCTTTAGGAGTTGGTCTGATCATAGCATTGATATTACACAATATAGAGCTTACTTAGCCCTAGAAACGAAATAACGCTCAAAAATGAAAAGAACAACAATAATAACAAAAAATGTCGTATTACACCATGTTCGATGAGAAACACTTCAAATTACATCTCTCATATGACATACTTTTCGCATATGACATGCTTGTATCATATGACATACTTGTGTCATTCGACATACTTGTATCATTTGACATACTTGCATAATATGACATGATTGTATCATATGGTATGTTTGTATCATTTGATATGTTTGTATCATATGACATGCTTGCATCATATGATATGCTTGTATCATAATGACATACTTGTATCATATGACATGCTTGTAAATTATGATGTGTTTGTATCATATGACATACTTGTATCATATGACATGCTGGTATCATATGACATACTTGCATAATATAACATGCTTGTATCATATAACAAACATGCATCATATGACAGAATTATGACATACTTGTATCATATCACATGCTTTTATCATAATACATATTGTATTCTATCACATGCTTGCATACTATGACATGCTTGTATGATATGGCATACTTGTCATCATATTTGAAATGGGATTTTGCATAAACAAGTGGAATGCCATGTGAAAGAACTGATTATCTACATTGATCTCCCATGCCACAAATATCTCATACAGAAGAATCACAAGCTTAACAAAAAGGATCGCTACCCCATGCCCCAAAAATCTCCTACATAAAAAGCCTAAGTTGGTCCTAAAGGATCAATTACCCATGTCCAACAAATATTATACAGAAGCACAGGGCCGCAAACAGGATTTGTGGGCCCTAGGGCAACCCATTATCTCCAAGATGCTATTTGCCGTTCCTAAGTACATGTTGGACGGTTACGAGTCTCGATTTGCTATTTGCATGTTGGACGGTTACGAATCTCCTATACATATACTGTACAAAATAGCTTTTCATTTTTTTAAATATCATTCAGAAATTATAATCGTGAGCATTGCAGCTGGAGACACTGATAAGAACGAATGCTGCGCTGATCAAGATTACAACCAACGTGGAAGTATATGGTTACACAGGGGAATCAGGTTAATCGTGAGAAAAGTCTGAAACATGTTATTAAAAACGCTGTGATCGTTCCGAATGAATATGTGTGAAAGCCAGAGTGAGCTAACTAATTAATACTGGGCATCTGACTTTTCTTTACACACAACTTTAAGATGCTTAAAAGAAAAAGAAACAAAAACTCGAAAGTTTCTTTGAAATATCCATCTATCATTCCTTTACTCACTCACTCACTCACTCACACACTCACTCATTCACTCAATTAATCAATCTGTCAGTTGGTAGTAATTTAAAGAAGTTCCTTACGATACTCGTTAAGCATCAAACATGTCATCATATGACATATTCAAACTGTAAAATGAGGGATGCACGTTTATGACATCATATGACTTTATAAAAATAAAATGAGTGATGAAAGTTTATGACACCATATGACATGATCAAACTGTAAAATGAGTGATGAAAGTTTATGACACCATATGACATGATCAAACTGTAAAATGAGTGATGAAAGTTTATGACACCATATGACATGATCAAACTGTAAAATGAGTGATGAAAGTTTATGACACCATATGACATGATCAAACTGTAAAATGAGTGATGAAAGTTTATGACACCATATGACATGATCAAACTGTAGAATGAGTGATGAAAGTTTGACATAATATGACATGATCAAACTGTAGAATGAGTGATGAAAGTTTATGACACCATATGACATGATCAAACTGTAGAATGAGTGATGAAAGTTTGACATAATATGACATGATCAAACTGTAGAATGAGGGATCAGATGTATGTATAGCAGTATAATAATCAATTTTTAAATCAGTTTGATATAATAGAACGAAAGCATGGTTCAAAAGCTTTCGTCGAAGGAACTTTTAAGATATAATAGTGCCTTCCTAGTAGTTCTGACAATACTATCTAAACATTCGGATCAGAAAGTGAATATTCGAATAGAAAATTGTTATTCGAATCGGCATCATTTTGTAAAAGGGACAAGACAAATACAAACTGTGCAACAATGAATTCGTTTAAAGTGAACAAATTCAATCCTGCGAAATCACGTACAACTCTGACTAACAGTGCAATCATAATAGCAGAATTCCAAATAGTCACATTGCTCATACATCGCCATTTATATTGATGATTCTCTTGAAAAGATCAAATGAACGCTGGCAGGTCGATGAAGAATATGTTTTATAACAGTGACTATGTCAGCGCTAGCAAAGTCTTAAGTATCAATCCGGTAAATGTGTAAACTATTGTCTTTGTCATACTGTCCGGAACAGTCGTAGCCAATATCGCAAATCATTATTAGCCCCCTCCCCCAATTGTAACTCGGAAAGTTAACTCCAATATGATTTATTTTTTAGTCTTTTACTCAGGTTTTGAAGCCATTCTACAGCTATGGAATTACCAACATACATAGTCTGACGCAATCCTTTTCATTTCTTTTATAGTAGTTTGTGATGCAGATTTCAGCTGAGTATCATTTAGATTTATATGGACCAGGTGACATGATTTGGTTGGGGTGGAGAGTTTGCTGTGGCAAACAACAACAAAAACAAAGCTCACTGCTCTGGTTTTGCTGTGCATTTGGTTCAAAACTTTGACTACATTTTACTTTGTGCAGGGATTAATTTTAATTTTCTAAAGTAACTCAACGGTTTGTTGGGAATCCATTTTTACCCATGAAACCGAATGGTCTTCTCCAGACTTTACTGAGGCAAGGAACTAGTTCCCATGTACCTGGCGTTGGTAATGGCTGCATTAAATACTATTTGCAAAAGTCCCGTTCACGCCTTGTGCGTATAAAATAAGGTGATTACATGTGTATGGGTTTCTAACAATTATTTATCAGGTTTGAATGTGAGATTCTTACGGATTAACTGATAATCCAAATATGGTGGGGGGAGGTTGTGCATGCGATTTTCTTGGCAAGCAGGGTTGTTTTGTTGATGGTGGCGGTGGTTTATTTATTGCAAGATAATATTTTTGTTAACAACTATGATGGACAGAATTAGTCATTTTACATTTAGTTTGAATCTTCAAAACAATGTACTCAAGACCCCTAAAGTGTTGGATGACTTAGTTCACAGTGTATTTAATACAGCTTGACTCCGTGGGGTCAATGAAGGCCAAAAGCAGAGAAAGAAAAGAGTATTGATTTGATACATTTATTAATAATGGCCAATGTTCGAATCCTGTTAGGATACATTCAACGAATATTCAAGACTGGTACTCGTTGCAGCTATATATCCCAGGTAGCATAAGTTATGCGATCATCTTCATTGACTTTGGTTGCTTTATAACGTCTCCAATCGACATTAACGGACAACAGCCCATGTTTTTATTTAGCTGCAATCTGCCTCAGCTTTAACGTCTGTATGACGTCAAGATGTAAATTCCTATATTGTCGCCATCAGTCGAAGCTGTATAGAGCCCGAATAGATAGTGGTGTCGACCGCGCAAACACAAGCTGTATGTTCTCTGTGAAGAGATGAGCCGGATTAATCAAAATCTCTCTCTCTCTCTCTCTCTCTCTCAATGAAATGTAGTTAGGTAATACTTTAAAAACTAGGCGCTCATAATAAAGGGTTTACTGTTAGGACAGGTCAGGATAATGTGACTGGGTGGGACATCATTCTGCTCGTCTGCGGCATGATGCTCCTGGGCTAAACATCACTATAAACTGCCACACTGCAGACATTGTAGTGATGTGACTGAATTCACACACACACACACACACACACACACACACACACACACTACTTTAAAAACATATAACGTTCAGCATATTCGATATTTGAAAACGTTATGATACATTTTATATGGCACATGCACAGTAACACGGAAGTGACATCGGTTAAAAAAATATCTCGTGGCCACGAGATGGTAAGTCCTGACCGCGAGATCGCAGTTGTTTTTTTGTTGTTGTATATTTTTTTAATTTTTATTTCAACTGTTGTCCCTTCCATGCTTCCGTACACATGCTATTTCAAATTTAGGAAAATATTATTGTAGATTTATATTAGAAAATATCTGGCTATCACAGAATAAAGCAATACAATTACATTAATATTCTACATGTAGTGAATCACACAAGAAGTCAATATTTACCGTACGTGCGCTCTACAGAATCATGACAACACTCCTGTGCATTTCTTACATGCGCAATTTCCCTACAATCAGAATTGATATTAAAGTATTCAACCGTAGATGAAACATCATTTCCAGCACGATTAAATATCCTACTAAAAGTCGAGCTGAAAATAATTTTTGTTTTTGTCTAGTTTAAATGACTTCGAAGCTTAATACAAGAAAATATTTTAACATACTTTCATTCAGAAATGAGTAACATTTTTCAGTCTTTATTGTTCTTCTTGTATCTATTCAGTCAATAAATATTGGTGATACACATGACGTATATGGTCTCCAAATAACACGGATATCAAGGATTCGTTCGCGTATAATTTCTTCTACAGGTTAGTTTATAATGTTTATGCGTGACAAGTGCCATTGACATAGAATTTCTTTTGGTACGGCCATTTCTTTATCTATAACAGCAGGTGAATGAGATTTTTAAACACTACAGAACCAGCTATTCTGAAAACTGTTAATGACATAGCGTTTTCTTTGCGCGTGATCACAGGCAGCTCCAGATCTGCCGTGTAGCTGAGCGATTTTCTCGACATTTTAGTATACTTTCTTTCCCACGACGGCTTAGATCAAAACATGAAATAAGATCGCTAATTTGTGACTATAATGTTATTTGACCATGTTAGAATAGAATTTTCTTCTAATAGCAGTAGTGTCTAGATGGCGCAAATCCATCAATTACATGTTATTGCTAATACTGAACTCCGATTACGAGTCTTATACCGTTTCAGCAGCTTGCCCGCAGGCGGAAAAAATCGCCAGCTAGATGGGTAGACGGTATCTTTTAATTAACTTTGTTGGGCACTTTATTCTTAAGTGCCAAACCGTGTATCAGATCATTAGTTTAGTACTATAGCACTTTATTGCCGGCTAATTTACATCTTGTTTAATAAGTGTACATCGGAATATATCCAGGAGTTTAATGCCCGTTGGGTTCTGAAGGTAAGTATATATTAATATGATTTGATGCATGTTGAAAAATATTTATGTCAATAAGCGTACAAAAAATGAAAATATATCGCAATACACAAAGCCTGACATGTTGGACACATTTTGATTTTTGGCTTGGTTGTCATTGGTTCTATTTCAATGTGTGTGTGTGTGTGTGTGTGTGTGTGTGTGTGTGTGAGAGAGAGAGAGAGAGAGAGAGTATCGGCGTACGACAGAAAATTAGAATTTCCTTAAAATGAGATTATTCTTACAATTGTATATCGGTGCTCGACTGCCCCTATATAAAGCAGATTAATGTTTTTACACTAGGGCTGAAGATTATCAACTATCATGTTTCATGGGAAGATTTGCAGATTTTAAGCAAAGTCAGGGTTCATTAAAATGTTAATTCTATTTGCCTTTATTGTGATGACAGGCCTCAGACCCAGCTCCTACATGCCAGCCTGGAAATCTGGGTCCGATTTGAGATAATTATGGAACTCTCGTCTAATATTACCGTATATAACTGCTTAAAAATCATGAAACTAACGCTACTATATACAGTCGTAGCTTTCATTTTACTGAGAAGTATTTATGTAATAACTTGTACACACACGTTACAGAATAACTTGGACGGTAACACCTTCCCCCTTGAGAAAAACCTATATTTTTTAACAAAATTATAGGGATAGGAAAGTTTGACAAATCACAATTTGCCGGTATTATATCTTGATTTACCATATTCCATGGAATTTAAAAGCTTTAGCATCGTTCTAACAATTATAGTCGTATCAAATAGAACGAATTTTATCCCACTTACAATGTAAGCATTGAGATAAATCAAGATGGATTTGCTTATCCCATGTATAACATTTTGTACAAGATCCATAACAAGGTACGTTAGAGTGACTAGATATCAAACTGATTTACATCAAAAATAACTTTACTACCTCCGCAGTATAAACAATTCGGCTAACACACACAACATCAAGGACCTTTACCTGGATAATTCCAAGAGGAATACACACTAAAACACAGAATCTTATAATGTTGTACGTGACAACCCATCTGTAACGGCATTATCTGCTCCCGTCTCTTTGTTCTGTGAACTCGCATGACTGCAGAAACGGGAACAATCTTAAAAGCCTCTGATTTTTTCATTTGCTTTTGGTTACCCAAGGTCAGCGGGTTATGGTCAGATTCCACACTGAATGGAACGTAGGACAAGTAGTCGTGAATAGATTAAATCGTCAATTCTACTGGAAGGCAAGTAGTAAGGTGGGGTACATTAGCGTCAATGGGAATTAGCATTACAGAGACCCCTGGGTCAGATTAGCGTCAAGGGAAATTTAACATGGAGAAAAATCGTGGGTCAGATTAGCGTCAAGGGAAATTAACATGGAGATAAATCGTGGGACGGTTTAGCGTCAAAGGAATTTAAACAGGGTGGGACTTTATAGCGTCAAGGGAAATTGAACATGGGATTTTTTTTTTTTTTAAAAATTTTTTTAAAAAAGGGGTAGGCAATGGAAAGGCTATCTCTTTTCGAGAAATATGGCTGGCCCTGAAAAGGGCCTTTGGGTTTTCTTCTTCTTCTTCTGCTTCTAGTTTCTTCTTTTTCTCCACCAAGTTCTTATTTTATCTCCAACACTCTTTCTCTTCTTTTCTTTCTTTTTTTCCTCCTGCTCTTCTTTCTTCTTCTCTTCCTCCTCTTCTTTCTTCCTCTTTTCATTTTCTTCTTCTTTTTCAATTTTTTCATTCCATGCTCTCATCCTTATCCTTTCCTCTTCATCCTCCTTCTCCTCCTTTATTTCTTTCAACAGATCACTGATGATTACCTTCATTTTTCGTAAATTGTTTATCTCCATCTTCACTCGATGGGGACTATAAGAATAGTGATCCTCGTTTAGGTTAACCAACATTTGCTCTATCATTCCTAAATTGTCGAGGACGTTTTGCAATTTTTCCATTTTGTCCATTTGGTTAGAAGCCATCTTCTTTTTTTATTCTTTGCAGAATGGTTTGAACGACGAATACTGTGGGTTCTTATACGAAAAGCGCGGACGTGAAGGAAAACATCCCCCTACTTTTTCATTTCATATAACAAAACCCAAACTATACTCTCCACATACGCTAAGAACAATAAACAAATCGATAATCTACTATTCACACAATCGTACGTGAGCGGGTACAAACACAAACACACAAACACAAACACACAAACACATACGCTAAGAAACAATAAACAAATCCATAATCTACTATCCACACAATCGTACGTGAGCGGTTACAAAACCCAAACTATACTCTCCACATACGCTAAGAACAATAAACAAATCCATAATCTACTATTCACACAATCGTACGTGAGCGGGTACAAACACAAACACACAAACACAAACACACAAACACATACGCTAAGAAACAATAAACAAATCCATAATCTACTATCCACACAATCGTACGTGAGCGGGTACAAACACAAACACACAAACACAAACACACAAACACATACGCTAAGAAACAATAAACAAATCCATAATCTACTATCCACACAATCGTACGTGAGCGGTTACAAAACCCAAACTATACTCTCCACATACGCTAAGAACAATAAACAAATCCATAGTCTACTATTCACACAATCGTACGTGAGCGGGTACAAACACAAACACACAAACACAAACACACAAACACATACGCTAAGAAACAATAAACAAATCCATAATCTACTATCCACACAATCGTACGTGAGCGGTTACAAAACCCAAACTATACTCTCCACATACGCTAAGAACAATAAACAAATCCATAATCTATTATTCACACAATCGTACGTGAGCGGGTACAAACACAAACACACAATCGTACGTGAGCGGTTACAAAACCCAAACTATACTCTCCACATACGCTAAGAACAATAAACAAATCCATAATCTACTATCCACACAATCGTACGTAAGCGCTTACAGAACCCTAACTATACTCTTCACCTACGCTAAGAAACAATAAAGAAACCCATAATCTACTATTCCCACAAACATACCTTAGCTCTTACAAGCACCAACACACAAACACATACCCTCACACTATCTTAAAAAAGAGTTAGTGTTTATAATCACACTACTCTACCTACACACATTGGCAAATCGATCGTTATTTCTTTTCTAGAGTATTGGGTAGCCACTGAACAAGGAATGCATGAAATTGTTGACGGGAGCTACTGCTTCATCGTCTATAGCACCTCCAGTCTTATCTAGAATTTTGACTTTCAGGTACAAGTAACTGCTATTCAGATCGATGTAATCTTCGGGCTGTCCTTTGATTTCAAACTCGATGGGAGCGGAATCGGTCAGTGAGGAGACGGGGTGAAATTCCACCCACTGGGATTCTTGCATCGTCATCATCGTGGGGGGCATGGCAAACAGATCCAGTTCCGTCTTGGAACAAGCGCAAGATTCTCGGTGCATCATTTTTTTTGTCTCTTTTCTCAGTAATCGAAAACGTCTAAGTCTCGAACGGTTCTTCTTTTCTTGGCCTTTCTCGCTTGAAGTCTGGTGAACGGGTGTTTTCTTCGTCGTCTCTTTCTGCCTTGTCCTTGCTGAATGCCTGACTCGGTAGCGTGCAGGGCATTTATAGGTGTTTCTCGGTGACCCAAAATGTCTTTGCCCGTTTGCAGCAAGACATTTTTGCCTGCCCTCATGAAGGCTTCTTTAGGGTTTTGTTTGTCGATGATGACATTTTGGAGAAATTCTTTGCCTTGCGTCAGTGCCGCATCTTTCAAGGCGTGCAATCCGCGTGTCACCATCGGTTTCAACACCGGGGCCACCGAACGAAAGGCCGATTTTAACATATCTCCTAAACCGTGTCCTCGCTGTCGAGCAACCCCTCGGTACACTGGATACATGACTTACGAATCGTGTGAAAACCGTTTTCGAAAATGGAGTTTCACCGTGACTTTTCCTTTGGTGAATGGAATATTTTGTCCCAAATCTCCTTTTATAGTAATGTTGACCGTGTCCAAATACGACTTACTGACAGGCAAATAGTGAGGATGTACAAATTCGCGGTGGACGTGGTAAGTGTTTCCACCTTCCTCGTCAGTGTTCGTGGCAGAATCCACTTTGAAAGGAATGACACGCAGTAACGGTACGGAGGTGTGTCCCACCACGTTATACTCCACCACATCGGAGTACACAAACATCAAATTCAGTCCATGGTTCAGTTCTACCGGGGCACGAAATAACTTGCTAAAAGACTCGTTGTCGTAAACGACGGGTAATTCGCTTTTCTTCATCATGCTCATTCTCAGGTTCATGTCTCCGCCCAACATGTCATACAATTCAGGACAAAATAAAATGGACAGGATTTTACTCCGTTCAAATTTCATCAAGAAGCGACGAGCTGTTTTGTGGTACTCCATGGTGACACTTTTGTTAACATGCTCCAAAGCTTTCAGAAACACGGCATTAAACCTGGAGGCTATGGTGCTGACCAAATGTTGACCACTAAAATAATAGCCTGGGGAAATGAACAAGTGATAGGTGGTGTACTTTTGTGTACGGGTTTTCTTGTCATATTTGACATTGCTATCCATCCACTGTTGCAATTGTTCGTCATGAACTTCCACATCAAAAAAATTTTGATTGGGAAGGACATTGAGGACTTGGGTCGGGTGAATCATTTCTACTAAAGCCACTTCCCAATGGGCTTCGTGATCTAACGGGATGGCTTGAGGTAATTTGGCCGTGTAACAGCACAACGTGTTCTTGGGAAACACCTCCATGGAACTGTCACTGGGTAAGGTTAAGTAAAATTGGTTTTGGTGACTCATAATTCCAGAGTTCTGTGGCTGTCCGAGGGGTTAGTGGACGTCAGAGGCGTGTCTCCGCCCAAAATGGGGTTCTGGTTGTGGTTGGAGTGGTGACTGGCACTGGCACTGGACACAAGGTTCCCGTGGTTCCCGTTCGAGGTGAATTTCAGGGAGGGATTAGGAAGCAGGTAACCGATGCAACTGCTCAATAAAATGGTCCACAATTGTTTGTCTCCTTGTTGCAAACTCAAATTGGCGATGGCTGCCCCGATGACACAATACACCACGAAGATTTGGCAGAAAAAGACGATTTGCGTTTTAGGCACACGTTCTCCACACCACACCCACAAGGGTTGTTTTTGTAAATCTTGCACAGAAGAACTAGGTGAAGGAGGAGTGGTCGACGTAGCTGCGTCTGCTGTGTGAAAGGGCATGATGGTCACTTCTTTTTATAGTCGATGACTTGCGAAACGTCGATCCAAGAATCAAAACTGGGTGGATATCCTTTCCAACGTACTTTGACTTCTTTGACACGTCGTTTGCCCACTTTACGGGTTCTGCGTTCGAGAATGCTTTCGATGTCGTACACGTCGTCTTCTTTTTTGGTGACACGTTGTAACTCGGGCAAATAAAACGTTCCTTTGAGCACTTCTCCGTTCATGTCTTCCAATTTATAGACGGCAGGATGACGGCCATGCACTCGTCCAGTGACGCGAAACAATTCGGTCGTCCAGTTAGGTAAGTAACCTTTGTCGAAAGTGCGTTTGGTTTTGCCAATGCGCACCCAATCTCCTACGGCCAACATTCCACTTTTCTCGGGGACAGCCCTCGTCGGGGACGTACCAAACAGACGCTCAAACACCAACACTTCGTTGTCGGGAGTCACGTCTTGCGGGGCACGTCCGATGCTTCGATGGTAAGATTGGTTGTACGCTTGCACCAGGTGCGGTAAGATGTCGATGTACTTCAGAGTGTGGTGATGCGTAAAATATTTCCACATGCGTTCTTTCAAACTGCGTTGAAAACGTTCCACGATGCTGGCTTTGGTTTCGGGATTCTCGGTGGTAAAAAAAATGAATGTCACGTTTCTTTAATTCTTTTTGGAAAGCTTGGTTCAGAAATGCAGTGCCTTTGTCCGTTTGCCATCGAAGAGGGTGACGACCGCTTTGTTTCAACACCCGTTGCAGGGCTCGCACTAACTCGCTGCTCGATTTGGAAGTCAAGGGCACGACCCAGGCAAATTTGGAAAAGACGTCGATGACACAAAACAAATATTTGTAGCCACGATTGTAGCTGGCCAAATGAGAGACATCGGCTAAATCGGCTTGCCATTGATGATCGATGCCTTCCACTCGGGTGCGACTTCTGGCAAACTTGCGTCGAATGGGTTTGTGTAAAGTGTAGGTAGCTTGTTCTTGTAACCATCGTTGCACTTGAGGTAAACGGAGACTTTTCAGGCGAGTTTTGGCAGCACGATACAATTTTTGAACTCCTGCGTAACCTGCAGGATGGGAGGGATCGTAGTAAATGCTGGCTAAGACTTTTTCCATTTTTTTTGTGTTGGTTGGTGTGTTAATAAGACACCTCCTCTTGGAGGATGCTACTCTTTTTCTCTTGGGGTATTTTCTTGGATTGCAATGCTTTGCGTGTGCGGCCAGCAATAGGTGTCGAAGAGGAGAAGGATATCTGAGCGGGGGATATCGGTTCTTGTTTCACTTCTGTCTTCACTTCTGTCTTCACTTTCTTTTTCTCTTGTGAGGAAGAAGGGGGGGGGGCCATCATCTTTTTAATCCATCCAATTCTGGAGGTAGGTGGTGTTGTTAACTTGCGTACTTTTTCTGGTGGAGTTTGAAACCCTTCCTCTTCTTCTCCTTTTTCTGTCTTGGTCACGGGTACTGGTGGTACTGGTACTGGTACTGGTGATGGTGCTGGACTTTTCATCAAGGTCTTAAAATCTTTCAGAGTGGGTAGAGCTGTTTCGTCTAAAGCTTTCTGGTGAAAGAGTTGCAGTCGTTGCAAGAGTTGACCGTACTTTTGCGATTTTTCTGTTTCGGACAAATCTTGGCGATCCATCAAGGACTGCAGTTCGTGTTGTAACTGGGACATCTCGCTCAAATGGGGATTGGGAGGTAAATGCGGGGTGTGTTGTTCTTGCCACCGATGGTATTCCATCCATCGTTTGTAAGGCACTAAAGCTAGTTTTCGTCCTTCCATGGGGTTGTCAGGGGTCGATTCTGAGATCTTGGAACTTCCGAGGCCTTTTTATCTTGCTCCCACCAGTCCTCCCAACATGGTTCCCAAGACTCCTTTCAGTATGGGGCCTAACAAGAGAGGTAAAATACCTCCACGTTGCACTAACATCTTCTTTTTTTGACGAATGGGAATTTTCTTTTGAACCATTTGGCGAAGAACGTGACGATGTTTGCCTAAGCATTGTTTCTGGTGTTTGGACAAAGGGATCGTGCCTTTCAAAACGTTCAAACAACATTCGCACACGGTATCGATGACCTCTTTGGAGGCTGTTTGAATGAGTTTTTTTCGTAGGGGTGGAGAAGCTTTGGACAGGACAGATAACATGTCCCCATGTTTGGCTAAACGTGGTGGCAGTCCTTTCCTTTTCTTTCCTTGGGGTTTTCTGGAGGGTGACATCTTTGAGTCTTCAGGAGCACCAAAAAACACTGATACCCGACTTGGTCACAGGCCTTTTTTATACTGGAACGCGTCGCCACTGATTGTCTTTACGTCGTATTAGTTTGAGGACAGGCATGACACGTCGTGCAGGGGTACGTAACGGACTAAATCGAGCCAGTTCTTGCTTGGACAAATCCAGTAAACTTTGTAACATGCCCGATCTTTCTTGATCTTTGATTTTGGGAGAAGGTACTTTGTGAGCAGCAGCCACTGCCACTAAATTGGAAGGTCCTGCCACTGGGGAAGTTCTTTTGGGGGTCATCAACGGAGAAGTTCTTGGTGTGATCAACGTCTCCAAGTACTCTTCAGTTCTGGGTGTCATTAACGGAGAAGTGGACAAACGTGAAGCTGCCGGAGACGCAGTCACCGCTGTGGCAGGTCGTGGTTTGCAAGTGTAAGGTTGCGTCTTGGCCGAAGTGCCTCTCTTGCGACTAGTTTTCTGTGGACTTTTCTTTTTCTGGGGGGTTCTTTTCTTTTTGCGGGGTGGTGTCTGGTAAGAGGAGGGTCCTGCCACTGGAGAAGTTCTCCTTGGGGACCTGGTCTTTTTCTTCTTGGGGCTTCGTTGGACTTTTGTCTTGGGTATAACTTTGGGGGCATTAGGATCCCATCTTAAGAGTGAGCGAATGATGACCCCTCCTAGAGTACCGCTCCCTCCAGGTTTCAAAATGATTTGTTTTTTGGTTTGAGTGTCGATGCGGGGATCGGCCAGTTGGACCAAGGCGACTTTGTTTCGATCGAAAAAGCGTTTGGTTTGATGAGGAATCTGAATGATTCCTTGGAGTAATTGACGTGCCGTCACCGTGAACCATCGTAAGACTTCTTTGAGACTACCTTCTAAGACACGAGCTCGTGTTTGTGGATCTTTTTCTCGACTGATGCCATACAAGGCACGAATCAATTTGACGGGAAGATGCGACTGAAGGGACGTCATGTTCGCACTGAGAGTGAGACAGACGAAAAAGGGTCTGAGGTTTTTATAGATTTTTTCATGGGGAGTGAAATGAAGTCGAGGACGGAGACGTGTACAGGACAGGCCCTCCGTCTTGGCACCAGTGGTGAAACAAGTGGGTACGAAATCGCAAATCCTCGGGGGTCGTAGGTTTCAAATCGACGAGTAAATAGGCGTGTGGAGTTTGAGTGGCATCGTCGTACGCCTGAGTCAGCCAAGGCGTTCCTAACTGTTTGGCTAAGACTTGCACTTGCGATTTATCTCGAGGGCTTTTAAACAAGACCACGTAATGCGCATTGAGACTGATGGTGCGATGGGCTTTACTTTGTTGAAACAAATTTTGGGTGATGTAAACGACACTGGCATTACGGTGATGCCCTTTGCGCGTGAACCACAGTTTAATTTCTTCTTCGTCTTTTCCTAACATGTCGTCAAAAATGACCAAATGGGTTAGACGGGAGTCAGAGACGATGCCATCGTCTTCTTTAGGAATGCCTTCCACAAACACGATGGAATCGCCTTGACTTTCTCGCAAGAGGCTGTACGCCGATTGCCACTCTTTGTAACACCACACGATTCGTTGAGGGGGTCGATCGATCAAATGATGTTTATGTTCGATCAAACGTTTGACGAATTCGGTTTTGCCTGAACCGCTAGGTCCAGCAATGAGCATGTTAAAGGGATGGCGAAGATACAAAGCCTCCCAACTGGCACGATCTAAGTGTTCGTCGATGACTTTGACAGTAGAGGAAGAGGGAGCAGAGACAGCAGAGGTAGCCATGGTGTGAGAAATGTCACTTGTGACACGAAAAACAAACAAGACAAGAGTTTATATACTTTTTCAGAACACGTTTATTGAATGTTTTTTTCAAACATGAATACGAAAGACAAAAATACATAAAAGCCAAAGGCTTAAGTACAAGAATAAAAGGCACATGATAACCATGAACGTGGAATAAACACAAGTGTCTGTACAACATGTTTTGGGTAAAGTTCTAACCAGTTCTATAGTAGGGGGTAAGGTCACACAAGTGTCCTCCCGAAATGGTCTTTCAGGCCTGTCCACGACAGTCCCGTCCTGGGTGACGGGTTCTTCTGGCACCGTCACTAACACGGGTTGAAAAGTAACTTTTTTCCTTGAATAACTCTCGTGCATACTGGGCCACCTCTTGGGTCCAAGCCAAACCAATCTGGTTTCTTCTTCGTCAACGACATGGTAAGTTACTTCAATGAACAATGAACTATCGATCTTGCCTAGGGTTCCTTTTTATATACAGACCAATACCGACGTGACCGTACGGTAAGGTGAAGTGATTGGGAAGTCGCACTCGCCTTTTGTATACAATTTGATAGACTTTTTCCAAGGGTCGACTGACGATGTGGTGAGTGGGTAAACGTACAATCTTGTTCGGTTGATAAGTGGTCACTTTAAAGTTTCCATCCTCTCTCGATTGCAAGGCTTCTTTCAATACCCCAAAGTTGACCACTCGACTGGTACGATGATTCAGAGTCAGTCCTTTCACTTTGCACGTCGTGTGCACTTCTCCTTGTTTGTCCCGGTATTCGTAGCCGTAATTTTTGGGGCCACCACTGACGAAACTTAGAATCTTGTCGTCGGGATGCTCGTCTGTCCAGGCTCCTAAACGGTCTCCTTCGATGTCAGGGTGCTGTTGAATCGGGTGATGGATGTAAATGCAACTGTCCGTGTCAAAGTACAGGACGCGTTCTTCTAACAGTTCTAAAGCTTCGTACAATTTTAAGCGAGCATGAGCTGTCACGTAAGCCGCAATGATGACATTTCCAAAGGGGTCGTCTTGTACAAAGTCCAGATCTTCTTCGTAATTGACCAAGATCAAATCCTCTCGAACGACGTCTACGTGTTTCATGTATTTGGTTTTGTCGTGAATCATCTGGAAGTAGCGGGAAGGTTCTGTCAAATATTCCGTCTTGGGTAAACACGGTCGTTGTGCCATTTTACCCCACAAGCAATTTAACATCACTTTGGCAAACGATCGCCTGCCTTCGTTTTTTTCGATGTGGTCTAAAGAGATGCCTTCTTGTTCGTAGTATTTCTCTTTGAATTGTATTTGGTCTTCGGGAGTGTGACACCAGGAAGGATAGCCGCTGGCTTCTTGTTTCAGTTTCAAAAAGGCATCCACGTAGTCGGCGAAAATGCCTTTCTGAGTAGGGTCACCCTTGTGGTACTGTTGTGTCTTGGGAAAGTGGCAAATTTCGTACACTTCTAACAGTTGGTATCCCATGTCCAGAGCTTTGAACAATTCCACGCTGACCCAGGTTCCCGTCAATGCACGTTCTTCCTGGCTGTGATGGCAAGGTTGGTCCTGGTTGCACGTTTCGGCACAAGTACGGCACAATGGAAACATCAGTTTGCCTTGACAATGGTGAGGTAAGACGGGATGGTATAGGTTCGTTGGAGGCAAAACTTTACACTTGATCAAGCCTTCGTATTGTCGAATGTTTTTCAGGTCGATGTGTTCCGTCAACAATTGCGGGTGCCCTACAGGAAAGCGACAATATTTGCACACGTAGGGATACAGCGAACACACGTCCAAGTATTTGATTTCTTCTCCTTTCTCTTCGTCGGCTTGGTACAGCAAACAGGTGGCATTGGTCCTTCCTCCGTACAAACTATCCCTCGGGTTCAGCGGGTCCATGAACTGGTAACTTTCCACGAGACGTTTAAACTCGGGATCGGTTTTCAAACGGTGATCGTACTCGTGTTCCCACATTTCCACCACTTGGTATCCTTGCTGTTCTAACTTTAGGCGTCGCTGACAAGTGTCCTGGTACAAGTCTTCCATGGTTCGTTGCAAAAACTGATTTTTAGTGCCAGGGTCAGGGAACAGACGGGACATCCGTGAAATAAGCAACCGTTAAACTCGTACACGATCTTGGGGTTTTCTAAGTCCCAGCCATCGACCGAATACGTTCCGATGGTCTTTTCGCCTCCTCCGTTGCATGCTGAATCCATTTGTCTTCCTTGTCGCACAAGTAATGTAACCAACGTAGGGCTTTGACCGAGTATTGACGCTTGACATAGTGGGTCGTTTGAGGACTGATGACAGCCACGGTGTTTTCAGGCATGAATCGTTGTCGGTACACTAAGGAACACGCTTTGGCAATGGTGCAAGCTTCTTTCAAAGGATCGACACCTCCGTGTTCCATGAACAGTTCTCGAAATTTTCCACAGCAACGCCGTAAAATGTCCACGTCGGAACGACAATACTTTAACATTTCTTCCTGAAAGTCGAAGGGGTCAGAGGCATGAGCCTGGTACCAAGCGTAGAAAGCTTCTCGTTGTTCGGTACGCATGTTGTCGGGGTCGTAATAGTGAGCCTCAGGCAAATGGGGTAGAACGGCATGTTGATTGGCTTCCGTATTGAAAAAGTGTGGAAAGTACCCTTTAGCCATTTCTGTCATTCCAAACGTTTTAGGCAATCGACTCAAAGGCATGGCCAAGTAACTCATCGAATCTTTAAACTGTACTTGTCCCACTTGCATGAAAATGATTTTGGCTCCGTTCAAAGTCACTTTAGGACGTTCGGTGCCTTGTTCCGTATAGTATCTGAGAAGAAACTGTCCATCGTATCCGGAGAAATTGTGAGCCATCACCGTGGCATGACGATGACAATCTCCGTAACGTTCGATGTCCTCTTGGCTCCACGTCTTGTCGATGGGGTCTAAGACCCATCGGGCAAAATCGGCTAACGTGTTTGGTCCCCGAAAGATTTTTTCACGTCCTCCAGGAATCTTGCTGCAGTGAGGGCAATGACTGAAGATAGGTTCTTGAATGCACTTCTCGCACGCTCGATGAGCCACGCAGAAATTAGGAATGTGAATGCCGGTCTCTTGCATGCATTCGAAATCGAAAAAGATGAAATTGCCTTTCTTCTTGTGACCGTCCTCTTTCTCTGGTGGGGGTTGGTAATTTTGCACGTAGCATTGGTGTTCCAAGTCCACGATGTGGTGACAAATGTGACATTTTTTCTTTCCTCGACATACGTGTGCCTTGGCATTATTGGTAAGTATGCCTTGTCCACAGGTAGGGCACAATCTCAGGAGTTGACAAGCACATTTCTTCTGTGAACGTTGTGTTTTCAGATGTTGTTGGTAACAGGTAGGAGTGACAAACGTGCGCAAACAAGTCGAACAAGGCACTGGTTCTTCGCTCAGACAGGGTGGAGAGGCCAAACATCCTGGGCATTTCATTCCACAATGCTTGTGTTGCTCTCGATTGTTATAACCATAGTCACATTTCTCACAATAATAACTGTATCCCAGGAATCCAGTGATACTGGTAATGGTATCGAAATGGTCATCGTGATGATAGACATGAATGTATTTTCCGTACTTAAAATCTTGCCCTCGAAACAACAGAGTTCCACGCATTTCTTGAGCGTGCACTTTCAAGGTGTAGCGTGGAGCTAGGGCATCTTGCAATTTTTGCATCTCAGGAATGCCACAGGGTGTGTCTTTGGACAGTCCGGCTTGTTGCAACAGGAGTTCTGCTTCATTTCGTTGTTTGGCTCGGTCGGATTGTTGAATAGTTTTCTAGGTTCTTTTCCATTCTACCGTGTCGTTCTTGTTGGCATAGGTTCGTCCCACCACGATGGTACGGGCTAAACACATCTGGTCTTGAGGGTTGTTAATTCGGACGAGACTCTTTTTGGTGTTGCGAAGGTCGTCCACCAATAACATCTTTTTGCATCCAGTTCCTTGAGGAGGAGAGACGTGGGCCATTTTCAGTGTGGCTTTACCATCGGTGATGTCAAAGTGGTCATTAGATTGTTGCACCTGTTGTATCTTGTCCATGACTTTGGAAGGGGTCAGTTCTGCGGGTCTGCTAAACTCGATCCAAACAGGGGATTTCAAACCGTCGTGATCTATGGATAGTGTCAAGCGATCGTCTTCTTTGGCTTGACATTGTCGCTTGAGTGCGGTGAGCAAAGAATCCCACATCTCGGTGATAAACCCTTCTGCTTTCTCTAAGGGTACGTCGGCCTTGAAATCTTTAAACTTCACCGTGTAGGTGTAAGCCGTCGTTCTAAATTTTCTAGAGGAGCGCTTTTCCGTCTCTCGAATGGAATAGTACTTTTCAGGGTTGACTAAGGGTGGTGAACTTGGTTTAGAGGGTTCTGATTCTGGTTCACTCATGTCCTCTTCAAAATCACTGGCATGAATTTGTGCCAAGATTTCAGCCCTGGTACGAGGCGATAAATCACGTTTCTGCCTCTTACTTTCTTCTTCTTCTTCTTTCTTCTCGAATGAATGGGATCGTTTCATCTTGAGTGCAAAACGTCAAATGACTCAAGTTTAAACACCATAGACTAATTTATAGTCTTGGCAAACCAGCGTATATAAAAAGGGTGTGTGTCTTGTCCTTTCACTATTCATTTCACTCTCAAGCCGAGCACAACGATGGAAGAGACTACCCAGATGGAACGTTTCGTCAGAGCTTTGCGAGGGGTCATTAGAAAATTCTCTTCAGACCAGCCGACGGACTACTCTCCTTCCTTTCGAGATAAAAGTCAAGATACTTGCTATATCTGTCAGAAGAAAGGGCATTGGTCTTCAGAGTGTCCAAACCGTCAAAAAAGAAAAAAAAACAGGGGCTAAAAAAGACAAAAGTCAAGATACCTGTTATTATTGTAAAGAAAAAGGACATTGGTCTCCAGATTGCCCAAAAAAGAAACAAGAGGAGTCAGAAGAAAAGAAGGATTCTTCAGAAGAAGAGAGGGATTCTTCGGAAGAAGAGAGGGATTCTTCGAAAGAAGAGAGGGATTCTTCAGAGGAAGAAAGAAGACAATTCTATTTAAAAGAGGCAAAGAAACAGGAGAAGAAAAGAAGAAGGGAATAAAATGAGGAAAAAACGGTGAAGAAATTCAAAAAACAGAGAGACTAAATAATGAGAAAGAAGAAGTGTACGAACTTTTTAAAGTGTTCTGTGGTGAATTGTGAATTGGATTGTAAAAAATGGATAAAAGAATACATGAATGATATAAGGTAAGTGTCTTTGAGTTCTGATTTTAAAATAAGAAGCTACACTCAAGCACTCATACACAGACACGTACTATAAGGGTAAAATGGGTGGGTTTTTTTTTCAGTTATTGGCAAATTGAAATTGTATTTCTTTTCGAGAAATGTGGGTGGCCCTGAAAAGGGCCTTTTTTCTTGATGGTGTAGGAGTGAGTTTAACCAATCAACTTTAACTGCCTTAAGCCTTTGCCACGGCCAAGGCCTACTTCTGATGATTGGGTTGAAATCACTAAGGGTGGTAGGACAGGCTTAGTCACAGGGTTGGCGTGTTTAGCTCGGGAAGGTCGTATTCTCTTCGGTCGTGATAAAGAAGTCTGATACATTTGTTTCAGACTTCTTAACTCCGCTAAAATGTCCAACAGTACCGTAGCCGTTTGATTTTCACCCTCTTGTTTCTTTGCTGCTACTTCTTCTTGCTGTTGTTGCTGTTGTTTTTTTTCTTACCTCTTCTTGTTGCTGTTGCTGTTGCTGTAGGAGAAAAGCTTGTTCCGCTTCCTTTTGTCGTTGCATAAATTTCTCCAATTCTTCTTTCTGTCTCTGTCTAAAATTCTCCACTTGCGGTAATGAAGAAGGTAACGAAGGTTCCGGAACAAATTCTTGCGAGGTAAGAAAATCCACAAAATCCCAATGTACCTCTTCTGAAAGTAAGTCCGGGTTCCCTTGGGCGGTCTTCCCTGCTGGTGCACCCCAATGGATCGTTTTCTGAGTTTCCGTCATGTTGAATCACTGTCGCATAGATTGACTGCACACAAGCGCTAGTGAATCTATATAGACCAACTGACGTCACAGACTGCTCTCTTCGGATTGGATGCGAGCTGACTGAATTTTGTAACGCGTGTTCGGATTGGTGAATGAACTCAATCCGTTTCAATCCTACCTCTGCCTATAAATAAGCGCAGTTCAGTGCATTGATTCACTTGTTCTCGTCGCTTCAAGATGTGGACCGATGTGCAATCTTCTACGCTTGTGTCTTCCATGATGTTTAGGACGGACATGCTCATGTATGTCAGGTCCAAGTGGACTGTTGTTGATAGGACAGATACTAGTCAATGGATGAGGAGAGTTTACATAGAAAGACAAGGATGTCTCAAGAGGGTACTTGTGTATGGACCGGCAGTTAGAAGGAGTTTAAGAAGAAGAAGAAGATGTGACAGATGGCATCTATGTTAATATTAATATTAACATAAACCCAAAGGCCCTTTTCAGGGCCAGCCATATTTCTCGAAAAGAGATAGCCTTTCCATTGCCTACCCCTTTTTTAAAAAAATTTAAAAAAAAAAAATCCCATGTTCAATTTCCCTTGACGCTATAAAGTCCCACCCTGTTTAAATTCCTTTGACGCTAAACCGTCCCACGATTTTTCTCCATGTTAATTTCCCTTGACGCTAATCTGACCCACGATTTTTCTCCATGTTAAATTTCCCTTGACGCTAATCTGACCCAGGGGTCTCTGTAATGCTAATTCCCATTGACACTAATGTACCCCACCTTACTACTAAGGCATTTTTTCCTCAATTGTGTAATGATTCTAATCCTTGGGTAATAGTCGGCGGCCAAGAAATGCCACTGGATATTTATACTTAGTGTCATCGTATTGGTTCAAGACAATTGCAATGCTCACATCACTTGCGTCCGTTTGCAATACAAATGGGCGCTCAAGGAGCATGATGCAACATCACGTAACGTTAAGAAGTATGATGCAACATCACGTAACTTCAGTTTTCAGTGCATGATAGATTATACTTGGCGAAGAACTCGGCAGTAACCACCCACCCAAAAGAAGCCGCTGACACGTTCTATCACATATTCACTTTGGTCGAACCGAAAATCGAACCCAAGCGGACGACAGGTATCTTTGCAAGCATTCTTCAAGTCATTATATGACTTAATTACATTCCCATATATAAAAACACCTTTTAGTTTTCCCTTCTTTGTTCTGCTAGCCATGTTGTAGCCGAGTGGTCTAAGGCGCTCACCTTCACAGATCACTCACATCTCATCTCTGTCCGCGTGGGTTCCAGTCTCGGCTCCACCAACATGGATATGTGAGAAAGCTTGCCAGAAGCTTCTATAGGATGGGGCTTCTTTCTGAGTTCTTCGCCTTTCACTGAAAACTGGCGTCAAACCAAGAAAAACTATTTTGTCATGTTACAAAGTGGTAGTCAACAGCTCAGCAAAATTCCTGTTTAATGCTGAAAGATGTGTTATAGCTCGCCATTCGCTGAAAGGATCGACTGTCTTTCTTTGTTGTCGGGAGTGAGAAGTCAGCCAGAGTTTTCACTTTGGCGTTGTCCGGCTTCATTTGTCCTGTACAGACAATGTTACCTATGAAAACTAAGGTCTGATTTCCAATAGTAGATTTGGAACGTTTGACTTTGAAGGCTTTTCTCGCAAACTCTCGAAGACTTATCTTAGATCTAGAAGATGCTCATCCATGCTTTCGCTGTAAATGTTGATGTCGTCAATGAATGATGCAACATTACGTAACCTGGACAGCAGGAAGTCCATCATGTGTGAAAATGTGGCATACTGAAAGGAAATTCGGTCTCGCGAAATTTGATGTAATTTAACTTCGGTTGACAGGGGTATCTGCCGAAAGCCTTCTGTCATGTCCAGCTTGATAATGTATATAGCGTTTCCGAACTTCAAAAGAGTTTCTCTTTTCTTGGAGTAGGATGGACACCAGAAAGCGTAATGGTGTTAGATTCCCAGTAATCAATGCAAAGTTATAGATTTCCATCTATTTTTAAGCAAGTATATTTGGTAAACTTAACGGGTTTGTGCATGGCCTTATCAATCGTCGCTGCACCATTTCGTCCAGTATACAGTAGTTTCATTTCAACTCTTTGCACGGGGGATACCATTTCTACAACATGGGTGTTTCCGTTATTGTTCTAGTCTCCTTAGTAATCAAGTTGATTTCATCTGCTTTGAATGTTAGCACGGACTCATATCATAGTTTTCGTTCCGGGTGTTGCAGTTTTCCTCTTACGCCTTCCACTCAATCTGCATGAGTCAGGTCCAAAGTTAACAAAAGGCATCAATGCATCATTTGTATGAGATAACGGGATGTCAATTCTGCCTTCGCCATCAACTTCGCCGCCACATGCAATTGCTTTTACAGTGCAGCTACTTGTACTGATGCAATTGATTAACCAGTCCTCGCATATCACCAACGATGATTTTGTGATTAACGACACAACAAGACCCGTTCCTGTGAACATTCGTCTTTGACGACTCTAGTGGAAGCCCCACCATGACTAAATTCCCGTTGGTAGCATTCTTTTCTTACCATGAGTTACCTTGATTTCTTTTACTATCTCGCTAACATCGGTCAATTGCTGATGAATTTTAAACATTTTCTACAACCAGCCTCAATGACAAATCCTCAAATGTTATTACATTCTTAGGAAGCTGCACTTGCTCTCTCACTGACCAACCCAAGAACAACTCAAACGCAAACGTGTGGTACCGTTTTGCAGCAAAACAGGGCAGCATCACATTTCACTCTCGACTACCTTTAGAACACATATGTTTCTAGACAGCTTTGGGCGTGCCATTACGTCTGTAAAATTTCCCATTCAATTGTATCCTGTAAGTAGATCAATGTTCAGTATTTAGTAGATCCGTTGGAGAAATCAGTGACAATAACCTTTGGTATACTAGCATATCCAAGAACCCATCGAGGACGTGGTCACTGTTTTCGCCGCAATGTCTTTCAATCTAATTTTTCTTACGGATGACGAATACCTTCGTCATCGATGGTTTGTATATATGTATTCCCGGCCTTTTTGCGCTCGAGCCGGCCGACGATGTCCATTCCAATCTTAACAAAAGACATAGATACACCACGGGTGTTTTCTCATTGCGGGTTCTCCTTGCCGTCCTTTGACAAATATCACAGGTCTTACAATGTCTATTAATGACGCCAAGCATGCCTGGGCAGTAAAATGATGATGTAATTCCTTTCTTCGTTTTAACTCATCCTGGAAGACAAATGTATATAACGTATGAGCTCAACAATCCTTTTTCGCAATTGCTTCTGCAATGCAAAGTGGATTCCATAGTTTTCTCCATTTGATGGCTCAGGCCTTTTTATTTGCAATTCTATTTTACCAAAAGAATTCACGGTCATTCCGTTTTTTTTTAAAAAAAAATCTTTTGATTATAAGCCTTATACAACTGTATAATCTACAAGTCACTATTTTCAGCCTCAGCTTAACAACTATTGTTGTCCTCGTCTCCTCAGGATTAATGTTGATCCGAAATTAACATTGTAAGACACAAAAGTCGTCCAGTTCGTGGAATCAGACTCCCACATTCATTAAATTTAGTTTTCTTATTTCCTTCAGCTTCCTTCTTCAGAGTCCCTGCTTGGCTTCTTATTACTGGAATAGCCTTTGTTCTGTGTAGATTATCCATACCCGGCATTGCTTATGCTGTTGTGTCAGATACCAGTAAGACCTTGACATGACCCATGTAGTATGACGTGTCTAATTTCACAATGGCTAATTCGCCTGAAACCGCTACATAGTGGCAACGTGACGGGTTAGACCCTGCCCTTCGAGATTACATGACTTAACGACCAGGTCTTCAGCTATTTTGTATCATCTCTGAGCCTGAATCATATATGAACAGTACTTCTCGTTTTTTACTGGTCCAAAAAATGTATTAACATTTGATTAATTGTATTTTGATAAGGTAGGTTGCCTAATTCCTTTCCTTTAGAGAACAATAAAGACCTCGGCTATTTCACTATATATGATGAGGACTAATTTCTTCGAATGCGCTTTTTCTGGATGGAGAGCTTCGAGGAAGGAACTAAGCGTGAGTACGTTCCAGTGGGCTTTTTGTTTCAAACAACTCTTGGTAGGCATTGATAATTTCTTGCCGTACGTCCAGAGCGAGAGAGAGAGAGAGAGAGAGAGAGAGACTGCTGTTTTGACCTGGATTTTGACCTTTAGCTGACAATAAACTTCAGGAAAATTATTTTTTTAAATTATAAAGGAACCAATTCATTTTTGTAGTAACATTTTAAGTAAACAATGCATCTGTTTTGATTTTACTTGATAATGTCATGACAAAATGACATTTGAACTGAGAATGTACTAATTAATACTCGCACTTTTTAGGTGGGATTAGAAGCATGGGATTTGTTAGTCTTGTTGCCATGTGATATGAATAAAATACACAAACATGTCTCTCAAGTTTATATATATATATATATATATATATATATATATATATATATATATATATATATATATATATATATATTTGTTTTCTTATTCAATTTTGGGTGTCACATATCACATGTATACTTAACTAGATTTAGAGTCACACTGTTGTCATCTTAGGTTAAGATTCAATATTGTCGAACTGATTAAAGTTTTATATCTCCGACATAGTAGAGACTGGTGTGAAAAGAATCGATACAAGTTTGTGTTGTTGTGGCCTTTACAACTTCCGATCCATGAACTTTTAGTAGACTATCAGATAACGTGTTTCGTTATTGTTAGCAACGATATGTTCCCAACGGTTTTGTTTACTTTGAGAAATATAAAATATGTAATTTCATTGCTGAATACAAACGTCAACAGAACACGATCTTGTTCATCGGTTCCCATCAGATCTATGGCTTGTGAGTGTGACACTGCCTTTTTGGTATTGTTTATTCTTTACAATCAACACATTCCATAACATTACGTTAATACTTTCATATTTCAGTAGAGAAAATATTTTGTTCAATAATACCCACATTTTCAATGAAATATCTTGAATAAATACACAATGCAGTAGTTTACGGTTTAATATATTTCAAAGCGTTTCTGTTGAAATATATAGTCTGATTTCACACATGTTTATCTTGTGACTTTATAGATTGAAGTCATACCAAGCCATTGGCAAAGAAAAATCCGCTACATTCCTTCTTGACAAGAGGGTAACGGACTTTCGCCTGTGTCTGTCAACGACACACCAGAACAGCCGAGTTTGAACTTCGCTTCGCCAGCACTCACTACTCACTAAACTCGAATCTTCGTGGTAGCTGCGCTTACATTCCGATTAGCAAGAAAACCAAAACGATGCTAAATTTGCAATTTCTATGTGCGTCACTGACTTGTTATTTTATTAACGTTCGATTTTTATTGTCTAAAAAGAATGAAAAACTATTAAGTACGGAGTGAAATGAAATTCATGCACATAATTAAATGAATGTGTGCTATAAAATCTTTGAGACCCAAAAGTTTCCTATAATGTATTATAAGTTGAAAGCATCAAGGCTTGCGTTAGACATTACACAGTTAGAAAGGATTGCGTTAGACATACAAAAATAATACACACACTTTAAGGCAAAATCAATCTCTTTAGTAATTTAAATTTATGATAAAAATATCGCGTGGCTTGACCTGTAAAGTCACATAAATACGACACTTAAAAAGAATCCATGAATGAAAAGAAACTTTTGAAGTGGATGCGTTTTTCGAGTAACTCGATACTATGATGTGATTTTTGTGATGTACATATGAAACACACCTTTGCAGGTGTATAGGAATTAGTAACACGAAATTTAAGATAATGTTCACATTTATTTTACTGATCTTCTCTTCTACATGTACTAAATAAACTCACTGTACTGTACACACGTACACACAGCCGCACACCGAGTTTCTGGTTCTTTGCTCACTCGGAAAGCCTATTGGTGCGTTTTACTTTCTCAACTCTGTTCCATACACTAGACAGCATTATGCCTGTGTCGACAGGTATTGTTCATGTTTACTTATCCACTTAACGTGGCTTTAGCGTGCTTCACGCTGATTGGTCAGTCACATTATCAATCGTTTGCTGGCTGAACTTGCTTAACTCGCATAGTGAAAGAATTCGAGTAACTGCTTTTAGAGCATATTGTAAATAAATTTTAACATGCTTTGATCTACACATTTTTGTTCAAACACAAAATAGCACTTCAAGTTATTCATCTTCGTTGTTTAATAAATAAAATCTTATTGTTTGAATGTCTGCGATGATGTCATGGGAGTAGTTTGGCCTGTAATCGTACTCATTACAATGAGTTATTTTCCACAATAGCCCGGGTAATGCCAATGTTACCACAGGCTGAAATCTGCTAGATAATTGCAGAAAGTCGTTTTTATCAATTTAACATTGCTTTCTTAAAACAAAATAGTAACGGATAATACCAAAACTTTAACTAGCAGATCTGACCGCTCCGGAGGCCTAATAGTAGAGCGTCCTCGGATGCGGGAGGTCGCCAGTTCGAACCCCGGTCGAGTCATATCAAAGACTTATAAAAATGGTACCCATAGTTGCCTCGCTAGACGCTTGCATTAAGGTGGCGCTCTACAGTTTCGCATTTTGCATGGGTTAGAATTTTAAAGAAAAAGAATTTCCCCGGGTTATACTGGTTATACCTGTATCCACTGGTTATACTGGCTACTTCAAAAAGGACCTTGTATATCTTAGGTATTATTCAAAGAACCTTTAATTCCCTTTATTTTGGTGTATGACTGATTGGTGTAATGTAGGTTATAGAGAATACAGCTTGGCCTTATTCCAGATGCGCATCTTTCAAAAACTGCTAGCTCTGCTTGGTCATTTTCACATCCTGGACTTCAGACGTAAATTTAAAAAAGAGCCGATACTTTTTTTACATTTTATATATGTAGTAATTCATACATTGCACTTTCAGAAGCTGGTATTGTCTAGTTGGACAAAATTCATTTTCCCTATTTTAATAGGTGCTAAAGATAGTGTACTTTAGACTAATTCAGGCTGATTTGTTTAGCATAAAGGAGCAGTCATTTTAGTTAGCAGTGTGCTTAGATCATGTACAATTTCCATAAGGACAATATCCAAAGAAATGTCAGCCACATTACATCAAAGTAACATAGAGGTATGCCATCATTCTCTCCAATGTGCATGTTTCAGATGCAAACAACTTCACCTTTCATACGCCACTCTCTCAAAAGTGCATATTACTGGTGAGCGCCCTCTAAGAGGTTAGTGTAAGAAGTTAGTGTTAGGACTTGTCGGCCTGGCGTCAGGACAATGTGACTTGGTGGGGCATGATGCCACATGTCTGCGGTGTGATGCCCCAGTGCTAGACATCACTATAAACTGCCACACTGCAGACATCAAAGCGACATGAAAGATTTTTTTTTTAAAGCTGCGTAAAAAAATCTAAATCACACACACACACACACACACACACACACACACACACACACAGAGAGAGAGATCTAGTTATGCCATAGTAAATATCTATCATTTCGTCAAAATATGCAACGTTGAAATACAGAAATGTCGTTTCAAAACGGGTCTGAGTCGGGGGTCAAACGGTAAATCAAGCGGTGACGTTATTTATGACGGCACCAGGCCGAATGTTTAATACTGAGTAAATCACCTGTTCAAATACATCAGCGACCTTATATAGCTGAATGTGATCGGTTGGATACCTGAGAAATGATGGTCTGTAAACTGACCGAAGGATAAACACAGAGTAAGTCACTTCTCCAAACATTCACAACTTTTAAGTCAATCCTATAGATTATGCCGCGAATGTATGCCGATAGCTACCATTCGAACCACTTCGGTTATTTACGAAACAATCGTTGACCGAGAAGTTGCAAATGCATTGAAATGTTTTCATTCGCAACTTTTCTGTCAATCCTACTGTTGATCCATTCGTAGAAATATCTGAGGTTCTCCGAATAGATTGGGCGTTCTTTTCTGTGAAGAAATATTCGGTGAAGAAGTTCATGATTTTCGGTAAATTACTGCTCCGCCATACGTCCGAGCTATACTTTTATGTCGCATAATTAGCCGAGGAGATCCAAATGCTCTTCGAATACGACAGTGAATTCATATTACAGGATTTAATTGGTGTAATCTCAAGGATGACGATGTGCGAAAAAAATTGATTGTAAACTCACAGCTTTCATTTAAATGGATATTTCAACTTCAGGTTGACAAAATAGTTGTTATCAAGAAGTAATATATCACATATAGGTGCTGACGATAAAATTATAACCTGGTTTTTCATCTTAAGTGCCATGAGATTGATCAAAAAAATGAAATCTTGTACAAATATGCATTTTATTTACTTTGCCATAACTTCAATATTCAGCCAGAACAAACTAATGGCATTGATTTACCACACATTCCCAGGGAAGGCGTGGGAAATGAGTGCCGATAGCTTCGAGGAGGATCAGATATGTAATGTGTAAACTTGTGTAGACGGAAAGCTTCGTTGGAATTTGGGCATTTTGAAGAAGAAAAAATTTGAGGAACTTTTTAGAGATATTTTGTTTGTACTTTATCTGGCCTAGTCATCGATAGTAAGTGCCGATGAGTCTTTTGGAACTCCAGGAATCAGCACCATATATGCCATTCATTTTAAGGAGACAGTTTCGAATAGCATACGTGTTGTGTCAACGTCTTCGATAAGAATGCGTTTTCTCAATTGGGGAAGTGTTAACAAAATTACTCTTCTTGGTTGTACATTCAAAGTAACTTATTGTTTATAAATTCCCTTAAAAATATATCTCCGTGTTTAACGATCATCGTCTGTAGTACGATCCAGATTAGTAATAGAGGCGTATTACAGAGTTTAACAGTCTTTTGGCTTTACAGTGATACTCGTTTGCCATTTTTGCAATGTCATTTTTCTCAGATTGGTTCCATACAAGTAAGAAGACTGTATCCGAATTTTTAGTATGATCATGAAGTAAATGGGAATTAAAACGAAAGTCTATGATTTTGCAAAAATGGTGACAGATTGTCGATGTAAAGCGCGCAGAATCTCATTCCACATTTTAGTAGAAATAAACTGATCATTTACAAGCTTTTTTTCCGAAAGGAAAACAATATTTTGTAAACTGATGTCTGTGGTTTATTTTCACTCAGCATTACCATGTAAACGAAATTATCTCAGAAAATCACCGATATTAAGTAATCTTGGATAACTTTAATACGTTGCATTCCTAATCGTTTCAGACAGATATAGACTCAGTTTCAATTGTTTGAATGTGTTAGAAACCACGACTCTCTGTTTAGAGAGAGGTAAAAAAAGACAATGTTTAACACACACACACACACACACACACACACACACACACACACACACACACACACACACGTGCTTCAGTATGGTTATTATCATTTGCAAAACCATTACATGAACTGTACCAGCGCAGATAGTAAACCATTGAAGTTATCATTATTTGTCTTTTCCTGTTTGCACTACTGACGTAGTTCCGGAATTTCATTAATCTGTTATCAAAGTCAATCAACTTTTTCGTATGTCAATGCAGGTCAGTTACTACACCTGTGTGGTATATGTCCCTGTCGATAGTGCTTTAATCCAGGTCAATTACTACATCTGTGTGGTCAATGTCCCTGTCGATAATGCTTTAATCCAGGTCAGTTATTACACCTGTGTGGTCAATGTCCCTGTCGATAGTGCATTAATCCAGGTCAATTACTACACTTGTGTGGACAATGTCCCTGTCGATAGTGCTTTAATCCAGGTCAATTGCTACACCTGTGTGGACAATGTCCCTGTCGATAGTGCTTTAATCCAGGTCAATTACTACAGCTGTGTGGTCAATGTCCCTGTCGATAATGCTTTAATCCAGGTCAATTACTACACCTGTGTGGTCAATGTCCCTGTCGATAATGCTTTAATCCAGGTCAATTGCTACACCTGTGTGGTCAATGTCCCTGTCGATAGTGCTTTAATCCAGGTCAATTGCTACACCTGTGTGGACAATGTCCCTGTCGATAGTGCTTTATTCCAGGTCAATTACTACACCTGTGTGGACAATGTCCCTGTCGATAGTGCTTTAATCCAGGTCAATTGCTACACCTGTGTGGTCAATGTCCCTGTCGATAGTGCTTTAATCCAGGTCAATTGCTACACCTGTGTGGTCAATGTCCCTGTCGATAATGCTTTAATCCAGGTCAATTACTACACCTGTGTGGACAATGTCCCTGTCGATAGTGCTTTATTCCAGGTCAATTACTACACCCGTGTGGTCTATGCCGATAGTGCTTTAATCCAGGACTACAAAGATAACCATACTGGTATACTTTATCTTTCAAAAACTCTTGTATAGTAAGATGCTGGCACGTACCGACAACTTCTGGGTCTACTTATTTATTATTCCGTGTGAAGATAGCGCATATAAGGCATCTTGCCATACCGCACGGAAACTCTAATTTATTTGTATGATCAACAACTATATACTTCTTTAGGTGGTGAAAGTATCAATGTATCATTTTACGATAGTGTATTTGCTATATCATTAGTTTAGTTTTTGGTATGGTATGAGTTGCGATAGCTCATTTGGTAGAGGTTCAGATCTGCAATAGCAGGTTCAATCACATCTACCACCCCACCACCCCGGGCCAAGCCAGCCCAGATCGCCGGCATCAATGTCCTTGGGAAAAGGAACTAAACTCCCAAAGATGTGCTAAAGATGCCCTTAAAACCCAGAAAAAGAAAGTTAATTATTCCTCCACTTCCAAGACAGCCATAGTTATACCCTTCCAGAACAATGAAGTCGTAGGTCTGTGTGTCCCATATAATCAGCAAAGCATTGCCGAAAAGTTCCAAAAGGGTCGTAAAAGATGAAGAAACTAATCAGCCAACCATGGTATGTTCCGTTTGTTGAGGTTTTGAGTCCAACAATTCACTATACTGACCTATCGGAATAGAACTTCCTTCACTATTATCACCAGTCGTGACCTATAATGGTATTTTATTTACACGGATTCAGCAAATACGTCCCCGTATCTTGGGTATTCAGCCATTAAGACCGCATACATCCAGAGGACAGTTTCTATTCTTATATAAGGCGACGTGATCTTTTGAATACAGCTACTAAGACCACATACATCCAGAGAATAATTTCTATTCTATCTTGTGACATGATCTTGGGTATTCAGCCAGTAGGACCATATGCATCCAGAGAATAGTTTCTATTCTATTTTGTGACGTGATCTTGGGTATTTAACCAATAATACCACATACATCCAGAGAATAGTTTCTATTCTATTTTGCGACGTGATCTTGGATATTCAGTCATTAAGACTACATACATCCAGAGAATAATTTCTATTCTATTTTGTGACGTGATCTTGGGTATTTAGGCAATAAGACCACATACATCCAGAGAATAGTTTCTATTCTATTTTGTGACGTGATCTTGGGTATTCAGCCATTAAGACTATATACATCCAGAGAATAATTTCTATTCTATTTTGTGACGTGATCTTGGGTATTTAGCCAAAAAGACCACATACATCCAGAGAATAGTTTCTATTCTATTTTGTGACATGATCTTGGGTATTCAGCCAGTAGGACCACATACATCCAGAGAATAGTTTATATTCTATTTTGTGACGTGATCTTGGGTATTCAGCCAGTAGGACCATATGCATCCAGAGAATAGTTTCTATTCTATTTTGTGACGTGATCTTGGGTATTTAACCAACAAGATCACATACATCCAGAGAATAGTTTCTATTCTATTGTGCGACGTGATCTTCGGTATTCAGCCATTAAGACTACATACATCCAGAGAATAGTTTCTATTCTATTTTGTGACGTGATCTTGGGTATTTAGCCAATAAGACCACATACCTCCAGAGAATAGTTTCTATTCTATTTTGTGACATGATCTTGGGTATTCAGCCAGTAGGACCACATACATCCAGAGAATAATTTCTATTCTATTTTGTGACGTGATCTTGGGTGTTTAGCCATTAAGAACACATACATCCAGAGAATAGTTTCTATTCTATTTTGTGACGTGATCTTGGGTATTTAGCCAATAAGACCACATACATCCAGAGAATAGTTTCTATTCTATTTTGTGACATGATCTTGGGTATTCAGCCAGTAGGACCACATACATCCAGAGAATAGTTTCTATTCTATTTTAAAACGTGATCTTAGGTATTCAGCCATTAAGAACACATACATCCAGAGAATAGTTTCTATTCTATTTTGTGACGTGATCTTGGGTATTTAGCCAATAAGACCACATACATCCAGAAACTAGTTTCTATTCTATTTTGTGACATGATCTTGGGTATTCAGCCAGTAGGACCATATGCATCCAGAGAATAGCTTTTATTCTATTTTGTGACGTGATCTTGGGTATTTAGCCAATAAGACCACATACATCCAGAGAATAGTTTCTATTCTATCTTGTGACATGATCTTGGGTATTCAGCCATTAAGACTACATACATCCAGAGAATAGTTTCTATTCTATTTTGTGACGTGATCTTGGGTATTTAGCCAATAAGACCACATACATCCAGAAACTAGTTTCTATTCTATTTTGTGACATGATCTTGGGTATTCAGCCAGTAGGACCATATGCATCCAGAGAATAGCTTTTATTCTATTTTGTGACGTGATCTTGGGTATTTAGCCAATAAGACCACATACATCCAGAGAATAGTTTCTATTCTATCTTGTGACATGATCTTGGGTATTCAGCCATTAAGACTACATACATCCAGAGAATAATTTCTATTCTATTTTGTGACGTGATCTTGGGTATTTAGCCAATAAGACCACATACATCCAGAGAATAGTTTCAATTCTATTTTGTGACATGATCTTGGGCATTCAGCCAGTAGGACCACATACATCCAGAGAATAGTTTCCATTCTATTTTGTGACGTGATCTTGGGTATTTAGCCAATAAGACCACAAACATCCAGAGAATAGTTTCTATTCTATTTTGTGACATGATCTTGGGTATTCAGCCAGTAGGACCACATACATGCAGAGAATAGTTTCTATTCTATTTTGTGACGTGATCTTGGGTATTCAGCCATTAAGAACACATACATCCAGAGAATAGTTTCTATTCTATTTTGTGACGTGATCTTGGGTATTTAGCCAGTAAGACAACATACATCCAGAGAATAGTTTCTATTCTGTTTTGTGACGTGATCTTGGGTATTTAGCCATTAAGACTACTTACATCGAGAGAATAATTTCTTTTCTTTCTTGTGACGTGATATTGGGTATTCAGCCATTAAGACCACACACATCCAGAGAATAATTTCTTTTCTATCTTGTGACTTGATCTTGGGTATTTAGCCATTAAGACCACATACATCCAGAGAATAGTTTCTATTCTATCTTGTGACATGATCTTGGGTATTCAGCCATTAAGACTACATACATCCAGAGAATAATTTCTTTTCTATCTTGTGACATGATCTTGGGTATTCAGCCATTAAGACTACATACATCCGGAACATCATATTTATTCTAACTTGTGACCTTATCTAGGGTACAACGCTAGCAATGGTAGGCTAATTTGTATTCTAGTTTGTGTTCCTATATAGGGTAATCAGCGAGAAATAGAACAAGTAACACCTTTTTGCATCATGGTATGGCGATCCGACTAATTCTTTTATGGCTGTACACCAGTACATTTAGATCCTACTACTTCTATATCGTCGTACGTCAGGCACATTTAGATCCGACTACTTCTAGTATGGGCGTAGGCCAGGCACATTTAGACCAGACTACGTCTAGTATGGGTGTAGGTCAGGCACATTTAGACCCGACTACGTCTAGTATGGTTGTAGGTCAGGCACATTTAGATCCGACTACTTCTGGTATGGGTGTAGGTCAGGCACGTTTAGATCCGACTACTTCTAGTATGTTTGTACACCAGCACATTTAGATCCGACTACGCCTAGTATGGGTGTACACCAACACATTTAGATCTGACTACTTCTAGTATGGGTGTAGGTCAGGCACGTTTAGATCGGACTAGATTTAGTATGGGTGTACAAAAGCACATTTAGATCCAACTACTTCTAGTATAAATGTAGGTCAGAAACGTTTAGATCCGACTACTTCTAGTATGGTTGTACACCAGCACATTTAGATCCGACTACATCTAGTGTGGGTGTACACCAGCACATTTAGATCTGACTACTTCTAGTATGGGTGTAGGTCAGGCACGTTTAGATCGGACTAGATTTAGTATGGGTGTACACCAGCACATTTAGATCCGACTACTTCTAGTATGGCCGTGTGTAAGGCACATTTAGATCCGGCTACTTCCTGTATGGGTGTACACCAGACACGTTTAGATCCGACTACTTCTAGTCTGGCCGTGCGCCAGGCACATTTAGATCCGACTACTTCTAGTATTGGTGTACGTCAGGTACATTTAGATCCGAATAGCACTGTATCTACGTTAGGCACATTTATCAATTCGAATGATTGGTGTCTTTTTCGGTGGGGGTGAGACATTGAAGTTATTACTTACAATATGTGTAAATAAATTTGAAGAAAATTAATTCAGTGGTTTCCATTCTCCTCCAGTACGAGGACCCGTTCCTAACTTCAGACAAATGTAACTCATAACGCATGCACACCTCACACGTTGGGTAGCCTCGTTTTTAACAACAATAGTATGCCTGGGTCATTACTCAGTGAATATATCCGATCCCGATTAACAGATGTCTGTATATGCCTAGCATGAACAATGATATATATATATATATATATATATATATATATATATATATATATATATATATATATATATATATATATATATATATACGCTGTTGGGAAAAAATGCTATATATCTATAACGATTTTCATAAAAAAAGTACTTTTGCAGTGGTTCCGATGGCAATTCCGCAAATAGCACCTATGACCACAAAAGCAGGCGTTTTTATTTTGCAAGTAAAGAGATTGTATTTTTTTGCTTTTAGTTTTTTTTTGGTGGGTTGGTGGTGTGATTTCATCTCGGAGAAGTGGTTCCACTTCAGTATGAGGGTCCATCAAAGTTCTTAGGTGAATGATGTGGTCGTGAAGTGCAATTGCTCAACACACTGGCTTTGTTCAGGTGCAACAAGCACAAGTACTTCTAACTAATTACCTTTTTTTTTACATGTTCAACCGCTATGCAATCGTAGAAAATATATACCTTGGGAATATTTAAATCTTTGGCGATTGTATATGCTTTGTACCCGGCACCACGGTCATTTAGAACCATTCTGAATACGCCATTGAATGGTGTCTGAAACAATCGTTCTCGTTGTCACCCAAGAACCGTTGCACGGACAAGTGCGTCATTGTTAAATATCAGCTGAGATTTTTCTTTTCTTATTTGAGTCAGTGGAGCCAGTGTTCGTTCAACATAATTGATGGTGAATATAACCAGCGCTGATTTTTGGTTGAATTCCATTTCATCGTTGTTGGGTGTTTACGTGCCTGGTGATGAAGTCTGCGACCGGGCCTTTTCACGTTCTAATACAATGATTGAAAGCTGTCCTCGGATTGGTATTGGCACGCCAGTGTCGTCTAAATGGGTAATAGGATTCATTAGTCATGTACTAACGCAGATAGTGGTTGAGAAGCGGCACACAATTGACATTGATGCTGTCATTCGCTGACACTCGATCCATCACTTCATCTGTCAGTTCCGAAACATCGTTATCGTGTGACTGTTTAGAATCCATCGCTCATTTGTAACGATAACTCTTTAACACAAACGCCATAGACGGTGAAGTACCAATCCGGACATGCGCTGAGTCCTTCAAACTGAATTCCATCTCCGGGGACTAATGATGTTGATACTGAACATGTGAAAAATTCTTAGACAATAGCGGTTGGCTGGTCAATACGCGACAGTGGTAAAAAAAAACAACAAAATATGAAGCCTGCAGTCATTTATCAACAGTGACATTCAACATCACAAACCTTTAGTCCCGGTAACGGTAACAAGTATGATCCGGACTCGAGCTTTAAGATGGGACATTTAGGCCTATCAGCGCCATTTTCCAGAGGATAGAAAGCACGTAGGTTATTTGTTGAACTTAGGAGGTCAGTGTTTCCCTCTGTTTTGCTGGTTATTATTCCCTTCATTTAGTTATTACGCGTATTGGTTTTCTTTGTTTTGATCGTACCTTGGCGGCCTTTACATACACCTGGTCTTTGATAAAGGCAAACAACGCGCAAGAGTCTCTGATTTCCTTTATTCTAAGTGATTTCAGTCTGGTTTGAGATAGTGCCCCACGAGTTCAAAACAATATCGCTGATGTCCACACTGATGATTTCATTTTTCCGGTTGATCTTGAAAAATCCAACTGTTTAATAACAAGTGTATGACAAACGATTTCAGGTTTTACATATACGCGTCAACGTCATTATTTGGCCACCTATGCCCTCCAACAACAACATCTTTTCAGAGAGAATCACATGAATGCATCTGTAATGAGTGTGTGTGTGTGATTAGGATTTTTAGCGTAGCTTTTAACAATTTTTCAGTCATATCGCTATGATGTCTGCAGTGTGGCAGTTTATAGTGATGTCTGTCACTGGGGCATCATGCCGCAGACACGTAGCATGATGTCCCACCCAGTCACATTATCCTGACACCAACCTCTTAATGCTGAGCGCCAAGCGAGGCAGCTGTTCGTACCATTTTTGTAAGTCGTTAGTATGACTCGGCCGGGATTCGAACCCACGATCTCACGCATCCACGGTGGACGCTCTAACCACTAGGCCACCGGAGCGGTCTCATCTGTAATGAGGAAGGGGGAGTTGAGTTACACATGCATGATAGTGCATGCCGAGCAAAGAATGTATAGGTCCGTGTCTTCAAACAAAAAATAATAGATGTAAGTGGAGTTGTTTTGGGAAATCTGCAGACCCGTGTCAATGTTTTCGTTTCGGCCCATGTACGACAATAACTTGTGATATGCACGTGCGACATGATTGTGAAATCAAGAAATATTTGTTCGGTGGGTTCCTGACGACAGTTTAATCGCGAAGTAACTTCAGACACTGCATACAGGTCAAAGATCATCAGTGTGATATGTCCACCGACTAACAGATCCATAGTTTGAAACAGTATTAGTACATATCTTGGTGCGCAGACACCGCGTTTCGTGGTTATTTACCATAGTAGCTGCTGAATATCACATTAGATCGAGTCTATGGTGAGTGCAAAAAATGATGGAGGTGATTTCCGCCAAGAACTTACAGACGACAATAAACGTGTTCCTGCGGCCATTAAATGGATTCTCACAGGCATATATAATATCAATTTCGACAAGCTGATATTGCAATCAACATACCCATGATTTTGTGACTGTGTGTTTGGCTCTGAGAAAAAGCTTTGCGAACATCTCAACAAAACCCAAATATGTGACTGGGAGGAATCGCACACGAAAACGATAATGAGCTTCCGTGAAGTTGTCCTCCACGCTCCATAAATCGAAGTTTGTAATTTGTGTTGTTTCCAAAAACCATAGGTGTACGTTTGGCATCGGGTTTGTCGGGCACACCAGCAGGTCGTGAATACACAGCCTGTGTAAGTTGATGATGGATAACGGGGTAGGATATGCATGATCTGACAAAGCCTTGTGAAACATCATAGGCCGGCCAACTGATCTTGCATAACCGTCGCTGTAAATGGTCCACATGTGTTTCCAGTCCATTCACATGTTCATTAATCTGTCGATGGCATACAGACACGCGATTGAACCATACACGTTTGAACCCGTAGTGTTTACGGCTACTTCCTCGATCAAGACCTTTCGCCATAATTGGGGGTCTGTGGGTCTTCTTTTAGAGACCCAGCATCTTCCGGTAAGGAGTAATATTGTTCTTTAGGAGGCACATTCTCCTTAGGAGGCAGAACATTTTAAAGAATCAGAGAATGGGAGCCCTTTTGAATTTTTGCAAGTTAAATATAACATTCCTACGAAAATCGTTCGGTTTATCATTGTTAGTGAATAACCTTTAATGTCCCATTAACTCTCCAGGACAACGATGAATGGAATGCGTCAATCGGTGCCAACTGAGGTTCAGAAAACTTTTCCATGACCCTCATGTACTCGCACGGGTATTTTATTTTGCGGGTTAGCGAGTCGAACTTTTCAGCTATGAACGGCTTCACCTCATCGACGAACGCTTTTAAAACGGTCGTTCCGTTCGCTTGAAGGTTTTTAACGAATTTGCTCCGGCTGAAAATGAGGAAATTCAGCGAGTCACTGAACTGCAACTGATCTAGCAGAATAGTCATAAATGTTTCCATTTTGTTGGGAATGACACTTATTGGTGCATTCGACGCTGTTGCGAATCCTTGCATAAGCAAATGACAATCATACATGTACAAAATTCTTGTTTTGCCGGGGTAAATTCGTAGTTGAAGATTACCCGCGCTGGTATGCTGTTCTTCTGTAAGCGCAGTGATGTGGCAGTGATCACGCACTTTAGAGCTTCCAGCTCTACCGGAGGTATCATAGCCTTCGGTCCCAAAGGGACCTGCACAGATCCAGTAATGAGTGCCTGCAGAAAACTCACGAATATCATCACGGGTCATAATATAATATAAAGCTGAACTTGCTCGCATCTAGCACCCTGAACCTCTCTTGAGGCAATTTTCCAACTTTTCAAGAATCCTTGCAAAGCCTTTTTCAATGTCATTATCGATAGCCTCATGGTCTTCAGAGTTAACATTATAAAGAGACCACTCCAAAACCATTGTAGTGATATTTTGAAAACATTGTCTAACCAAATGATGGTTTCCGTGAGGTTAAGCGGCATAATCAAGTCCACACCAAGAACAATGTTTACTTTTAATCTAAATGTGTCCGCTTACTGTACTATTGATATAATTACCTGATAATAGGTAGAGAATCTGTAATGTAAAGTCTGGAACTTGGACTCGTCGAGCTTGTGCAGTAGAATCACTGGCAAGGGTAGTTGTATTACGGCGACGTCGGTTTTCCACATCAACAATTACAAGTGCAATTTCCGCCATCCTGGCTTACGGAGAAATCTTAATATATAACTGCTGCTGTTTCACGAAGTTTCCTTATGGTCGTACGTGACTGTTCTGGAGGAAGTTCTGATGATGCAAGTGTGCCTCTCGGTATCCTTGTTCCACGTTCTCGTGCGAATAGCTTAAGTTCACTTACAGTTGGCGCTGCCGTTGCATCCAGCTTCTGGTAGTTTTCTGAACGTCACCCGTATCTCACCTTCGAGTCCAGATGACCCAAGTAGACCTGCCTTTGTCATACAGCTTGATATCCTTATTCTAAACTCTCGCGCGAATTGCTTAAGTTGATTTACAGTCGGAGTGTCCTTATATAAGGGACAACCTTTGTCTGCTTGTTTATTTTTTTAAAAATAACAACAATCGCTCTGACCCTTGACATAATCGTCGGCTTTGTTCTTGTCAACATCACCGGCTTTTATCTGTGATTGGCAAGTCTTCACTGCAGATTACGACAGTACTCGGCAACAGAACCTCCATGTCGGCAAAGATGATTACGCGACTTGACTCCGATAACACATGTAAGACATGGGGATTATATACATGCTCATCTATGTTCTCGATTGATGGTGCGTATCTTCAGGCATATCATGTCCATTGTTTAATACGGCATATAGGATTGTAGAGTATACTGTAAGTGGATAGTCTTTGATCGTACGACAATTCAACGTGACATATTTTCATTTAAGATGACAAACCTTTTAACCAGTTGCAGAAACCGAGGATTACCATCAAACAGCTTTACCAGCTTGAATAAAATTTTCTTCAAACTGGTATATGGAAAAATCACTGCATGTTGAGCAGTATACTGTATTATACCAGCTCATAAAGACTGATTTATCATCTCAATCGTCTCCGCTTTCTTTGTTGCCTTCGCTGATTATTTCACTGCCTTCACTGGTTGTGTCACTGTCCTCAAGGTCGTCAATTGTCATTCGTACAGGTGAATCGACTTGACGTTTTGTTGCACGATATCATGCAATGACTTTTCTGGCTTAGTGCTGTATTAATCCACAAATTACCTTACTACTCGCCCCAACTAAATCCCTAACCCAGTTATTTTTTCAGCATACTCCATATATATATATATTTTAAAACTCATATACCATCTTTTGTGCTTCTTTTAACAAACCAATATATTACATTCAAGCTAAATAGGGATTTAATCCTTTTTGTGAGTTTAAAAAACACAGTGGGTCTAATTTCTTTTACGCTACTTTATGTATCTAACTGCTTGATTTCTAATGGCATTCTATAATAGCCCACTGCAATTCTTGAACAGTGAAATACATATATGTTGTCAACTTACGCAGAACTATCGGCCAGCTCACAGCATTGCAGATCCCAACCAGGGTAAGTAAAACTTCCACGTCGACGCACGTGGGCTACAATCACAGTGCACGAAAATCTTCAGTAACGAACAGTTTTGGAAACTACCAATGGGGTTCAGGGCTAAGCTCCAAAGCCTCAAAACCTCCGTTAATGCACTACTACGTGCTTATATACATATATATATATATATATATATATATATATATATATATATATATATATATATATATATATATATATATATATATATATATATATATATATATATATATATATATATGTGTGTGTGTGTGTGTGTGTGTGTGTGTTATATTTACTCGTGAGTGTGTCAGAGACTGTTGCAAGTTAGAGTTTTATTTAGTGCATAGACGTTGCTCTCAGTTGAGTATCCTATCATTTGAAGACTATAGTTAAGATCTGAACCGAATGTATTATACACAAAAAAGTAATTTTATTATTACTATTGTTACCAACAACTGATTTTCCTGTTACTACTGCTGCTAGCTGTTTTACCTATGCATGTTGGTTTTCAATGAACCTTACACAACTTGATTACTTCGGTATGTTGGTGTGTTATGTAACGATATAACTAGTTTGTATCTAGAATAAGTACGATCGTAACATACATACTCATATCAGAGCCTACCTGTCGTTGGTATATAATAATGTGTCATATCTGCTGAATGGAAAATGTAAATAGATCCAATCGAGTTATAGACGTAAAACATACAGCACGTTACATGAAAATCGGCATCCGCAGCGCAACTGGGAATAATATATTTGCGTAGTGTACGCATTGGAGTAATACCATCTCTTCTCTGCTGTCTAAGCATTGGAAAACAATTTTCTGGGTATGTAAATACATTAATTTTCATGGTGTATTTTCTTTCTTGCATGTGCTCTAATCTAAACAGCTCATCCAAGTATACACTGCATAAGATACCTAGCATCTCAGTCTATACAATTAGTCAGAATAATGAACCCTACAAAACTCCAGGAGTTGTCTGTTGGATAAAAGGCATTGAAGTTAGATTGGTCGTTTGTAGACAATTTGGGTCCACTTGAATCCTTTTCAGTCCTTTTTTGTGTGCAAGACATTGTGGATAAAACTGGACCACTGTTGTAATTTCAGTAGTTAAATACTTGTTGCAATGAATATCTGCGTACATAATCGAACACCAGTTATCATCATCAAAAGAAGAGACAATCACTTGCGAAATAGCTAATTTATGATGAACTTTCCGGATTTACTCTCCTCGGTAATAAATTATTCTACTAAATGAAATTAACATTCAGTTACCTTGCCAAAATCTACATGCTCTCTTGCCAAAATCTGAAATAATCATTTTTAATTCAGTGAAGTATGCTTTTCAGAAAACAGGAGGTGGATGTCTTATTAAGCGTGTTGAAATGGACAATCATGCATTTACAATGTATCCTTCAGCATCTGAAAAATCATTTAAAGAATAATGCTTTTTGTTCCCTTTTTGCATTCCTTTATAAGTCTACCTTGCATATTTGCCATTTTTCATTTTCCAAAACAAAATTAAAATGATAAGATCAAGTTCGATACAAAAGCCAATTGGTAAATTGTCTATTCCATTAATTGTAATATATATATCGTTATGTAATGAGATACTGTCATGTTGACTTAATAATAACTGCTTTCATTTTTATAGGTTGTTTTATTCCAGATAAAAGTAGGTGAATTAACTAATGAATTAGAGTTTTCGACCATCCATTTCCATAATCACCAATATTCAGATAATGTGAAAATATTTGTGCGAGCGAGATTATTGGTTTATTGGCTACAGAAACGCAATGATCCCATCTATTCCATCAAGATAAGACCTTCACTCGCAACGCAAAACTCGTTTTGAATTAACTTTGATATAGTGTTAGGTATAAAGCCTGCTGCTATGGAAGGCAAGAAAACTTCACCCCGACAAGAACGTTACATGCCTATATTGCACGCTTTACCGAGTCCAATATTTATCAATTGTTTATAGAAAATACCTGCAAATTACGAACATCGGCCACTAACAATAATGCTAAGCACGGTCAACTGTCGACGTGAAATTAAATGGATCGATGACCATTGGCAAGCAACAATGTAGATACCAGTCCTTTTCCTAAATAATTACTGGGTTCGAAGAGTTGCAAACAAAAATCACACCACGCTAACAAAAGATTATTTAAGCATTTTTATAAAGACTGTAATATTCTTCATAAAGACTGTCATATTCTTTATAGAGACTGTAATATTCTTCATAAAGACGGTCATATTCTTCATAGAGACTGTAATAGTCTTCATAGAGACTGTAATATTCTTCCTAAAGACTGTCATATTCTTCATAGAGACTGTAATATTTTTCATAGAGACTGTCATATTCGTCATAGAGACTGTAATATTCTTCATAAAGACGGTTATATTCTTCATAGAGACTGTAATGCTCACACTATCAACATATCTGAACCTTTTAAATTTGGATAGATAAATCTTTATACACTACCCACATTATGAATAGATAAATCTTTGTACATTATCCAATGAATAGATAAATCTTTGTGTAATACAGTATTAATAGATAAATCTTTACACACTTTCATATGAATAGGTAAATCTGTGTGTAATACAGTATAATTCTTTATACAATACAGTATGAATAGATAATTCTTTGTTAATAGATAAATCTGTATTCGTTATCGTATGAATCGATACATCTTTTTGTAATACAGTATGAATAGATAAATCTTTATACACCTAAGTATCAATAAATAAATATCTGTTTACTACAGATACAGTCTTATTAGATAAATCATTGTATACTACACTTACAGTCTTATTAGATAAATCATTGTATACTACACTTACAGTCTTAACGTATAAATCATTGTGTACTACAGTTACAGTATTAATAGATAAATCATTATGCACTAAGGTATTAATAGATAAATCATTGTGTACTACACTTACAGTCTTAACAGACAAATCATTGTGTACTACAGTTACAGTATTAATAGATAAATCATTATGTACTACAGTATTAATAGATAAATCATTGTGTACTACAGTATTAATACATAAATCATTGTGTATTACAGTATTAATACATAAATCATTGTGTAATATAGTATTAACAGATAAATCATTGTGTACTAAAGTATTAATAGATAAATCTTTGTGTACTACAGTTACAGTATTAATACATAAATCATTGTGTACTACAGTATTAATAGATAAATCATTGTGTACTACAGTATTAATAGATAAATCATTGTGTACTACAGTATTAATAGATAAATCATTGTGTACTACAGTATTAATACATAAATCATTGTGTACTACAGTATTAACACATAAATCATTGTGAACTACAGTTACAGTATTAATACATAAATCATTGGGTACTACAGTATTAATACATAAATCATTGTGTACTACAACATTAATACATAAATCATTGTGTGCTACAGTATTAATAGATAAATCATTGTGTACTACAATTACAGTATTAATAGATAAATCATTGTGTACTACAGTTATAGTATTAATAGATAAAGCATTGTGTACTAAAGTTACATTATTAATAGATAAATCATTGAGTGCTACAGTATTAATAGATAAATCATTGTGTACTACAATTACAGTATTAATAGATAAATCATTGTGTACTACAATTACAGTATTAATAGATAAATCATTGTGTACTACAGTTACAGTATAATAGATAAATCATTGTGTACTACAGTTACAGTATTAATAGATAAATCATTGTGTACTACAATTACAGTATTAATAGATAAATCATTGTGTACTACAGTTATAGTATTAATAGATAAATCATTGTGTACTAAAGTTACATTATTAATAGATAAATCATTGTGTACTACAGTTATAGTATTAATAGATAAATCATTGTGTACTAAAGTTACATTATTAATAGATAAATCATTGTGTACTACAATTACAGTATTAATAGATAAATCATTGTGTACTACAGTTACAGTATAATAGATAAATAATTGTGTACTACAGTTACAGTATTAATAGATAAATCATTGTGTACTACAATTACAGTATTAATAGATAAATCATTGTGTACTACAGTTATGGTATTAATAGATAAATCATTGTGTACTAAAGTTACATTATTAATAGATAAATCATTGTGTACTACAGTTATAGTATTAATAGATAAATCATTGTGTACTAAAGTTACATTATTAATAGATAAATCATTGTGTACTACAGTTATAGTATTAATAGATAAATCATTGTGTACTAAAGTTACATTATTAATAGATAAATCATTGTGTACTACAATTACAGTATTAATAGATAAATCATTGTGTACTACAGTTACAGTATAATAGATAAATCATTGTGTACTACAGTTACATTATTAATAGATAAATCATTGTGTACTACAATTACAGTATTAATAGATAAATCATTGTGTACTACAGTTATAGTATTAATAGATAAATCATTGTGTACTACAGTTACAGCATTAATAGATAAATCATTGTGTACTACAGTTACAGTATTAATAGATAAATCATTATGTACTAAAGTTATAGTATGAATAGATAAATCATTGTGTACTAAAGTTACATTATTAATAGATAAATCATTGTGTACTACAGTTATAGTATTAATAGATAAATCATTGTGTACTAAAGTTACATTATTAATAGATAAATCATTGTGTACTACAGTTACAGCATTAATAGATAAATCATTGTGTACTACAGTTACAGTATTAATAGATAAATCACAGGGTACTAAAGTTACAGTATTAATAGATAAATCGTTGTGTACTACAGTATTAATAGATAAATCATTGTGTACTAAAGTTACATTATTAATAGATAAATCATTGTGTACTACAGTTACAGTATTAATAGATACATCATTGTGTACTAAAGTTGCAGTACTAACAGATAAATCATTGTGTACTAAAGTTACAGTATTAATAGATAAATCGTTGTGTACTACAGTATTAATAGATAAATCATTATGCACTAAGGTATTAATAGATAAATCATTGTGTACTACAGTTACAGTATTAATAGATAAATCATTGTGTACTACAGTTACAGTATTAATAGATCAATCTTTGGGTACTACAGTATTAATTGATAAATCATTGTGCACTAAGGTATTAATAGATGAATCATTGTGTACTACAGTTACAGTATTAATAGATAAATCATTGTGTACTAAGGTATTAATAGATAAATCATTGTGTACTACAGTTATAGTATTAATAGATAAATCATTGTGTACTACAGTTACAGTATTAATAGATAAATCATTGTGTACTACAGTGTTAATAGATAAATCATTATGCACTAAGGTAAAATAGATAAATCGTTGTGTACTACAGTTACAATATTAATAGATAAATCATTGTGCACTACAGTTACAGTATTAATATATAAATCATTGTGTACTACAGTATTAATAGATAAATCATTGTGTACTACAGTATTAATAGATAAATCATTATGCACTAAGGTATTAATAGATAAATCATTGTGTACTACAGTTACAGTATTAAGATATAAATCATTGTGTACTAAAGTTACATTATTAATATATAAATCTTTGTATACTACAATATTAATAGATAAATCATTATGCACTAAGGTATTAATAGATAAATGTTTGTGCACTACAGTTACAGTGTTAATAGATAAATATTTGTGTACTATAGTATTAATGGATAAATAATTATGCACTAAGGTATTAATAGATAAATCATTGTGTCCAACAGTTACAATATTAATAGATAAATCATTGTGTACTAAGTATTAATAGATAAATCGTTGTGTACTAAAGTTACAGTATTAATAGATAAATCGTTGTGTACTAAGGTCTTCATAGATAAATCGTTGTGTACTACAGTTACAGTATTAATAGATAAATGTTTGTGTACTACAGTTACAGTATTAATAGATAAATCATTGTGTACTACAGTTACAGTATTAATAGATAAATCGTTGTGTACTACAGTTACAGTATTAATAGATAAATCGTTGTGTACTAAGGTATTCATAGATAAATCGTTGTGTACTACAGTTACAGTATTAATAGATAAATCGTTGTGTACTAAAGTTACAGTATTAATAGATAAATCATTGTGTACGAAAGTTACAGTATTAATAGATAAATCGTTGTGTACTAAGGTATTCATAGATAAATCGTTGTGTACTACAGTTACAGTATTGATAGATAAATCGTTGTGTACTACAGTTACAGTATTAATAGATAAATCGTTGTGTACTACAGTTACAGTATTAATAGATAAATCGTTGTGTACTACAGTTACAGTATTAATAGATAAATCGTTGTGTACTACAGTTACAGTATTAATAGATAAATCATTGTGTACGAAAGTTACAGTATTAATAGATAAATCGTTGTGTACTACAGTTACAGTATTAATAGATAAATCGTTGTGTACTACAGTTACAGTATTAATAGATAAATCGTTGTGTACTACATTTACAGTATTAATAGATAAATCGTTGTGTACTACATTTACAGTATTAATAGATAAATCGTTGCGTACTACAGTTACAGTATTAATAGATAAATCGTTGCGTACTACAGTTACAGTATTAATAGATAAATCGTTGCGTACTACAGTTACAGTATTAATAGATAAATCGTTGCGTACTACAGTTACAGTATTAATAGATAAATCTTTGCGTACTACAGTTACAGTATTAATAGATAAATCGTTGCGTACTATAGTTACAGTATTAATAGATAAATCGTTGTGCAGTAAGGTATTAATATATAAATCATTGTGTCCTACAGTTACAGCATTAATAGATAAATCCTTGCGTATTTCAGTATTAATAGATAAATCATTGTGTGATATAGTATGAATAGATAAATCGCTGTGTACTACGGTTACAGTATTTTTAGATAAATCTTTGTTTACTGCAATTTCAAGAGATAAACCATTGTGTACTATATTATTAATATATAAACCAGTGTGTACTATATTATTACTAGATAAATCATTGTGTACTAAGGTATTAATTTATAAATCATAGTGTGACATAGTATTAATAGATAATTCATTGTGTACTACAGTTACAGTATTAATAGATGAATCATTGTGCAATATAGTATTAATAGATTAATCAGTGTGTGCTGTAATATTATTAGATAAATCATTGTGTGCTATAGTATTAATAGATAATCATTGTGTTCTACAGTTTACAGTTACAGTATTAATAGATAAATCTGTATGTACTCTCTCTCTCTCTCTCTCTCTCTATATATATATATATATATATATATATATATAGTTCGGTTACCGCAACATATTTTTCAATATATTATTCAATATGATTACATTTGCTTTCTCTTTTCTACTACTTTTATACAGTTTGTGAATGATACTGTACAGTAATCCAGAGTTAACCATTTTATGAAACTATTGGCAATATTAGAAACATACGTTGTATTAGATTAAAAATGGTCATACTGCATTCACTGCATACACAAAGGTTTTGATTTTTTTACTGACTTCGAACAATTTATGTGGATGATCCACAGTCTAACTAATGTGGATGATCCACAGTCTAACTAATGTGGATGATCCACAGTCTAACTAATGTTATTAACTGGACTTGTAAACACACAAAATTCCTACTTTCTTGTAACTGAGATAATCGTAAAAATTGCATAAGAGTAAAATATTTTCTTGATATTTCCTGCAAATGTGGAAAGTTTAACCTGATGTGTGTCGAAACCTCAACAAAGTAGAAACGGAAGTAACAAAATGTATAATATGGACTGGTGAAAAACAATTCAGAATTCCTTCTTCGTGTATTCCTAAAGATCATATAAAAAGTTATGATTTTTATGACATTTCATGCAACTGCGTCGCTTAAAATGCATTAAGTAGCCACCCTGGGAAAGTACATGCTGAACCAATTAGAGAGTTGGCAGATCAATACAAATTAATGTTAATCAGATCTGGAAAAATCTTGGGAATTTGTCTGATTCAGACCGAGTGATTATTTAAATATCGTTAGTATATTTATTGTATTTAGTTGTCTGAGAGACGGTTTTCTTCTCAATGTCCCATTGATTTCTCTAGTATAATCTAGAAATATGTTCAGGGTAAGAACCGTCATGGGCCAAATTGTGCATATGCATATGTTATCCGGAAGCAACTATTATTGAAGTAATGTATAACACATCATTTGTTCTTTCACTTTAGAACTTTATTGGTATAGGGTCGGATCTCAATACTATCCTATCACTTTCAGTTGCCTTTAAGCCCCAACCCCACCCAGCCCTTTAACCCATCTTCCACGAGCAATGCGGCATTAATTTATACTGATACATCCTGGTTTTTTTCTTCATGTACTTTACACATACCGGCATCTTTTTCTAAATTGTATTCATTAACTTGGACTGGTTTTCTTGTTATTGGGTGCGGTAGTCTCTAACTGGTACTATATAGACACTGAAAAGAACATGTCACACTTCGGTGTATCTTAATGGACACCGAAAGAACATGTCAACCTTTCGAGTACTATATGGACACTGAAATAACATGTCACCCTTTTGTGTACTATATGGATACTGGAAGAACATATCACCCTTCTTTATACTATATAGACACTGAAAGAACACTGAAAGAACATGTCACACTTTTGTATACTATAAAGACACTGAAAGAACATGTCATCCTTTTGTGTACTAAAAAGATACTGAAAGAGCTTGTTATCTTTTTGTGTATTATATGGACACTGAAAGAACATGTCGCCCTATTGTGTACTATATAGACACTGAAAGAACATGTCGCCCTCTTCAGTACTATATAGACACTTAAAGAACCACCTTCTGTGTACAATACAGACACTGAAACAATATGTCACCCATTTGTGTGCTGTATAGACACTGAAAGAACATGTCACCCTTTTGTGTACTATATGGATAATGAAAGAACATGTCACCCTTCTGTATACTATTAAGACGCTGAAAGAACTTGTCACCCTTTTGTGTATTGTATAGACACCGAAAGAACGTGTCACCCTTTTGTGTATTGTATAGACACTGAAAGAACATGTCACCCTTTTGTGTGCTATATGGACACAGAAAGAATATGTCACCCTTTTGTGTACTGTATGGATACTGAAAGAACAGGTCACCCTTTGGGTACTATATAGACACTGAAAGAACATGTCACCCTTTGTGTACTATATAGACACAGAAAGAACATTACACCCTTTTGTGTACTATATGGATATCGAAAGAACATGTCACTCTTTTGTGTACTATATAGACACTGAAAGAACATGTCACCCTTCTGATTACTATGTGGACATTGAAAGAACATATCATCTTTTTGTGTACTATATAGACACTGAAAGAACGTAACCCTTATGTACTATATAGACACTGAAAGAACATTACACCCTTTTGTGTACTATATGGACACCGAAAGAACATGTCACTCTTTTGTGTACTATATAGACACTGAAAGAACATGTCACCCTTCTGATTACTATGTGGACATTGAAAGAACATATCATCCTTTTGTGTACTGTATAGACACTAAAAGAACAGGTCACCATTCTGTGTACTATATGGATAATGAAAGAACATGTCATCCTTTTGTGTACTATATGGATACCGAGAGAACATTCACTCTTTTGTGTACTATATTGACACTAAAAAAACATGTCACCCTTCTGATTACTATATAGACACTGAAAGAACATGTCATCCTTTTGTGTACTATATAGACACTGAAAGAACAGGTCACCATTCTGTGTTTTATATAGATACTGAAAGAGCATTTTATCCTTTTTTGTACTATATGGATACCGAAAAAAACATGTCACTATTTTGTGTACAACAAAGACACTGAAAGAACATGTCATCCTTTTGTGTACTATATAGACACTGAAATAACAGGTCACATTATGTATACTATATATAGATACTGAAAGAGCATTTTACCCTTCTGTGTACTATAAGGATACTGATAGAACATGTCACAGTTTTTCTTTCTACCATGCTTGCATCCTTTTGAAGCTATAGTTCACAATTAGAAAATTACCGCTTATTTTGAAAAGAAGAAAAGGCCCTTGTTTCTTATCTTTTATAGTCGGATTAACATATTTTTGGAAATATCATGCTGAATCAAATTTAGCATCTCTTTAATTGTATTTACCACATTAGTATCTAAAGATTAATTGTGTGGGAGGTGTAAAGTAACCTACATTCACAGATATTTATATGCAGTTAAACTATCCATTACTTAGTTGTTGACTTTTTTATGAAGCACAGCAATCTGATAAATCATGAAGTATAGCGCGCTAAATGTGTTACTGTAACTCAGGTTTCATGTTTACATTTTTTTACAGGGTCTCTATGCGTTCACCAGATATTGATACAATTATCGTTATAAAACTATTGTGCTACAATTTTAACTGCAAGCATCAATACACTAATTATGTTCCTTATTCATGTCATTACTCCATATTCTTAATTAAATTCAATGCATTAATTGTGCGTTCCGATACATCCAAGCTGTCTTATTTAACTTTGACACAACATATAAAAATGTCAGCATTTTACAGAATAGTTGTATTTGAATAATATTACTGGAGTTTTTAGTGAATGTGGTCCTTCCAGAACTGGTGGAATGGCACCAGTTTGCTTTGTTTCCTTTTGATAAGCAAAGCGGATGAACTCAATAAACCTTTTATTTTTTGTTTCATTGTTAATGTTGCTCGTTATCGAATGCGTGTAACATTCCAGGAAATATCAGAAAAAATAATGTTTTCTTTTAAGGTCTGCAGAAGTTTCGCCTATTTAATAAACGTACCTTTGTTGTATCTGTTCCACCAAAACGTACCTGTGTTGTATCTGTTCCACCAAAACGTACCTTTGTTGTATCTGTTCCACCACTGAATCATAACTACCAAGACTGTTTGCATTAAGTCACGTGTTTTGCTCCTTAGATCAATGGTTCTCAAGGCAGCTGTATAAGGAGAGTGTAATGTGACGTCATATGTGTAAGGTCGAAACACAATGACTCACTTTCCATACTCATAACAAACGAAGCATCCTTGATAAGTTTAAGTTAGTTAGAATACACTTCTATAAATGCATGATTTTTTCAATCATACATTATAATTGTATTCAGTTGGGTACATTTATAAATATTTAACCTTTAATCATTTTTAAAACGTACCATAAGGTTTCGCCAAAAACTCCACCCAAGTTGTTTCTTATTGTCAAGTAAGATGCCCGAAAAAGTGTAAAATGCTGATTCTGTTTTCCAAATGAATGGATTTATAGAAAGTGTATTAATTGTGGGCACTTAAGGTTAAACATAAGAAGTTTTGAGATCGATGGGTCACTTCCAGAAAAGTAAAACTGTGAAGATATAAGTTGTCTTAACTCGAGAGACCTTCTTAGGAATAAAAACGTGTGTCATAGACTCGTTTGTTCGTTGATTTTCAATTGTCACAATATATTTTTACTGTTGAGGACATGATGTGTTCAGAGACAAGCATTTCAGAGTACATTTTGACAGCTGAAGCGACCAGTGTCTCACATGTATGTCTTACCATGTCTCTATTATGTCATCTTAAGTGTGCAAATCAAACTGCTGTCATTATAAAATGATCAACAACTATCTCAGGTTATCCTTTTTGACAAGTGAGACTAAAGGTTGTTCTAGTTATGTTGCCAGAGTCTAAATGTGTTATAGTTATGTTTCCTGAGTATAAATGTGTTCTAGTTATGTTGCCAGAGTCTAAATGTGTTATAGTTATGTTTCCTGAGTATAAATGTGTTCTAGTTATGTTGCCAGAGTCTAAATGTGTTCTACTTATGTTGCCAGAGCCTAAATGTGTCATAGTTATGTTTCCTGGGTATAAATGTGTTCTAGTTATGTTGCCAGAGTCTAAAAATGCACCATGTTTCATTAAGTTGTGAAAACGCATCCACCACCTGGTGACATCCTATTCACACTAAAGCGTCATCCCAATGCAGAAGAAAGGTTTTCTTGCAGTAATATGAAGCTACAAATAGATTAAAATCTATATAACCATGCGACACATTAATGAGAACAGTACATACTTGTGTAAATTGTAGGGCAGGGTCGGACCCAGAAATATCATTAGGGATAGGTGGATAAGTAGACAAGGAGTCTGTGGGACTGAACAATGAAGCCCTTCGAAGTTTCTGCATTTTAAGCGCTTCCCGGGCATAATTTTAAAAATCTATCAGTAAAGAAGACTTACTGTAGAAATGTTCTGATTGACGGCTCCCCGCCCCCCCCCCCCTTCAGCCTTTGGATGCTACCCACCTTTAAAAAAGTAAAAACTACATTTTCAGCAGTTCTTTCTTCAAATATGCATTAAAGAGCTGATTTGTTCTATTATTTAATTTGTCTAAAAATAACTAAAGATGGTTAATTGACCATGGATTCTCCCCATTGTGCTGTTCAGGGTCTCACCACACTATTTAGCTTTTTAAAAATCCTTCATGTTTGTCAATTTTGTATGAAATCAAGTGCATTAGTTGTAAGTTCAGATGCCCGAATACTGTTATATAATAGGATACTAACTTGGAGAACAACATAAAAGAACTATTGCATTTTCCGAAAATAGGTTTGTAATAAAACGAATGAATATTTAGTACAAGTGACCTTTCCTCGAACTGGCTAGATCACCTGTTTGTTTTGCCATCCTTGCCAAAAAGATAAAAAAATATTAAACATTTTATGGGGGGTACTAGATTAAGATGTCATAACAGCTGATTGGCCAAATTAGTGTGATGCTTGTAAAAGAGTCAGGTTAAACCAGTCACTGTACGCTACCTTAATTATACAATCTTAAAGATTTAGGTCTGCATGATACACAGAAAATGTGAATACTTCGTTTTACACTGTCAGTCTTTGATAGTATATGTAGTTGTAATTATCAAATATGTGGATCCATACTGGTGGAGTTATTCCAAATGAGTTAGCTAAGACTAACAAAATTACTGTGAAATCCTATAGTTTTATTTAAGTGATGAAGACAGCCCCATATGCATTCCCCTAGATGCTCAGTGAATTGGCAACTGTTCTTAAATCCTGACAAACACATGCACTGCAACAACACAATAATTAATAACGGCCTTAGCAAACGCGGGGTCCGATTTGGATCATTTTGGCGGGGCCATCCTGGATTTAAGCGCGGTGCCACCTGTGGGAACGGCATTTGGAAATAAACTTTTAAAAAAGTTTTATATGATGTTGAACTTAAAACGTTCTTCCATCGGTTTAAAGTTACTCTCTCTCTATCTTTAATTATATTTTTAAAAATGACTAACGCGCGGGGCCCGAATCGGTTTAATGGCATCAGGACGACCCTCTGTGTGTGTGTGTGTGTGTGTGTTTGGATTTTTAACGTAGCTTTAATCATTTTTCAGTCATATCGCTACGATGCCTGCAGTGTGGCAGTTTATCGTGATGTCTAGGACTGGGGCATCATGCCGCAGACCCAGTAACATTATCCTGCCACCAGGTCGGCCAGTTCTAACAATACGCTCTTAATGCTGAGCGCCTAGCGAGGCAGCTGTTAGTACCCTTTTTATAAGTCTTTGGTATGACTCGGCCGGGGTTAGAACCTGCGACCTCCCACATCCGGGGCAAACGCTCTAACCACTAGGCCACCGGAGCGGTAATACAACAACAAGAAGACAAAAAACCCACAGCATATGGCAAAAACGTTAGATGAGATCAGTTTCATTTAGAGATGATAATTCATGTCTTGTAAGCGTATCTTCCTTCTCCTGACAAACCAAGGAAGATTAAATCTTTCAGTTTCACTTCATGCGTAGCAACAAGTAAAAATAATATTTACAATTTAAGTGGCCTTTATATCCCTGACTTGTACCAACAGAGGGTTAGCCATGAATGCATAGCGTTAGTCGTGTTGCTTGTGCTATTCCAATCGTAGATGAGGATTAACCATGCATGAGTTGATGAGGTCAGTCGTATCCAGAGGATTATAATTAAGGGCAGACAAGTGTTAACAATATCAAGCAGACTGATTCTATTGACAAAGTGTGTGTGTGTGTGTTGTGTGTGTCTGTGTGTGATTTGTATTTTTAACGTACCTTTAACAATGTTTCAGTCATATCGCTACGATGTCTGCAGTGTGGCAGTTTATAGCGATGTCTAGCACTGGGGCATCATGCGGCAGACATGTAGCATGATGTCCCACCCAGTCATATTATCCTGACCACTAGGCCACCGGAGCGATGCTTGACAAGGAGAGCAGAGATATAAAAAAAATACAAAGCATTGAAAATTAGTTCTTATTTTTTTAAATATGATTCCTGACTTAGAAATAGTTAATTAAAATGTTTGATAAGTGTACACGACATTGTACACAATATAGTCTTTGCACATAACACTGTACATCATATAGTCTTTGTACACAACACTGTACATCATATAATCTTTGTACACAATAGTATAGATCATATTGTGTTTGTACACAACACCTTATACCATATTGTCTCGTACGGCAGGCCTGCTTGTCTACCTTGTTTCCAAGTGTGTGTGTCTGTGTGTGTGTGTGTGTGTGTGTGTGTGTGTGTGTGTGTGTGTGTGAGAGAGAGAGAGAGAGAGAGAGAGAGAGTTGAAGTGTAGTTGTTGTTCTAGGGTTTAACGCCATTTTTCAGCACAAGATAGGCTATACATGGCGGCCAGTATCACTGGTGGAGGAAGAACCCTGGAAAACCCAGGGAAGAACCACCGACCCACGAGAAGCTACTGGCAGGTTTTCCCAAGTACCCACGCTAGCCGAGCCTTAGACTCGAACCCACGCAGACAGAGGGGAGATGGCAGTGATCCGGAACGGTGAGCGCTTTAGACCACTCGGCCACTAGGGGCCCCCTAGTTGAAGTGTAAAAGTCACCTTGTTTTTAATAAAGAATTTTGTATTAAGTGATCATTTCAAAGTGTATGAATGTAGATTTATATATATATATATATTATATATATATATATATATATATATATATATATATATATATATATATATAACATATCATTATTTACCATGTTGTTAATGTTATGATTTAGAAAGTTTAATAAGCTCCAAAACTAGTGACATTAACAGTGTAAAAGACAGTCAACAGTGGTGATAAAAAGCTTCCGTCATTCAGTCAATGATGAAATGAAATCTGCAAGCAGTGCCCAATTCTACATTATTTTGAATGACACACTGTTATGTTACCATCAACAGTGTTTCATTCCAAATAATGTTTAATTAATATCAAAATATTTTAAAGTAGCCATAATTTCTACTCCGATTCTTTGTAGAAAGGATATTAAAACTCATATTCCAATATCAAAAGTTATCATTTTGAAACAGGGTATGTTTTAAACAAAGCTGTGGATTCTTATACCACTAGTCAGATTTTCCCCAACCCCATTTTCACTGACATGTGGTGACACTGTGTCATTACTGTTTCAGAGGCACGAGTAGCTAGGTGGAGCTACGATTGGGTAGGGCATTCAAAATTACAATCAAAATTAGAACTTGCTTCGAAAATAAGCATTTTTATGAAACGTAGCTTCGATCGCGAGATTCTCGTGCGATTGTTTTCAGAGTTGAGACTTTGTTGTGAATCTATGCCCAGACATGCAATTAGCACAAGGCTCCAGACCATATGGAAGGAAGATACGCAATATGAAAGCGAGAAGATATATCTCAGTCTCTTATTTTAACTACAAAGTATGACCACGGAATTGACAGCTTCATCAAAACGCATCATCAGATGATTATAACGCATTTACTAGTAAAACAATGTGCGTCTTAGCATTTATTTTCTTATTATGATGTCTCTTATTGTTGCATTATTCTGTATAATACCAATAATGTCTTACAAGCGCCATTTCTAAAAGCACTTAACTGAAAGGTGATCATTGATATAAGCAGAAACAGCGTATACGGTTCCACAGATTCCGTGCTAATACTGATGCGTGATCTCAAGAAATAGAGCCCTTCATTACCTCTGGCAAATATACTTAGACGTAAGGAAGACGTAATTGGCGGTGATGCGATACATTGATTTATAAGGAAGAGATTTAATAAGGCGAAAATGAATCGATCACATTGCTCAATTTACACCCTTGTCAGTGTCCCAATCGCTAGTAAAATGACCGTCTGAGGAACGTCTGACACTTTGTCCATACCTTGCAGGGTGGGGGAGGGAGAGGGTTTTGGGGCGTATTTCTAAATTCTTTCTTTTTCTAGTTTCTTGTTTGTGAGATTTGGTTTGTGGCCTACGGGTATATTGACATTGATTTTATTTCTTTAAAGGAAAGAATACTTCCTTCTTAAACTGTCTCTCTTATCATAAGACGAAAAGGATGAAAATAATGAAAACGTGTACCAGGTGGACACAATGCACAGTATAGCTGACAAAAACAGCCTGTATTAAACTCTTCAGAATATAGCGCAATTTGAATCATTTCAACCTTTTGAGCATGAGCATTACTATATTTAGTGAACCGAGGAGTTTGGCTATAAAACTATACCCGTAGCTAAAACTGTGTATGCGTTTATATGTTCTTCTTATTTGTTGATACGGGGTTTCTGTTTAAGAGCACACATTTAGCAAATAGTTTTCAGCTTTCTGTCTGACCTGATGGAACGCTTAGGTTAAAAATGTTCACAGGCATGATCGGTTTTTCCGTGTTTGTGAAAAAAAACGGATGAAACCGAAATACCTCATTTCCATTTAGATCTCGCGGTTGTACTGCATGCAGTTATTCAATTGTTCACAGTTCTTGAAAGGTACACTCGTTTTGCTATCATTAATGACAATACTAACAAATTAATTACAGATATTCTGTCAAAGGGTAATTGCAAAAGGTTTCTGAATGTAAACGCATTCTCCACTTCGCCATTAATAACAATCTGTCCTGCAAAGCAGATGGCAGTAAGTCACGTTCTCGATTGAGGGTATTACTAAACATCGGCAAAATGAGTTCATAGTTATTAACCAAGCTCAAATGATCACAGACACATTTGTAAATACAGTCTGATAATTTAATGGGTGTGTTCGCCTTGGCAGTCACTATAAGCAGAAGGTACAAGTTATGTTGTTGTTATTGTTGTTGTTGTAGGGTTTAACGCCATTTTTCAGCACACGATAGGCTATACATGGCGGCCAGTATTAATAGTGGAGGAAGAATCCGAGAAAACCCCGGAAAGAACCACCGACGCACGAGAAGCTACTGGCAAGCTTTCTCACATACCCACATTAGCCGAATCCGAGACTCGAACCCACGCAGAAAGAGGTGAAATGGCAGTGATCCGTAACGGAGAGCGCTTTAGACCACTCGGCCACTCGGGGCCCCTATAAGTTACGCAATGAATGGGGATGTTAACATTGACAGTCATTGTAAGCAGAAGGTACATGTCACATAATGTAATGGTTGAGTTCATAATGGCAGTCACTATAAACAGAATGTACATGTCACATAAGGTAATGAATGTGCTTATAATGGCAGTCACTATAAGCAGAATGTACATGCCACATAATTTAATGGATGTGTTCATAATGGCAGCCACTATAAGCAGAATGTACATGCCACACAATTTAATGGATGTGTTCATAATGGCAGTCACTATAAGCACAAGATACATGTTGTACAATTTAATGAATGTGTTCATAATGGCAGTCACTAAAAGCAGAATGTACATGTCACATAATGTAATGAGTGTGTTCATAATGGCAGTCACTATAAGCAGAATGTACATGTCACACAATTTAATGGATGTGTTCATAATGGCAGTCACTATAAGCACAAGGTACATGTACAATTTAATGAATGTGTTCATAATGGCAGTCACTATAAACAGAATGTACATGTCATAATAGGTCTTGGTACAATGAATGTACAGGTATTTCCATTATGAACTTTCCACATAGGTTTTTGTACGGATAATATACAGGCATTTCCATTATGAACATTCCATATAGGGATTGGTACGGATAATAAAACAGTCATTTCCATTATTAACATTCCATAATGAGCTTGGCCCGGAAAATAGACAGATATTTCCATTATTAACATTCCATAATGGGTTTGGCACGGATAACAGACAGACATGTCCATTATGACCATTCCATAATGGGCTTGGTACGGATAACAGACAGACATGTCCATTATGACCATTCCATAATGGTTTTGGTACGGATAACAGACAGACATGTCCATTATGACCATTCCATAATGGGTTTGGTATGGATAACAGACAGACATGTCCATTATGACCATTCCATAATGGGTTTGGTACGGATAACAGACAGACATGTCCATTATGACCATTCCATAATGGGTTTGGTACGGATAACAGACAGACATGTCCATTATGACCATTCCATAATGGGCTTGGTACGGTTAATATACAGGCATTTCCATTATTAACATTCCATAATGAGCTTGGCCCGGAAAATAGACAGACATTTCCATTATTAACATTCCATAATGAGCTTGGCCCGGAAAATAGACAGACATTTCCATTATTAACATTCCATAATGAGCTTGGCCGGGAAAATAGACAGATATTTCCATTATTAACATTCCATAATGGGTTTGGTACGGATAACAGACAGACATGTCCATTATGACCATTCCATAATGGGCTTGGTACGGTTAATATACAGGCATTTCCATTATGAACATTCCATATAGGGCTTGGTACGGATAATAAACAGACGTTTCCATTATGAACATTCCATATAGGACTTGGTACGGTCAATTTACAGACATTTCCATCATGAACATTCCATAATGGGCTTGGTACGGTTAATATACAGACATTTCTGTATAGGTCTTGGTACGGTTAATATGCATGGATTTCCATTATGAACATTCCATATAGGGCTTGGTACGGATAATAAAACAGACATTTCCATTATTAACTTTTAGATTAGAGTTCCACCTATAATGTTCAGTTCTGTTGGAATACACTTGACACAACCTGTCGCTGTATCAAAATATTGACTCTGGACCTAGAATACACTTCACACAACCAGTCCCTATATTAAAATATTGACTATGGACCTGGAATACACTTGACACATCCAGTCCCTATATTAAAATATTGACTATGGACTTGGAATACACTTGACACAAGCAGTCGCTGTATCAACATGTGGACTCTCGACCTAGAATATACTTCACACAACCAATCCCTGTACCAAACAAAAACCCCGAATGAATAGAGAGATGACGCAAAAACACATTTCCGCAAGCCGGACTGTCATTACTGTCGTAAACGTGTCATTGATGGAGTTTTCTAATATTGCTCTTCTATCCATACTTTTTCCTCGGCCCAAAACTTGCAATAAACTCGAATTTGGAGATGACGTCAGTATTTTTGCAAGGAGAATTAAACTCTAGAAAGGTCAATTAAATCTGCTATAGAATCCAATGTCAGTAACGATGAATCTCATAGCTTCAGTCTAAGAAACGGTTGTATTCCACTCCGGGCTGGATTTAGACAAGTTGAGGCGCTAAACTAGAGGCCCTATTTGGTAAGTGTTAACAGAGAATACGGCTGTAAAGAATCTGAAATTGTGAGAATCTCTTTCAGACTGTAAGGCCCGAAGCTGTATCTTGTTTAGCTTATGCCTAAATCCGGCCCTAGTTTACCTGTAGGAAGATTCCAGCTTTAGAAGCATTCTTGTCTACGGTGGAAAATGTAAGTATTTCTCGCAGTCAAAGGTATCCCAGACCGATGGGGCACCGCACAAGGCCTAACAACCAGCTTCCTCTATTCCTCTCGATTTTCCGTCTTTTCAGTGAATTGCTTAGTGTCAAGCCTGTCCACTCTTTAATGTTATCTTCCCACCATCTCTTTATTTGCCTGTCTCTCTTTTTTTCTTCCTTCTACAGTGCATTGTAGGATTGTCTTGGCAAGTCCTGATGATCGTGAGACATGCCTATGCCACTGCAGTTTCCGTTTCTTTCACATGCTAGAGGAGGTCATCGTAAGGCCCAATGTCTTGTCTTATCCTTTGCCGTCTTTCTTCATTGGTGATATGGTCGTTGTATCTGACGCCGAGGATCTTTCGGAAACATCTCATCTCTGTAGCCTGTATCCTTTTCTCCAAGGCCGCTCTTATGGTCCATGATTCGCAGGCATAGTGAAATATGGAGATCACCAGTGAGTGCATCAGTCCGACTTTTGAGCGATTGCGATGTTCTTGTTCTTCCAGATGGGCTTCAGTTTTGCCAGCGTTGCTGCTGTCTGTGCAATCCTGGAGAGTATTTCAGGCTTCGATCCTTCATCTGTTACCGTTGCCCCCAAATACCTGAAGCTGTGGACTGTTTCTAGCTTTATACTTTGGAACCTGATGTCAGTGCTGATGCCCTTGATGTTGTTGGTCATCATTTTGGTCTTCTCTGCACTAATTTCTATGTCATAGGCTGCAGAGATTTTGTCAAGGTTCTCTACCAAGCTAGCTAATTCTTGCTCATTTCCTGCTAGTCCATCAATGTCATCAGCAAAGCGGAGACCATCACAGTCAGATTGAATACATCATGGGGAAGAGGCGCTTACAGTCAAGTATAAACATCGCCAAAACTAGACGCTTTCCCAGCGCGGACATTGGAAGAGACCATGATCTGGTGATGATGACCTTCAGGCTACATCTAAAGAAGGTCAAGAAAGAGAGCCACACAAGAATAAAATTTGACTTCAAGAAATTGAAGAATCCCAAAGTAGCATAAGCCTTCCAGGCAATGATTGGTGCGAAATTTGCACCGCTTACTATCCTCGATGCTGACAATACCGACATGGACACGTTGAACACCACCTTCAATATAGCAGCGACCGAAACAGGCAGCGATATCCACGGTAGACATCTCCCAGTCAAGAAATCCTGGGTCATAGCTGAGGTTCTGAACCTGTGTGACAAGAAGAGGGAACTGAAGAAGAAAAAGAACAATACAAAAGGGGCAGAGCAGTACAAGGCAATCAATCAGAAAAAAGCAAGAGAGAACTGGATAGAAGAAATGTCCAAAGACATTTAGGGAAACTTGAAAAGGAATGACAGCAGGAAAGCATACCAACTAGTCCATGTTCTAACAAGCACAAAATAACGGATGGTTACCTCCTTACAGGACAAATCCGGAAACTGCCTCACAGAAGAAAAAGATATTCTGAAAAGATGGACAGAATTCTGCGCAGAACTTTACAACCACCGAGCCACAATAGATCCAGAGGCACTGAACGTCTATCCAGCAACTAACAATGATAACCAGCCTATCATACGCGAAGAAGTAGAGGCCGCAGTGAGATCACTGAAAAAGTGTAAGTCAGCAGGAGTGGACAACATCCCAGCAGAACTAATCCAAGCTGGGGGAGAAGGAATGATTAGCACCCTCACAAACATCTGAAACAAGATCTGGCAAACAGGAATACGGCCATTCCCATGGACCCAATCACTTATCATCACCCTCCCCAAGAAAGTCAACTTGCAACAGTGTCAAAACCACTGTACAATCAGTCTTATAAGCCATCCAAGCAAAGTCATGTTAAGGATACTGCTGAACAGACTAAAACCACAGGCTGAAAAGATCATTGCCGAGGAGCAGACGGGGTTCAGAGCAGGGCGCAGTACAACAGAGCAGATCTTCAACCTCAGGATGTTGTGTGAGAAGTACCTCCAACACCAGCAAGATCTGTACCACGTCTCCGTGGATTTCAAGAAGGCGTTTGACAGGGTAGGGCATGCAGCCTTGTGGGCGACCATGAGACTGTACAACATCAATGCCAACCTCATAGAGCACCTCTGTGACAAGTCCGCCAGTGCAAAATACTTCAACGGCAGCATAGGGGACTGCTTCAAAAAGACAGTCGGACAAGACTGTCTGCTCTCTCCTACGTTATTCAAAATCTTTCTGGAGAGAAATATGGCAGACGCACCTGATAAGCATACAGGGACAGTCAGCATCGGAGGCAGAACAATCACCAACTTACGTTTTGCTGATTTGACCATATCTGGAAATAATTAACCCCGATTCAGCAATGCATCACAGCAGGTTTTGCAGCTGTTGTCAACGAAGTAACGGGAAATAAATTTGATACGTGAACGGCGTCTGGTTAAGTTTCTTTATCAAAGATTAGTTTCCATGTCTGAAATGTGAGGCAGTTCCTATTTACTTGTTGTAGCCCGCAAAGAACTACATTTTACTGCTGCAGGTACACTTTATGTAGGCCCACATCATGGAAAATCTGATATTTTCGCATGTGCAAATATAAGTATATATGTTTCACATATGAAAAGATAGGAATGAAAAAATTATGAAAATTATTTCACCAATAAATCCCTATATTTAACACCTAGGGATATATATATATATATATATATATATATATATATATATATATATATATATATATATATATATATATATATATATATATATATATATATACAATAATGAGGACTTTGTATAGCGCCTAATCTATAGAAGCTCTAAGCGCTTTACAACATTAGACAACACCTATAAGATAAAAAGCATATAATGATATGATTACAAAAACAAACACCATAAAATTAGAAAACATAAAGAAACAAGCTGAGAATATTTAAGGTAGGAAACATTATTAGGTCTTTAAGTTTGTTATTGCAGTCGAACTAAGTCGAAATAAGTGAGTTTTGAGAGAACTCTTTAATGGGATCACTGTGTCTTTGTGTCTAAGTTCAGTGGGCGATTCATTCCACGTTGCTGGGCCCTGGTATGCAAAAGAACGCTGTCCATATGACTTTGTTTTCATAGTGGGAATAATGAGTATACGATTGTCAGAAGAGGAGCGTAAGTATCTTGCTGGTGTATATACATGGGTGAGGTCGAATAGGTATGTTGGACTAGAGTCCGACAGTGAAACGTAGCACAGAGAACAAATTTTGTGTTTGAATCTGGATCGAATGTTTAGCCAGTGTAGGGTACAGAGCAGAGGGGAGGTGTGCTCTGATCGTGGTACTCTAAGTATGATCCGACCAGCTGTGTTTTGAAATTCTTGAAGTTTCTGGAGCAGATACTGAGATGAACCAGACAGAACTGAGTTACAATAGTCCAGTCTTGAAAGTACCAATGAACACACAAGTGTTTTAGTGGCATCAACTGAAAGATATTTGCGAATTGAGCTGATGCGTCTCAGCTCAAGATATGCAACCTTGCATATATGTTCACGACATTTTGGTGCAATGTGAGAGTACTGTCCAGAGTAACACCTAGATTTCGTACTGATTGTGTGAATTTAACGTTGGTGTTGCTGATATTTATTGTTTGAGGTAAAGGATGTGAATGAGAAAGTCTTTGTTTTGTGATCAGAATATATATATATATATATATATATATATATATATATATATATATATATATATATATATATATATATATATATATATATATATATGTGTGTGTGTGTGTGTGTGTTGCGATTAGACGGTTGGAATAATGCCTATCCCCAAACGCATCCTCTGAATTACCATGTATAGTGTAGAATCTTGTATATGATTTTCTTTCAAAATATTGAGTTCTTGTATTTTCCTCCTATTGTTGAAATTCTTTTTTCTCTTTCTTCTATAGTATATCCTAATGTGTAGCATGGAATGTTTTGTTGAATTGACAGTTTATTTCACGGCTACCTGATGGTGATATCAATATCGTTTCAGAAAGTTGTTTTGCCATCTGCTTTTTTTCCATTTCTCGTCGACATGCATTCGTTTTCTACTTGCACGAGGTCAAGACAAGTACAAATGCGTTTAGTTACATTGCTGGCGTTGTTTGTTCAAACTACTTCACTACTCGAGAGTATTATTATCGTATTATTGATATTATCGTAGACTTGCTTACAGAGGCACCATAATAGAGTCTGTTGGTAAGGACCTCATAACTCGGTCATAAAGAGACAAATGCTCATTTGAAAATAGTTTCAAAGTTTAATTAATTTTGTGAACTACATAGAAAACTATAATTAAAAAATAAATGTTTCACCTTATAATAAATCTCCTCCATTGTCAGTTAGGTAAATATCTTGAGGAATTGTATATATATTTATATCATCGCGTACATGAATATCTTAACCCACTCAGCGTATGGTTTGCACATCAACAATCACAATACAGACATCTCACCCTTCTGTAATGATATCGTATAGAAATATTTCTTTTAATTTCTGTCAGTTCTAACGACGATGGAATTCTTTCCAAGCTTGACTGTTGACAGCAATGCCCTTCTTGTATTTTTGCACAAAATAAATTATATTTACTTGCGAACTCGCTTACGCGCAAACAAAAACTTTGTTGGAATCTTTACGAAATGATGACTTACTAAGTTTATTATACCGAAAGTGAAATTCAAGGTGACAGAGAAACGTTTCTGATATATATATATATATATATATATATATATATATATATATATATATATATATATATATATATATATACGGTACATGCTTACATAGAAGAGTAAGAAATGTCATATTGTCACCGGAAGTCGTTAGCTGATGCGGCGCCACGTGAGAGCTTAATCTATCAGATCGCGTTTACTAGTCGGGTCAAAATCAATAATCAAACTACTTAGGAACTTTCAAGGAATGTGTGTTTTTTGTGACTACAAGGCATAATGGCTTGTATAATTAACAAAATCAATATGCGGATTTGCTACCGGATACGAAAATCCTGGAGCTGTGATGTTATATTTTTATAATGCGGCAGGTAGGTAAAATTACTTAAACATAGTAATTTTCCAATATCAGATATTATCTCTGAACGAGATCTGCAAACTCCATAGTAAAGCCTTCTGCTTAATTGCATGAACACCACTTTATTATTTAAGCTGCGAATATGATATATAGAATTTAATCTTTTAGTGAAAAGTTGCGTGTTATCGAGAATTCTATATCTGATATCCGCAGCATTTATGTATTGTAATCGCAAGCAATGAAGATCTATTTTCCTTTTTTATTTTTGTTTCTTCTGTAAAAGCAGTCGTTAAATAAACGTGAATCATCAGATCAAATACAATTTGTTTTCCTTATTTGATCAGCAAATTCGTGTTTAAATTTGACAATTTTTGTTTGTGTAGAGTGTTTGTTAGTACACAGCACTGTATTTGTGCAAGCAATTGTTTCTTATCTGTAATTGTAATCTCAGAATTCATATGCATGCATCCCATTTATTATTTCTATTACGAGTTTCATCACACATAATTTGATGGACCAGCACGAAGAGAGTTCCAGATATACATTGTTTACATATAAATGAGTATCCCACTATTGACTTTTTGGCGAGCAATTACCAACACAACACCATCTTTCTTAGCAAATATAATATCACGCGTTCTATTATCAACATACAAAAATGGTTGAAATCTCTTCTGTATGAAAGAAAAAGTTTAAAGGCATCATTTTGTCTAGGTTTTATTTTTTATTTATCTGCTAGAAAATATTTTATAAAATAGTTTGTTCTTGTGAAAAAAGAAAAACCGTAACCATGCAACGTTTGAAAATGCAAAATCATATTGCTTCTGTTGTAGCGTTTTGACGGATAATAGATAAAAAAAAATAAACATTGATGAACATTTTGACGGATAATAGATAAAAAAGTAAACATTGATGAACATTTTGATTATCAAAATGTGCTTTATACAGGTAGAACAGCAAGAAATCAATTGAAAGGTTGGAAGGTTAACACACGCCAATATACCTATACAGTTGTGACGAAAGAGTTATGCCCAGTGAGATGTCACCAGTTTCATATTTGTTGAGTCCAAATTTAATAGATTCCAAAAAATGGATTTAAAATATGGAACAAAAGAGTGAACATACAAAAGTAATTAAGCGTAAAGATATTGATGACAGTGACCAGTATTGTGTTATTATGTCAGCTGGAGATGAGTCTACACGCCCTGTTTGATCAATTCAGGCACGAATGATCTGAAAGAAATAAAGAACAACACTCGTAACACAAAGAGTTAATCAAGCGTGAATAATAAGTTGCAGGTTCTATTTTGGCATGCATTGATTACTGCTTCTGAAGCATCATAATATCAATTGGACGAATGTATGTAAATTAGGTCCAATAAATGGACGGTGTAGCGAGTAAATCCCTTAACATTTAACAGCAAACCAGCCTGAAAAATAGCTAATAGTGACAAACTTTTGGCAGGGATAGGTTAATTGTTTTAAAGATGCATGTATTGATTTTGATAAATATGTTTGCCAAACGGATCCATATGCATGGTATAAAAAAATTAGAAAATACAAAAGTGAATCAAGGGTAAAATAGGTCATAGTGACCTATATCTTTAAATGTGTATGAGTTACTTTGTAAGATGATTCCATGTTTAATGACAGTGGGTGAAATATGCTCCAGTGAAGGGGCGACATTTGCCGACATAGTATCAGGTATCCTGTCAAAAGGCAAGGCAACAAATGAAACAATTTCATTATTCACTCGAACGCAAGAACCTCCTGTCTAGAGGCAAGGCAACAAATGAAACAATTGCATTATTCACTCGAACGCAAGAACCTCCTGTCAAAAGGCAAGGCAACAAATGAAACAATTTCATTATTCACTCGAACGCCTGAACCGAGAACAGATGAGCAAAATACAAAATCCTCTTGCAACTCGATTAATGAGGGAACAATCTGCGTGTATGTGATTTGGATTTTTAACGTAGATTGAACATTTGTTCAGTCATATCGCTACGATGTATGCGGTGTGGCAGTTGATTAGTGACGTATATCATGGGGGCATCATGTTGCAGACATACAACATCATGTCCAACATAATCACATTATTCTAACACGGGCCGAACAGTCCTAACACTAACCGCTTAATGCTGAGCGCCAACAGAGGCTGCTGCTAGTACCATTTTTATGTCTTTGGTATGACTGAGCCGGGGTTCGAGTACATAATGAAACTGTTTCATTTGTTGCCTTGCCTCTAGACAGGATACCTGATGCTATGTCGCCAAATGTAGCATAGGATGTTTAAATTCTTCCCATTAAATCACACTGGAAGCAAACAACGTGTTACACGATGATTAGGATTTTTGCTTCAGTTAGTCGTAATTATTAAATACAGAAAGATATAGTGTAATAAGAAACCTGAAATTGGTCTTATATTACGTAAAATTTTATTTCAAATTTATCTACTTTACCACCATTAAGGCCAGCTGTCGGTAGAAGTTATTTGACGTGTTTGAATATGACCCGGTTTACATCGACGTATGAGGAAGTAGAACTTGAACAAAACAAGGCAAAACCCCTGTGTATACAAAACAAAACAGCAATGGGGAATTGTTACATAAACAACAAAACAACTCAAAACCAATGTGTATACAAATGAACCAGTCATGGGGAATTTTTGCCTAAACACTATAAGTTGAACATTATGAAGTTTCGAGGAAAAGAAACTCCGTAAAACAGTTTACTTTGAACTCCCTTGCACGCTTGTATAACGATTCAATTTGTCGCACAAACCAATACAATGCAATGCTATGCAAAGTCAATACACGCTGCTAGTCTGTATTTTGCTACATTTTAGGATAAGAGAGACACCAGTCCCTCCACCTTTAAGACACCGTGCACTAGTCCATATAAAAATGGGGTGCTACATGACGAATTGAAAGATGAAGTTATAATGGGCAGGTTTATGCGTCTCAACGGAAAATGGAACCTAATAATCACAACCGATAAATTCATTCAATTTTCGTTAGCTAATCGCGACTGACCATGAGCTTCAAAATTAGGATATGTAAATTTATGTTACATGGTATGGTGTATGGTATGGTGTCTTACTCCTTTACGTTGTTCTAATCATAACTTTAAAATTGATTTGAAAAAATTGTTTGTTAGAAATATGAATGTTTAAAAAGAAAACATTTGCTAGCAATGCTACTAGATGCGAGGCATCGACCAGAATTCCAAATTTGTTGTCATCACATTCTTCCAGTTATGCCGTTACTGTGTTTGTGGAGTTGCAGTATACAAAATTATATAAAACGTTTTTGTACACCACCAAAATTCTCTTACACATTATAGGCCTTTTATCGATGAAGCACAATTCAAAATTTTATTTTAATTAGTTCTCAGTAAAATATGTGAAGATTTTCTAAAATATTAGTCATTGCTTGATTCTCTCTTATCAGTAGAGTCCAGCTGCATGCCCTGGTCTGCCTGCGCATTAAGTGACGGCAGGTATGGTTATGTTCGAGTTTTAGTTATGTTGTCTAGACAGCTTATATCATAGTTTACTAGTTTTTAGCAAACTCGTAAAATTTCAATACAGTGTATTTTTAAAATAGACACAGAGACTAAATAAAATGTAGCTACTCAAAGTTATTAATATGCTAAATTTTATGGCGGAAAGCTTTACGGAAATTGGTTCCATTGGTCTCCTGATTTACTGTATTGTGTATGTGATTAGTGGAGTCTTTAACTAACCGGAAACAATTTTGATACGACATATATATTCGCTTATAAGACAAGTCCTATGCAAACAAAACAGACTTTTCTATAAAATCGCACAATGCATAGACAGATCAGGGTCTATATTGTTTGTTCCTTGGATCACTCCTAACTGCATCGGCCAGATCTGTGCATTATGCGACACCATATCTGGATCTATGCCGTTTGTAATTGGATTTGTGCCGTTTGTAATTGGATATGTGCCGTTTGTAATTGGATATGTGGCGTTTGTAATTGGATTTGTGCCGTTTGTAATTGGATTTGTGCCGTTTGTAATTGAATATGTGCCGTTTATAATTGGATATGTGCAGTTTGTAATTGGATTTGTGCCGTTTGTAATCGGATATGTGCAGTTTGTAATTGGATATGTGCCGTTTGTAATCGGATGTGTGCAGTTTGTAATTGGATATGTGCAGTTTGTAACTGGATATGTGCCGTTTGTAATTGGATATGTGGCGTTTGTAATTGGATTTGGGCCGTTTGTAATTGGATTTGTGCCGTTTGTAATTGGATATGTGCAGTTTGTAATTGGATTTGTGCCGTTTGTAATCGGAAATGTGCAGTTTGTAATTGGATATGTGCCGTTTGTAATCGGATATGTGCAGTTTGTAACTGGATATGTGCCGTTTGTAATTGGATATATGCAGTTTGTAATTGGATTTGTGCCGTTTGTAATTGGATATGTGCAGTTTGTAATTGGATATGTGCCGTTTGTAATCGGATATGTGCAGTTTGTAATTGGATATGTGCAGTGTGTAACTGGATATGTGCCGTTTGTAATTGGATATGTGCAGTTTGTAACTGGATATGTGCCGTTTGTAATTGGATATGTGCAGTTTGTAATTGGATTTGTGCCGTTTGTAATTGGATTTATGCCGTTTGTAATTGGATATGTGCAGTTTGTAATCGGATAAGTGCAGTTTGCTGCTGGTATTGTCTTATAAGCGAGTACGGACGGTACTAAATGTGTAACTTCTTTATATATCTTATTCCAAACAATTTCTTGACAGGACCATGTAAAGCCAAACAAAATCAATAGCATATTATGAAAAGCATTTTGATATTTTTTACATTAAACAATCGAATATTGGAGTTTCCAGACAAAATGGAAAAGCTTCTTTTTCATCCATTTAAGATGGGTAATGAGTCAGCCATGGCCGTAAAAAATATTTTTTCATTATGTTATTCGTTATCTCTAAATACTGTACTTTCAAAATGCCGAGTTAGAACGTGACCGTAGCCCCCGACCGTCTATAAAGTGTTAAAAGGTTTGCATGCCTTTATCATGTGTAAACAGTAGGGCAAATTAGGATGTTTAATATTTTCTTTCTATTACCCCATCTTTTAATATTTTCTTTCTATTGCCCCATCTATTAGTATTTCTTTCTATTGCCCCATCTACTAGTATTTCTTTATAATTGACCCATCTATTGGTATCTCTTTCTATTGCATCATCTACTAGTATTTATTTATATTGCCCCATCTATTAATATTTCGTTATATTGTCCCATCTATGAGTATCTATTTCTATTGCCACATCTATTAATATATCCTTCTATTGTCCCATCTATTAATATTTCTTTCTATTGCTTTATCTATTACTATTTCTTTCTATTGCCCCAGCTGTTACTATTTCTTTATATTGCTCAATCTATTAATATTTCTTTCGATTACCCATCTATTAGTATTTCATTATATTGTCCCATATATTAGTATTTCTTTCTATTAACCGACCTATAATATTCAAAAGTGAAAATGTTTTCTCTCCAACGTTCTACCTTAGTCGACATTATTAGTTTTGCTTTTGAGGGGAAAAATAGAATAAAGCGAATCACCACTAGTTGTTTTCCCTCCTTTACTGTTCGAAGTACTGTATATTTCCTTCCTGTAGTCCATGTCCCCCCCCCCCCACCAATTGCTTACAGAATTAAAACAGGCTGGTTTAACTGCCTTGACAAACTAGCTAGTAGTCAAAACTCGCTTTGTGGATTTTATTAGAATATATGTGAAACATTGTTTCTCAAAAGGTCTAACATAGCCATCGGGCGCGTAGCTGTGTATACGCAGATAAACAGCTGCCAACGAAAGTTTTGACAACAAAAATGCAATGCATTTCTATGGAACGCCAGAGCTGTCTTAAGATGAGAATATTTATTATATGATGTGCTTTTGTACTTATATGATGTGCAAACTTCATTATATGCTGTGCTTTCTTCCTTATATGATGTGCAAACTTCTTTATACGAAACTTCATTATAATGAGATGGCCGATAGCTGCCGCCAGAATACAACATCAAAGTAACATGAATCTGTCATCAGCTTGTTATTAGCAAGTGTGAATTTCATTCATGTCAAAATTAATTGCTTTTAGACTCCCAGCTAACTGTCCAGCTAGAATGCCCCTATTTCAGTTCCCTGTGTTTGAAAGCTAGCTTTAAATATGGGGGTTCTATATTGTATTGTGCATAATAGATTATAGGTGATATTTTGTAACAAAATAAGATTAGCTGACTGTTACTGTGATGTGTTTGATTGACAGGCACTCCAAATACATTGTCTGAATAGTGCTGTGATTTTTTTTATTACAAGAATACTTAGCTTTATCTTGAAATATAATCAAGAATTCCAAGAGGAAGAAATGATAAGAATTCTATATTATTTGTATTCAGTATTTTGTAATATCACATATTCAGTGTATCACATACCTACACATACTAATGTCAGCCTCAGTTATATATATATATATATATATATATATATATATATATATATATATATATATATATATATATATATATATATATATATATATATTACATAGCTTTATACCACAGTAAAAATATCATGTTTATAGTATCAGTTAAGTTTAAGTTCAATAACAGTTCAATAGCAATAAGTTCAATAACAATGCTCTCTTCAAAATCAATTTTGACAATTTGTTTTATTTACATATCATCAATAGGAAAATAAATATCAAATTTGTTAATTGGATGGGGAGGTAACATTTAATATAGCCATGGTATATTATGTTACACATTTGTATTAGGGACTATAGTTCATGAATCAGGCAGCCAGTCACATCATGGTTATTGGTTTGAACGTTTTTTGTGGATTTATCACAAGTTGTCGGCACACAATAGGCTATACATAGTATGGTAATCGTTTTAGACCACTAGGTCTCTCGTGTTCCCTGGTTTCGATGTCCCAGCCTTAAGTACTGGATGTTTGTAAATTTTTATTGGTATAATCATTTAAAGTTTCTTTATTGTCAACATATAAGTACAATATTTCTTGGTATTTGTGACATCCAGGGAGTGATATGAATAGGTAAGAATTTTAGAGTTTAGAATATAATTGTTTTGCCTTATTGAGTGAAGAGAGATATGTTAAGATATAGGCCAGTCCACAAATGTAATATTTGTATAATCATAAATGGGGTAAGAGCGAGAGGGAATTCTATCAAACCGGAAATACTACTAATATACAGCATATTTATTTTTATTTGCATTACAGAAGGAAATAATGTTTCAAACAAAATTTATTTCGACAGCATACTTTTTTTTAATTGTCATGCGTACACACAAATCATTATATATCACACACACACACACACACGCACACACACGCAGAGGACCGGATTATCCATATTGCAAAATGGGCAACATGGCCAGGGCCCCAAAGGCTCCAGGGGCCCTGTATAGTATCGTCTGATTTCACAGGCAGTATAGTTAATAGTACTGTAACCATATATATGGACAAGGCAGGATAGCTATGGGCCCCTATGTTGGCTGTGCACAGGGTCCCCCAAGGCCTTAATCCGGTCCAGTATATATAAATTACAATACAAAATAACAGATACTGATTATGCACCCATGTATATTGCAGTAGCATAAAATAGTTATTACATGGTTGGTAGAGTGCTATACTTTATATTTCAACCTGTTCCTTAGGCATTTATGAAAACTTGGCTGAGAACACTGACAGGGGTCTCCTTTCTCTTCTATTCACCTACTGGTCATCATTATTTTAGCTTGAATTTTAAATAAAGCAATGATTCTTTACACATCTGAAACAGAATATTACGTCTGCTCACTTGGAAATAAAAATCAGAAAATACATTTTAAGAAGTCTCATCATTTCAACTTATTTGATTCACGAAGTTCATTTGAAATGAGCAACATACATGCTTAGAATTGGAAACAAATTTCTTTGTAGCCATAAGGACTAGTAGAGTGAGAAATTTACTTGTCCTGCTGATCTTTCAATACTTCACTAGTCTTTCACACAACATACTGTCAGACAGGTATCAAGAGAACTAGCCACTGAACTAATGAAATTATGTAAATTACTAGTCGGACAGAAAATGTACTAGTCTTGGACTAGACGACTACCAGTAATTTTGACGCCTGCGAATATATATATATATATATATATATATATATATATATATATATATATATATATATATATATATCATGTGTGATGTCATCTTGTTGCTGAACTGCAATCAAACTAGTAAATGAATACTACTTATGCATATTTTCAAAACCTTTAATTGAGAGCAATGATTTTTTTGTCTTCAAAAGGTTTATTATATGTGCATAATTTCTTTTCTTATCTTCAAGTTATTAAGGAAAAGATGAGCTTTTGGGATGGCATGTTGTCTGTCCATTAGTATATTTCTTATCACCACTTATCGTAATCTAATTTGGAGGATTATCATGACACTTTATGCACACATGTTCTTTCTATGGTCTACTCGGTTGTAAACGAAAATGGTGTTACTCCGACATTTAATATGGCTACCACAGCAGGCATCTTGAAATCTTGTTATTACTGCTAGTTAATGGAATTGAATGAATGATAAAAAAAATTAAAGTCGCCTATGCATCGGGTGCTTTTGCGACTGGTTAAGTCTCGAATGTCGAGATTCTGAACTGTATGAATGGTACCACTACAGTTCCGTGTTTATGTTTGAGTGTCACACTTCTTCATTGGTCTGTCTGGACGAGGCAAAAGTGGAAAGAAATTTAGGATAGACCCTCAACACCAAACAAACAATTTCCAATCTGCCAACTAATAAGAGCGTTTTATTAAATTCAATCAGCATTTCCAATAATAGTTAACACCAAATATTCCCAGCTAAAAGAATTAAGTTATTGTGAATTCAGCCCTCAATTACATTTATTCAATCTTGGTTGCATTTTAAAAGTTAAATATCTACAAGAGTATTAAACTACCAATCAAATTTGAGTTACTATATCGAACCTTGCAAGTTGCAAATCCAGCCAAAGAATTCAAGCTCCAATCAGATGCAGCCTTACATAGTTAGTATGTTTGAGTTAGCTCAAGGTCTCACTGGATGGTTTCGTATTTTGAAGCCCCCCCCCCCCCGCCTAATTTTTAAGGTAGAAAGCATGGACCTAATTATCACAAGCCTAGCATTTATAAATTCATACATAATCTAAATCTATAATGTGGTTTCGAGTTACTTTGAGTTAGGCTTGAAAACAGGTTGGCATGTTGGTGACTACCTGTCACAGTTAGAGGAGCATTGGAGATCAAATGCGTAACTTGGGCTGCAAATGAGCTGCCGACTTGGCTTACGTATTTATGTTACCTGCCCATCCAATTAACGAACTTGATATTTATTTTCCTATTGATGACATGTAAATAAAACAAATTGTCAAAATTGATTTTGAAGAGAGCATTGTTATTGAACTTATTGCTATTGAACTGTTATTGAACTTAAACTTAACTGATACTATAAACATAATTTTTTTACTGTGGTAAAAAGCTATGTAATATATATATATATATATATATATATATATATATATATATATATATATATATATATATATATATATATATATATATATATATATATATATATAAAACTGAGGCTGACATTAGTATGTGTAGGTATGTGATACACTGAATATGTGATATTACAAAATACTGAATACAAATAATATAGAATTCTTATCATTTCTTCCTCTTGGAACTCTTGATTATATTACATACTCCGTGTCTTCAAGATAAGCTAAGTATTCTTGTAAAAAAAAATCACAACACTATTCAGACAATGTATTTGGAGTGCATGTCAATCAAACACATCACAATAACAGTCAGCTAATCATATTTTGGTACAAAATATCACCTACAATCTATTATGCACAATACAATATAAAAATAACTTAACATACAAGAGAAGAACAGATTTTGAAAATTCTACTATCGAATCAATATGGATCGAGTTAAGTTTCCTCAATAGCAAATCACTCTATATCTGCTCAGCATACCGACCCCCAAACTCCCTCTCCTCATGGACTGACCAATTTGAACACGAGTTAGAGACTGCTTTATCTTCCAACAATGAAGTAATTATCATGGGAGACTTTAATATTGACCTCATCTCTGATACTAACACTAAATGGCTACCTATGATACAACTGCACGACCTTACGAAGGTAATATATGCTCCAACAAGAGTAACAGCCTGTACTTCTACTCTGATCGACCACATCTATACTACCCATCCAACCAATCTCTACGAGATAAACGTACCATGTTTCCCTATTGGTGATCACTATCCTATATGTGCAACTCGTAAGCAACAGAGCGCAAAGAAAAACAACTTACACTCCTACATGCAGTACAGATGTTTCAAAAACTTTTCTGAAAATGAATCTCTCTCCGAACTATCACAAAACATTAACGCAATATATTTCCCTAACATAGACCCAGATTATGACTTGTCTAATTGGAATCACTGTTTCCTTACTATCCTAAATAAACATGCCCCCATACGATCAAAACAACCAGAATGGTATACTAATGAAATCGCAGAGGCACAACGCAAACGAAACTACTACCATAAACATAAAGACTTCACAAACTATCATTTATGGCGAAACAAAGTCAAATCAATCACTGTAAAACACAAACCCTCCTTTTTCAAAGAAGCCACCACATCAAAGTCCGATAACAGATCCATCTGGAATCACTTACGAAATCTAACTTCAACGAAACCTGCGCCTCTAGCTCCATGTGAAATTATAGTTGATGGCACTAAATATACTGAAGAGCTCGATATTGCAAACCAGCTGAACCATTTTGTTTTTTACTAATATCTCCCAGACGCTTGAAAGGTCTAAGAATACAGAGCCTAATTTAGACAAACTTACTAAATTCGTGAATGAAAGGGTACGCGATCATGTTTGTTTCAACATTCACTTAATACCAATAAATGACACTTTTGATATTTTAAATAAACTTGACACAAACATATCAGCTAGTCAAGATGGAATTCACCCCAAAACTCTGAAAATGTCGGCTTTATCAATCTCAGAGTCGTTAAAAGAAATAATTAACTGTAGTATCACTTCCAATAAATTCCCGCAGTCATTGAAGTTGGCAAAAGTATTCGCAATTTATAAGGGAAATGAAAAGAATGACCCATCCAACTATCGACCCATATCTGTTCTATCTGTACTTTCAAAAATTATGGAAAAACATGTCAGCAAGCATATTTTCAGATATCTTGACAAGTATCAACTCCTCCATAGATCACAATCAGGTTTTCGAAAGAATCATTCATGTCAGACTGCAGTGACAAAAGTTATAGACCAATGGCTACTAGCAGTAGAACCAGGTGAACTTAATGGTGCAATCTTCATTGATTTTAAAAAAGCATTCGATTTGGTTGACCATTCGGTGCTCATTAAGAAACTTTCAGCCTACAAGTTTTCTCCAAACTCAGTTACCTGGTTCACGTCGTATCTCACAAACAGACACCAGGTTGTTTGCACGGGTAAACATATATCCGAACCAAGTCATATCTTAAGCGGTGTTCCTCAAGGATCTATATTAATATTAAGGCCTCTTCTTTTTCTACTATTTATCAATGACTTAGCCTTGTATCCAGCGCACGCTAACACAGATCTTTTCGCTGACGATTCGACATTGCATTTATCTGATAAATCTCTAGACTCCATTAAAAATAAACTTCAAACCGACCTCAACAATATATCAGTTTGGTGTCATCAAAACAAAATGCATATTAACATCTCTAAAACGAAATGTATGACAATTGGAACAAGGCAGCGTCTGTCTACTAACATGGATTTACTTCTAACTCAAAATGGCTTAGACGTATCTATTGTCAAAAATCAAAAACTTCTTGGTATCTACATTGATCAACACCTCAGCTGGAATGCGCATATTGATCACTTATGTGCAATGGTAGTCAAAAGAATAACTCTATTAAATTTCTTTCAAAATTTCTACTTCCACAATCACTTGAAATTTATTTTTCGGGTTATATACTACCACTGATAGATTACGACTGTACCATATGGGGAAACACATCAAATTATAATCTGTCCAGAATTGTTAGACTCAGAAAAGGGCAGCCCGAATAATACTGAAACTTCCTGTTATGACTCCCTCAAATGTTTTGTTTTTACGTCTGAAATGGCTACCTATACAAAAACGCATTCTTTATTTTAAAGGAATCATGACATACAAGTCTTTAAACGGTCTTTCTCCAGATTATATCTCTAACATAATTGAACTAAGATCATGAAATACTGAGCGTAATCTCCAATCGACGACAAACAACGATCTCCAGATTCCTTGGTCGAAAACCATACGACAAACAACGATCTCCAGATTCCTTGGTCGAAAACCAATCATTACAAAAGCTCATTTTCTGTATCAGCACCTACTGTATGGAATTCCTTACCAATGAGGATACGTAATTCAACATCCCTTGCTTCTTTTAAATTATCATTAAAGAAATTCTTTCTAGACCAGCTGGAATGATATATTAAAAGCTCTGAACAGAAAACTTTAAAATCATATCCATTATTGATATATATTTGTTTCCCAGTATAGTCACACAGTCATTCATGTCAAATATGTACGAATGAGTGTGGGACGATACATGGTTATGTGCATGAACTTCTATTTTTATTATTTTATTACAAAACCTGAGGACCACATGGCAGATGGGTCAGCCATGACCAAATGTGTTATCCTCGTTAAAGATAGTTTATTATTATTATTATTATTATTATTATTATTAAATCCCGTATTTAAAGCTAGCTTTCAAACACAGGGAACTGAAATAGGGGCATTCTAGCTGGACAGTTAGCTGGGAGTCTAAAAGCAATTAATTTTGACATGAATGAAATTCACATTTGCTAATAACAAGTTGATAACAGATTCGTGTTACTTTGATGTTGTATTATGGCGGCAGCTATCGGCCATCTCATTATAATGAAGTTCCGTATAAAGAAGTGTGCACATCATATAAGGAAGAAAGCACAGCATATAATGAAGTTTGCACATCATATAAGTACAAAAGCACAGCATATAAAGAAGTTTGCACATCATATAAGTACAAAAGCACAGCATATAATAAATATTCTCATCTTAAGACAGCTCTGGCGTTCCATACAAGTAGTGAAGGGGGGCACTTTACGTACAATGGGAATTAGCATTACAGACCCCCCTGGGTTAGATTACGTACAATGGAAATTTAACATGGCGAAAAATCGTGGGTCAGATTACGTACAAGGGGAATTAACATGGCGATAAATCGTGGGTCACTCTACGTACAAGGGGAATTTAACATGGCGATAAATCGTGGGTCACTCTACGTACAAGGGGAATTTAACATGGCGATAAATCGTGGGTCACTCTACGTACAAGGGGAATTTAACATGGGGAATAGAGTTTGGGCTTGTTTAGGGACAAGGGGAATGGAACATGGGATTTTTTTTCTTTTTTTTAAAAAAAGGGGTAGGCAATTCAAAGACTATCTCTTTTCGAGAAATATGGCTGGCCCTGAGAAGGGCCTTTGGGTTTTTTCTTCTTCTTCTTCTTTTAACTTCTGAACTTCTTCCACCATCCTCTTATTTTGTCCATCATTCCTTTCTTCTTTTTCTTTTCTGTTTCCGGCATCCAGTCCGGGTGACCCATGGCTCGGAACTTGGCCTGTATTTTCATCCAGTTGTTATTCAGTTGGTCGAATTCTAATTTCTTCTTCTTATTCTGTTCTTCCTTTCTTTCTTTAGTCCACCTTTCCTTTATGTTTTCTACTTCTTGGGTCAGCATTCGTTTAATAAGTTCCTCGGCTTTTATAAGTTGGTCAACACCCCATTTCACAAAAGACCACTCACTCCAAACTAAGATATCTTGTAGGAAGCATCTTACTAATGTTGTATTATCTAGAGCTTCCTTCAAGCTACCTACTCTTACATAGGGAGGGTTAATTAATCCTCTTATTTTCTTCACTTCTTCTTGTAACATACCGTCAAGGAGATCCATAGCTAGTTTCAGACTCCTCACTTGTCTGGTCACAAAATCCTTTGTAACTGGATATTTCCATTCCTTTTCTACTCTTTCTACAACATATACTCCATCTACTATCCAGTAATAACAGTGTCTCAAGTTGTTGAACAGGTCAGATACAGCTACCATTTTCTTTCCGTTATTCCGTAGAATGGTGCGAACGACCAACACTGTGGGTTATTATAGTGAAAGCGCGGACGTGATGGAAAACATCCCCCTAAAAAACATAAAATTGATCTTACCTAGATCATGACCCAACAACGCGCGGACGTGAAGGAAAACATCCCCTACTTTTTCATTTCATATAATATAACCCCAACTATACTCTCCACATACGCTAAGAAACAATAAAGAAACCCATAATCTACTATTCACACAAACATACCTGAGCTCTTACAAACACAAACACACAAACACACAAACACATACCCTCACATTTTTAAAAAAGAGTTAGTGTTTATATTCACACTACTCTACTTACTCACATTGGCAAATTAATAGTTATTTCTTTTCTAGAGTATTGGGTAGCCCTTAAAAGGGCTGTTTTTTTTCAACTCCAGATGCACCTATCTAATGGTTGCACCTTCCAGGTCTGGCGCCACACACACATCTTTGACTCCAGTCTCTTTTTACTTTTTGTCTTGAGAGTGCAGAGGCGGGATGATTTGCTTCAGCACCCCAATCCTCTGTCTCTGGTATCTTATAAGTCATCCTCTCTCCTATTTTCTTTTCCTCTTCTTCCCTCTCTCTTCTCTCCTCCTCTTCCTTCTTTATTTTTGCTTCTTCTACGATAGCCTCCGCTGATAGTTCGTTTACTATGCGCCTGGCATATTCCAGGTGCATCTGGAGTTCTAGCAGCTTCACAATCCTTGTATTCATTGTCTTGCTGTTAACAGGTCGACGATGGGCCCAACTGACGATTAGTTTTTAATTTATACTGAAAGCGCGGACGTGAAGGAAAACATCCCCCTAATAACATAAAATTCATCTTACCTAGATCATGACCAAAATCAACAACAACGCGCGGACCTAAAAGAAACACTCACTCACTTTTTATGCTACCCATCACTATTGTAAAATTTTTTTATAAATCACTTCAATAGACTATCCACATACTCAAATCAATCCAATCTAACCCCTAATATACACCTCAAACACTAAGAAAAGATATCATTTTAATCTACTATCTCCACCAACTTACTTGAGCTCTTACCAACACAAACACACGAACACATACATTTCCACTATTAATAAAGAGTTAGTGTTTATTTTCACACTACTCTACCTACACATACACACACACACACACACACACACACACACACACACACACACACATACACACATTGGCAAATTAATCGTTATTTCTTTTCTAGAGTATTGGGTAGCCCTGAAAAGGGCTGTTTTTTTGTTTGCTATGGCATTCTTTCTTTAGTTTCTAAGAATGCGATGTCCTCTGATTATAGACTTTCTGGCAATAGGTCTGCTTCTTCGGAAAGAGAAGAAGAACTCTTTGGTGTCGATACGGCAATCGACAAAGCCTCTGTCAGCTTCAGGTTGCTGCTGCTGTTGTTGTTCTTGTTGCTGTTGTTGCTGCTGTTGCTGCTGTCTCTGAAGTCTGTACTTCTCTGTCCATTCTTCTTTTTCCCTGTTCACTTCTTCTCTGAAGAGCTCTTCTATTAGGTCTTCAGTGATTTTTAACATTCTCACATTTTCTATTTTTTCTGGCTTCGGTATCAGACTGTGTCTGACCCTATGCAAATTCACGTAGGCTTCGTTGAGCTTAGCTAGTTTGGAGCACATCTTCGTAGGAGGATGAGTCGACAATGGATGGTTAGACTGGGAACAAACCGGTTCTTAAAGTGAAAGCGCGGACGTGAAGGAAAACATCCCCCACACGGTTTTCGAGCCGCAACGTTCATGAGAGGGATAGTAAGAAATGAAAGAGCATCAATCCAACATTCTTATAGCTAAACAAAAGACAAAGGCATTTTTTTCAAAACACAACATTTTTTATTCAAAAATCACTTAACACTAAACAACAACATTTTTAACAATAATCCAACACTATAACATCAAACAATTTTCTTCAAATTACAAACATTTTTTTCTTAATGGACAATCTTCTTTAAACAGGGCTGACAACGTTGTGAATGAAATTGTGATTTCCACTGTTGGAAATCATTAGGCCATTGATGGACACTACGTTTCCTAGCGTGAGACAAAAGATAAGCATAATGGTCACAAAACCATCGATCTACTTTCACATCGTTTCTAGCAGAAGAACGAGGATCGAAATGAGTCACTAAATGTTCTAAGGAATAGCCCAGGCTGCGATGATGCAGAAAATACACACAATATTGTCCACACACCAAGGAATCTGTGCCTTGTAATTTCACATTATTGAATCGGGTGGTTTGAGCATTTCTTCTCATAAAGTCAATGATATCGTCTTCCAAAGGGGGCAATCCGTACGAATCGAAATATTCCACACATCCTTCTTGAGGAAAGTAGACGGCTACCCAGTGGGTTCCTGGGAGATGACTGTCGTCCGTGTTGATCACGTAAGCTTGATGGTCTTTAGGTTTGCGATGAGGGAGTTCATCTTTAGCACAGACGACAGGATTCCAAGAAGCTGTATACGAACTGTGGTTCAAAAGGTAATAAAGTTCCCAGGTATCCATTGTTTTCTGTGTGTGTGTGTGTGTGTGTTTTTTCTTCTTCTTCACAGGTAATAATAAGTCGTCAATTCGATCCTGACTTTTTGCTTGAAAATGTCTGACGAATAAACGGTTATTCGTTCTGTTTCTTCACTCTGATTCAGGAGAGCTTCGATACGATGGATCTCTTGAGTGGTTAATGGTGGACAAGAATGTTCACGCAAGTCTTTATACCACTGGTGCAACACGTCTTTGTTCGAGATGAGACTCCAAGCTTCGTCCAGATACTCGTCCAATTTTTCTTCTTGACTTAACATCAGGCATTTATCGTGTTGAATTTGACTGGGATGATCGTTTTGACATCCATAGCAATTTTTCTTGATCAATTCCGTCATTTTGTCGACCAAGTGTTTGGCAAAACAGGAGACTAAATGGGCTTCTTGCTCTGGCCATCTTGACTTCATCATGACAACTTCTTCGTCTTTGTCTTGGGATTCTTCTTTTTCCACGGTCTCCTCACATTCCATCTTTAAAGTTTCTCCACTAGGCAAAGAGGGATAACAGTCTTCCATAGCTTCTAGTAATCTAGAATAACTTCTCTCAAACTGTTGATTTCTATGGTATTGTCAAATTCTGCATACAGGATGACGTTCACCGTGTGATCTGGAGGTGGATTTGCAAACTGAAGTTCCACACGAATCTGGCCTGATTTTATAGGGTGGAAATGTCCCTCGTCGCTGCCTTGGTCTGGAGTGAAATCAAAACCCCACAAAGCATAGCCTCCTGCATAATCGTCGTACGAAATACCGTGACTGGTGTTGGTTCCTAACTGCCCCGTGGCTTCGTACAGGGACAAGTACGATCTCAAATAATTCTTTGCGACACCAAAGTTGGGCTCAAAGGGTCGGGTACACAAGGTCTTGCCGTCGCGACTGACTTCGATCTTGGACACATTGTAATGTTGAAACTCAAAAGGATTTTGATCGTGGGTTCCGTTGAAGGCTGAATTCCTGACGATACCAACAATCAAACGTTTGGGTAACTGTCCTTGGAACAGATGATCTTCGATCATAGATCGCTGTCCAGCAGGAATGGTGAACGTTTTCACTTCTACGCGTCGTATCGGATACTTGGCAGTCGTTCTGCTCAACGTCTGACTGACGTCGTTTCCCACTTTAGGTAACACTTCCACACGACGCACGTAAAGTCGGGCTTCTTGAATGATAGTTTTGTATTCGTTGGCATGGGCCATCAAATGGAAAGTGGCACTGCTACGATTCAGTCTCAGACGGATATCCACCCCGTTGAGCAAATACTTTTCTTGTAACCACATGTCCAAATGCAAACGATCCATCAGTTCTAAACTTCGCCCTTGCAGAATTTTCTTACGACGGTCGTTAAACCCCACATTGTGAGGATTGTCATCTTCTGTCAGGACTGTGTCGCTAAACGTGCCTACACCTGCTGTGTCAGGTTTCCATACCACGCAAGCATCCAGATGAGTATTCTTGGCTTCTTTTCCGTACGTCAAGAGATTTTCCAAGTAGGCACGATATGGGTAAGTATCCATGCTGCTGCTGACCAGTTTGTTATTCAAGTACAAGTCCACTTCGCTAAATAAGGAATGCATGAAATTGTTGACAGGAGCTACTCTAGCGTCGCCTCCTGGATTGGTGTTGTCCGTTTTGATCACTTTCACTTTCAAATACAGGTAACTGCTATTCAGATCGATGTAATCTTCGGGCTGTCCTTTGATTTCAAACTCGATGGGAGCTGATTCCGTCAAAGAGGAGACGGGATGAAATTCCACCCACTGGGATTCTTGCATGGTCATCATGGTGGGGGGCATGGCAAACAGGTCCAGTTCCGTCTTGGAACAAGCGCAAGACTCTCGGTGCATCATTTTTTTCTCTTTCTCAATAATCGAAAACGTCTAAGTCTCGAACGGTTCTTCTTTTCTTGGCCTTTCTCGCTTGAAGTCTGGTGAAAGGGTGTTTTCTTCGTCGTCTCTTTCTGCCTTGTCCTTGCTGAATGCCTGACTCGGTAGCGTGCAGGGCATTTATAGGTGTGTCTCGTCGGCCTAAAATGTCTTTACCCGTTTGCAGCAAGACATTTTTGCCTGCCCTCATGAAGGCTTCTTTAGGGTTTTGTTTGTCGATGATGACATTTTGGAGAAATTCTTTGCCTTGCGTCAGTGCCACATCTTTCAAGGCGTGCAATCCGCGTGTCACCATCGGTTTCAACACCGGAGCCACCGAACGAAAGGCCGATTTCAGCATGTCTCCTAAACCGTGTCCTCGCTGTCGAGCAACCCCTCGGTACACTGGATACATGACTTACTTACGAATCGTGAGAGAACCGTTTTCGAAAATGGAGTTTCACCGTGACTTTTCCTTTGGTGAATGGAATATTTTGTCCCAAATCTCCTTTTATAGTAATGTTGACCGTGTCCAAATACGACTTGCTGACAGGCAAATAGTGAGGATGGACAAATTCGCGGTGGACGTGATAAGTGTTTCCACCTTCCTCGTCAGCGTTCGTGGCAGAATCCACTTTGAAAGGAATGACACGCAGTAACGGTACAGAGGTGTGTCCCACCACGTTATACTCCACCATATCGGAGTACACGAACATCAAATTCAGTCCTTGGTTCAGTTCTACCGGGGCACGAAATAACTTGTTAAAAGACTCGTTGTCGTAAACGATGGGTGATTCGTTGTTCTTGAGTATGGTCATTCTCAGGTTCATGTCTCCGCCCAACATGTCAAACAATTCAGAACAAAATAAAATGGACAGGATTTTACTCCCGTCAAATTTCATCAAGAAGCGACGAGCTGTTTTGTGGTATTCCATGGTGATACTTTTTTTGACACTTTCCAAAGCTTTCAGAAACACGACATTAAACCTGGAGGTAATGGTGCTCACCAAATGTTGACCACTAAAATAATACCCTGGGGGAATGAACAAGTGATAGGTGGTGTACTTTTGATTTTTTGTGCCAGGGGTTTTCTTGTCATATTTGCCATAGGTATCCAAGTACTGTTGCAATTGTTCGTCATGAACTTCCACATCAAAAACATTTTGATTGGGAAGGACATTGAGGACTTGGGTCGGGTGAATCATTTCCACTAAAGCCACTTCCCAATGGGCTTCGTGATCTAAGGGGATGGTCTGAGGTAATTTGGCCGTGTAACAGCACAACGTGTTGTGGGGAAACACCTCCATGGAACTGTCACTGGGTAAGGTTAAGTAAAATTGGTTTTGGTGACTCATAATTCTAGAGTTCTGTGGCTGTCCGAGGGGTTATTAATGGATGTCAGAGGCGTGTCTCCGCCCAAAATGGGGTTCTGATTGTGGTTGTTGTTGGAGTGGTGACTGGCACTGGACACAACGTTCCCGTTCGAGGAGAATTTCAGGGAGGGATTGGGAAGCAGGTAACCGATGCAACTGCTCAATAAAATGGTCCACAATTGTTTGTCTCCTTGTTGCAAACTCAAATTGGCAATGGCTGCCCCGATGACACAATACACCACGAAGATTTGGCAGAAAAAGACGATTTGCGTTTTAGGCACACGTTCTCCACACCACACCCACAAGGGTTGTTTTTGTAAATCTTGCACAGAAGAACTAGGGGAAGAAGGACTGGTTGACGTAGTTGCGTCTGCTGCTGTGTGAAAGGGCATGATGGTCACTTCTTCTTTTTATAGTCGATGACTTGCGAAGCGTCGATCCAAGAATCGAAACTGGGTGGATATCCTTTCCAACGTACTTTGACTTCTTTGACACGTCGTTTGCCCACTTTACGGGTTCTGCGTTCGAGAATGCTTTCGATGTCGTACACGTCGTCTTCTTTTTTGGTGACACGTTGTAACTCGGGCAAATAAAACGTTCCTTTGAGTACTTCTCCGTTCATGTCTTCCAATTTATAGACGGTAGGATGACGGCCATGCACTCGTCCAGTGACGCGAAACAGTTCGGTCGTCCAGTTAGGTAAGTAACCTTTGTCAAAAGTGCGTTTGGTTTTGCCAATGCGCACCCAATCTCCTACGGTCAACTCTCCACTTTTCTTGGGGACAGCCCTCGTCGGCGACGTACCGAACAGGCGCTCGAACACCAGCACTTCGTTGTCGGGAGTCACGTCTTGCGGGGCACGTCCGATGCTTCGATGGTAAGATTGGTTGTACGCTTGCACCAGGTGCGGTAAGATGTCGATGTACTTCAGAGTGTGGTGATGCGTAAAATATTTCCACATGCGTTCTTTCAAAGTACGTTGAAAACGTTCCACGATGCTGGCTTTGGTTTCGGGATTCTCGGTGGTAAAAAAATGAATGTCACGTTTCTTTAATTCTTTTTGGAAAGCTTGGTTCAGAAATTCGGTGCCTTTGTCCGTTTGCCATCGAAGAGGGCGACGACCGCTTTGTTTCAACACCCGTTGCAGGGCTCGCACTAACTCGCTGCTCGATTTGGAAGTCAAAGGCACGACCCAGGCAAATTTGGAAAAGACGTCGATGACACAAAACAAATATTTGTAGCCGCGATTGTAGCTGGCCAAATGAGAGACATCGGCTAAATCGGCTTGCCATTGATGATCGATGCCTTCCACTCGGGTGCGACTTCTGGCAAACTTGCGTCGAATGGGTTTGTGTAAAGTGTAGGTAGCTTGTTCTTGTAACCATCGTTGCACTTGAGGTAAACGGAGACTTTTCAGTCGAGTTTTGGCAGCACGATACAATTTTTGAACTCCTGCGTAACCTGCAGGATGGGAGGGATCGTAGTAAATGCTGGCTAAGACTTTTTTCATTTTTTATTTTGTGTTGGCGTGTTAATAAGTCACCCACTCTTCGGTGATGCTACTTTGGGTGGGTCGAAAGGGTGGTTTGGAAACGGATTTACGTGTCCGATGGGCTACGGGAGTAGAAGTCGAAGGTAGTGGTGGTGGTGGTGGTGGCAATGGAATGGCTTTGGTCTTCTTTTCTTTTTTCGCTTCTGGTTTCCCTTCTTTCTTTTTCACTTCTGTCGAAGGAGGCGTGGACATCATCTTTTTAACCCAAGCTTTCATTTCTTCTCGTTGGGGTGTAGGGGACGGGGTCAACAAGGATGCTGCAATCTTACTCGAAATGGGAGCTGCTGACGGTGTTTGAAACACTTCGCGCATCTCTTCTTCCTCAGGTCTTTGTGGGGTAGCATCTCTGGTGACCCTTGGGGATGGTAGTGGTGGTAATGATGATGATGGTGCTGGACTTTTCATCAAGGTCTTAAAATCTTTTAGAGTGGGTAAAGCTGTTTCGTCTAAAGCTTTCTGGTGAAAGAGTTGCAGTCGTTGCAAGAGTTGACCGTACTTTTGCGATTTTTCTGTTTCGGACAAATCTTGGCGATCCATCAAGGACTGCAATTCGTGTTGTAACTGGGACATCTCGCTCAAATTGGGATTGGGAGGTAAATGCGGGGTGCGTTGTTCTTGCCACCGATGGTATTCCATCCATCGTTTGTAAGGCACTAAAGCTAGTTTTCGTCCTTCCATGGGGTTGTCAGGGGTCGATTCTGAGATCTTGGGACTTTCGAAGGCCTTTTTATCTTGCTCCCATCAGTCCTCCCAACATGGTTCCCAAGACTCCTTTCAGTATGGGGCCTAACAAGAGAGGCAAAATACCTCCACGTTGAACCAACATCTTCTTTTTTTGACGAATGGGAATTTTCTTTTGAACCATTTGGCGAAGAACGTGACGATGTTTGCCTAAGCATTGTTTCTGGTGTTTGGACAAAGGGATCGTGCCTTTCAAAACGTTCAAACAACATTCGCACACGGTATCGATGACCTCTTTGGAGGCCGTTTGAATGAGTTTTTTTCGTAGGGGTGGAGAAGCTTTGGACAGGACAGATAACAGGTCCCCATGTTTGGCTAAACGTGGTGGCAGTCCTTTCCTTTTCTTTCCTTGGGGTTTTCTGGAGGGTGACATCTTTGAGTCTTTAGGAGCACCAAAAGAACACTGATACCCTACTTGGTCACAGGCCTTTTTTATACTGGAACGCGTCGCCACTGATTGTCTTTACGTTTTATCAGTTTGAGGACAGGCATGACACGTCGTGCAGGGGTACGTAACGGACTAAATCGAGTCAGTTCTTGCTTGGACAAATCCAGTAAACTTTGTAACATGCCCGATCTTTCTTGGACTTTGATTTTGGGAGAAGGTACTTTGTGAGCAGCAGCCACTGCCACTAAATTGGAGGGTCCTGCCACTGGGGAAGTTCTTTTGGGGGTCATCAACGGAGATGTTCTTGGTGTGATCAACGTCTCCAAGTACTCTTCAGTTCTGGGTGACATTAACGGAGAAGTGGATGAACGTGAGGATGCCGGAGACGCAGTCACTGCTGTGGCAGGTCGTGGTTTGCGAGTGTAAGGTTGCGTCCTGGCCGCAGTGCCTCTCTTGCGACTAGTTTTCTTCTGTGGACTTTTCTTTTTCTGGGGACTTTTTCTCTGTTTCTTTTTCTGGGGGCTTCTTTTCTTTTTTCGGGGTGGTGTCTGGTAAGAGGAGGGTCCCGCCACTGGAGAAGTTCTTCTCTTTGGGGACCTGGTCTTTTTCTTCTTGGGGCTTCGTTGGACTTTTGTCTTGGGGATAACTTTGGGGGCATTAGGATCCCATCTTAAGAGTGAGCGAATGATGACCCCTCCTAGAGTACCGCTCCCTCCAGGTTTCAAAATGATTTGTTTTTTGGTTTGAGTGTCGATGCGGGGATCGGCCAGTTGGACCAAAGCGACTTTGTTTCGATCGAAAAAGCGTTGGGTTTGATGAGGAATCTGAATGATTCCTTGGAGTAATTGACGTGCCGTCACCGTGAACCATCGTAAGACTTCTTTGAGACTAGCTTCTAAGACACGGGCTCGTGTTTGTGGATCTTTTTCTCGACTGATGCCATACAAGGCACGAATCAATTTGACGGGAAGATGCGACTGAAGGGACGTCATGTTCGCACTGAGTGTGAGACAGACGAAAAAGGGTCTGAGGTTTTTATAGATTTTTTGATGGGGAATGAAATGAAGTCGAGGACGGAGACGTGTACAGGACAGGCCCTCCGTCTTGGCACCAGTGGTGAAACAAGTGGGTACGAAATCGCAAATCCTCAGGAGTGGTAGGTTTCAAATCGACGAGCAAATAGGCGTGTGGTGTTTGAGTGGCATCGTCGTACGCCTGAGTCAGCCAAGGCGTTCCTAACTGTTTGGCTAAGACTTGCACTTGCGATTTATCTCGAGGGCTTTTAAACAAGACCACGTAATGCGCATTGAGACTGATGGTGCGATGGGCTTTACTTTGTTGAAACAAATTTTGGGTGATGTAAACGACACTGGCATTACGGTGATGCCCTTTGCGCGTGAACCACAATTTAATTTCTTCTTCGTCTTCTCCTAACATGTCGTCGAAAATGACCAAATGGGTTTGACGGGAGTCAGAGACGATGCCGTCGTCTTCTTTAGGAATGCCTTCCACAAACACGATGGAATCGCCTTGACTTTCTCGCAAGAGGCTGTACGCCGATTGCCACTCTTTGTAACACCACACGATCCGATGAGGGGGCCGATCGATCAAATGATGTTTATGTTCGATCAAACGTTTGACGAATTCGGTTTTGCCAGAACCGCTAGGTCCAGCAATGAGCATGTTAAAGGGATGGCGAAGATACAAAGCCTCCCAACTGGCACGATCTAAGTGTTCGTCGATGACTTTGACAGTAGAGGAAGAGGGAGCAGAGACAGCAGAGGTAGCCATGGTGTGAGAAATGTCACTTGTGACACGAAAAACAAACAAGACAAGAGTTTATATACTTTTCTCAGAACACGTTTATTGAATGTTTCAAATATGAACACGAAAGACAAAAATACATACAACCCAAATAGTGATGTACAGGAATATAAAACACAGCAAAGCGATCAAAGTGGAATATAAACAAGTGTCTGTACAACATGTTTTGGTTAACCAAGATGTCCTAGGGACAGTGTGTAATGTTCTTACAGTCTCTACATGAGGTATTGTCACACAAGTGTCCTCCCGGAATGACCTTTCAGGAATGTCCATGACAGTCCTGTCCTGAAGCGAGTGGTTGTTCTCGGTGACGGGTTCTTCTGGCACCGTCACTAACACAGGTTGAAAAGTAACTTTTTTCCTTGAACAACTCTTGTGCATACTGGGCCACTTCTTGGGTCCAAGCCTCAAAACCCCCCTTTTTCCAGTCACGAACATCTGTCCAATGAGGGTGTAAGTCACAAGCTACACACACATCGTCATACACGTCTTGGGTAGCTAAAAGTTGACGAATCTTTTTTTCCTGTTGAGGTCGAGAAGTATCCAGATGAAACCGCAAGGCTTTGAGCAAAAGGAGTTTTTCGTGACCATTTAAGGCCATGGAGGTGGTAAGTACTGATCGTAAAGAGTCCACAAAGAATCGGCTGGTAAACGAAATCCCAAAAAACAAGTCACTAAGACACACACCACTTGTCGTCCCAAATTGAATGGATACAGTTCTTGTAATAATCGATGGTAATGATCCACGGTTTGAATATGGTCATTGAGTTCCTTCCACGGAATCTGTTGGATGACATGTGACATAAGTCGTGGCATGGCAGCCTGTTTTTATAGTCTCTTTGTTTCGGAAACAATACACGTACTTTCTAGCCAGAGATCTTCGTTCTCCAGTAGGGAATCTAAATCTTGCATACTGTAACCGAAACTTCAGAGTTCGTTTAGAAGTTTCCTCTTCCTCTAAGTAGATTCCACGTAAAATATGTTGATAATCCTTTAACTTGTCTTCCTCAATGTATTGCTGTAGGTGAATCTCGAAGTAACCAAAATAATGAACATTTCGATCATTCACTAACTCAAAGTGTTGAACAAGGTCTGACCACTGAAACAATTTCTGACGAATCAGTTCTCTTATACCATTCAGGTACCAGTGGTTAAAGATCTGGTGACGTAACGGATGCAATTGTTCTTTACGTTTGACTTGTATTTTCACCAGCTCTCGGTAAATGCGTTCTCTCAACTCCACAGGCAAAGCACGAATGTTCTCTAGCAAAGTATCCATGAATAGGTCATACTAAATCCTCTTTGGTCTGACACAAGAAATGTACTCTTTGCACAAACATGGTTTCACTTCAGTGTCGAATTTAAATCGTTGAGTCACTAATCTACACATTACAATTCGTTCAGAAGTTTCCTCTTTCACCAAGTTGACATTGTGTTCAAGATGTTGGTAATTCTTTAACTCTTCCTCTGGAATTCGATGCAGTACGTTTACAATGTAGTAGATAAAATCGTCCATACCAAACCATTCCTTTTTATAACCAGGAGGTCGTTGATCAATGTCTGTCCAATGGAACACTTTCAATTGAATCAGTCCTTGTATAGCCTTCAGGTACCAGTGGTTCAAACACCGGCGACGTATCGGATGCAATTGTTCTTTACGTTTCACTTGTATTTTGACCAGTTCTCGATAAATGTGTTCTCTCAACTCCACAGGCAAAGCACGAATGTTCTCTTGTAAAGTATCCATGAACAGATTATTATGGTAAAAAGTTACTTCAATGTCTCGGTCCCACTAAAGGTAAGTAATGACAATTCGGTGACCATCGAGCATGTTCTACGTAGGCCGAATCTTGCGGTTCCCAGTGGTGAAGTGTCACATCGCAACTGAAGCACCTGACTTTATCTCCTTCGCCCAAGTAGAAAAATCCGGCTCTGGCTAATTCTTCGGGGGTCGGTCCTCCCAGATACTTAGGCCATTTTCCTTTGAACGATTGAAGACGATTTTCAAAGTCGCAGTATTCCGACAAACGCACAGGAAACGAATATTCGTCTTTCACAGGTTGGTTTCGATGAGGGTTGAGTGACATGGGTAGGAGTTTGCTCAGGGCTGGATGACATCCGTAGGGAGGCAAACGTGAAGGTCGACATTCCCCTTTAAACCCGGTAAAATGTCTAAGAGGACGAGCGGCATCGCTTTCGCATCCCTCAGGTTTGACACGCACAGCATCACTTTCCATGATAGGGGCAGTGAGAACAAAGTTCCCATGATGCTTTACGGCATCGCTCAGGTCACAAGGTACAGCATCGTATCCATCGCAAGGCTCACAATCGCACTCGTCTGCAAACTCCGTTACGCAATTACAATGGTAACCACATGGACAATCGCAGTTTCCTTCCGGACATTTTCCGTCGCAATGCATGGGTCTTATCCATCCAATATTAGTCACACTAGAGGAAGATACAACTTTTTTACAATCCCCAAACTGGAACGATGCCTCTTTCAAAGTATTCATCTTGTTCGCTCGGTCTTGGTAGTCACGATGAACTATCGATCTTGCCTAGGGTTCCTTTTTATATACAGGCCAATACCGACGTGACCGTACGGTAAGGTGAAATGATTGGGAAGTCGAACTCGCTTCTGGTACACGATTTGATAGACTTTTTCCAAGGGTCGACTGACGATGTGGTGAGTGGGTAAACGTACAATCTTGTTCGGTTGATAGGTGGTCACTTTAAAGTTTCCATCCTCTCCCGATTGCAAAGCTTCTTTCAATACCCCAAAGTTGACCACTCGACTGGTACGATAATTCAGAGTCAGTCCTTTCACTTTGCACGTCGTGTGCACTTCTCCTTGTTTGTCCCGGTATTCGTAGCCGTAATTTTTGGGACCGCCACTGACGAAACTTAGAATCTTGTCGTCGGGATGCTCGTCTGTCCAGGCTCCTAAACGGTCTCCTTCGATGTTAGGGTGATGTTGAATCGGGTGATGGATGTAAATGCAACTGTCCGTGTCAAAGTACAGGACGCGTTCTTCTAACAGTTCTAAAGCTTCGTACAATTTTAAGCGAGCATGGGCTGTCACGTAAGCCGCAATGATGACATTTCCAAAAGGGTCGTCTTGTACAAAGTCCAGATCTTCTTCGTAATTGACCAAGATTAAATTCTCTCGAACGACGTCCACGTGTTTCATGTATTTGGTTTTGTCGTGAATCATCTGGAAGTAGCGGGAAGGTTCTGTCAAATATTCCGTCTTGGGTAAACACGGCCGTTGTGCCATTTTACCCCACAAGCAATTTAACATCACTTTGGCAAACGATCGCCTGCCTTCGTTTTTCTCGATGTGGTCTAAAGTGATGCCTTCTTGTTCGTAATATTTCTCTTTGAATTGTATTTGGTCTTCGGGAGTGTGACACCAGGAAGGATAGCCGCTGGCTTCTTGCTTCAGTTTCAAAAAGGCATCCACGTAGTCGGCGAAAATGCCTTTCTGAGTAGGGTCACCCTTGTGGTATTGTTGTGTCTTGGGAAAGTGGCAAATTTCGTACACTTCTAACAGTTGGTATCCCATGTCCAGAGCTTTGAACAATTCTACGCTGACCCAGGTTCACGTCAAGGCCCGTTCTTCCTGGGTGTGCTGACAAGGTTGGTCTTGGTTGCACGTTTCGGCACAAGTACGGCACAAGGGAAACATCAGTTTGCCTTGACAATGGTGAGGTAAGACGGGATGGTATAGGTTCGTGGGAGGCAAAACTTTACACTTGATCAAGCCTTCGTATTGTCGAATGTTTTTCAGGTCGATGTGTTCCGTCAGCAATCGCGGGTGCCCTACAGGAAAGCGACAATATTTGCACACGTAGGGATACAGCGAACACACGTCCAAGTATATGATTTCTTCTCCTTTCTCTTCGTCGGCTTGGTACAGCAAACAGGTGGCATTGGTCCTTCCTCCGTACAAACTATCCCTCGGGTTCAGCGGGTCCATGAACTGGTAACTTTCCACGAGGGGTTTAAACTCGGGATCGGTTTTCATACGGTGATCGTACTCGTGTTCCCACATTTCCACCACTTGGTATCCTTCCTGTTCTAACTTTAGGCGTCGCTGACAAGTGTCCTGGTACAAGTCTTCCATGGTTCGTTGCAAAAACTGATTCTTGGTACCACGATCAGGGTAACAGACGGGACATCCGTGAAATAAGCAACCGTTAAACTCGTACACGATCTTGGGGTTTTCTAAGTCCCAGCCATCGACCGAATACGTTCCGATGGTCTTTTCGCCCCCTCCGTTGCGGGCATGTTGAATCCACTTGTCTTCCTTGTCGCACAAGTAATGTAACCAACGTAGCGCTTTGACTGAGTATTGACGTTTGACAAAGTGGGTCGTTTGAGGACTGATGACAGCCACGGTGTTTTCAGGCATGAATCGTTGTCGATACACTAAGGAACACGCTTTGGCAATGGTGCAAGCTTCTTTCAAAGGATCGACCCCTCCGTGTTCCATGAACAGTTCTCGAAATTTTCCACAGCAACGCCGTAAAATGTCCACGTCGGAACGACAATACTTTAGCATTTCTTCCTGAAAGTCGAAAGGGTCGGAGGCGTGAGCCTGGTACCAAGCGTAGAAAGCTTCTCGTTGTTCGGTACGCATGTTGTCGGGGTCGTAATAGTGAGCCTCAGGCAAATGGGGTAGAACGGCATGTTGATTGGCTTCCGTATTGAAAAAGTGTGGAAAGTACCCTTTAGCCATTTCTGTCATTCCAAACGTTTTAGGCATTCGACTCAAAGGCATGGCCAAGTAACTCATCGAATCTTTAAACTGTACTTGTCCCACTTGCATGAAAATGATTTTGGCTCCGTTCAAAGTCACTTTAGGACGCTCGGTGCCTTGTTCCGTATAGTACCTCAAAAGAAACTGTCCATCGTATCCGGAGAAATTGTGAGCCATCACCGTGGCATGACGATGACAATCTCCGTAACGTTCGATATCCTCTTGGCTCCACGTCTTGTCGACGGGGTCTAAGACCCATTGGGCAAAATCGGCTAACGTGTTTGGCCCCCGAAAGATTTTTTCACGTCCTCCGGGAATCTTGCTGCAGTGAGGGCAATGACTGAAGATAGGTTCTTGAATGCACTTCTCGCACGCTCGATGAGCCACGCAGAAATTAGGAATGTGAATGCCGGTCTCTTGCATGCATTCGAAATCGAAAAAGATGAAATTGCCTTTCTTCTTGTGACCGTCCTCTTTCTCTGGTGGGGGTTGGTATTTTTGCACGTAACATTGGTGTTCCAAGTCCACGATGTGGTGACAAATGTGACATTTTTTCTTTCCTGAACATACGTGTGCCTTGGTATTATTGGTACGTATGACTTGTTCACACGTAGGGCACAATCTCAGCAGTTGACAAGCGCATTTCTTCTGTGAACCTTGCGTCTTCAAATGTTGTTGGTAACAAGTAGGGCTAACAAACGTGCGCAGACAAGTCGAACAAGGCACTGGTTCTTCGCTCAGACAGGGTTGAGAGGCCAAACATCCTGAGCATTTCAATCCACAATGCTTGTGTTGCTCTCGATTATTATAACCATGGTCACATTTCTCACAGTAATAACTGTATCCCAGGAATCCGGTGATACTGGTAATGGTATCGAAATGTTCATCGTGATAATAAACGTGAATGTATTTTCCGTCCTTAAAATGTTGGCCTCGAAACAACAGAGGCCCGCGCATTTCTTGAGGGTGCACTTTTAAGGTGTAGCGTGGAGCTAGGGCATCTTGCAATTTTTGCATCTCAGGAATGCCACAGGGTGTGTCTTTGGACAGGCCAGCTTGTTGCAACAGGAGTTCTGCTTCGTTTCGTTGTTTGGCTCGATGGGAACGTTGAATAGTGTTCCAGGTTCTTTTCCATTCTACCGTGTCGTTCTTGTCGGCATAGGTTCGTCCCACCACGATGGCACGGGCTAAACACATCTGGTCATGAGAGTTGTTAATTCGGACGAGACTCTTTTTGGTGTTGCGAAGGTCGTCCACCAATAACATCTTTTTGCGTCCAGTTCCTTGAGGAGGAGAGACGTGGGTCATGTCCAATGTGGCTTTACCATCGGTGATGTCAAAGTGGTCATTAGATTGTTGCACGTGTTGAATCTTGTCCATGACTTTGGAAGCAGTCAATTCTGCCGGGGTGCTAAACTCGATCCAAACAGGGGATTTCAAACCGTCGTGTTGTATGGAAAGTCTCAAGCGATCGTCTTCTTTGGGTTGACATTGTTGCTTGAGTGAAGTGAGCAAAGAATCCCACACCCCAGTGATGAACACTTCTGCTTTCTCCAACGGTACGTCGGACTTGAAATCTTTAAACTTCACCGTGTATTTGTAAGCCGTGGTTCTAAATTTTCTAGAGGAGCGCTTTTCCGTCTCTCGAATGGAATAGTATTTTTCAGGATTGACTAAGGGTGGTGAACTTAGTTTAGAGGTTTCAAATTCTGGTTCACTCATGTCCTCTTCAAAATCACTGGCATGAATTTGTGCCAAGATTTCAGCCCTGGTACGAGGCGATAGATCACGTTTCTGCCTCTTACTTTCTTTTTCTTCTTTCTTCTCGAATGAATTAGATCGTTTCATCTTGAAAGCAAAAAGTCAAATGACTCAAGTTCAAACACCATGAACTACTTTATAGTCATAGCAGACCAGCGTATATAAAAGGGTGTGTGTCTTGTCCTTTCACTATTCATTTCACTCTCAAGCCGAGCACAACGATGGAAGAGACTAACCAGATGGAACGTTTCGTCAGAGCTTTGCGAGGGGTCATTAGAAAATTCTCTTCAGACCAGCCTACGGACTACTCTCCTTCCTTTAGAGATAAAAGTCAAGATACTTGCTATATCTGTCAGAAGAAAGGGCATTGGTCTTCAGAGTGTCCAGACCGTCAAAAAAGAACAAAAACAGGGGCTAAAAAAGACAAAAGTCAAGATACCTGTTATTATTGTAAAGAAAAAGGACATTGGTCTCCAGATTGCCCAAAAAAGAAACAAGAGGAGTCAGAAGAAAAGAGGGATTCTTCAGAAGAAGAGAGGGATTCTTCAGAGGAAGAGAGGGATTCTTATGAGGAAGAAAGAAGACAGGTGAAGAAAAAGAAACAGGAGAAAAAAAGAAGAAGGGAAGAAAGCGAGGAGGAGGAAGAAGAGGAAAAGAGTGTGACGGTGAAAAAATTCAAAAAACAGAGAGACTAAACAAGGAGACAGAAGAAGTGAATGAACTTTTAATTAAAGTGTTGTGTTGTGAATTGTGAATTGGATTGTAAAAAAATGGAGAAAAGAATAAATTAATGATATAAGGTAAGTGTCTTTGAGTTTTGATTTCAAAAAAAGAAGCTACACTCACGCACTCATACACAGACACGTACTATAAGGGTAAAATGGGTGGGTTATTTTTTTGTTTTTTTTGGAGTTATTGGCAAATTGAAATTGTATTTCTTTTCGAGAAATGTGGGTGGCCCTGAAAAGGGCCTTTTTTGGTGTAGGGGTGAGTTTAAGCAATCAACTTTAACTGCCTTAAGCCTTTGCCACGGCCAAGGCCTACTTCTGGACTACGTAATGTTGATGATGATTGAGTTGAAATCACTAAGGGTGGTACGGTAGGCTTAGTCACAGGGTTGACGTGTTTAGCTCGGGAAGGTCGTATTCTCTTCGGTCGTAATAAAGAAGTCTGATACATTTGTTTCAGACTTCTTAACTCCGCTAAAATGTCCAACAGTACCGTGACCGTTTGATTTTCACCCTCTTGTTTCTTTGCTGCTACTTCTTCTTGCTGTTGCTGTTGTTGTTTTTTTCTTACCTCTTCTTCTTGCTGTTGCTGTAGGAGAAAAGCTTGTTCCGCTTCCTTTTGTCGTTGTATAAATTTCTCCAATTCTTCTTTCTGTCTCTGTCTAAAATTCTCCACTTGCGGTAATGAAGAAGGTAACGTAGGTTCCGGAACAAATTCTTGCGAAGAGAGAAAATCCACAAAATCCCAATTCACCTCTTCTGAAAGTAAGTCCGGGTTCCCTTGGGCAGTCTCCCCTGCTGGTGCACCCCAATGGATCGTTTTCTGAGTTTCCGTCATGTTGAATCACTGTCGCATAGATTGACTGCACACAAGCGCTAGCAAATCTATATTGACTACGTGACGTCACAGACTGCTCTCTTCGGATTGGATGCGGCTGGCTGAATTTTGTAACGCGTGTTCGGATTGGTGAATGAACTCAATCCGTTTCAATCCTACCTCTGCCTATAAATAAGCGCGGTTCACTGCATTGATTCACCTGTTTCTCGGAGCCTCAAGATGTGGACCGACGTTCAATCTTCAACCCTTGTGTCAACAATGATGTTCAGGACGGACATGCTCATGTATGTCCGGTCCAAGTGGACTGTTGTTGATAGGACAGATACAAGTCTATGGATGAGGAGAGTTTATATAGAAAGACAAGGATGTCTCAAGAGGGTACTTGTGTATGGACCGGCAGTTAGAAGGAGTTTAAGAAGAAGAAGAAGATGTGACAGATGCCATCTATGTTAATATTAATATTAACATAAACCCAAAGGCCCTTTTCAGGGCCAGCCATATTTCTCGAAAAGAGATAGTCTTTGAATTGCCTACCCCTTTTTTTAAAAAAAAGAAAAAAAATCCCATGTTCCATTCCCCTTGTCCCTAAACAAGCCCAAACTCTATTCCCCATGTTAAATTCCCCTTGTACGTAGAGTGACCCACGATTTATCGCCATGTTAAATTCCCCTTGTACGTAGAGTGACCCACGATTTATCGCCATGTTAAATTCCCCTTGTACGTAGAGTGACCCACGATTTATCGCCATGTTAAATTCCCCTTGTACGTAGAGTGACCCACGATTTATCGCCATGTTAATTCCCCTTGTACGTAATCTGACCCACGATTTTTCGCCATGTTAAATTTCCATTGTACGTAATCTAACCCAAGGGGGTCTGTAATGCTAATTCCCATTGTACGTAAAGTGCCCCCCTTCACTACTCATACATTTCACACCAATTATTTTAATGATTTGTTTCTATTGGCAATCAACCTTGATATGAGAAAAATCACTCCATGATTTCATGATCAGTGTTTGCATTGAATATGCGCAATCACCCCGAACCCCCATTAGTTGGAGAGGTTAAACCGCTCCCGCATCCTCTCCCTCACGAAGGTACACGACGGGGGTGAGTGGGTGGGGGTGCCTTCGTTATTCTATACATGCGCATGACGAAATAATGGCCTAACTACGCGCCTGGCAATTCCGATCAGACTTATTTATTTCGTCATCAGTAAGATAAGGGAAAATCTGCACAGAATGCAAACCAAACTTACTCAGTGGTCGTTTGGTTGAATGTAGTGTAAGTGAAAGGTGATTATTGATGGCACTGGCTTGAGTATAAAAAAAATTGTACCATAAAAAATCAACACTTCACACGTGCGTCTTAGTTAATTTTGTGATTTCATTATATGTTATCAAAAAACCTTACCCTTCGTATCTTCCATTCATGATGAAATGGTATAAACTGGCCCAGTGTATCTTCCACTAATAATGAAATATTATCAACTTGCCCATTGTATTTTCATGATTAAATGTTATCAACTTGCCCAGTGTAGCTGCCACTCATGATGAAATATTATCAATTTGCCCCATATGTCTTTCACCTATGATGAAATGTTATCGTCTTGACCAATGTATCTTCCATTAATGATGAAATGTTTTCAACTTGCCCAGTGTATCTTCCACTCATAATGAAATGTTATCAACTTACCCCATGTATCTTTCCCCCACGATGAAATGTTTTCAACTTGCTCAGTGTATCTTCCACTCATAATGAAATGTTATCAACTTGCCCCATATATCTTTCCCCCACGATGAAATGTTATCATCTTGGCCAATTTATCTTCCATTCATGTTGAAATGTTATCAGCTTGCCCAATGTATCGTCCGCTCTTTATGACATGGTATGAACTTACCCATTGTTTCTTCCTCTATCAATGAAATGTTATCAAATTGCCCGATGAATATTCCACTCACGATGAAATGTTATCAACTTTTTTGTTGATATGGGAGGGAAGTGGCTTCCATTATTTTTTATATTGAAGGGAAGTGGTTTCCACTATTTTTTCTTTTTTTGTTGATATGGGAGGAAAGTGGCTTCATTTTCTTGACAGGTGGTTATGTTTTTAGTTGGGTAAGTGAATTCGTTCGTTTGCAACCACAATGAAATCCATGACGTTAACTTCAAGAAAACGCAATTGGTTTTATTTGCATAAAGTTTTGCACTAATCTTTTGAATAAATGGTTGCATTACATTAAAGCTGATTAGGAAAGTTTTTAGCTTCTAAAGCAAATTGTTGAATACTGTTACAGCATATTTTGTATCATTATGTTGAAATTTGTACACCAATAAGTATTTCATCATCTGATTTCAGGGGTTTTCCTCATTCAGTGTAATTGCTTTCATTCTCTACATTAATTTGATATATAGTTAATCAAGTATTTGCGAACAGTTACATATATTCCACCTTACTTAATTTTCAATTAATAACCCTTCACTAACAAGTCTCCTGCACGTTTTTGATGCGAAATATCGGAATTTTTCTTCAGCATCAAACTGTTGGCGATGTGGGAATTCTTTTTCTTAAAATAGTATTTTCTTATGAGAAAAGGTAGAACTTATTCTTCATAGACTTTGCAGCTCATTTCGTTTATCTTTCTTTGATTATGTGTTTGTCTTGCTTTGGCGTTCCGATTCCTCATATATTTTAATGTCATGTACCAACATTTAGGGTTTTTTTTAAATTTCGGACGGTTGTTTTTGTATGACATGAAGGCTGTATGCCTTCAATCTCGATTGCAATGAACCAATGAGGGACTTTACTTAATACTTCATTGTTCCCGAATTTTGTTGTCAGTTGACCAAACAAAATAATTTTGAACATAAGGCTTCAAATAAGGCATACATTGATATCACGCATCGTGTTGATTGTTCATGCTCTTTTCTTTATCTTCCTCACTGTCGACGGCGTGACTATTTGTATTAGTGCAAGATATATTAATCCCAGAAATAAAAAGAAAATATAATATCAAGGAAAACTTACGTATAGTGGTCACTGTGGATGGAAGATTTTTTTTTATTACAATAATAAATCTATTATTCACACATTGTCTACATAGCTGCCACTGGCGAAATGGAAAGCAAAAAGGAAAGGCTATCGCATCTCGGTACCATAAATCGAACCATGATTATGCAGGCGTGCATAAGTATGCAAGATAGCGTTTCTCCTTTATTTGCTAAATCGCCGTTTTGGACATAACTCGTTCTATTAGTTTTTTTTTCCCCATGTTTCTATTTTCCCTAACGCGTTCTTTCAGCATGAAGTATGCAGTGGAAACAAAGGAAATATTTTGGGAGTTGAAAAATCTTACTTATATCACAAATATGCTTGTATTCGAGTCGTTGAAAAAAAGGTTGACATTTTTCTGCAATGCGGGAAATCGTATATGAACTATTGATAAAGCTAATAATTTATTTAACAACTGAGATACAGATTCACAATTTGCTTTATGCTGAAGAGTATAACGTGTTGCGCTTGAGTAACCTCTTATTTATGTTTAAAAAAATAACAGTTTTACTGAATCTAGGTCTTTATATACGAGATTTCCCACCATTTTTGGGCTAAATTGTAATTTTGTGTAAATCCTTTCGTTACGTTTTATTATATGCACCTCTTAGTATTAACTGAGACAATTTTTACCTTTTCTTCGCAAACTAATATCCTTTTTAGGTAGTGTTTTAAAAGTTACTGTGATTATCTGGAAATTTGTAAACTCATAACATACATTGGCAATTTATAATTACAGTCTAGAACATAAATATTAATTTAGCCATCATCCGTCAACAACCTTATCATATTTATATCAGTGACCTATATTACTTATTCATTTATTATTTCTATATGAACCAATAAATTTGTTAATGGATTGGTCGTAATCTACCAGGCTGGAGGTCTAACGATAACCGCCGTGCAAAGCTATTTACTTAATGCTCTAATTTGTGTGTTTTTTTTCTCTTTAGATCAGATGGCGTCCTTTGTTTTTGTTTCCTTTGTTTTTTTCCCATTATTTAGCTAAGCTGAAGACACATTGTTAGTGAGTGATGCATCTCAGAATTCATGCCACTTTCCTACTAATAAAACTCAGTTGTAGCGCATGACGATTCATCAAAGGCGCTATCATACTAGTGTGAACTCAATAATGGCTTACGACACTTCGTCAAAATGCACTTTCCTACTAATGTGAACTAAAAAATGGCGCACGACACTTGATGAAAATGCACTTTCCTACAAAATAAACTCAATAAAGGCGCACGACACCTCATCAAAGGCGTTATTCTACTAACGTGAACTCAATAATGGCGTACGACACTTCATCAAAATGCACTTTACTACTAACGTGAACTAAAAAATGGCGCACGACACCTCATCAAAATGCACTTTCTTACAAAATTTAAACTCAGTAAAGGCGCACGACACTTCATCAAAGGCGTTATCCTACTAATGTGAACTCAATAATGGCGCACGACACTTCGTCAAAATGCACTTTCCTACTAACGTGAACTCAAAAATGGTGTACGACATTTTGTCAAAATACACTTACCTACTAATAAAACTCAATAATTGCACAAGACACTTCGTAAAAGGCGCTATCCTACTAACGCGAACTCAATAATTGCGGACCACGCTTCGTAAAAGGGCAGTTTCTTACAAATGTGAACTTAATGGCGCACGACACTTCGTCAAAATGCACTTTACTACTTAATGAAACTCAATAATGGCGAACAACACTTCTTCAACAGGTACTTTCCTATTAATGTACACTCAATAATGGCGCACGACATTTCGTCTAAAGGCACTTTACAACTAATGTACATTCAATAATGGCATACGACACTTCGTCAAAGGCGCTATCTTATAACGTGAACTCGATAATGGCGAACGAAACTTCTTCAAAAGTTACTTTCCTACTAATGTCTACTCAGTAGTGGCGCACGACACTTCTTCACAAGGTACTTTTCCTACGAATTTATACTCAATAATGGCGCACAACACTTCGTCAAAACGCACTTACCTACTAATGTACACTCAGTAATGGCGCACTGCACTTCGTAAAAAGGCACTTCTGGTTGATAGAAAACTTTATCGACATGCTATTTCTTCGACAGGTGTGCCGTCGACATATTTTTACCCATTCTGATTATATAGTATATAGGCTGACAAAGAGCGTTAATGGTATAACATGGAATAATCCTACAGAACGCTTTTATTATTTATCTATTTCATACAGATGTCATTAAACTTTACATTAAAAACTCAGCGTATGGCTTCATTTGAAAATATGATCCTAATAACAGGCGCAAACATTAATATATACAACTTCCGATGTACTCCTACCCACTGTTGAGCGTTTACGACAGTTACGGAGAGGGGTATCTCCGAAATGACCAAATTCTGAAACACCCGTAGCAAAACAACATTCAATTATAATAAATGTATTTGGATTAATTGAAGGAGAAAGAATCTTAGCATACATTACGTTGTGATTTTTCGGCCATTGAAGGTTAAATGAAAAATAAAGTAAATATCCAAATCTGAGCGGCGAAATAATGCGAATTATTTTGAGAAGGAGCACACGTCAAATCGCCGAAAGGGATTATGCTAAAGATAAAATATTAGTGAACGATAGCGCCGGTGGTTAACCTTGTAATTTGCACTAATATTAGTTCTTCAAATATGCATATGTATTCAGTATTATATAAATAGACACAAAACATTCTATACTTTATTTTGATACAATTTAAGTCTGTCGGTCTTGTCGGCGAAATCGTGCTTCGACGAAGTGTCTTCTCGACCAGTTGTTAATGTCACCCATGATGTCATGTCGACATGGAACAATTATCTTTGGGATCAAATATTTAAGGCAATTCGCCCTTTTCAAGGTCTTTCTGCACCCATAAGAGCTGAATAAGCTATGAAACCTGGAACTCTTCACGAAAGTCCTGAATCTGATATTTAAAATTTCAGACATTGTTACCCGCTTTGTAAGCAACAAAAGCCAACGGCATTGATTTTAAAGCTATATAATGTGTAACGAATAGCCATTCCTGTAGGGAAAATGATTACATGGGTTGGAAGTCATCAGTTAATGTATGAAACATAATATGGACTTTAAAACCTGTGTTTGCAGACTTCAATATTATTAATTTTACAGTGGCATTAGATCAATAAACCATATGCCAACATCAAAATCAAAAGATTTCTTAAACAAGAGTTTTTCTATAGAATTCGCGCTGTACATTTTTTCTAAATTGTTTGGTGTTTAAAACACAGATTGTAGAACATAACTTGTCAATTAGCACATTTTCACACAGGTTGCTCGTTAAAGCGTTCTCAGATGTCTATCGAATCCCTCCCTTAAATAACAAATTTGGATCAATTATAATATTGATACCTCTATACCGTTATTTAGCCGGTTCTGATGCGATGTTATGAGCAGTTATTATAACAAACACTGCTCTTTCCACTCCTATATGCTGATGGAGTTGCCTTGTTAATTATTTCGCTTGGATGGTATTGAAGGAATCTTTGCCAGTGCGTTTTGTGGTCAGCAAGATTAACAAAAAGACTACCTGGGCAGGAACTGTTGAGTTAAACATTGGCCTCGTAACTTAATAGTCTTAGATTGAATTTAGTCATTGATTCCTAACCGAGATAAACATCCACAGAGAGAAGGTATTTAATCAATCCATTGCAAGTTGTGTCAATTCACTCAGTGTTGAACATTTATATTCGAAAACAAATCTATGAAATTTCGCTCTGTGATGTCAATGTGCATGTTTGACTTAATTTATCCTCCCAATATGCACTCTCGAACTCGAACAAACTGTACAAACGGATTTATTTTGTTCTGTATTGCCTGTCAATTGAAATAGAGAGCATGCATTGTCTTCTATATTGAGTGACTATCGAACACAATATGTGCTTCTGAAGTGTGAAGACTCTTTATTGTCACTATCTATTTACATCCTTTTGTCTCCTTCAAAGCGATAGATAATAGGAAAGGGACGATTACAACCTTTCATCATAATATTTCGGTCACGTGGTTATTTGATTAGCAATGGTTCACTCTTTCAGGTCTGCGTTACGCTGGTCCAAATTGGACGGTGGAAGATGAAACGAGACAGAAGCAAAAGTGCTCCCTCACAGTAAAGCGGAAGGGTTTATTTAAAAAATTGCAACGCAGTGGACCATAAATGACGTCTGAATAGGGTGAGTGAATTAATTAATAATGTTATTATCTTTAACTTGATGTGTTCAATTGATTTAATTTTTATTAATGTTATAGCTAACTAACGTATTTGTATTTGTTTTTTGTTTTTTTAACTTTAGGAATATGTCCAGCCTTAAACAGTTTTTATTTGAAAACCTTATAAATAAAAGTGTATGAAAATATCGCTTCAAGAGATAAAGAGGACAGGGGTTATTTCTTAGTTCTCTCATTAAGAGCAAGTTTTATTGTAATGATCTGACCCACACGAGGAATGGAGAACACTAAACAGGTATATGGAGGATTCTGATATTAGCTAATTAAAATTGCAAAGATAATCGCACGTTCAGTATTGTAATGGTATCACGCAGTAATTAGCAAGCATTAATAGCAAAAGGAAAAGAAGAAAAGAAAACCGTTGGCGTTGAGTAGTAGAGGGTAAATGAAGTTTTGCTTCAACTCAGGAGATGGAATACATCAACATACCCCCTAGGGGTCATACCAGGAAAGTGTGAAGACGAACAAAAATAGTAGATAAATACAATCGTTATTATTGCGAATGTCTGATAAAAGCCGGATATATTTATGGTTGCGTCTAGTAACTGCAATAGGTTGCCATTAGCAACAAAGTTATGGCAATATTTTGGGACAAGGTATCTATTGCACGGTTCCTGATTAAAATATATTCGGCACGATCAAAACGAAAACGTTTTGTAGTTTCAGGCTCACTTCATGAACATATGGTTCTTTATGACTAATGATTTCTGAACAGGTCATTGTTTACTGAAACACAATCTATTCAAAATCTTGAATGTAAAAATTGTGCTAATCCTTTACCGTAATAGTAATTCTGTGCCATGCCCAAGATTCCTCCTTATGCACCATAAAAGAATACAAAGAAGGGTTGCTCTTATTCTCCAAAGAGAGAAGATTCCATTCAGCAACGAACTTTACTAAAAGTGAATTTTGATACAAGTTATTCCTGGCTAATGGCTTCTGGAGATTCATTCTATCAACACGATGCTTATTACATACATACTGGACAGTAACGAAACGATCTTGAGTTGATATCTTTGGTTTTTGTGATTTAAAGATAATGATGTTAAAATTATATGTATATGTGGCAAATTATATTTACCTATTTAATGCATGGGAACCTAGTTGCAAAGAAAAATTGCCTGAAGAGTTTCACCCAATTGTCCTTACAGTCTTACTGTGCCCGGGGGCCTTTGCCTCAATTAATTTTTCAAGCTGCTTCCGCACATGTTATCTACAGGGACCAATTTGCTTCTGGAATATTTAGATATAGGAAGCGAGGAATTAAACACTGCGTAAGTTTGTGATCGAACTGAGATAAAACACAATTTCTGATGTTTCGTTTCCCGAAAATGTAAATGCAAATTTAAATGCAATGGCCGACAAGCCATCGGCAGCATGAAAACGCTATAATCAATGTACATAGCACTCGTCTCCTCTTCATATTTTGTAAATTAAAACAGTAAAAATATCATATCAATTATTAATACCTTATCTGGGAAAATATTGATGTTTTTCATATTTTATCCCCAAACATGACAAGCCAGCCTTAGACCAGATTCCAGAATCGTCTCTGAACTAATTTAAGTTCTGTCATACTTGTGTAACATTTTTACTTTGGGTTCCATATATCCATGTGTACACTATTCATTTTACTTGATTTCTGTCATACTTGTGTAACATTTTTACTTTGGGTTCCATATATCCATATGTACACTATTCATTTTACTTGATTTCTGTGATACTTGTGTAACATTTTTACTTTGGGTTCCATATATCCATGTGTACACTATTCATTTTACTTGATTTCTGTCATACTTGTGTAACATTTTTACTTTGGGTTCCATATATCCATGTGTACACTATTCATTTTACTTGATTTCTGTGATACTTGTGTAACATTTTTACTTTGGGTTCCATATATCCATGTGTACACTATTCATTTTACTTGATTTCTGTCATACTTGTGTAACATTTTTACTTTGGGTTCCATATATCCATGTGTACAATATTCATTTTACTTGATTTCTGTCATATCTTGAATCCAATTTGTTCCTTTGTTCATGCATTAAGCCCTTCTTATTTTCTAGTCGCCATATGGTGTCCCTGTCCAATCAACTGATTTATATTGTTTCTCTGCCTCCAGACAAAATAAATTCAAGTTTGTTTGTCGACGCACTCTCAAGCATCTCATGTTAACACAAATCTCTCTTAGCACTTGTTTCTTCTTATCCATCGCCATCCGATCGCATATTTCCAATCCATACCATACTCACCTGTTAAACGTCCCTGTAATATTATATTTGTGTACAATTGTACTTTGGAAATAATAATTATTTAGTAAGATTTACATCACCTAATATCACCGTTTCACACTTTTATTCTTCATTCGTAATTATTTCAATTTAGATTATTCAAATAGATTCATGGAATAGGTTTGGATTTATCACCTGAAGACTACGAATTTGTATGTACATAGTCAGTAATGAATTTCCATCAAGACATTTGGTACAAAAATTCCTTGCTATTTACATTTAGTGCAAGTTTAGTTGTAGTCCCGTGGTATGAATGTAGGAAAGCTGACAGCATATAACATTTAAGTTATGCCAAACGTAACCTGGAAAACAAAGTTGCTGTTTTTGACATTTAATTCAAGGTCACGCCAAAAGATCAAATTTGGTACCCAGAAACGCACACAAGCATGCCTACATTACTATCTAACTCTTCAACAAATCACGATACAGATTTGCATCGTATTTCTTTTTTAAATGGTCATTTTGATATTAAAAGTTTGAGAGGGCTGTAACCAATAGCAATTATGGTGTAAAGGTGAAGGTCGGCTGTAAGGTTCAAATTATCAACCGAGTACACCATTTATTTTTCATAACAAATGAAACATAGTAATAGGAATATTTTGAATTTAAGAGAAAAACCGGAATTACGACAACCAGATAGTTCTACCAAATCGTGCTAAATATCTTAATATGATTGTAAAGACCATTAGTCCATCGAATAGACGAGTTGCGCGGACAGTTATGGCGATGCACAGATGTACTGAATACGAGGATAACTTGACTACGGTGATTGTTGCGTGGATTGTTTTATATCCCAATAACAATGAAAAATAGCCAACTGTAGGTACATGGAAAACGGCATTACTGCTGACGCAATTACTATTCAGGCAGTCTTTAACATCATGATTGAAACTGCATGGAAATACAGATGTCCAGAAACAGTAAAGGAACCCACACAAGCAGTTTCTAAGAATGCACGATGCACGAACAACGCGTGGCATATACTGGCTTTTATGATAGGATCCATAAAGAACATATAAACTTTGCACGGATGTTATGACAGGACAGGCTGAAAGATATTTGGATTCTAAATAGCAATGGAGTTGAGTTTCCTGACATTCTCTAGGCCATACATTTGATCTCCTATGGGATGGACAAAAGGAGAATGTATGCATTGGAACAAACAACCACACTTCGTGCCCTTAGATGTTATCCTAAAATGTGTAAAATGGTACATATATTATTGTCTTTAGCTGCCGGATATATGAACTAGACTCTACTTAAGACCGTTTCTACGGCAACCGGATCTATACGAAAACAGTTCTTCCAGGAGTTCGTGCATCCCTTTTGGTGTGTTGGTCTATAGGGTAAAGGTTAACTGATATGACATTATGAAAGTTTTGCACACAAATTTCAACAGACATCATGCAGACGTGTTCGTTTAGGCAAATATTTTAAACTTTATATGGCTAAATCAAAGGTTATAGACAAATTTCACACGTCTTTTATAATGACCACACTATTTCCGCCAGCAATTAGACCTCAGATGTCCTCAGTTTCGAAGAAATCAGACACAATGGCAGCATATGCCCATTTAGATATAAATTGCAGAACAACTCTGTGACTTTGATCTAGTGATCAGATGTTGTTCATCCAAATGGATTATAACATTTAGTTCGAGTTTCCTCTGACCTTTCCAAACGCATTTTAGATATCTTTCCAAACGCATTTTAGATATCTTTCCAAACGCATTTTAGATATCTTTCCAAGCGCATTTTAGATATCTTTCCAAGCGCATTTTAGATATCTTTACGGTTATATTGGGGCGTGAGGTCAAAGATTATTTCCTAACAAAATCATTTACAGAAATTATGCGATAATGGCACGTAGTGGCCGCTTCAAACATTCAAACATGGGATAAGAACATTAAAAGACTTTATTTCAGACTGTACCGGCCTGATATTGATAAGTAAAATATTTTTATTTCAGACACAGCAATTACCATATAATGTATAAATTTAAAGTTGTTTTAGTGCAGCCTTTTCTTCAAAGGTCATTACGGTTTTGTACTGTCACCGGTAATTCACCAGCGAATTTCAATGATATGGAATAGTAAAAAAAAAAAAAAAAAAAAACCAGTTATCCCTTTGTTTTGCAATTTTCAGGACATTTAACATTCATTCGAGTAAAACTCGATTTAGCTTTGAGATCAGTGCCAGATTATCCTAGCTGCAAAAGTAGCATATGCTATGGGCCCCGCACTTTCAATGGCCCCGCGCTAAATGCTTTCAACCTATCAATTACCTACATGTAAATAATACTATTACTGAAATGTCAGACATATTTGTCGTATTATCTGGCTGAATAGTAAATGAAAAAATACAATTACTTTCCTATGCAAGTTAAAAATGTATGTGTTTTAATATTTGTGTGCCATTTTTCAATTTAGGGCCCCTTCATAACATATGATACAGGCCCCGCACTAGCGTAATCCGGCACTATTTGAGATAGTCATGCATGTAGGATCATGTGAAGACTTGTCCAGTGGACAGGCGAACTAGGCGGTTGCCTCAGGCGCCACGTTAAATGGGGCACCTAATTTGAGAAGAAACTAATGGCGGGGGGGGGGGGGAGGTAAGTTTGCTGTTGCTTCGATCGCCTGGGGCGCCAGTTACTGGCAGCTATTCTAGGACTTCCCTTGCCGATGGATGTTAAATCATCGCTCAAAAGTCTGTTTTCTAGGTCAGGTCACACGGACCTTTACTATTTCAACCCCAAATCGCAACGCTTCATCCTTATTAAGGGTAATTTATCTATACAGTTTGGTACGCAACGCTGTTTCTTACGTGTCGCGCAGGAACAAACATTTTATTAAAAGACTGATGAACAAAATCACAGGATAGCGCATGAAAATTGAAAAGATATTGTTAGCCATACACACTCTTGTTTTGTTTACTAAATTTGCTTTTTAAAAATCTGCTGTTTAAAATAGTTTAATGTGATCAGTGTTTTTCAAACAGTCTTTGGTTGTGAACTTGACACATGACCATAGTTATGTCCCATGGCAGTGCCTTCGCGAGACAAATGGCAATGTTGTATATCTCATCAGTAGTAAAATAATCTTTTGAATCATTTATCTTGCCGCCATTCCTCGCTCATTTCTCACCGAAGACAATATACAAAACTAGGTGCTGAACCTAACTACTAATTTTACCAGGCAAACAAGGTAAAAACACCGTCAGTTTTGACACGCCACCAGTGGCGTAGCTAGAATATTTGGGTCCTTACCTGGGCCCTTATGCAAAGCTTACCGATGGGTCTCTGCCTAATCTATAGTGTACCCAAATATCCGTGGGCTCTGTTGCTTTGATGCTCATGCTATGTGGTAGTACGCAACACTTTCTCCATCACCGTGACACGCCACACGTTTTCCATACATTTGACACGTCACTCTTGTTCCCTCAAATACGGTAAAGCACACATCCTTCGAAATAAACACATTCCAGAATACAGTCAATTAACAACTTTTCTTGACTCTTGGAAGAATGATTACAAACGTATCGCTTTTATCTAGCTATATATTATAGGTATATTTATCTAGGTATATAATCAATATATTTGTCTTTCTACCTATATATGTTCTTTTTATGTGTATTTTTAAAATCAATTTATGAAAGAAAATAAACGTGAAATTTCATCTTACCTTACTGACGTGTGTTCAATTTGCTTGATTTCGTACTTTTTTGATTTCACAAACCAAGCCAAGCACTCTCATGCTAATATCTACTACATCGAGGTACTAAAGTATGGACAGTATCTACCATGACTTACAACACCTCGTTGATTTCATCAACACAAGCTTTAATTAGAGAAATCTCATAAAATCAGAAATTACAACATATCCTACCCTTGCAACTTCGTTTTTTTTTTCTACCTTGGCACTTGTAACCATCGATTGACTTTTTACTCTTTATGATGGTAATGGTTTAAAAGCAAATATCGATCACTTGCTTCTAGTATGTATTGTTCGGCACAATTGGTTATGCACTTAAGGGATCGATTATGCTATCATTTATCAGGATAAATGACTTTACCCACAAAAACAGAATTGGCTTGCTTCATAAATTTTGTTCTACACTTTTCTCTTCTGCTTGTGATAAGAAAATGCAATTTAAGTGTCGTTTATTGCTTTTTTGTATTTAATTAATAATTTTGGAAACGTTTTCGCTTTTGTTGGCTGCACATATTTTCCATGGAGTACTTAACATCAATTTTTTTCACTAGCTTTAGAGAAAGTTAGCCGCGACTTACACAGATGAAATAAAAGCATGAAATGAAAAAGTAGGATGTACTGGTATAATCGCAATTTCCTACTTGTAAAAACTCATGACGAATATCTATATATGATTATGAGAATTTACAGAAGCTGCACACGACCATACTTACCTCGCACTAAGCATGGACTCCAATCTTTCATGAGGGTATCATACTACTGAATTTAGAACGTCACTACTAGTCATAGATTTCAATCTGTCAAGATAACTTTGTTTTATGCTACAAATATGAGGTCATTTTCGTTACAAACATTTTACATGTGCGCGAACCTTGGGTTGTACAGTTGGTCAATGTACCTTTTTAAGTAAAGGCAGATCAGCGGGAAACTTAATTGGAAGATTAAATCGTTTTTGTTTATTGAAAAGCAGTTTCAAAAATGTATGATGTAACAATACTAAAGTTTTACAAAAGTCATCCAAGGTATGAATTTAATGTATGACTAAATAATCGTCTAAATTTCTTACAGCATGATGTAAACTCGTAATTCTTTGAAGGCATTAGGACACTGTAAAAATGGCCCGAAGGTAATTTTTGTCTATAACTAAGTCATTACCTTGTCTCAGTTTTTTAAAACGCCGTTTGGAAGGCGGGTTTCTTCTCGATACTCAGTTGGTGATAGATTTACCTAAATAACATTCATATAATCCAATCTTTTTTCGAATCAATTACAAATGTATCCATCTTTACATACTAAAAGTACATATATTCATACTTATTTTCATGTTTCTTACCTCCTTACTTAGTTCATTGAATAACTTATTTGCTGATACATTGTGCTTCATCAAGAGCCTAATATTGGAGTGCACACATGCATACATAATACTTCCAATGAAAACTTTAGTGTTTCTGTCTTCAGTTAGAAAAAAAACACTTATACTCATTAGAACAGGAAGTGCGTGTGCATGACTGCTACGGAACCGGAAGTATACTGACATCATGCATTTATTTCATTTCATTTATGGCTGCTGTAACTGAGTCTAGGCTATAGCGAGGACTTCTTGATTGATTCTTTGGCTCTCTGGTAATTAGAGGCTTTGAATCATTCTCTTTAAAACGAACATCATTATCAAATCTTGAGTCCGTAATCAAAGGAATTCTAACTCCCAAAAATGCGACTTATTTTCGTCGTTAAGTAGAAGAATTATTGGACGAGATTGGATGTTTAATTAAGTAAAAAAATTGGACATCACAAAAGACAATTGTGTGGAAGCATACGGAAATAGGGGATTACACTCCAATAGCCACGTGAGAGTGTAGATTAATCTTTGCATCAGAATGGAATCTATGATATTGGTATAGTATCTGTTAATAGCAATGCATTTTGTCAATCTGTTTATAAATCATAAACAAATTATTGACTCTCACCAGATGCATCAGTTTCTCAATTCAACGTGAACCAATAAATAAAACTAAAAAACTAATATATATATATATATATATATATATATATATATATATATATATATATATATATATATATTTCATTCCAAAAATATATTTAAACAATAATATTTTCACCTGGATTCAATAGCAAAATTAACTAAATGTTTGACTATTCGAAATTCGGTCAGTATATGGCCCAAGTTAGATTCATTAAAGGAAAATAACGCTACATGTATTTTCAATTTATAACATTGAACCCAGTTTTACGCAGTTTTTATTTAAAACCTTGGGCAATACGAGATTCATATTTTTTCTACCAAGTATAGCAGACTCTGAACCCACTACAACTTAGGTTGAAAGAAAACTAACGATTTCGTCGGATTAAACCTCTTTTGTTTGTATTACTAACGTGATAACAAATAAGCATCTAATTTTGTAATTTAGAGAACCATTTCACATACGCCGCCACCAACGATAATTATACAATAATTATTTAATAAGTTGAAAATGTGTGTTTCCGATAATTACATCATTTTTATTACAGCTATTTGTACCTTGGTTTATGACAGAGGAAACAAATTGTACTTATTAAGGCAGCTATCAATTTGGAAAGCATCATGCCTTATGATGCGTGTTTTATTCTTTTAAAAATTCCATGAAGAAAAAATAAATGACACGTTTATTTCTTTCAGAGAGTCCCATAAAGATAAAGTAATGGGAAAAAGCATGCTGAACGACAAGGATCATGTTGCCCAAAACGAGGCAACGGAAACAACTCCAATACAAGGTATGAAGTATTCATAAGTAGGAAGGAATGTCTGATACTACCTTCATCAATGATGGCAGACAAATTCCATAATATCCCTCTGGTAAACTGATTAAATAATAATAACAATAATAATAATAATAATAATAATAATAATAATAATAATCACGATGATGATGATGCTAATAATAATAATAGTGTTTATTTGCGATATAGGCCACTGGCTCATGATACGAATCCATACATCATGCGGTACAAAAGATCTTAATAGTGTTTATTTGCGATATAGGCCACTGACTCATGACACATATCCATACATCATGCGGTACAAAAGATCTTAATAGTGCGTAACAAAAGGACATCGTAATCATAAGAAGAAATATACATAAAAGTAATCAGTATCGTATTTTTCGAACTGCGTGAAATACAAGTATACTTTGCACAGTAATCAAACAAACGGATGTAAGTGTAACCCTAATACTTCTGTGGAGCAAGATTTGTGATATTGATGCAGCAGGAGTCGTTGATAAAAAGGTTTCTCTAACCTTTAAGGTTATTATAGTAAACATTGCTAAGTTAGTCATCAGAATTTTACTAGTATCATAGTGTATAAAGGACCCAAACATTTATGAAGATATATTTTTATATAGAAAGGTGGGTAAGTATTGCCTTCGTATTTCTCTATATAGCGGACAAACAATATTAAAATGGAATTCATATTCGATGTTAAGGTTACAAATTTGACACAGTCTTTCATCATAGCAGATACCTTGATATCCTCCCGTTTAACCTCTGATTGGCAAGTTCCCCACTCTAAGCATAGTGATTATATAACAAAGATCGTTATCTCCCAACAAATCTAGATATTTTTTACCAGTAAATTCTACTCCCAATGACGTATAGAAGCGCCATCTTTCCATCGACTTAATCGCATTCTGCCTAAAATATCTTCACATCTCTGGCTGAACAATCTAGGAAATATATTTTCATCATTTACATCTGAATGCACAAAACACTGCCAAAACCAAATGTAAATAGAAGCTTTTCAACATAGTTAGCCCAGCAATCACAATTTTCCCAGTTAGCCCAGCAATCACAATTTTCCCCCCATCTTAACTGTAATTCGTAGCATTGTTTGGATATCTGTCTTCTTGCATGTTTCGAATTCTTAGCTATTATTTCAAAATACGTTTGTATTTTATACACTGCATACTGATTCTTCCTAATTCGTTATATACGAATGCATTTGGAGTAGACTTACATGTACCAATGATATATTTACAACATGGCAAATGAGCTTTTTCAATATCATTGGCATCATAAAACCCCCAAACCTCAGATTCATAAATAAGTATGGGAGTTATCTTCGCGTCAAACAGACGAAGCAATCCAGTTACGGGTAATCTGTCAATTTTTGAAAGACTTTGTTTCAATATGTGCACAGCATTCAGCGCCTGCAAGTAAAGAGTTTTCTGACACGTATACCAAGAGGTTTCTTTTAAAGAAAAAATGCGACCTAAATACTTGTAATATGATTCAATCTTTACCTCTGTATGGTAACAGCATCAGTTTTCGTAACTTCTGCGATAGCCACCTCTGCGCAATACAACGACTCTTGTTATTTTCTTCCAATTCCACTTTAGGCAATATGTATGCAACCTATAGAGCATATTTTGCAACTGGTGAGTAGTGTCAGCAAAGACAATTAAATCGTCTGCATACAACAGTGAAAATAGTTCTAAGACTTCTACAGACACTCTCCTGTTTCCTTCAGCTAAAAATGGTTTCAAATCATTCAACAACAAAAAAAGAGTAAAGGCGATAAAACACAAACCTGTCGTACGCCCAAAGGGCAATTAAACACATCGGTAATAAGACTGTTGGACTTAGCATATGCTTTTACATCATTATAAATTGCTTTAATGATTCTTAACATTTTCCCACTAATATTTTCACTAACTAGCTTTTGGTACAGTAAACATCTCTCTATCCTAGCAAAGACTTTTTCATAATCAATAAATACTGCATACACTCCATCCCTACGTTTTCTTAGATATTTACAAATTAATGTTTATAACATAGATATATTATTTGCTGTGGAATACCCAGCTTTAAATTCTGCTTGCTTTTTGCCCAGTAATTCGGTTTCCTCCATCCATTCATTTATTATGTTATATAAAATCAGTGTAAACACTTTGCTTATTACAGGAGGTAGACTAGTGCCTCTGTAATTGGAGGGTTCATTTGCATCCCCATTCTTCAAATTGGTATGATGATAGCCGTTGACCAATATTCTGGATAATATCCAACATAGAATAGTTTATTAAATAATATTATTAATATTGGTGCTCTTAATAATAATAATAATAATAACAATAACAATAATAATAAAAGGCGCAGGATTTGTTTTCCTGCAATGATACATTACCATGGTCTTTCATTAGAGATTGATAAAACTTACAAACAAACCCAAGGACTCAAAGAATGACGTGGATGTAACATCAAACAATTTCCCGTTGTTCAGGCAAGTAAAACTATCCAAAATAATCAAAAAGGTCAAATCTAAAGAAACACTTCACGAAATGGGTGGAGAACTCATTTGCACGTCTGAAAGCGCGAAATGGGACTTTGTATTTGTGTACAATGTGAAAGTTTGGATGCAAGCCAGAAGCAGGATAACGTTCTACTGCTTCCCAAAGTTATGACGAGGAATTAGGGTCATGAAGAGCGCCATCTACAGTGATTCTCTGCTTTTTGCTCTAAGTCTTTTCATCTAGGATATAATTTTAGATACGAAAAACAAAGCTAATAATTAATTTACATTACTAGAAGACATTTTAAAAAAAATAGTTTTGACGAAGCTGAGCACAATCAAGAGCTTTCGATTCTTGATTTCTTTATACTAAAGCTTAGAAGTATCTTTTAGACAAAATACTCAAACCAAAGTAATTTTCGACAGCATGGATGTGTTTAACAAAGTAAATACAATGATAATTTTTTTATTTATAAGTTGTGACAGGTCGGCTAGAATATTATCACTATTTTCACGTATGTATGCAGCGACTTTACGAGAATTAATTACGTTCCTTATATTCTTTGTACTAAATTGAATTCGAATCCACCGATTTTTGCAAATACTGAGCATGTCGTTAACCGTTCGCTTTCACATTTTGCTGCATTTAAACTGCTACAGTAATGCATGACAGGCGACGCAATGATCATGTTTGTGATTAGAGCCAATACATAGTCAACGTGTCTTTTTCCGTATAATCCTTGTACAAACGGGTCATCGACGACAATTATATGTTGTTCAGGAATTCCCTTTCACCGTGCTAACTTATATTGACCCTCTAAATCTTATGGTGCAGCTTTGCTTTCGAACAGGCACACGTACGTACGTATGTACATACATACAAACATACACACATACACACATACATACATGCATACATACCTACCTACCTACCTACCTACAGACAGACAGACAGACAGACTTACATAAATACGTGTCCCCATACATACAAGAAATCATTCAGTAGCATTGACACTAGTTTGAATCTCCGAACGTCTGAAGACCATATTTCAGGAAGTTCGTGTGGTTGCATAGCTCAGACCTTACAAATCTGAAGGACAGTATGGTACGTGGCATGGTAACTTCAAAAAAGACTAGAAATTCAGGCACATATTGCTGTGGAAACAAGCGTTGCCTAATTTGAAAAACGTATGGCCGAAAGCACCACGTTAAAATGTTCGATTACAGGAGCTATCTTCACTATCGACCGGAAGTAAAACCAAAACTGCAATCTACATTATAACAGGCAAGATCTGTGCAACTTATTATGTTGGCGAAACCGTTGATTTCATAAAACGAATGAATAACCATAAGATCTAAATAACAACAAATCATCGCAAACCACTTCAACTTGACTTGGCATTCGGTCAAGTCCTTGAAGATGATACCTACTGAATTTAACTTGAGCTGGACCGATGTAGAACATACATAAAAGGAACTTTATTGGATACTACAATTGAAAACCCATGGGGGGTTCGGACTAAGTGAATTAGTGAATTCAGTCTTTTCCAAATTACAGCCTGGCATCGTGTTATCAGAAGTATCCACTTTTTGCGACGATATTTAACCAAGCAAATTTTACGTAATTCATTAATGTATTATTATTATTGTTATTATTATTATTATTATTATAACTGTTGTCCATTTTGCCGCTACACCATGCTCTTGACATGCTTTACGAGTGCATTAATGCATAACATAACCGGGATATAATTTATATTGCTCATTTGTAGATTTTTCGTCCCGTATGGTGTTCGTTCTTTGTTCCCTGCCTGGAAATAGGTCATAGTACTTTGCATGATACGGACGATGACAACTACTTTGAGTTTGTTATATAACTGCAAGGTCAGCAAAGAGATGCAATGTACCATTTATTAATTTTATCTTCTTTCTGTATTTTATTTGTTTATCATTTCTTTGCTTATTTTTCCGTCATTCAATGATTTGAGCCAAGAATTTATATTGTCTTTTATGTTTAGTATTCGTTTTGGGGATGTTAATTGTTTATTCCCCTGACGAAGGGCTTGCAAAGACTGTTTTTGTATTGTGCCAGGATCACTGTTTGGACCAATTAGTGTGTGTAGGCTTATTGCTCTAACTTGATGTGATTTAACATCAAAATGAACGTTTAGTACAAGCGTTGTATTTTTTTAAAACTACTTAAACTAAAATTTGTATTGCTGATATTTATATTTTAGAAAGGTCGTGGTACATTTGCAGTATTTGGTCACGTATGCTACAATAGACCAAGACAGAAAAATAATCATCTCTAAAGTTTAAAAACAGTCTCATTTTGACATTTTGTTTTAATCAAGAGAGAAATCCTTCCCGAATGTATGTATCAGTTAATAACTGCAGTATTTAACAATACTGGCCCGAGTCATGTGACTGATGATGCCCGAGCTTGTGGGAGCTTCTATGCCACAGGAACAACTGTCCAAATTTCGTAATATTCTTTCAATGACCTTTTTGTCAATGACCTTTTTATTATATATTTAAACAATCATATTAATCTGCCTGTTATGTTACATTAATAATGCAATCAGAACAAACCCATATTTCAAGGTTTTATTGAATGTTTTACATACAGTACATTTAACAATTGAAACAGGAACACCGCACTGAAATACACGTTCCTTTGTTGCTATGGAGGCGCACGTACATGGAGGGATTTCATTATGTAGTAAACGAAACGAAGTTTATTAAAGAGGATAAAAATGTCAAGTAGCGAAAGCCTCCCCCCCCCCGCCCGCCCCGAAATATTAATAATAGGTAAAATTACGTAATGTATCAATAAAAATAGATGCTACGATCATTAGAGGGTAAGCCAGAATCTGTACAAGATTATATTTGTTATGTTATCAGTGTTACTGTCCTTGTGGCACACAAATATAACAGTGATGTGTGCGTCATTATTGTTTGTTTGTGTGTGTGTGTGTGTGTATGTGTGTGTGTGTGTGTGTGTGGTTTGGATTTTTAACGTAGTTTTAACAATTTTTCAGTCATATCGCTACGATGTCTGCAGTGTGACAGTTTATAGTGATGTCTAGCACTGGGGCATCATGCAGCAGACATGTAGCATCATGTCCCACCCAGTCACATTATCCTGACACAAGGCTGACCAGTCCTAACACTAACCTCTTAATGATGAGCGCCAAGCGAGGCACCTGTTAGTACCATTTTTGTAAGTCTTTGGTATGACTCGGTCGTGGATCGAACCCACGACCTCCCGCATCCGAGGCGGACGCTCTAACCACTAGGCCACCGGAGCGGTCGTCACGATTGTTGTTATTATGGTCACTCGGTCTTGAATAATACCCTTAGAAGAGATATATTCACTTTGGAGTTTCTCGTGTTTTGTTATATTTTCACACACATGATAAAAACAACGCTATTTGCAGTTAATAAAAACACACTGTTTTACGTGAAGAAGTTGTTGACTAATTCATTGTACCGAAGGTCAGTTAGATAATTTTCTGTTGAATGAGAGCTAAATCTACTTTTTTTAACACTGGTATCACTTAGAAAGGGCTACAGTCATTATCGACCTCGGGTAGCCACTAGACTTATGACGTGGTCAGCGTTCCACATTTCCGTTGCCATTTTTTTAAAACCGTAGCCAAAGGTAGTTCATCGAATGCAGGTACCCGTCAACCTTATAGGTGATTATTTTTACGTAACTACGGTCAATACTGCTACGGTCAATACTGCTGGTAGCAGCAACGTTAAACTAACGGGACTGTTTATAAAGTGAATAATAATAAAGTTTACTTCACGAAAATATCGTGAATAATAGTGGAGATGCATTAATCTGAATTACTTCAGTTTTTCTACGATGACGTTATACTGTCAGACGAAACATTTTCTCACGTCGTAGCTCATGTTTATAAGAATTGGGTGGTGCGTTTTATGCGTCTGTCGTGGTATACAATATAAATTGCCGAATCAGGCTGCATATATTGATCTTATAAACGCAATTCTGAACTAAATTAATTTTGTTTTTGATTCTTTATTGTTTCTTTTTTATATATGAAACTATCTGCTTTCCTTTTCTGAGGCTATTTTGAATCCGATACTTTTAGCACAAAAAATAAAAAATAAAACCTTAAAAAGTAGAATTCCACAATCCATGATGCCCAGTGATGCCCATCAAACGTCCTGAATTAAGAATGAGAGCCGCGTTCACAATCTTCAACTTATAAAGTTGAAAAAAAGGACGTATTGTTTATACAGACGAGAAAATGTTTAATTCATCAAGAACAAAAAAAATCCCACAATATTCATTAATAATGATATTCACTCTCAGCTGTTTTATCGCCTTACTACATATGGTAGTTCTCGATAAGGCCTTCTCAAATCAGACATCCTAAAATGAGAGAGAGAGAGAGAGAGAGAGAGACAGAGACAGAGACAGAGAGACAGACAGAGATATTTTCCGTGACATTCACATCATAAGTGTCACACAACCGTTCCCGGGTAATGAGAAGATCTAAATCATAGATTGTACATCCATAAACGTGTCGGGTGACCGACTGAGTTGTATTGTTCTGATCATAAACTTCAAAATAAACGAAAATTATTTTTTAAAATATTTGATTGTTTTCCTCAGCAGCCACCATTGATTGGATTTGAAATTTTTCAGCACACTTCAAGTGACACGTCAGCCTCAACACCCATTTATCGTAATAGGGACGATTCTGATATTGATCAAAATCAAAGGACATTTAGCTATAAATAATGAAGGGTTGCGTGTACGCGAAACTGGTTTGTTTGTGTTTAACTGCATCAGGAAAATTTGTAGAGAAAACGAGATGACCGGGAATGTAGGTCAGTCTTGTCGAGCTGTGTTAAACTCGGAATGAGCCCTCAAGTTTGTAAGCCCGGCAGTTTTAAACGCGTTCTCTCTCTCTCTCTCTCTCTCTCTCTCTCTCACACACACACACACACACACACTTACACACGTTCAATTAAGAATGATCCCTTTGTTGACATATTAATATTAAAATACTGCAGTCGGTACTGAATACATATGTCTTGGTATAACCTTTCCCGGTGTCCTGATCCAGATAAAACGGTGAATTATGCCGTGTCGATCCCTTTACTGCACGCATGATATGATTTACTGACCAAAGGAGATCTGGTATAATTATATTTCCCATGTTATTCATTGAAACTATGTACACAAGGACGAATTCACGTTTTTGAATTACAACATAAACATATCATCGATCAGTTGATTCAAAAATTTATTTGACCAAATAAATCACCTGTTACATTAAACATTAGTATTAATTACAATTACAATTGTCTATCTGAAACAAACAGCACGGAATGCAGAAACTAGTGAAAATTAACTTTTCTCTTTTGGGATCTTGCGGTTCATTTGTCAAAGGTAGAAACATGCGAGAAACACAAACACAACAAAGCAACACTATACACAGAAAAAGAAAGTGAAAACATGAAATGTTTTTTACTTCTTGTTTTTCAATTGTGCTGAAATAACACACACACACACACACGCACACACATGAAAAGACTGAAAATGTCTCTGTGATTAGGTTTTGACTGAATGATCGACCTGTAAAGAATGTCTTAGAAAGAAAGGAAAAAAGTCTTTGCATCTGTGGAACCATACATATAGTTTGTTCAAGGATTTAAGTATGGTAAACAATGAATTTTTTAGCTATCTTGATCCCTAGTGCAACCGATGACTGTACTTGTACTTTTATGAATGTTCGACTAACAAATCAGTTTGTGGTACAGAAAGACTAATCCTTGCCTTTAATCCGTTCCTTCCGCAGCCTTCTTTGAATTAGCAGGTGGCGGGATCGGTTCACTGGCTTGTGTATCGTCTTCACATTCACGTTAATATGATCGCACTAGTAACAGGGCATGCGCAGTTGCAATCGTTCATAAAAATTGGTGTTCCCCATTTTGATGTTCAATTTTGTTAGTGGCTATATATCAAGGAATCAACATATCCATTGTACATAAAAGAAATAGAAGCTAGCTCTGTTGCGGGAAAGGCTTAGAGGCTCAGTGCAGGTATGCTATGCATAAGTTAATAGGTGTGCAATCTTCCGTTACGAGCGTCCAGTGAAACGTGACGTGAACATTTAATATCTCACAACCAACACGAGTCTTGTTGAGACATGTACAGAGTCAGCCAGTCCTTCTTGAATACAGTGCAAGTGACTCCATGTCGAAAACGTCACAAGGACTAGTCTAACCCTGAATTAAATTTCTCAGATATTCTGATTCCCCACTTATAACAAGAACAGACACTATGACTAAACATGCTGTTCGAAGATTACAAATGATATTTATTGTATGGATACGTATTGTAACTTAAGAAGATTAATAACACACACACACACACACACACACACACACACACACGGTATAGCATAGTCAAACCACTTTTGTATGGCTTACTGTCTGACGCTGGTTTTGCACGAGTAACGTAAAAAAGCCAATTGAAACAATTCTAGTGTACTTTCAGACTTTGACCAAGAATGCAATTTTCCCATATTGACTTAGCTATCATGTCGCAACGCCTTATTTAGATATGTTGTTATCTTCATATTGCATGCAATTTTCAATACATTTCAGAAATGGTTCTTTCCGCCTGATATAACTATTCAGAATGTTGTTGAATCTGTCATTCATTTTGCAAAGGACTTCTGTAAATATTAGTGTGAGTATCAACATCCAGGTCCTAACGATTTGAAATATCAATTCGTAACTTAACCGTTTATATACATTTTTAGCACAGTTTTCATGAAATTCCTCCAGTTTGGCGACACCCCTAAAGGCTAACTGACTACGAAAATAAAATATGCATTTCTTTTTCATCTTCATACCAAAGCGATTCCGCGGCAGTTCTTCTAGAAAATTATTACCAATTATCACGAGATTCGCAAAGCGCAAAATATAATTGTTATCTTTGCGAAATCGGAATGATCTTAGTCTAGTATTAAATGTACGTTTTTCTTACAATACGAGTTTTTGAAGTCAGATCTGTTTGATGTCGACGATTAAAATTAGAATAGGTCTCCGGAAGAAATTTACAAGGTTGATAATTTATTGGATTGATCTCTAGAAGCACTTCATGCAACCCCGAGTTTTTGACAATATTGTAATCTCAGTTTTGTCAATGACATAATATAACTTTATTGCCATGCCTATACTTTACCCATATATTTTTGTTAAAACTAACTTAAAGAACAACATAATTTTAGAGCTTTCAGAAATTTGTATAAAACCAGATTAATCTTACTTGAATGAAAATACATACGATAAACGTTGACGCTAAATATTATTTGCCCTTACAAAGTTGACTAAAGAAATGACCAAAAGAGATATCCATCAAAAGTCACATTCATTATAAATTATTCACATAAGTGATTATCTCAATGTTTATAATCAAACAGTTGACGGTTTCACTAAAATTCTCCTTAGATTGTGATTTAACATTAACATGCTTATGATATTTTAGACAATACCGGAAGTTTTGGTCAGAGGTAAGAACTGTGGAAAGAATACAAAATCACTGTTTAGCTTTAAACTTTAATACATGTAAACCCTTCGAATTTTTGAGAAAATAATTGGGGAAAACCTAAACTGTTAGGAAACCCATAACATTTCTTCAGAGATAAAGTAAGAATCTTATAAGATTTTATGAATGTATTTTAATCTCTGATGCAAGCTGGGTGTTCTATTAAAAATCATTGTGACAACTAATTAATAAAAAATACTAATTAGTCTCAATTTGTGCTAGATATTTTGAGAGGTTTACTAAAACTGGGACCAGCGGCAGCGTATTCTTCTCCAATCCAAAAGATAGAATAAGGATATAATAGTACCGCACAGAATCCATCTTAAATCGCCAGCGATTTATGTCATATTTATAATCGAGGAAACGTTGAATTCAAATCTTAAGACATTTTACCGCATAAAGTTTCAGCAATTACATCATTAGGGTTGATAAACACTTTGTCAGTTTAATCCGCTTGGAATCTAATGCGCACAATCTTGTTACTGTCCCCTTTAAAAACACATTAATACTAATACTAATGATAATAATGATGATGATGATGACGACGACGACGACAACAACAACGACGACGATGATAGTAACAAGTACAAAAAACAACAACAACAATTGTAAGAATAATAGTACAAAGAGTACACAATTATGCAATGTTCCTGACAATGAAGAGTCTAGAAAGAAAAAAAATCTGCAGTGTTTCCGGGCAGTTATATTCTTTAAGCAAGCGCTTATTCTAAAATACGAATTTCAGTCTATTTATTCTGGTTGCAAAATGTGAAGTTTTAGTATATTCAATTTGATTGTACAATAAGAATTTAAATATATTTAATTCGATTCTAAAATAAATAGTCCAGTTTATTTCATTTGGTTGTAAAATACGAATTTCGGACTATTCGGGTTGATTAAAAACTACGAAGTCAGTCTATCCAATTTGAGTACCAGTTTACTTCCTTTAACTCCTACATATTTTAATTAAAATAAAAAAGTCAGTCTATTCAGTTTGAATAGCAGTTTACTAAATTTAACTCATGCATAAATGAAAAAAAACTAATTCAGTCTATTTAGTTTGAATAGCAGTTTACTCAATTTAACTCGTGCATATTTGAATTAAAACACTAATTCAGTCTATTCAGTTTCACTTATGCATACTTGAATTAAAATGAGAATTTCAGAGTATTCAATTTCATTCATGTATTCTTGGAATAAAATACTAATTTCATTTTCATTAATGCATACTTGAGACATGATACACTTTTCTTTCGCAAATGCTTCCCAGGCAGGATCTGTATCATATTTAGGTATTCGTTTTCTAACGAGACGAGTAGTAACAGGATTTGCTCTAAATTGCATATTCGTAGAATCTAAGCACCGCCCTGATACTATTAAGATGTCCATTATCTTTGTTCCAAAAAGGACATTTGGAGGTCCATTATATTGGTGCCTGGATCATGTACTACATCGTTCAAGAACTTTTGATAATATTTCGAGATGTACTGGAATATGCTTGGGACCTAATCAGTCTGCGCACGGTATCGAGCTATAAAACTGCGTGACAGACCATGGGACCTAATTAGTCGAGCTATAAAACTGCGTGACACACCGGCTCATAAGTAAACAGACTTTGGTTTAAGTAGTGTTGTTTCTGAGAAGCGTCGAGATAAAAGAGCTGCTCTTCACTTAATGGATACGACAAACTCGAACCAAGTAATCAATCGGCGCGCAATCACATTGGTATTACAAGCGTCAATTAATGTTTACCTAATGTTTACTGAATTTCAGTAAATCATCAAAGTAACCAGTCAATACTTCTTAGAATCAATAACGACAGTGTGTATAGAAAAATGGAAAATGCTCGAGTCTAGGATATCATTGTGTTAGTCTCCCTAGTGATTTTTGTCTCTGTTTTATTAAACCGCGGCTTTAAGTGGTGTTTTGATTTGCTAACTAAACATCACCAGAAGAGGGTTCAAATCAAAGCATTGTCAATCGTTGTGAGGATACCGTAAAGTTAGGCATAGTCAGCTTCACTCTTCATGATTTCACGGTTAAGTTTAGCGGTTGGGATTGGAGAAGAAACAAAAGAAAAAAAAAAGAAAAAAAAAAAAGAAAAAAAAGGAAGGCTTTTAATTTGTCCTCAGATTATTTAAATATAAATAAATCTTGGTTTACTTTCTTTAATTTCAATGACCTGCAATTAGCTTTAAAACACGCATGTTCAGAATATGTAAATAGAGGTTGATACATTATAGTCATTTTTCGATTTTTTTCAATAAAAAGTACAACTTATATAATAGATGGTCAGGAAATCATGGTGACCAGGTAGCTTTTACGAAGATGACTGAATTTAGTTGCAGTTAAGGAAGACTATGTGCAGTTAGGCTAAAGCATAGGGAAAGGAGAATCGTTAGCAACACAACTGTAACTGTAATTTTCATGGTGTTTTTCCTTATACATCACTCAGTTTAAAAATGTTTAATTTCTAGAGACTGATTTGAGAAAAATGTATTAGACGTAGAATAGGAAATAATTAACTGGTTTAACACTGTAACGTGTCATTAAAGTTGCTATATTTTAGATTAATTGTCCATGTGTCTGAAATTGTTCAGAAACATTCGGATGATGCGAGAAATCCGTACATGTGGTCGGCTAGAGAAATGTACTGAAGCCATGTATGCAAGAGGTTACACGAGTAACTAGAAGTATTTATGTGAAGAGATACACCATCTACATTCACTTATAAATCGAATTCAACTGCAAGCAAAATAAGGTATGATCTGCCAGTTCATTATGCGACGACTGATCAGGGTCTATGTTGTTTGTTTTACTGATTACTTCTAACAAAACTGCATAGACATAGATCTGCCAGGCGCATTATGTGACAGCAGATCTCGGTCTGCGTAATTTACAGTTGGACTTGACTTATACGCTAGTAATAGGAGATTTTACGCCACGTTTTATAACGGCACACACATGGTTAATATTTTGTAGATACGTTTATATGCCACTTTAGTTTGAAATCTGAATACTTTCTGGAGAGAATACATCAGCACCATAATCTCTGGTTGCACAAAATAAAAACTGGGGATACATTCAAACTCTTGAAAGGTTTATATAATTTCGGCTTCAGGTCTTTAGAAAGAGTTGTAAGCTGTAAAAAGAGAAGACGACGACAACAACGATGCTAATGATGATGACAACGGACGAAGAATATAAAGAAGAAAAAACTTATGAAACGTAGACCTCGCATGACAAATAACAATAATATCCATACATATGTTAATTTTTATTAATATAAATGTTGTGAGTTTATGTGATGAAAGTTCTGCATGCAAAATGATTTTTTATACCACTCAGCTGCATTAAGTGGGTCTCCTTGCACTGGGTAAATGCAAATGTACAAGGTTGTTGTAAACAGGCTCATTTTTCCATAATGATGGTTCTATACACCGTGCTTCTGGGCTATTTTGGTTCACTAGCTATATCGACCACCAAGAAATCAAACGCTACTGATATTATCAGTTTTCATATTTTTTTGCAACATCAGATTTTTGAGTGTCACTTAACACCTTCCTGTATTATCGCCTGAAATGATTGAAACTATAAATATAAAGACCCTCAAAAATGATAATATAATGTGTACATTAGTGCATTTATCGATAGAAGTCGTACCAATTCATACCTAAAGAATAACTTATTTGAAATGTTACTCAAATGTTATGGACATTTAAGAACGATAAATTGAATTAGCTATCAAAAAGTCGATAGATACTTGACGTTTCTACCTTGCATACAGTTTCACACCAACCCGAATCCATTTGTGTTACATCATCAAAGAAGGGTAACTGACTTTGGGAATCTGGCGATTAATTTACAATGAATTCCAGCGACCCAGTATCTTTACCACAAGATTCAATTAACTATTTTAGTTTTAATTTCAAAGAGGCTGCCTTTATTCGGTTTTTGTGCCCATTTTTGTTGTTTCTGATTTGACCAACACAAGAAACCCAGCAACAGAAGAAGAAAACAAAAATAAAAACAGATATTGCTAGTTGAATTGTAAATAACCCATAGAATCGCGACCTGTGTCAATATACTTGTCCTTCAATAGACAACGAGACATGTGTCAATATACTTGTACTTCAGTAAACCACGAGACATATGTCAATATACTTGTACTTCAGTAAACCACGAGACATATGTCAATATACTTGTACTTCAGTAAACCACGAGACATATGTCAATATACTTGTACTTCAGTAAACCACGAGACATATGTCAATATACTTGTACTTCAGTAAACCACGAGACATATGTCAATATACTTGTACTTCAGTAAACCACGAGACATATGTCAATATACTTGTACTTCAGTAAACCACGAAACATATGTCAATATACTTGTACTTCAGTAAACCACGAAACATATGTTAATATACTTGTACTTCAGTAAACCACGAAACATATGTCAATATACTTGTACTTCAGTAAACCACGAGACATATGTCAATATACTTGTACTTCAGTAAACCACGAGACATATGTCAATATACTTGTCCTTCAGTAAACCACGAGACATATGTCAATATACTTGTACTTCAATAGACAACGAGACATGTGTCAATATACTTGTACTTCACCAGACCACGAGACACAGTAAAATGTGGGACAAGAAACGTTCTTGCAATATTCGCCAGTTGGCCGTTATACGGCGGGTCACCTTTCAACTAGAATCAATAAAATGGCAGACTAGGCGGAAAGTGCTTTTAGATTTGGATGAAAACAGAAATTATTCTTAATATAATCGTTACAACCGGTTAATTGTGTTTTAGAGCAAGTGGCGATATATCCAAGCAGTAAAAAACAACGTCAATCGATATACTAGTATTAAATCAACATTTCAAACAGATATTATGGTTATTTTACTTGTACGCACTTTACAATCTCATCTGCTCACACACCAAAACACTCATGCAGACAAATATCTGAGTACAAGATTCTAATAGGAAGTTGCATTCGAGAGGTTATTTTAGGATCAAATTACAGGCCTACAAAATTCAAGCCTAATCTTTAAAGGTCAAGGTGACAGTATTGTCGTGCAGACTGTTAAAATATATATTTTATTTCTGAAGAAATATACCGTAAATCTAAAAAATATGCGCGAATTCAGCTAATATATGCGTCTTCATTTACGTCTTTCTTCTGTAGCGTAATGTTCACGATACTATTTATAGAAGCAAATCAAAATCACGTGAAACTGCTGTATTCAGTCTGCGATAAAGCAAAGTCAGTTCACTTTTTTGGGACAAATAAATAATCAACATTTTTTCTTTCCTTCGTTGTTTCGTTCATTCTTTCCTGTACATTACTGAGAGAAGGTGGTTGGTAGTCATCTCCAGTGTCACGACCAGTCGGAGGGTGACCTAGTTCTAGTTGAAATTAAGATCAAAACCGTTTCACGAACGTATCTTAGGAATGATGTCGTTCATAGGAGATAGTTCTTTGTTGGGTGTGTTTCACGAAAGATTTCATAGCTAAGCTCTTGCAAAAACTTTACGATAGGTAAACAGGTGTTATAAAATAGGGGTGTCAGGTCCGCAACATTTTGTTGTACAACAAAGTTCTTTATAAGTTTACATTACGTCAGTGCAGTTCGCTTAAAGTAATCCACATGCATCTCTACACACCTTCTCAGTCTGACTATCCAACTGTTAACTTCCTCTTTGAATCCACTTTTTCGTATGGTGTTATTACACTTGAAAACTGCCCTCCTAATCATGGATTCGTCAAATCGCATGCCCTATCGTTGATAGCAAGATTCAGCCAAGACATACATTACTTGGCGCTAAATCAATCTTGTGTCGGAAATATGGCAAAGTTTTCATCCAGTACTCCTTTAGGAAGTGTGGCAAAGTTTTCATCCAGTACTCCTTTAGGAAGTGTGGCAAAGCTTTCATGCAGTACTCATTCAAGAAGTCTGTCAAGAATTATTGGAACGAAGAAAAAAACTGATTCTGCCTGCGTAGAGGAACTCTAGAAAGGGAAACTTTCATGCACGACTTGGGGTGACTGTAATAATGTAATAATGCCGTCAGTCTGAGCTATATTGCATTTGCTGGGGAAAAAAACTGATATCGTCCATGACTGATGTACGCGCATGCAAAATGAGATACTAATGTTTTACCTCATATGTTGTGTATTGTAACTTGAGTGTAATAAATAATTTGTTTTGTTTTGTGCTATGGGGTCTTTTGTAATCTGCCCTCAACCGGCCAAAACCCGCATTACTTGTTACCCCATATAATGCACATTCTCGTATGACGTAAGAACGTGTTGCACTTGAATACTCTATGGAATTCACATCATCGTATGAAGCAAGAACGTGTTGCATTTGACTGCTCCAAAGAATGTGCATCCTCGTATGACGTAAGGACGTGTTAAAATTTAATCCTCCATAGAATGCACATCACCGCTTGACACAAGAACGTGTTGCATTTGAATGGTCCAAAGAATGCAATTCCTCTTATGACGCAAGAACCCGTTGCAATCGAATGCTCCAAAGAATGCACATCCCGTATGTCGTAAGACGAGTTGCGTTTGAATGCTCCATAAAATGCACGTCTTCGTATGACGTAAGGACGAGCTCCAATTGAATGTTCCATAGAATGCATATCCTCGTATGACAAAAGGACGAGTTGCTTTTGAATGCTCCATAGAATGACATCCTCGTATAACGTTAAAGACGAGTTGCAATTGAATGCTCCATAAAATACACATCCCCGTATGACGTAAGGACCTGTTGAATTAGAATACTTCATAGAATGCAGATCCCTATATGACGTAAGGACGTGTTACATTTGAATGTTCCAAAGAATACACATCCCTGTATGACGTAAGAACGTGTTACATTTGAGTGTTAATAGAATGCACATCCTTGTATGACATAAGAACGTGTTATATTTGAATGCTCCAGAGAATGCACATCCTTGTATGGTGTAAGGACGTGTTACATTTGAAAGTTCATAGAATGCACACACCCGTATGACGTAAGGATGTGTTATAATTAGTATGGGCTATGGAATGCTAGTACATGATGAAATGATTCACTAAAAAGATTATTAATCAAAATGCTGTCTTTATTCGCAGCAAACTCGATTGTCATCACACAGCTGGTCCCAAAGAATGGGATCGAAGCGGCCGCAGACGACAACCGAGAGACCTGGGGACAGAAGATGGACTTCCTTCTTTCTGTAATAGGGTTCGCCGTGGATCTGGCCAATGTGTGGAGATTTCCATACCTTTGTTTTAAAAATGGTGGAGGTAACTGGATGTATGATATTGTCTTGAAGTTCAGTATGAACATACAGGAGAAATGAGTAATAAACCATCTTTAAAAAAATCTTTCCATACAGCTAAAATAAATAGAAAACATTTTGTTACTACAAGATTGAGCAGTTAAACAGTTTAAGTAAAGGTGCTTCTTTACGTATTGAAGACATTGCAACGAATAATAAAATATTACAACAAAGCATCACAAGAAATTGCAATAATAATAATGATAATAATAATAATATTAACAATATTTTTTCTGAATTCCTTTATATGGATGTCGACATATGAAACACCGTGTTTTCATTGTTTGTTCATAGATTTTACAAAGTCAGGAGTTGCCGTAAGTGACACCATTTTAAAACTACCAATGCTGTAGTGGACTGCTTACACAATATTCCAATGTCTACTCATGCCTAAAAAGAACTGTCAAAAAATTAAGATTTTTCAATGATGTAGAAATAAAAGACAAATAATATAGTTTGTCTTGACTTTCTTGATTATTTTCAGGCGTGGAGCTAAACTGTATGATACAGTTCTATATTTTCTATGTCGTGGCGCGATATACATTAAACTGTTTTATCTCTAGAGATGCAGTTCAACTTTCTGTTTATCGTTCATGTTGGTAAGCGTGCAGATAGATATAGGAGGATCGTATGGTTGATTCGTAACCCCATTAATTGCCATTCAATTGCTGATATATCAGGCCCCCCAAGATGAGAGCGATTTGTCTAGTTTTTATATAATGCCCTCTGTTTGGCAAGGTCAACTTCTGAGATCAGAGTACCGATAGTGTGCTTACTAAGACAGGTGAAAAAATAGTATAGATATAATGCCGCCTTGTAGTAACATCACTGACGGGAAATTTAATAGCTTTTAAAGCATGTATTCCGTTTTTTCGTAATGAATTAGGTTTGCACGTCTACAATTTCAGAATTTTCTTTCGAAGTTTATAGCTCATCCAGATCGCTGAAAATTGTCTACTAGAATTATTCAAGAATGTTGTCATTGATGTCAACTTACTCTACAATATAGAGGTTGTCGTTGATGTCGACTTACTCTTCAATATAGAGATTGTCATTGATGTCGACTTACTCTACAATATAGAGATTGTCATTGATGTCAACTTACTCTACAATATAGAGATTGTCATTGATGTCGACTTACTCTACAATATAGAGATTGTCATTGATGTCGACTTACTCTGCAACATAGAGGCTGTCATTGATGTCAACTTACTCTACAATATAGAGATTGTCATTGATGTCGACTTACTCTACAATATAGAGATTGTCATTGATGTCAACTTACTCTACAATATAGAGATTGTCATTGATGTCGACTTACTCTGCAACATAGAGGCTGTCATTGATGTCAACTTACTCTACAATATAGAGATTGTCATTGATGTCGACTTACTCTACAATATAGAGATTGTCATTGATGTCGACTTACTCTACAATATAGAGATTGTCATTGATGTCGACTTACTCTACAATATAGAGATTGTCATTGATGTCAACTTACTCTACAATATAGAGATTGTCACTGATGTCGACTTACTCTACAATATAGAGATTGTTTATCTCAATTAAGACCATCATAAAAAAGTTAGTGAAGCAGGTAAAACGAAGCCACGATTTTTCTGTCAAGTTACGGAATGTTGTTTACAATTATTGCAAAAGGTTATTATTACGCAAATTATATTAGTTCCAGAGAGTTAAATGTCAAAGTCGTTGTACTAATACATTAAAATTTAATACGACACAAACACCAATGGTGTGATGTATGATACATATTTAAAAGTTATTTTGCATTATTTGCTTGTAGAAATGCTGAATTACAATACATCTCTACAAAGTAAGTTATTCGCACTCTTCATTAGACGCATCCATATGAATTAAGACAATAACAGAAAAAGATGGTGATTTTGATTCTGTACTTGTCGTTATGGCTGTTGCGAATTACAAACCTCAGTACGACGCAGAAAAGCAAACGGGTAAAATCTTGGGAAAATTAAAAGTCCGAACATCACTTCAAAGAATGAATTCACAACAACATATACAATTTGAAGGATTCGATTAGCAAGACGCTGCTACGAGAGTAGTCTTATATAATACTTCAATCTGGTCTGGTATACTGTAGGATTCATTCAGTAAGACTGCCACAAGAGTAGTCTTCCATATTACTTAAATCTTGTCTGGTACTCTGTAGAATTCAGTCCGTAAGATTGCTTCGAGAGCAGTCTTACATATTGCTTAAATCTTGTCTGGTACCCTTTAGAATTCAGTCAGTAAGGCTGCCACGAGAGCAGTCTTAAATATTACTGAAATTTTGTCAGGTACACTATAGGATTCAGTCCGTAAGACTGCCACGAGAGGAGTCTTACATATTAGTTAAATATTGTCTGGTATACTGTAGGATTCAGTCAGTAAGGCTGCCACGAGAGTAGTCTTAAATATTACTTAAATCTTGTCTGGTATACTGTAGGATTCAATCAGTAAGTCTGCCAAGAGAGTAGTCTTACATATTAGTTAAATATTGTCTGGTATACTGTAGGATTCAGTCAGTAAGACTGCAACGAGAGGAGTCTTACATATTAGTTAAATATTGTCTGGTATACTGTAGGATTCAGTCAGTAAGACTGCCAAGAGAGTAGTCTTACATATTAGTTAAATAATGTCTGGTATACTGTATTATTCAATCAGTAAGACTACCACGAGAGGAGTCTTACATATTAGTTAAATCTTGTCTGGTATACTGTAGGATTCAATCAGTAAGACTACCACGAGAGGAGTCTTACATATTAGTTAAATCTTGTCTGGTATACTGTAGGATTCAATCAGTAAGACTGCCACGAGAGTAGTCTTACATATTAGTTAAATATTGTCAGGTACACTGTAGGATTCAGTAAGTAAGACTACCACGAGAGGAGTCTTACATATTAGTTAAATCTTGTCTGGTATACTGTAGGATTCAATCAGTAAGACTTCCACGAGAGGAGTCTTAATGATTATTTAAATCTTGTCAGTTACACTGTTTCAATCATATAAAAGAATCGGGCAAATTAACTGTATACTTTCACAGCAAATGAGTCAAGTTAATTTCATCCTATTAAGTGAATGCACTTTAAAACTAATCTTCAAGACACACACGTATACACACACATGCACGCACGCAATCACGCACGCTCATACACACATACATGCTTACAGAGAGTCAGTTTTGATTCGTCTGATACTTTTTGTGAGTCGTGACATCTGGTCGTTTTGAATAATTGTATGAGAAATGACAGTAAATGCATGAATAGCAATTAAGTAGAGTGTTTTGTTCATTTGGAGACTTTTAAAAACTCAGTCTGTTAGAAACTGGTTTCTCTGTTAATTGGTTTTATGTATGTGAGTGATAATTAATCCTGTAATCATAACGCACTGACAATCAAGCGAAAGAAGTTTTGTCCATAGAGCTGTTTTTAGCGAAGATAAATGGAATGGAATGAGAAAAATACCTGTGCGTTCTCAATGATAAAAAAATTAACACCCCCCCAAACCCCCCCCCAAACAAAACGAAACGAAAACAAAATACCCTCAAACCCTCATAATCCCCCAAACCAACACCCTCTCCCCAACAAAATAACACAAAAAACCCAAGCAAAAAATGTTCACAATTTTCACAGCAATTGTGTAATTTCCACACAAATTTTGACATTATGGTTCCTGAATTAGACACTCTTGCAAATCACATTGTATAAAGGAGCTAATTATGTATCTACAGCAGGAGATTTAAAAAAAACACACACCCACACCCCCTAAAAAACAAAACAAAAAAAAAACAAAGCAAAAAACAACCGCTTTACTCACATTCGGCCTGAAAACCGCGTGACTTGCGGTCCCATTACCGGTTCCTTGTGACAAAATGGCGGAAACAAAGAAAAGATTTAACGTAATGTATAGAAGAAGATTTTCATTGACTAATAAAATTCAGTTATAACAGAAAGTACATAATTACTTCCATCATATTAGAATAGTTGTTTCTTTGCACACGGTTCCTTTAAATGTTAGCTTGTTTAGCATATGAACATAGACATATATTTGTCATCGACAGGTGCCTTCCTAATTCCTTACTTCTCGATGCTTCTGGTGGGCGGTATACCGCTATTCTATATGGAGCTTGCTTTAGGACAGTTCTACAGAACGGGTGCCATCACCTGCTGGGCAAGAGTCTGCCCTATTGCCAAAGGTGTTGTGTGCAAAGTCTCTCTCTCTCTCTCTCTCTCTCTCTCTCTCATTTAGTAATATTACTTATTACTTTGATTCTGAAACAGGTGCTGCCAAATGATGCGACACGTTCTCGACAATTCAAATTTTAGTGTGAATATTTAACTATGAATCGATGCTTTACGTTAGCCCTTTTTGTAAATATCATTTGATGCCAAACATTTGGGTAACTTCTCGATGTTCCGAAGGTTTATTTGTCCGAAGGGTCATAGGTCAGAATTATGTTTGTTCAGGAGTTCTATTTTCCGATTATTTTAGCCCAAAGTTCTGTTGTTCCCAAGGTTCGCAAGGTCGAAAAATCTAGGTGTTAATAGTCCGAAGGTTCATTGACCAAAGGTTTGATAATTTGTAAGATAAAGGTTCAAAGGTTAAATTAGGGTCATTAGTCCGGAAAAGATTTGAAAAATGGGTGCACAAGACTGATGGTTACTTGATCCGAAGGTGTTTGAAAATGGGATGATCGGCTCGAACATTCATTATTTTGAATATATTTTGACTGGTCCGGTTACTAACGCACATTCAGACTATGGAACCTTCAAACTATGGAACCCTTCAGACTATGGGACCTTCAGACTATTGAACCTTCAAACAATGGAACTTTCAGACTATAGAACCTTCAGACTATGGAACCTTCAGACCATGGAGCTTTCAGACTATTTAATCTTCGGACTGTGGAACCTTCAGACTATGGAACCTTCAAACAATGGAACGTTCAGAAAATCGAATCTTCAGACTATTGAACATTCAGACTATGGAACCTTTGGACTATTGAATCTTCAGACTATGGAACATTCAGACATTGGAACCTTCAGACAATGGAACTTTCAGACTATCGAATCTTCAGACTATTTAACCTTCAGACTACGGAACCCTTCAGACTATGGAACCTTCAGATTATGGAACACTTCAGGCTATTGAACTTTCAGTCTATGGAGCCATTTAGACTGCTGAACATTCAGACTATGGAACCTTCAGACTATGGCGGGGCCCCGAGTGGCCGAGAGGTCAAAAGCCCTCACCGTTGGGAATCACGGCCATCTCAACTCTTTCTGCGTGGCTTTGAGTCTCGGGTTGCTATGTGAGAAAGCTTGCCAGTAACTTCTCGTGGTTCAGTGATTCTTTCCGGGGTTTTCCCAGATTCTTCCCCCACAATTTATACTGTCCGTGTACAGCCTATCTTGTGCTGAAAAATGGCGTTAAACACTACAACAACAATAACTTCAGAATATGGAACTTTAAGACTTTGAAACCTTCAGACTATTGAATCTTTGAAACCATTGAACCCTTCAGACTATGGAACCTTCAGACTATGGACCCTTCAGACTATGGAACCCTTCATTCAGAATAATTAACATCTATATTAAATCATTTCGGAGCAATGAACCTTAGAACCTTTGAACCCCTCTTTCGGACTGATGACCCTTTGAAACAATGAGCCTTCGAAACAGTAAATCTTTCTTTCGTACCAGAGAACCTTTGGACCAATGAACTTTGGGACTATCGAAATGTATCCCAGATTGTGTTACCTGCTTGTGATATAATACATAATTTTTTAAAAATGATTAATTCAGATTAAAACGTATTTTTACAATGTATAGTTTCTCATTTTTGTGACGAGATTCTTGTTTCTTCTGTTTTCGCATTCCGTAGTAATCAATACATATCCAAAATATGATTGAAACACATGAGGCATTATAACAAGAATAGACAATAAATATCGCAATGTTGCAACCATAACACGTATCTTTACCACGCTTTCTGTGTTGCTTTGCCCACTGTGGGAACATCTTGATTCGGGCATGTCCATCCGTTTATAAGCACATATGCACATCTTTCCCTTAAAGTACTTGGTCACGATAACGCAAACAGTACTTAGCATAACGTTTTGAAATTTATTAAGCATATACCTAGCGAAATGTATATAATCCGATTAGACTTCCACGATAATGAGTGATTTTCGGATCTTAAATATATATGTTTTAAATATCATTTTTGGACATAGACTTATTTCAATATAAATATTATTGGAAAGATGAGAAAAATGGCAAGTTACAGTTGAGAAGAATGTTTTGTCCGTAGGTAGATGATGTGATACGACTTTTCTGCTACGTCAATGAAATTTTAGTTTAAATAAGTTTTTCGGACTTTGGGGTTTTAATTGTTTTTAATGAAACATATCAATAAAGGTACTCAGACGCCATTGAATATAGGGGAGTGCAGCCAGGACAAACAGGGAGATACAGTGATCAGATTTTATTTGCCTAAGAAACGATATTTGAGAGTTTTGTCTCTTTTGTTGATGTTCTGGACTTAAGAGTTTTGGTCCATATTATCATACGTGTTTAAAATACAAAAATCTAGTTTTCCTTTTCTTCTCAGGAATCGGATGGGCAGTTGTTCTCATAGCTTTTTATACAGACTTTTTCTACAATGTTGTGATAGCGTGGTCTCTGCATTTTTTCTTTGCTTCCTTCACGTCTGAACTCCCATGGACCACATGTGGCAACGAATGGAATACAAAAAATTGTTTTGACATTTTTGGAACTAGTGATTCAATTGATAATGCCAGCGATTTTGGAGACAATAGAACTCTGAACATTATAACAAATGCTGAGACGGAAAGTGTGACAAATTTTGCGAGAAACGTAACAAATGTTTTGGGGAATCTAGTAGTTAACGGAACTAACTCCACAGCAGCAACAGATATTTCTAAAAGAACGCTTCCTGCAGCAGAATATTTCGAGTAGGTATCTATCTATCTATCTGTCTGTCTATCTATCTATCTATCTATCTATCTATCTATCTATCTATCTATCTATCTATCTATCTATCTATCTATCTATCTATCTATATGTCTGTCTATCTATCTGTCTGTCTGTCTATCTATGTGTCTTTCTGTCTGTCTGTCTGTCAGCCCCCCCCCCAGTTGTGTATCAAAATTCAAAGAAGGGATTATTGTGCCTATCACTAAGGACCAGAGAGAGAGGAAGACATACATGCATACATAAATACATGCATACACACACATATACATACATACATACATACATACATACATGCAAAGCTACATACATACAAACAAACATACATACATACATACATACATACATATATACATGCATACATACCTACTTACCTACCTACCTACCTGCCTGCCTGCCTGCATGCATGCATCTATACACACACACACACACACACACACACACACACACACACACACACACACACATACATACATACATACATACATACATACATACATACGTAAGCATTCAGACCATTATTGTTGCTATATTTCCCCATGTATATTTAATTTCGCTTTATTTAACGTTGGATATTTCGTTGCCTGATTTTGTCTTCAAACTTCTCAAACCATCTTTACCGTAGGCGGAAAATGCTGGAGTTGCACAGAAGTGGAGGGATCTTTGACGTTGGGGAGATAAAGTGGCAAATGGTTCTCTGCCTGCTGGGAGTGTACATCATTTGTTACTTCAGTTTGTGGAAAGGAATCAAAATGTCAGGCAAGGTATTCTGAAAAAACACGTTTTTTTTTTCTGTAACCCAATTATTGCGACCTATTAAAGTGGTTTCTTTTCACACAACATGCAAATGTTTTCTTTCAAATAAAATGTTCTATTTAGATTTCACATTTTCGCTGTTGACCACGATATGTTGTCACCTTTATGTCTTGAAAAGAGCAGACACAATTATACAGAAAAATGTTATTTATAAACTTATTTAAAAGAATGAATGATGATAATTATGTTGAGGAGAATGTTGCTATTTATGAAGTAATTATGAGGAGGATAATGATGACAACGAGGAGGAGGCGGAATAAGAGAAGTATGAGGGCAACGATAATCGGATGAATAATAACGCGGGCAACGATAATCGGATGAATAATAACGCGGGCAACGATAATCGGATGAATAATAACGCGGGCAACGATAATCGGATGAATAATAACGCGGGCAACGATAATCGGATGTAGAATAACACAACTTCTTATCTGGTTTATGTTGTTTACGCTAAAGTTGCATTGAAAAACAAATGCATATTTCTGCTAAAATCTTGATATAAATGAAATGAACATTTAATGAAATGTGACGCTTCATTTAGCAAATATTTGACACGAATGTTCTTGTTAAACATGTACACTTCCTAATCTCTTCGTAGTTCCTTTACAACAATTTTTGTTTATACCACAGTAGAATTGATGTTTGCTCAGCATATAAATGATGCACGCCCGGCATATAAATGATACATGCCCGGCATATAAATGATACTAACCCGGCATAGAAATGATACTAACTCAGCATATAAATGACACACGCCCGGCATATAAATGATGCACGCTCGGCATATAACTGATACTAACCCAACATATAAATGATACACGCCCGACATATAAATGATACTAACCCGTCACATAAATGATACTAACCCATCATATAAATGATACACGTCCGGCATATAAATGATACACGCCCGGCATATAAATGATATTAACCCGGCATAGAAATGATACACTCCCGGCATATAAATGATACACGCCAGGCATATAAATGATACTAACCCGGCATAGAAAAGATACACGCCCGGCATATAAATGATATTAACCCGGCATAGAAATGATACACGCCCAGCATAGAAATGATACACGCCCGGCATAAAAAAGATACACGCACCGCATATAAATGATACGCGCCCGGCATATAAATGATACTAACCCGGCATATAAATATTACTAACCCAGCATATAAATGATACACGCCCGTCATATAAATGATACTAACCCGTCACATAAATGATACTAACCCATCATATAAATGATACACGCCCGGCATATAAATGATACACGCTCGGCGTATAAATGATACTAACCCAGCATATAAATGATACGAACCCGGCATATAAATGATACTAACCCACCATATAAATGATACACGCCCGTCATATAAATGATACTAACCGTCATATAAATGATACTAACCCATCATATAAATGATACACGCCCGTCATATAAATGATACTAACCGTCATATAAATGATACTAACCCATCATATAAATGATACACGCTCGGCGTATAAATGATACTAACCCAGCATATAAATGATACTAACCGTGCATAGCAATGATACTAACCCAGCATATAAATGAAACGCCCGGCATATAATAATACTAACCCGGCATATAAATGATAAAACCCGGCATATATTGATACTAGCCCGGAATAAAAATTTTACTAGACCGGCATATACATTTTTACTAGTTTAGCATAAAAATGATACACGCCCGGAATATAAATAGTACTAGACCGGCATATAAATGATACTAACCCGGCATATAAATGATACTAACCCATCATATAAATGATACACGCCCGGCATATAAATGATACACGCCTGGCATATAAATGATACTAACCCAGCATATACATGATACACGCCCGGCATATAAAAAATAACTAACCCAGCATATCATGATACTAGCCCGGAATATAAATGTTACTAGACCGGCATATACATTCTACTAGCCTGGCATATAAATGATACTAGCCCTTCATATAAATGACATTATCCCGGCATGTAAATGAATATGGCTGTAAGAAAGTTTCTCAACATCAAATTTTAATTACTATGAGTGTCTTAACATTGTTTCTAAATTGATTGTTTTTTGATAAGTTTTGCCCATATCATATTTCATATTGCAGGTAGTATGGTTCACAGCCTTATTTCCATACGTGGTCTTGACTGTTCTAATGATTAGGGGAGCAACCCTTCCTGGTGCCGCAGATGGCGTCAGATACTACCTCACACCTGACTTTTCAAGATTAGCAAACTCAGAGGTACGTTTAGTGCTTCTCCACTTCAATAAATCAAACCTTGAATGAATGAATGAATGAATGAATGAATGAATGAATGAATGAATGAATGAATGAATGAATGAATGAATGAATGAATGAATGTATGAATGAATGAATGATTGAATGAATGAATGAATGAGGGAATGAGGGAATACAAGAAGAATGAAGGAAAGAATGAATAAACGAACGAATAAATAATATAAATATATGCTGTTGTATAGGATTTAAAGGCACATCAGCATTAACATGACCTTATTGTATGCCCCAAGTAAACAATATGCCTTTATCATACTTCAAGAATTATGTCTGGTTCTCGTTATACTTCTGGCAGTCCCTGGAATGAGAAAACTGGTCAATGTGGCAATTTAGACATAAAATTTTCACCTTTCATGACCCTTCTGTCTTAATCATAGTCAGCTTTGTTGTTGAAAAGGATTATGGAGTTAAAGCACTCCTGCCAAACTTTCTTCGTACCCATTTCCTTGAGCTCAGACTGGAACTTACACGGACGTAGGTAAGATGTGTGAGTGGTCTGTACAGGCAAGGACCTTAGACCACTCAGCCAGCAAAGTAGCAAACTAGAATGTCAAAATTTAATTGTTGGTGAAAAGCAACTTTTCATTTTGGTCAATGCTGATTCGTTTCAATAGAAGGCGTTCTGAGATTCGTGATTCCAATCATCTCAGATTCACTGCAGCCATATAACTCTCAAGATCTCAAGGCACATCAACATGAGTTACAGACTTGTATGGGTATCTGCACAAAATGCTTTTGGTTTGGACGAATCATATTATCAATGTGAAAGTAGCAGGTTTAATTGTCACGTTCTGGCCCGACCCCAGAGTTTTCCACACTTTGGCTCCGTAGCCATCTCAGAGGGGATTTGCATTTTCAAGAGGCAGGAGTTTCGGAAATGTTTTATTCTGATCAATCGACGCCATGGTGAGAAATCGTATTCATTCCTTGTCTCTTCCAAGTCACTGGTGGAATTTTCCCTGATCTTTTATAGACTAGGATTCAGAACAATTAATTGCTAATTTCATTGTTTTGTTTCGTTTTCCATTGAAGGCAATTATTTCGTCACCAATGTTCCTCATCCACCTCGAAGCCAAAGAAGGGGCATAAGATTAAGGCTGATTCATTGTGTTCTTATGCCAGAGTTAACGAAACTGATAACCTCGAGTTATTTGGAATCCTTGCTCAATCGCCCCTTACCTCAGCTTTACCCTCTGTAGGGTTTCGCAGTGCAATGGCATTGTTTTCCAAAGTCTCAGTAGTGACCTTTACAAGTCTAGAAATACATAGAAGTTGAATGTGTCATTGATCTAGTCCTTACGGATGGTCTTGACATTTCGATTGATCATACAAGGCCCTTTTGGACATCTATCTTTGGCCTAAGTGGTTAGAGCATCCACCTCGGATGCTGAAGATCGCAGGTTTGAACCACGGCCGAGTCATACCAAAGACTTATAAAATGGTACTAGCAGCTGCCTCGCTTGGCGCTCGGCATTAAGAGGTAAGAGATAGGACTGGTCACCCTTGTATCATTTATGTGACATGATGCTACAAGTCTGAGGCATGATGCCTCAGTTCTAGACATCACATTGAAGACATCGAAATGATATGACTGAAAAAGTGTTAAAGCTACGTTAAAAATCCAAATCGCACACACACACACACACACACACACACACACACACACACATTGTATTGGAGTTGCAACAAATCGGCCTCTCATTTGTACTACACTCGATATCCTCGAATCCATCTACAATGGACGTAAGTTCCCACGACGAACAGGTTTTTTTTCTGTGTTAGTCGCCTCTTACAACTTGCAGGAGTGATCATAGAACCCATTTGTTTCATTGTTGGAAGTAACTTCCAGAAAATTTGTAACTTTTGAAACTAGCATGCAAGTAAATGAACCCAAAATGAACATCAGGGGACGAATAGAAAGGATTTGAATGACAAAATATATAAATTAGTTGACTTCTTCCTTCTTTTGAAATGGAGCCGCGGTGGCTCAATGGTTAGCATGCAGTGTTCACGACCGAAAGGGTGCGGATTTGAATCCTACCATGACAAGGGAAATAGATCCATAGAATATAATATATTCGGTGAAGGAAGAAATAACTCCATGAAATGTAATGTGCTTGGTGAGTGAGGGCATAACACCATGGAATTGGATAGGTTTGGGGAAGGGAAATAACTCCATGAAACAGGATAGGTTTGAGGAAGGGAAATAACTCCATGGAATATAATTTGCTTTGGGAAGGGAAATAACCGTTTATGTTGATAAAATTAATTTGATGTCACTTACGTTGTTAAAGTAAATGGAATTTTGTGTCAGGGTCGAAACAACGATATTTATTTAAATTGATACATACAGTTGTGATTTATGTTGCAATTTGAAATTTAAAGTTGTATATGCCGCCATAATGTTATTATGTTATGATTGTGTCCTTCCGTCTGCTGTTTTTTACCAATTTCTTTTCCGCACAAAGACTCTTGTTGTCCACAATCAACAGTTACTGAACAGTTACTGAACTTTGTGAATGGCTTATAATTTGGGTATGAAAGAACCTTATCGATTTCTGGCTACAAAGATACAAGGTTACTCTGACACGATGACGAAAAATAGTTTCAGTACAGTAAGTGGACTTCTCCATCATTCTTTACCAGACTGTATGGATGGCATGGGAGTCCAGTTGACTTGGGGTTTAACAGATAAATGGTCAAGGACACTGTTACTGAAATAATAATAAGAAATTCGGTACCAAAAGGAAGTTTTATATTGGGTGCCTTGACCTCATTTTATTGATGAATTGCATTTCGGGTAATTAAGAAGCTTATCGATTGTGAAAGCAAAAGGTCAAAGGTCAGCGTCATTGCCAAAATGGTTTCTGCACAAAACGTTTATTTATATGAAGGATTCTTGGACACAGGGGCGGACGTCTAATGTACCATACACGGTACTATTCGTTGTCGGGAGATGGGGAATAAAGATCTTCAACATTTGTGTGACATTTTGACAAATGAAAAAGTATTAACGGCCTAATTGTTGCGACCTGAACCAGCCGGATGCTTTTTAGTCCAAAGGTTATTCCGGTTTCCATGGCCTGAGATATTGAAAAGATGTAACTCTTACTAAATGCGACATCAGCCCGTGGTACGTTCATCCCTGGTGAATGTTGGTACTAAGATAAGTATAGCTAGGTCCATTGAAGTGATGAAGGTAAAGAGCCTTTGAATAGAAAACGACTGGGCGGGCTACAGACGCGCTACAATTTGACCCTTTGTTGGTATCGGCTTCCAAAAGATTTCACTGTCTACAATAAGAATGTATCACTTTTTATGTTGTTGCATGTGTCAGCTTTGTCCTTTTTACAACAGGTATGGGTGGATGCTGCTACCCAAGTATTCTTCTCCCTGGGTCCAGGGTTTGGTGTGTTGCTTGCTTTTGCCAGCTATAATCCGATTCACAACAACGTATACAAGTAAGCAAATCTGAGGTGTTTGTCTGTCTTTGTGTTGGCTGATGAATTCACGATTAAACTATTGAATATCAATGAGAAAATATGTTGTAATTACACGTGGGATCGGCCTTAAAACAGCATATTTTATATTACACGAAAAAATACATTAAAATATGCTGATATCCAGATGTGAAGACCTTTTGTGTACCAACAGCGAAACATTTGATTAATTTTCGTCAGTTTCCTTGAGGAGCATTTTAATATTTGAATGATTTAATATTTAGGTATTGATTCGTCTTTTATATACTCATTTAGGAACGTTAACTTGCTTTTGCGCTGTAATATTTCTTCATTGATGATGCACAAAAGTGCACTTGTCACAGTCTCCAGACTGCCTTTAGAAAATGCTTATAAGGACATCGTTATACAGTCGGTAGTTTGTTATAGAGAATACCAGTCATACGACTGAAATTTGGTACTCTGCGAATATTATATATATGACGATCTACAAGAGTCTATTTTCAGTCTCCGAATAATAATAATCCTCCAATAGTGTACAATATGAACATCCAATGATTTGAATAAAATATTATTTAAGGTTAAATATAGCAATGACGTTTAAGATAAATCAGAGTAAACTGAGTAAAGTAATTTGTTTATCACTCTGTTTAACAGGGACGCTCTGATCACCAGTGCTGTCAATTGTGGCACCAGCTTCATGTCCGGATTCGTCATCTTTATGATCTTAGGCTACATGTCAGAGGAAGCAAATGTTCCCATCCAGAAGGTTGCCACCGAAGGTATTTTATGAATCTGTTGTACATAGCCACACACAGACTAAGGAGTCTGTGTGCTTTTGCATTTTTAAAGTAGCTTTAACAATTTAAGTCATATCGCTACGCTGTCTTCCGTGTGGCAGTTTATAGTGATGTCTAGCACTGGGGCATCATGCTGCAGACATTTAGCGCCATGTCCCATCCAGTCACATTATCCTGACACCACGCAGACCGATCGTAACACTAACCTCTTAATGCTGAGCACCAAGCGAGGCAGCTGCTAGTACCATTTTTAAGTCTTTGGTGGGACTCGGCCTGGGTTCGAACCGGCAATCCCCCGCATCCAAGGCGGACGCTCTAACCACTTACGCCACCAGAGTGGTATATATATATATATATATATATATATATATATATATATATATATATATATATATATATATATATATATATATATATATATATATATATATATATATATATATATATATATATATATATATATATATATATATGTGTGTGTGTGTCTTTAGATTTAAACTTAATTTAGAAAGGTAGTTTTTCTTAAATTGTACAATAAGGAATTTTCATCTATTTTTAAAGTATTTAAAGATTTTTCCCGTCTTTTAAATGATGAAATCTGCCATATTGTTTCTACATTTCCTGGAAAACACTCAGAACGTTCAAGGTTTGTTTCTTCATAAGGTTTATTTTTGACAGAATCGTGTGTATCTATCCATCCATCCATCGTTGGTTTCATTTATTCAGAAAAAAAGATATTAGTAAGCAACGTGATAAATATAAATGATGGCATGGGACTATAATGAAATATAAATGATAGCATGGGACTATAATGAAATATAAATGATGACATGGGACTATAATGAAATATAAATGATGGCATGAGACTATAATGAAATATAAATGATGGCATGAGACTATAATGAAATATAAATGATGGCATGGGACTATAATGAAATATAAATGATGACATGGGACTATAATGAAATATAAATGATGGCATGAGACTATAATGAAATATAAATGATCGCATGAGACTATAATGAAATATAAATGATGGCATGGAACTATAATGAAATATAAATGATGGCATGGAACTATAGTGAAATATAAATGATGGCATGGGACTATAGTGAAATATAAATGATGGCATGGGACTATAATGAAATATAAATGATGGCATGGAACTATAATGAAATATAAATGATGGCATGGGACTATAATGAAATATAAATGATGGCATGGAACTATAATGAAATATAAATGATGGCATGGGACTATAGTGAAATATAAATGATGGCATGGGACTATAATGAAATATAAATGATGGCATGAGACTATAATGAAATATAAATGATGGCATGAGACTATAATGAAATATAAATGATGGCATGGGACTATAGTGAAATATAAATGATGGCATGGGACTATAATGAAATATAAATGATGGCATGGAACTATAATGAAATATAAATGATGGCATGGAACCATAATGAAATATAAATGATGGCATGGGACTACAGTGAAACATAAATGATGGCATGGGACTATAATGAAATGATGACATGGGACTATAATGAAATATAAATGATGACATGGGACTATAATGAAATATAAATTATGGCATGAGACTATAATGAAATATAAATGATGGCATGGGACTATAGTGAAATATAAATGATGGCATGGGACTATAATGAAATATAAATGATGGCATGGAACTATAATGAAATATAAATGATGGCATGGAACTATAATGAAATATAAATGATGGCATGGGACTACAGTGAAACATAAATGATGGCATGGGACTATAATGAAATGATGACATGGGACTATAATGAAATATAAATGATGACATGGGACTATAATGAAATATAAATGATGGCATGAGACTATAATGAAATATAAATGATGACATGGGACTATAATGAAATATAAATGATGGCACGAGACTATAATGAAATATAAATTATGGCATGGGACTATAATGAAATATAAATGATGACATGGAACTATAATGAAATATAAATGATGGCATGGGACTATAGTGAAATATAAATGATGGCATGGGACTATAATGAAATATAAATGATGGCATGAGACTATAATGAAATATAAATGATGGCATGAGACTATAATGAAATATAAATTATGGCATGGGACTATAATGAAATATAAATGATGACATGGAACTATAATGAAATATAAATGATGGCATGGAACTATAATGAAATGTAAATGATGGCATGGGACTAAAATGAAATATAAATGATGGCATGGAACTATAATGAAATATAAATGATGGCATGGGACTATAATGAAATATAAATGATGACATGGGACTATAATGAAATATAAATGATGGCATGAGACTATAATGAAATATAAATGATGGCATGGAACTATAATGAAATATAAATGATGACATGAGACTATAATGAAATATAAATGATGGCATGAGACTATAATGAAATATAAATGATGGCATGGGACTATAATGAAATATAAATGATGACATGGGACTATAATGAAATATAAATGATGGCATGAGACTATAATGAAATATAAATTATGGCATGGAACTATAATGAAATATAAATGATGGCATGAGACTATAATGAAATATAAATGATGGCATGAGACTATAATGAAATATAAATTATGGCATGGGACTATAATGAAATATAAATGATGACATGGGACTATAATGAAATCTGCTTCCTTACCTTAAATAAACATCAAGACAATAAAATGTTGATTATTGTCCCCTTTTTCCTATAATAAAATATAAGACAAACTATGTCTACGCCTCACATTTGGAAATGCTTTTGAGAAATACAAAATTTGTGGAAAATCTGCAAGTTTACCACGCCTTCTCACGTCTATTGTTCTATTTGCATCAGGTCCTGGACTAGTTTTCATCGTGTACCCGGCTGCCATTGCCACGTTACCGGGCGCAACATTTTGGGCTATAATGTTCTTTCTGATGTTGCTGACACTTGGATTGGACAGTTCGGTAAGGGACTATCAAAGATGAATCTATCTAAAACGCCACTGGCGTATTCCGGATCACTGCAGATTGCAACCGGAAAATTGTCTTAATCTTTTAAGCAAAGATTAAAAAAATGAATATCGATAGAATATAAATAAACTTTCTTGTTGAAGGGACAAGGCTCATCTTGGGGGTCTTTGCTCCCAAACAGGTTGCCTTTTGAATTGAAAAGTTACATGTCGAGAGGAAAAGGTCATTTGAAATGTTTCGAAATAGTCCCAATCAACGAGATTTCACTTTGAATAGAAAAATATACAGCATCAATCCAAAAGCTGTTTTGTGTAATTTTCCAGTTTCTAGGGCGATTTTCCAAAAAATTAAAGCACTAATTACCAAAGAAATCATTAAAGTACATTGTAATCTTTTTAAAGAATCTTACCATAAACATTATCATTTTGGTGATATATTGAGGAAATATTCACTTGTATTCTATGCACAGAAAATACTAGTTTTGCATCCAAATTGTCAAATACCGTTTCAGACTATCGTCACTTGTATGATCATGCAACCGATCTTACCAAGCCAAATATAGCGCTTTGAAAAGCTTCGTAGTTACAGAGTATGGACATTGTATCAAAGGTATCTGAAGTAAAACCCCAAAAGTTATTTTTAACTATCCATTTTTTTTAACCATAATGACCATTTTACTTATCACTGATAAATATGTACGATACATGTAATATTAACGCGACCAGAAATGCCAAGACTTTTATCAGCAGCAAATCGTTCAGGGAAACTATGCTTTTAACATTAATACAGCAATCCTCTACATGAATAAAGACAATACTTTTCATGGTAATATAATGCAATATGGCCCTGTATCTTAAACGGTTTAAATAAAAAGATTCCAGGCAAATCACTCATACTGCTGGTCAGAAATCTACTGACAACTGATGTGAGTGTGGGTATTTTGCACAACAACTAGAAGAAAACCCCACAAACTGTTTGAGGAAAAATAATGCAATAAAACCAGAAAGTCCATTATGGATGTCATTAAAAAAAAGGATGAGAATACGAGGAACCGGAACGCAATCGTGCTATGCAGATCTGAGTTTGCAGACGGCCTTTCAGCTACCAGCTTCAGTGGAAATGGATTCCTATATCTTTCCACTAAGTACGGTTAGAGATATATCGAAGTACAGAAGTGAAGTCGTGGATAAACAAATGCTGACTGGAAAAGTAATGCATATGACGATCATTCAATATCAATAACGATCATTTAATATCGATGACGATCATTCAATATCGATGACGATCATTCAGTATCGATCTGATAAGATAGAGCTGATATTTATGGGACAAGGGTAGTGCCCACTTCGTACAACATACGGACTTTTTTGTGCAAATATGACCAGTTTCTACAACAGTAGTCAATATAACTCGACACACGTGTGAAGTGATTGATCAGTTGGAGAACAATGTTCATTATAATGGAGTTGTACTCTGACTACATACTTGTTACGTTTAATGCTCTTATTGTAAACGTGTTAAATGTTTGCTTGAACCCAAAGTTGTACCATAATGATGCCATTTTATTTGTACAGTTTGGAGGGTCTGAGGCCATTATAACAGCCGTTTCAGACGAGTTTCCTGTAATTGGACGTCATCGGGAAGTATTTGTCGCTCTTCTGTTTACCCTATACTTTGTAGTTGGGCTTGCCTTCTGTACGCAGGTTAGCATTGCATGTTTTATTCAATTATTGGTTCGGCCTGATTTTATTTAACCGCATTATCGTTTCTTGGGACCAGTTAAATATATATGCTCAAGTAAGTAAATTCCATTCTGAATCAGCAACGCACCACATAAAACAAATCTCGCCGAAGATGTTGATTGCTAACTTATTTGATGTATCCAACAATATTAATTGTAACAACTTTTCCCTTATATGAACATCCTATTCATAGGCAAGGATTAGTTATTCGTCAACTATTTATTTTTGTTCCTTTTTATAATTGACAATTTTTCGCTGTTGTAATAAAGAAGTCAAATATTATATAATTATTAGGGGTGTGCGGTTAGCGGAATCGAAATCTGTATATTTGCCGCAGAGCCCGAGCAATGTAAGAGAAGTTAACTCTTAACCCTCAGCACGTGCTTATATAGATAGATGCCGGACACGTCTTTTAATCAGATAGGAATATAACTTCAGTTATCCATTGAAAACAATATATTTTAATATATAATTTTGTTTTCTCTGTTGCATTTTTAGGGAGGTGCCTACGTCGTAAGACTAATGGATGCATATGCTGCTGGTTACTCCATATTGTTTGCTGTGCTTTGTGAAACGGTTGCTATTTCCTGGGTATATGGTACGTGTAAACGCGCATCTGTTTGACGACAAGTTTATTCGACTAATACAGCTCTCACACCATTAGTATTTTATCGGAAATACGCAGCTAGCTGGCAGAGTAGGGACATATAAGTGTATGAATGATATCATTGTCACTCAATTTTTGTGTGTGTAAAACTTCTATTCTCAACATAGTGAAAACTTAAGATGTCGTTTAAATTCCATCATTTCGAACTAGCTACATATACATTGAATCAATGCATCACTTAGAACTAGCTACATATATATTAATCAATGCATAGTTGAACCTGAATTCAGTTATACAGATAAACAAGGATCTTCTATTCTAATTTAAGCTAAATGTACCCTAGAAATCAAGTTTTGCATGATATAGGCTTCTAATTGGCATGCACGATACTCACTGCCTTCATTCTTAATAAATTAAAGTGCTGATGGTGTTCAACTTTAATTATTCAATTCGCTGTTTTCAAATCTTGATACAAAGTTGCTGCAATTTACAAAGTTCTGTAAAACAATTCACGTGATTTGTGCTGGGAATATTTATTTTCTCTTATATCTAGAATTTAATAATGAAGTCAACGTTGACACTGGCGAGTAGTTTTTAAAAGTAATTGTCTTGTAACATTTCCAGGGGTGGAACGCTTCTCGAGAGATATACATATGATGCTTGGCTTCAAACCTGGAATATACTGGCGTGTGTGTTGGAAGTTCATCGCACCCGTTTTCATATGTGTAAGTCGAGTTTGCAATACATTCGCCTAAAACTCATCGAGAAAAATACTGATTACTTTATGAGACGTACCAGCTTTTGTATTGATTTGATATTCATGGCGTAACATGCACGAAGAACAGCGTACTCTTTTGCTTTTTGAACCAGCAAAAGATATATCAGTCTGTATCGGAACATAGTCTGTTTTGTACCCTTTACAGATGGGTCGAATGAAAATCATACACAAGAGACACATTGTCGAGTTTAATACAACTAGAACACGTTCTTTTCTCTTACTATTGCAAAATAATTCGAACTATTGTAAATTATAATTAAAACAAACTTTGAACTTTTACAACTGCATCGTGTAGTCATTGCTGACTGGCGTAACTTTAAATGCAATAAATTCTTAATGAATCTTTGGCTGCAACTCGTTTTCAACTGAAACGTATTAGATATTGAGAACCATGCGATTTTTATATTAGTATGGCATTTCTGTAAAAACATTGCAAATACTTCATTATACATTTATATCTATTTCAGTTCATTATGATATTTGGGTTGGTCTTGTATCATCCACTGGACTACGATGACTACCAGTACCCACTGGCGGCTAATATAATCGGCTGGACAATCGCTTGCTCCAGTATACTTTGCATACCTTTGTTTGCCGTGGTGCAAATCTACCGTGCGGAGGGAACACTTTTAGAAGTAAGCGTAAAGTTTAGGTATTAGATATGTACCTGAGGGGAAGATATATCTGAAATAGGTCAAGCATCCACGCAGCATGTATGCATATATGTTCGTAGACATATGTAGATGGATTGCAGTGGTGGATCCAGAAATAGTGTGTGTATGTGTGTGCGCGTGTCTGTGTGTGTGTTTAAACACGTATGCAAGGGGTCTATGGAACTGTTTCTTAGCTGAGAACACGGGGTGGGGGTAAGGGAAACCAAAGAAGCTTCTGCATTTTAAGCGTTTCCAGGGCAATATTTTTACCTCCTCGTTGTAAAGAAAAACATACTTTATTAAACGTTCCGTTTGTATTCACTTATTTTAAGTGGGGGTGGGGAGCTGCATCCAGCAATAAAGATGCAACCGTTGAGACATGGGTTGATGAATGGATGTCAGTTAATCCAAGGATGTTTTCTATCTTCAATTTTTTTTATATAAAAAGTTGTTAATTAAAGCTGCCACCAGAACTACCATCATTACTATTGGCCACTACTACTATTATTAGTATTATACCTCTGCTGAATACTTTACTTCCACCAATACCACCAACACCACCAACACCACCAACACTACCAACACCACCAAAATAACAAAAGCTCTTGCTACTGCTGATGCTACTGTTATTTCTTCAACTACTGTTCGTTCTCGTACATTGACAGAATTTGCATCCATATTTTAACTCCGTAACAATATTTTCTTTCAGAGAATTCGATATCTACTAAAACCAGCGAGGGACACGAAAATAGATGAAATCAAGGTAACCTGCAATGACGTTAGTTTGGCAGGTGACCATCTAAATGCCGCCCATGTGTAAAATGATTGCCAGATCTACAGATGTCGATAGAGTTAACATATGATTTCCAAGCAATATGATTTTCTCAAACATAAAAACTTCACCTGAAGCTTTTTCACGATTTCGCTAGAAAAGGATATCATGGCTAGCAATATCAAACCTTGTTTCGTCTGTCTCCATGTATCTAATGAATAAAAGAAGCCGTTTAGCCGAAGGAACATAGCATATATTTCTGTATTCCATCAATGTAACCTGCATTTGTACCCAAGTTGGACCGAATCTCCATCCAGGGTATCAAGCTGCTATAGGAATTTATTACTCTTGCTCAACTAGAAGCATGCAAAACTGAAATCGTTCTAACGAGATCTAAGCATACGTCTCTCAGTGTCATGCGAGACTGCTGAATGAAACTGAGAAAGTTCTTTGACGCGACTGTGTCCTAGTAAGTCATCTGAATTGCAAAGGTAGGCTGCGAAAAGAATTTTATATGTGAAACATTCATATGGTGATACAAAGGTATTCGATAGATTTAAATTTCACACAATGAGCCATGTTTTTGACATAATTTTGCAATATCATACTGTCCTAGTGAGATGAATTATTAAAAACAATAGATTTTCTTAAGGTATCTTTTGGGTACAAGAGTGCAGTTTCATTCGGTTGTATGTATCATGTTTACATTCAAACTATATAGTGACAAATACACACAATTCTCTCCACATGTGTTAATAGAACAAAAAAAAAAAAAACGTGCCATCAAGTAAAGGGAGGAAAGTAAAAATTGTATACTCCATGAACTTATCCTAGTGCATTTTTGTTGTCACTTACATCGCTCGATATGTACAACAAGGCGTTTTACACATTTCTCCATCACATCACTAAATTAATATGATTGAAATAATATTTTTTAATGATGATGTATTTGATGATGCTCAAATTATTGCTCTCGTAGCAAATGTACTTTGAGTTTCACGTTGATCACGTGCCCGTACTCCCAATTCCATATCAAATACGATAAAACAACCTCAAGAAAATTTGAAATGACAAACGTGCATTGCTTCACTGAACTTGCTAAACTCTTTTCATGAAACTATTTAATGTACTTCATTTCTAATTGATTTATAGTTTCACATCTGCAGTTGTGCTAAATGTTTGCATGTTGTGTATACTAAATAGAATTACTAAGAACGCACATATTATATGAATCAGCCACGTTTCCATTTGAAATTAATCGCCTTGCATTTTTAAGCTCCACACAAATCTAGCTTGATTTTCAGTCGTGATATGTTGCAAAATTTTGGTCATTTTTAGGTGGTATCACGAAATGATCGAATGGTTTGTAATGATTTCTATTTTAGTGAGTTGAACATTTCCGAAACTCTAGAGAATACCGTTAGAAAAATAAGCTGAAAGAAAGAACTTCCTGAGAAAAATAATTTCAAAATATTTACAAAGCGATGGCTCAAGGATCCCTTAGTATTGCTTCTTTTCTCTAAAGATCAGTATGTTCATAACTGAGATGTACACAAATAGGAAATCCATAAAATCTCCTTAATGTAAATAAAATAAATACCGCAGTTATTCCAATAGAAACCCCCTCTCTAATACCACCCCCCTTTTTTTTTCAACGAAAATGAAATTCCTACTTTATCGAGTCTTATAGATCTGTATTTATCCATTATGATATGTCCAAAAATAAATACCTTAGGTGAGTATTGCAGCTACCGTTAGAAAAATCAAAACATATTAAATTACGAACGTTTTCAGTCAAACAGTGATGTACAATATTTAACGCGTAACCCTTTGCAAAATTGCATCTAGAGGGGTATTTATTAGAATAACTACGGTAGTTGTGCTTTGTAGGAACTGCTATGTTGTAATAAATCTGGCTTTTGTTTGCACGGATTTATTTATCTGAGCATAACATTTTATTTTTATAGTACCAGTTATATTATTTGCATTGTACGCCAAGATCATACTTTGTTAAGGAATAATTTACGAGTTACAGATGTATAATTTTAAGGAAGTGATGTATCAAGTCCAGGCGTATGTACATTTGGTATGCATCATAGATGCAAATGTGGTACGTATCATTGATGCAAATGTGGTACGTATCATTGATGCAAATGTGGTACGCATCATTGATGCAAATGTGGTACGTATCATTGATGCAAATGTTGTAAATATCATAGATACAAATGTGGTATATATCATAGATGCAAATGTGGCATGTATCATAAATGCAAATGTGGTATGTATCATATATGCAAATATGGTATGTATCATCGATGCAAATGTGGTATGTATCATATATATGTAAATATGGTATGTATCATAGATTCAGCTATGGTATACATCATAGATGCAAATGTGGTATGTATCATAGATGTTAATATGGTATGTATCATAGATGCAAATATGGTATATATCACGATGCAAATATGTTATGCATCATGCATGCAAATGTGGTATGTATCATAATTCGTTGTTTCGAAAGTACACATTGATACGTCTGTAGTTTCTTTTATGCAGTCAATCAAACAGCTGTTTAAGGGGCGTTTTTGAAGCTGTAAAAAACTACATCCTTTTGACAGCATATTTCCGTTTTGGAATTTAAAAGTGATAACTTTACTTTTTTTCTCCAATCGAGTACAGATATACTATTTACATACAAAAGAGATATTGAAATATCAATATGCAACAAAAAGTTGAAACTGAATTATACCATCAGAAGAACTCTGAGTATTGTTGAAGAGAAAAGTTATGTTTACATGCGTTTGTTAGGTTAAACAGGTAAATTATGGCTTTCAAAATACTTTATGTCTTTGAAATACTACAGATGTAACATTTAAGTGATGATTTGCATTTCTGAGAACTATTTTGTTTAATGTTTAAGACGCTCGGAGTTATGTTGCAAAATAAGGACCTAAAATAGATATAACTTTCCTAAACAATTCAGTTTAAAACGAGCGATTGTCCCTAATTGCCTTCGTAGATAAATAAATATTAAACACAAATATGAAGACACGGTACAGAGCCCCAAATGCCTCGGCAGCTGGTTTGTTATGCAAAACTTGCATAAGGTAACTGTATGCGTATGCAAGTGCCTTTTTAACGCTGTCACATGTTGCATGCTTTCTATATATTAGTAGTTAGTCACTTCGTAGCAGATACGGCATAAATTTGTCTAATGTATTGTAACTGAATTTTTGTCATGTAAATGTATCATCATACAGGCATTTTACTAATATCTTTACTTCTTCAAATGTTAAAGGCGAGCCTTGACAACACATTTTCTTAGTAGTACATGTATAGGTTGTACGTTGTCGAATCTATAATATTAATGCAGATGCGAAAGGGTACATTTTAGTTGGGAGAACGGAGGTACGAGGTCGTTTATCCCCGTACTTCTGGCAAAGGAGCCATGTTTTGTTTGAAAAATCATTAGAGCACCTCTGAACCCATTTATTATCCACTTTCACCAGGCGATATGGTTTCTTGTCACCAACAGTCCCTTTGTCAGTTCAAGTGATATGGTATGCTTTCGGTAAGATAATATATGATTTAAATGACCATGGATTAAAGGATCTGGTTGCTATGGGAATCAGTAAGGATATAAGCAGAGCCGGTGCAAGGGTATTTGGCGCCCTCCCCCTCCCCCCCCCCCGCCTCGGGGTATCGCTTATTATAAACTGTTCATTAGAAATAATACACGTAAGGTTTGATAATTTATTAATTCCATTATTTTGTCCATATATTTAACTATAACAAATGTATAACATGGCAGTGTACTTCATTTTTAGGGATGTTGATGGTTTCACACTATTTACAAATATTGCACGTAAAGAAAGTAAAAGTTGCCCAGGAATCCATCCCCCCCCTTGACGATATGCATATATCTCACCTTGGTCATGTCTGTAAGCTGTTGCGTGTTTAGTCTCTTTTAAATAGTTACAAACAAGTGAAGAGAAAAAGCTTTGTAAAATTTAACAAATAATTTCTTTTTCTAGAAAAACAAGGTAAAAATGAAAATTATAACTCACGGTTTTAAGAATCAAATCCAAAAAAAATTCAAGAATAATTATAAATTTAAAAATTAGAAGTCCTAGTGATAAAATGTTCTAATGAGTTCGAGTCCCGACGAAAATCCATAATGGAAGGCGATGACGTATACTGTAGCCAGTAAAGTACTCATGTATCTACAGTTCTTTGTTGAACCACAAAAAATAATATTCCTATGTTTGAATTCCGAATAAAATTTCAATATGTCTTTGTCCAATAATTTTGTATGTGCACTTAAATATTTCCAGAGAAAATAATTAATCTCTTAGAATCCACATAATTTGAAGACAACTAAGATTTAACTCCAACGGGTCACAACAGAAAAAACACCACCTTGACGTCGAAGTATTTAAAAGCCCACCTAAAATTATTTCTCAATACATCACTATTAAACTTGACTACTGCGCAAACCAGATGCCTGAATGTGGGCCAGTCCTCTGGGAAACACTAATTGATACATGTTGTTTGTCACGTACTCCCAGTATGGCCTTGACTAAAACTAATGATTTCACTCAATAAATCCCACAATAAAAAAAGATTTTAAAAAAAGAAGTTGTTTACTCCAACTCTTACTAATTCTGAATCAAGGTCAGGAACTATGTCAGCATTAAGATACGAATTTATAATTTTAGATGTTTACGAATAAAAAAAAAACCAGTCAGGTCAAACCATTTTCTGGAAAATGTCAAATTCCAGTAAATAAAATTACAATACTATAACATGTAATGGAATTTAAAAAAATTAAAACTTACAAACAAACAATTAAATTCAATCAAATATAAATTAAATCACATATACATAACAAAGCAATTATGTCTTTGCTCTCATACATAATCCGATATGCATATATCTCACCTTGGTCATGTCATGTAAGCAATCATGTGTGTTTGCTCGCACACATAATCCGATATGCATATATGTCACCTTGGTCATGTCATGTAAGCAATCACGTGTGTTTTGCTCGCACACATAATACTATATGCATATATCTTACCTTCGTCATGTCATGTAAGCAATCATGTGTCTTTGCTCGCAAACATAATCCGATATGCATATATCTCACCTTGGTCATGTCATGTAAGCAATCATGTGTCTTTGCTCGCACACAAAATCCGATATGCATATATCTTACCTTGGTCATGTCTGTAAGCAATCGTGTTCATACTATACTGAACAATGAGCACGTTCATTCTACATGCTGTTGAGAGTCTAATTCGGAAGAAAAGGTCATATCTGAGCATACAGTGGTATCAGCTATATAAAATAATGCTCTGAACATTCATAATATAATTTCCCCCGCATATTTTCCCGACCCAAGATTGAATAAAACTGTTATATATATATATATATATATATATATATATATATATATATATATATATATATATATATATATATATATATATATATATATATATACGTGGTTCTATATTTATATATGTATGTACATGTACGTATAAGCTCATCCTTGAGAAATGGTGATACTGTGTATATACATTGAAATACATACTGACTTAGAAACTATTGTATACCAGAATATAAATTTCCTATATTGTTTCCCTATGTTTTTCACAACTGGAACATTTTACATTTTGTTAAGTTTACATTAGGCGCTGAAATTTTGCTGAATCGTATTATTTGGCATTATTATTATTATTATTATTATTAATTAGTTAATCAAATGCTTTTCATGTCTGATAAGCGGAACTATTGGAACTATATGCTGGGGATAAAAAAATGTTTGCAATTGTTTCAGTAGATTTTAAAGTTATGTTGTCTTTAAGTTGGTTTTCTGTTAATTCAGTATTTGATCAGATTATGAAACTGAAAGTAGATTTTAAATAAATTTCTTGGATTCTGGCATGTTATTGTAGGAATCGTTTTGTACATCTACAGTAACCAAACTTGTTTAGAATTCATTCAGTGTCCAAGATGTATAATATTTTATATGTTCATGGTAATTGATGTTTTATACACATTATTACAGTTATATGTTAATGTATACGATAGACATGTTATCGTTAGTAATTTAGAAGTGGAGTTAATAAATGTATTGACTTAATGTTTTGCAATTCATTTGTACCTTCAACCGTCATTCTTCAAACTAGTGGGTCTATACTTGTCTTTATAACTTAGATTAGGAAGACAAACGATACGAATAGCAAACCTAAGAGTAAAAACAGTTTAAAGTAAATGACTAACATTCCGTAGCAATATTGAAAAATTCGAGCGCACTTTAATAAAAAGGTATTTCGAACTGTCAATTAATTTTATCACCTGAAAATATGAAAGAACAAATTTAAGTGTGGGTAGAAAGGAGTAACTTGCCTTACTATTGTAGGACAGATAATGCTAGTGTGTTATATGTTAACATCCAAAAATTGCACTAGTGATTGCTGGAGCCTGCACCTCTTTCAATCGTATAAAATAATTCTGCAACTTGAAAAAAAACTGTTTTCCATAAATGTCAAACACGTACAACCTACACTCTTCAGACTGCTGTTTGCAGACAAAATTGGCGGTATAACAAAATTAGCAGTATAACAAAATTAGGGGTATGAAAAAAAATAATAACAAATTTAGCGGTAGAAGGGTTCTGACCTTACCTGTCATTAATAAAAAGAATAGGTATATAAAAATATAGACAGATTACAGATTAGTAAATAAATCAAATTAAAAACAGATATATATATATATATATATATATATATATATATATATATATATATATATATATATATATATATATATATATATATATATAAGTTATACAGAATGATATGCAGTTATTAGATACAAAGATGAACTGGTTAATATAACGCTAGACAGGTTAATAGGACGATCGACATGTTAATATATATAATGATATGCAAATTAAGATATAGAATGATATACGGGTTAATGGATAGAATGATACGTTAATAGATATAACGATATGCATGTTAATACATGGACTGATATATTAATTGGTACAATGATAGGTTATTAGATACAATGATCGACAGGTTAATAGATATAACAACAGAGTGGTTAATACAACGATCGACGGGTTAATATATACAATGACATGTTAGTATATAGAATGATAGATTAATGGATAGATCGATCGCTCAATAGTCAATATAAACAATGATAAATACAGAAAAACGAACGCTGTAGGAAAAATAAAATCAGCTAAATGCATTCACCTATAGTTGCAAAATATAAACTCAATTCCTGTCATATAATAAGTTTCGTCGAGTTTTAAAGATGTCAAAGTGAGTGCATAGCAGAAGTTCGTATCTCTTGAGCTTTAATTTAAACAAAATATCATTTATGCTGATTCTAGATTTCTTTTTCGTGATGCATCTTTATATAATATAGCATAGGATATCCAATGTCAAACCAAATAATCTATGCTATTGATACGTACAAACTTTATTTCACGTTGTTTCTCTGACCATGAAATTTGGAGTTTCGCAGGGGAATTTCCATGATTTCCAAACTGAGGAATAGTTTGGGGAATTACGAAGTCTTCTTGATGGGTTAGGTTGATGTAAATGTGCCTTAGTAATTTCAATGACTGAGTATATTTGTAGTCATCTCTTTCCTGGACTTTCGTACTAGGTCATTTTAAAATCTTCATCACCTTTAGTCATTTTTCAGTCATTCCAAACAGCAAAACAATGTATCTAGAAAATAAAATCTCCAGGAATTTAAATGTTCGCACAGGAATTTAACTGGCAATTGCAAATGGAACATACGAAACGATAACAGGTAAGTATTTAACTGAAAATGAGTTGAAAACATGGAAGAAAAACGTTTCACAAAGACGAAAGAAATATTTGTGAATGTCAGAGATATTTGAATCTTCTAATTATTATCAGATGTCGTGATTTAAACGATGATATTGTTGATCAACAAATTTATTTTGATAGACAACGTGGACATTTTACAAAGTAAACTTCAGGAAGGCTACATGACAACTAATGAAAATAGATATTTCCAGGAAGGCTACATGACAACTACTAGAAATTGATATTTCCAGGAAGGCTGCATAACAACTAATGAAAAAGATATTTCCAGGACGGCTACATGAAAACTAATGAAAATAGATATTTCCAGGAAGGCTACATGACAACTACTAAAAAATGATTTTTCCAGGAAGGCTACATGACTAACTAATGAAAACATATATTTCCAGGAAGGCTACATAACAGATAGTATTTGTCACTTAAGCTATGTTTGACTATCCCCGCGTTACTTAACAACATTCAACCATTTAGACTTCTAGATAACGAACTTGAAAAATACATTATATAATGCTGTTAAAAATCATCAGAATGATGACGTTATCAATCTTAAATGAGTCAGACTTTTATGGTGCTCTTCTTTATCTGTTTTCACTGACCAGCTGACCAACATATATCTTATACATTTTGTTTCTGTTGAAACAAACTTTATTTGTTTAGGATCAGATAATCAAATTAGGAACACATTACGACATGGTCGATGCCAAACTCATCGTCCCTTACACAGATTTGGCAAAGTGTATCCATCCACTGTATTAAGTCCATACATGGTACGTCTAGTATCAATAATGTCATGTCCGATGTAATGTTCTCTTGCTATTTGCAACTTCATCTTTGTCGCCAAATGCGGCATCTTCATGCTTCAATCGGTATGATACTTTTGTTTTCTCATTTACCAGTTGTAATGCTCTATGTTGTAATCACTAAATTTACTATGTGCTTTTCAGTGCTCTTCGTTTTCTTCTCTCAGTTTTCTTTTGTACTGTCTTGAGCTTGGTTTACATTTACTTTGTGTTACCAAAACTATCTGATGTCTTTACCGTCTCAACATTCTGAAATTGTCTTGGAATCCATCTCTTTATTTACTCACAGAGATTTGAAATAACTGTTATTTCGCATTGTAATACTAAGCCATCTTGTAACACATTTTTCTAACCTCTTGAAATTGTATTGATTTATCTACCAGATTTTCTTGTCAAATGAATGGGAGGAGATTAAAACAAAAAAAAATATATATGAAAACAAGGTTGCAACATTTCCTGACAATATAAGTTTGCAAAGGACAAAATATATTTTTACGGTTGAAATTAAGAGGCTACTTGGAAAACGTTCACACGATTTTTAAACAACCTAAAGCTGAACGATTAAAGAAGGATACAAATGCTGGAACCATACAGTAATTAACATTAAGTGAAATCACAGTATGTGGTGAAATCACAGTACGCGGCAGAGATTAAACACAAAAGAGGTATGAGAAAAACTGCAAAACGATATAGAAAATTTTGAAATGATTGGAGGCAAGTATGGACGAGTTTCAGCTGCTGTACGTATTGCAACAGTTGGATTGTATTTATCGGGAATATTTACTGGTTTAATTGTTCCATTAGCAATCACAAAATTCAGCACAGCAGTTATAGAGAAATGTTTCAAAAGCTCTGAATAAAAATATTTCATTTGTATGAAGGTTTTCAATATGATGAAATAGTCACATCAACTATCATGTAAACTAACACCGATACGAACAGTATTGATGGCACTGCCGTTAAGTGACGCTGTTTGTAAACAAGAAGGTTTGTCCCTTCGTGACAAGTAAGTGACGACTACGTTATAAGCTTAACTTTGGTATGCATTGTTGGCTCCACCAACGAAATTAAGGACGATTAGTCCATTTTTACTGTCAACCAGTATAACATCTATCAAATAAATAAAAAATAAGGGGAAAATGAACAAATAAACTGAAATAATAACCTTTAGAAATGTGTGCTGTAAAGAAAAACACCCACACAAATGGACATTTCAGATCAAGAGAAATACAATACAGTCAGCGGCGTCCTGTTAAAGGAATATATTTTTATGATCCCAAACGATGACAGAAATGGAAACTGTTAATTTCTTTGTAGAGAATGAAAGTTGTTGTTGGGTATTACAACATTTCTAACGAATTATTAAACAACACATTCGCTTATAGCAATGCCACTACAAAAGCAAAAACTGTCTAAATTCCTGATGACTATTACAGACTAGAATTGCATCTGAAGTGAATGGAAAATAACTTTAACTGGTGGCACTTAAGAAACTATTGAAATCAACTGTTTGAAAAACAACATAAAAGTTAAGATCACACCAAGTAACTACTACACAGCGATAGTCCGAATTTAGAATGTTAATTATTTGCGCGGATTCAATCGTACAATGGGAATTCAGTGATCAATCCACAAGTTTAACATTATGGGACTGTTAGGGTACAATGGAAATGGTAATGTCCAAATTTAGCATTGAAGTTTATATTGTACATTTGAATTTATTTTTGTTTAAACATTTTAGTGCTGTGTATTTAGAATTGGAAATTTAATATGAAAATGTCCATAAATTTAACATTTTGAGACCGTTTGGGTACAGTGTTTGCGACGGTACGGACACAAGAAAAATGTAATATTAAACACGTCGATAGGTTTACATTATGGGGCTGTATTGGTACAAATGAAATTGTAGTGTTAAAACCAAATCATGAACCAACACCTAGTCCAGTCATTTACTGACCAGCACCACTTTCATCTACTGATCAATACCTAGTTATCTATTGAGTTATTTATTGAGCAGCACTATTTTCATCTAGTTATCTACTGACCAGTGTATTGGCGTCTACTGATCAAAACCTATATACCGACCAGCACATACATATTAATCAGTTGAATATTAAGAAGTGTCGTATTTCATAAAATACAAAAATCTTGTTAAATATAATTAATTGATTAAAATGATTATTTATTATTTTAAAATCAAACATCTGTTTCGGAATGCATTGTTAGTCATCATAGTATTGATGACGAATATAATTACACATTATAATCATGATGAAAAGCAATAGAACATGTATTAATGGTCACATTACCGAGCAATGGCGTCATTCACCCATTGTTAGAGGCGTGATTTTTAATCCCGTCTTGATAATGACTTCCAAATTATCGAAGGCAATCAAAGAGGTTTGTTATTTGTCATTTTGTGCCAAATGCCTTTAAACTTGTTGACAGTCTTGCAAAAATTAAATATAGTTAATTTAGTTCATGCCGATCGTATCTGTTTTGTTTGAGGTTCATATAATTAAAGTAATTGTTACAAACAAAATTGTGTCAAATTGTTTTGGTTACTCGATTTGAGAAACCAAGCAAATATGTTTGCAAGCGTCTATATAAAACGGAATAATTGTTTAACTCTATTCACGTTACTTTTGATATAGCTCAATTTACTGTCAATTTATAGCTCAATTTACTGTCAGTTGATAAAGGAAAGAAACCCTGCATTGCACAACGCCTCATAAAAAATGCAAACTTACTGCACCTAGTAAAACTACATTTTGGACATGCGATTCTTGTCACTCATACTGTACGTGTGCCAGAATTCTTTGTGAATATTGCAAAGGTGGTAACATTCAAATTGTGAACATGTGCTTGATGAAGACTGTCAGACCAATATTAATTCTGACGTGCACTTAGAAAAATCTGTTTCACGGCAAAGATCGGGATCGCCGATTATAACTACATCCAAGGATTACTTGATTACTGGAACAGGTAATTATTTCATGGACTACAACATGACTGTCTTGCACATCTCCAATCGCCATTTTCTACTTAGTCTGGATAAATACTTCTCGTTACAATGTTTATTCCACTCCGGGACCGGAAACACGTGATTTGGTTACAATCATAGTATGTTAAATACGGTGCTTTAGACAACAGAAATAGATTTTATTACAACTTTCTTCATCTGGTAAGCAAAAGATTCAATCAACACTATTCATTGGTTAAAAAGGTTCAAACAACATTATTCATCAAATGTTTCAAGCAACTTTATTCATGTGGAAATATAAGCTTTCAACATAATGCCAAATTATTTTATAGTTCCCCTATTACTCAGGCGTTCAAGTTTTAGATTTGAACTGTAATATAAAAGAAGCGATTCAAGCGATTCAATAAGAAATAAGTAACCAGTTACATATTCCCAAATAAAAATTTGACATCGATTTTTTAAATTTTAATCCGATTCAATAAAAAATTGATTACATCTTACTTACTACCAATTAAAAAAGGCTACAAATTTTAACGCTCCTCGGGGCATTCATAGTGGCCTACTTCTTTCTCTGTAATATGTTGAGACGAAACTAATAATGTACGAGTGTTCTTACTGGAAACAACTATATATGCTGGATACAAAGAGATGACTGATTAAATTAAAAGTTTCAATGACGAAAGCCTTTCCTTCAAGTATTTTCTTTGATTGTTTAAAGTTACGAATCTATTCCAACAGAAGGAAATTTTACCAAACAAAATCGTTGAGCCGAATATGAGACATAGCTACAGGTGAATATACCTTCAAATTCCACATATGATATATCCCATCCTTAAATGCTTCTGACATGACCTATATTTCATATTATATCACTGGGTTTATCTTTGTCTCCCGCATTTACACTTCGATTTTCTTCGATGTTGCCAAACTGTCTGCCGTAAACGAAGTTTCAGACTTCTAAAGGAAAGCCCTTTGATATCTTTTAATTTTATCGTAAGGCGAGAGATATAAATCGCCTCTCTACTTACAGTAGCTTAATTCTTTGTTCAATATATTTTCCTGCAACTTAACTGTAAAAAAAAACAAAACAACCTCAAACCATGATTATCCCATCCTCCCTTGGGGGTCACATTTTATGGATGAGAAACTTTTTATAGGGATTAAGAAGTCATTATTCTCTCTATGAAAAAAGACCGGGGTCATTTTCCTGCAGGTGGTCATTTTGCCACGTTACACGTGCTACGCCATGGACATGCAAATAATCTGATCATATCCAGAATTTCCCGAAATGAACCCTTACTTAGAGGACTTGGATTTCATCCACACTGTGACAGCTTCTAGTTTGGGATATGCTTCAACATAGGGAAAAAATAATAGCGCAGTCTTCCAGCAGATTTTGAGAATAAGGGGCCAAATACATGGAAGCCATTACAAGGCAACAGCGCACTCCTAGAAAAAATTTTGACAGGGATTGCTCTTTGATATTTTGTATCTAGAGATATGTTTGCCCCAAAAATAAGTAATGAGAAAGTTCGTTAAGAGCAAATGAGAAATAGGAGGATCCCTATGAATATCGGCAATATTAAACTGGTATTGTGTCAACCCGACCTTTGCAATGCGTGAACCTCTACTAAGATAATGTTGATTTGAAACCCTGTCTAATAGTTCCAAGTGATGGAACTTTTCCAGCTTAAGCAAAATTTAATTTTTTTAATTCCCTTCTTGGACATATACATGTATGTAAAAGCTATTCCCTTTGCTTCATGTGTAAAAACCTCTCCCCCATATATTTAGCATTTTTTTCTCAAATTCGGCCCTAAACCATTTTTAAAAAAATTATCGTTATTGTAGGAACATATCTCATGTGTCAAACAGGGGTTGAAATAAAAATTCTCAAAGAAGAGGTTCACGCATCGCAGATGTGCCTATTATCGGTCCACACTGCAATGGATTTATAGTGAGGGTCTATATCAGGAAGGTAGTTTTTCTCTCTTTGCTCTCAAGGAAATCAGTCAGCTCTTATTTTGTGGGTCAGACATTACCCTATGTTTAATGTATCAAAGAACGATCATTGCAGTGCTGGTTTAATGCCTTCTAGGGCCATAAGCACTGACACATTTTTGTTGCCTTCACCCCCACCTCCTACAAAAATTCAATCAAACCCCCAACCCCCACCCCGTGATAAAAGTTTGAAAGGTGGGAAAATACCAGTGTTGCCATCATTCCAAATCAAAATACTCGTACATGCAAGTCGAAATGGTAATATATAATTTACTCAATTTGTTCATTAACAATTAATTTAATTTTTTTCTTCAGTGTTCCTGTTGGATTTGGTGCCCTATACAAGTGCTTTGTGTGATTAATGCGAGTAGTGTTATAAATAGGGTATTATGGCCCAAACCCCTATTTTGAACTTGAAGACAACATAATTCTCCCCCTCCATAGCCCCCATGTTAGTATAAACAAAAACGAAAACAACTTTGTTGAGGCAACGGCTTCTACTTCATAATCAATTACCAACACGAGCTCATGCCATTGAATCGTCGCCGTCGTCAAACAAAATAGGGTTTCATCCAGAAACACCACTTATATAAGACTACTGATATATTTCGGACAAATTGCAAGAAAATTGTTATATCTTATATATTTTACCGTTCCAACTTTTGCAATAATATAACTATCATCATCATGACAGAACAAGTACATATGAATTTTACCGCTGATAAGAGATTCACGTTCAAACATTTTGACAAAGTTTTCATGAGAAACTATTTTCTTAATAAAGTAACATTTTTAGCTCATCATCTACTGTAATCTTTGTGTATTTGTTTTGCGATATTGGATTATAGAGATTATCAATAGTTTTAAAGAGCTCTTTTGTGATCAAAGAAAGTCTAACAAAATATTCTGAATAATCTTTACAAACAAGAGACAAAAATATATTGTTTCTATTTTTGAAGTACGTGCTATACTTCTTGTTGTTCAGTACAATCGTCATATGCTTACCTTGAAAATTCTCTTCATCTTTGAGGTGGTATCTTCCCCCGTAATATCTTCCATTATATTTCATATTTCACGCAAACTATTTACTATCCTTTTTTCCTGGCGATTTACTGTAATAACAAATCTAAAAAATCCATCTTGCTAAAATTAACACTATCAGACATTTTATATCCCAACAAAAATTAATTCCAACAGAGCAGTATCTTTTATCATTGAAATTGCGTTTCAACATGACCACTAAAACTGTCTAACGCCGACTTATAATTATCAAATCCTATTACTTTACCAACCACATTTCCTTTTATTCCCTTGGTTCATTTTGCAACCTTATTACCATATAATTTTAAGCAACTCATTTTACTATCTAGTGAATTCCGTTATAATTTTCATAGAAACTTTGTCTTTAAACTTTCCTTATTGTCATCGCAATGGTGTCAGCTATTTGTTGGATAATCAGAATGATCAAACAGACCCCAGTGTTCATACAAGTCTTTGTAAATATCATCCGATTCTATCTTGGACATCAACGAGTCAGTATCTGTAAATAGCAACTCTGCAACAGGCCACTTAACCTTAACAAAATTGTAATGAAAGTCATACTTAACGCCTTTGATATTTCAAGCACTGCCATCATACCAACATAAACCGGTTTATTGAACTTTAAGTTTGTCTTTCAATTATGTACCGCGACAAGATTTTCATTAAAAACATTTCATACTAACAAAATTATTTGATGCTAAAGGTATTTTACGACGTTCGGCATTACTGACGATCTCAGTATTGACTCTCTTTCTGATATTTACCATGGTCTTTCCGAAGACGCTGTTGTTCATGAGCTTGAAGAAGTTTTCCTCAAATTCTGTTGTTGCAGCCTCTCTTCATATAGTATTAGAGTCGATATAATCTTTCATTCAGCACGACTATTAAACTTTAGCACACGATGAACTGTTCTTAGTACCATACCATGATCAATTACCTGTTTCAGATTTGTATAGTGCAAAATATATCTCCGTTTGTCAAGAATATTTGATACTAGTTTTTGAAGAACAGATTTACCACAGGTGCTGGCACTAGGCAAGTACTTACGTTGTTGCTCTGATAACAAACTGTAATCGATCAGCATTGACTCAGGACAAAATGGATATTCATTATGATCGCCACGAAAATCAACGGGATAGTCAAGATCAACCTAAAAAAATAACCAATATTATCAGGTACAGTTTAATTGGTTTCTTTGAAAAACTAATCCTGACTTATCCAATGAAATCCGCCTTACGTCATCGGCTCAGACACTGCATAACCATATAGGTCATTGTAGTCCAAATAAACTATGATAAGCAACGGCAGTGTCTTATCATGTTGCTCATGTACATATTATCCACGCGGGCATATTGTTTTGTTATATCACGCTTATACCACCTCGGATTCCATGTTCTATGAAACAAAACATGTCAAGATCTGTCAGCAACTCCAGTTTTTTTGCAGTGCATGAGTAATGCGTCCCAAGTTAATCACAGTGCTGATTAATACCAGGCTAGGTCAAGTTATCAGCGCTGACATCTCTAAAATTCTCAAATATATCTGTGAACAACAACACATCTGTGATCAGATACAGGTCATGATAATCTCCAAATGTTTTTACTGTTGAAATCATTCCAAATTTGCTCAGCGTAAACATAGTCGTCATCGCTGAAACTTTCAAGATTTAGTCGATAATTTATAAAAAATCCCGGTCAAGCAAACTTTTTTCATTAAATCTATCCCAGTCGTCAAGATATTCATATGGAAAAATACATTTTCTTGCAAGTAAATTTGCTTTGTCACCGAAATGATAAGTCAAATTATGAAACTTTCAAAATCCTTTCACGAGTTCGTCTAACGATGCAGCCATAAACTGTAAGCTATCAATAAATCTCAACTAACCGAGTGTAACAGACATATTCTTTTCCCTATTGTTAGGAATGCATTTTACTTTATCGTTGTTATTGATTTTAGGGGCTTAATTATATCTTTTTTGCCGAACGTTTCTACGATAATATGAGAATTGTATCCACGAAAATCATGTGCGACAACAGGAACGAAATCAACTGGTACGGTATATTTAAGATTGCATTTGTCATGAGCTGGACTGAGATACTTACCTGTAATATGACAGTGATCTTTTACTCGATCTTGAGTCGTAAACGTCTGCTAAAGCAAATTCTTCTTCTTGTTTTACAGTAAGCAGTTTCAATTTCATTGTCCTACCGAGCAACATAATGACGGCATCAACCTCGATAATGAGATTTATCAACAACCACAGAGCAGGATTGACACACGATAAAATTTAACGGGTTTTCATAAACGTTTATCAACAGCACATACAACTTTGCATGCGACCCCACAAGGAACATGTTCTTGTACTTTTTTTGTTGAAGATTTATCAGGGTTACTTCTGTACCTTGTACAGGAAGTAGAATCGACTCCAAATCGTAGTAGATTATAAAATGAACTTTCATTTTGTGTTTGTAACTCGTGACCTGCAATATGTTTTCATCTTTACTTGGTATATATATACGTTGCACTACGTAAAAACAATATTCTATGTGATGATATAGTAACAGCTGTGACTTACATCCAATCAAGCATATGACGGAAAAATGTTTATTTTCATTGTGCTTGTTGTACTGCCCGCCGACTAACCCATTAAAGATTTTTAATCCTTACGTAGCGGTTTTTATAGAACAGCAAATTTATTGTTGTTTGTTTAGATCTCGCAAGATCTGATGTGGTTCGATCGCTGATATATCTTGGATAAATCTTTTGTTTATCATCATCTATTCCAAACACATTAATACCACCTGGTAAAAGTAAAATATTTTCTTTCTCAAATTTTGGAATTTGATACTCGGAAATGGGAAGTATAATACCGGAAAAGTTTAGATTGTTAGAATGACTCATGTAATTGCTAACTCGATCGACGTGATCAGAATATGGAAGCGACGCTGATAATAACGCACATTGTAAACATTTGTTATCGTTGTTCTTGACAGTGATACAACATTTTGGAGTTTTTAATTTTAGTTGGCAGATCGATATATGAGCTACCTCGCAATGGAATATATCTCATAGTATGAAACAAAATTTCGGTTATTTTATCGAATCTACAACCCGATTCGGATGTTATGTATTCATCAATCTTTTTCTGTATCTCCTAAAATATATCATCTAACAATGACATAAAATTTGTTCCAAGCAAAACTCGGCAGGATAGCGATGTAATGTCAGGATCTGCAAGTTATTCGAATGGCTGTTGTGATGATTGCGTCTGATCAAATTGGCGATCCGATGATATACTCATATGTGAAAAACGAATATGAAATTGCACAATAATCTTCAAACCCCTACGGTTGGCTGAAGTAGATGAAACATATTTGTTGGTGAGAAATTTGTTAGTAAAAGTTGCTTATTAAATCTTCAGCTATTGTCAAATCCAGCAAATGCTGTTGCAATATTTTGTGGCTGATATTTTGTCATGAACAAACTTCATTTTGCGATATTATCCAGTTTCAACATCATATAATATTGTGTTTTATATTTCTCTAATGGTACTATACGAAATTGGGAATTAGAGATTTGAAAAATCACAAAAGTATATGATCACAGATTTATACCAACGATCTATTATCGTTAGTGATCTTGCAAGGTGCCAGGAAATATCTCTGGTGTCATCCAAAATATAATTTGTTCGACGGCAACGGACTTGGTGTTGTTATAAATCTCAAAATGAAAAATCCGATCGGAGTATTAACATTGGCGAGTTACAGGATAACGATAAAAGAAGAAGATGATAATGAATATATAAAAATGTTTTTACATGGTTTTATTTATACGCTCTTCAATGATGGTATTCCAGCTGGAATGCAAGTTTATAATGTCAATGATGACATCACCGACAATAACATTACACATTTGTCTTTAAGACAGAGGTTTAAACCACATACGATGTATGATCTTTATGTAGCTAACAGAGGAGGTGTTGTCAGAAACATCCGAACAAGACAAAATATTGAAAGTATTAATAACACTGGATATTTAATGATAACATTACCAGGAACATAAACAGTTTACATCAACTATCTCTCACGTCATCTTGTTTTCGAAGTTTTTCATGTATCTATTCCAAGTGGTCTTGTCATTGACCACATCAACGGCATCAGAACAGATAATCGTCTTAAAAATCTTGATCTTGTTACCCCGAAAAAAACAGTAAACGACATAATGCTGGAAAATTTAAAAACTTAAAATATCGCAGATCAGGTATAACAACTAACTCTACAACAGCAGACGAAACGCTATTTCATTCAATCTCATCAGCTGAAAAACACTTTAATATTCATCCAACTTCAGTAAACATTAGTTGCTGATTTTCAGAAATAAGTGAAGATAGAATCTTCTTTTGATATTCATTTTTTGTTTAGTATAGCGGCAATATCATTGCTTGTCGAGCAGCAGTTGACATATTTGTTTATCGCTTCTATGTCGTACTCTATTCAAATCTTACCATGTTTCAGCATATAGTCGATTTCAGTGTTGTTAAGCAAAATAAAATTATTTTGTTTCGTTCTACTTCGAAGCGGGCCATCGCATTAACATCACCACGGAACATGTTTCTTATAGCTACTTCAAGTTGATATGTGTTTACAATATTAGCTCGAATACGAATCCAATCCGTGTTATTCAACTATTTGACATAAAATTGTTGATCACAGATCAACCTATAGAACATCCCTAAGATTTTCTCTGGTCAAGCAACAGTGGGCCCACTTCCTGTCAGTGTCCCTGTGATATCTGATAAATATGTTTAAAAATCTTTTTCAAGTTCTGATACCTTAGAATCTGTTAACAGTACCTCAGATGCTAAGTAAGGATCGTACCCGACGATAAGATTAACATGCTTGAGATCTCTTTTTGTGTTGCTCACAAAAACTTTAATCGCGTCAAACAGCAGGTTCATATTTAAGATGTTAGATCTGAAAATACTTCTTACTTCGTCTGGCATTTTTATTATCCATATTAGATAAAAGTTTGATGCATAATGTCGCTGATAAAAAGTGATATGTTCCAACGATTGTCTGATCTTCCAGGTGATCTAGATAAAACTGAAGATTGTAATCGACTGCCAACCTCGCATCAGCATGTAGTATCATCATAATTTGATCTTGAAACATTTGTTTCCTGTACCTGATGAACAACTTGCCCATGAACAAGGTATTATACCTCAGCATGAACAAGATTATGTTGCAGCGCAATTACGATATGTCCAATATCATCTTGCCAAAAAGAGAAGAAAAAAATTGATTGTGCTGTCACAGAGCATCATATATTTTGGGAAATGCTCAAGCCGTTTATGCGTATTGGACGACTTGAAGTTTATTTTCGCAAACAAATATTTTATTTTTGTAAAGATTTTAAACATGTTGATAGATTTGACAGAAGATTGACATAAGATTGAAGACAACATCTGATATCGTTGTGCAGACCATACAATGCAATCTTGTTGTTCTAAAATATGAAAAGATGTATGGCAATCTAATCGGATCGCTAGCGATCTAGTCAAAGATCTTTAATTTAACTAGTTGGAATCCAACTGTTTGAAATATCACCGTAACCGCGCCATTTGATCAAACTTTTATTACCACGTTTCATTTTCACTTGTTCGATAACCAATATTTGTTGTGTGTTCGTTGAAGTTCTTGCTCGTAAAAACATCTTATGATATCTTCGTTTGCAGGATCTTTTAGCTTATATATTACAGGTATTGTTATTAAAATTTTGTCGATGACAAATGCTTCCTTTGATCAGTTCAAGATAAAACCTTTTTCAAATGTCGTTATCGTTAATGAAATTCTGACACGATCACCAATGTTCAACTTTTGTGTTCGATATATGTTCTCGTTGGCAAGAACCGGATTTTTGTAGCATCTTTCAGTGACATAACTGTTGTATTGTGTTTGATATTATTATAATCTGATATTATTGCTGCCAGATCATCAATATATCTGTTGGTGGTTTTTGCTGTAAGATATTTGTAGATCTTTTCTTATATCGTACGATTGACTCGTTCGACAACGACACTCTTTCCTTCGTTACCGGTAACATATTTTTTAAAAATTGTTTTGTTTCAGAAACTGCTAGGACCGCTTAGTAAAAACTGTGTTCCATGGTGAGTCCAAATCTTATTTGGTTTTCGCCCGTCTTAACAATAATATCTTCTTTGTTATCGTCGATCCAGTTTTATCAAAAACAAGAACACTAAACGCGTATTTGCTCAAAACGTCAATAACGTTAAACAGATACCGTTAGTTATCGTTGTACTGTGCAATTTTTTGCATATCTGTGAGATCTCACCAGATATCACCAACTGTGTTTGTGACGACCTTTCGTTGAATAAACGTTTCTTTTGGTCTGTGTAGGTCCTGCGCTAGCTGATTTGATGCACGTTTCTGAGTCATCGGGTGTGCTTGCACACCAAAACCAAGTTTATATTTTGCTCCAATGATACCTTGTACTAGTTTTCTGTCAAATCATTCACGCATGTTATATGATTTCATATCTCGCAGTTCGTCAAGTATTTCATGATCGCAACATAGCTTGTCTTTGACGTCATTGCGATAACAAATATCATAACCTTCGCAACTGTATCACCTGCTTTGTAAGGTTGTTGTCCTGGTAACGGATTGTCATTTTCATCGAGTTGCTGATCATGTGGATTTCATGGACCGACATATTTGTGTCCTGGCAACGTCCAACCTCCCTTTGGCTTTGGTAGTTTGCCAATAATTTTATGTATATTCAATCCTGACCAGATAACAGCTCTGTGATTCTAACGCTGGCAATAAGCAAAAATCTTATTTTGTTCCAGACACAGATCTTTGTTTACATCTTCGCAATTACATTTAATTTATTTTAGCTACGTTAAAAAAAAATCAAAATCACATACACACAAATCAAATTTCATTTATTTTAGTCGCTTACTAAAATAACTTTTTCGTCGGACCTTATTGTCGAAGTGCTAGCACTCTGGGTTTTGCATCGCACAACCACCAGTGATTGTGTCACTGGATTTATTTTGTTTAAGGACCATACTCTATCTCTTACTACAGACATTACACATACCTTTCATCCTTTTCTGTTATTAGCGCTTGTAACTGTTGTTTCATTGATGTTATTGGTTTTGGTTTTGCATTTGAGACAGTATATTGTTATTTTTATACATAATGTCGGACAAAATAATGCTAGATCGTTTAGAATCCAAGTACCGCTTTACGATCAGTTCCGATACTATGAAACGGGTTAAATTGCAGAACAAACTTCAAAAAATTGTTTTGTTTAGATCCGCTATCGGATAAAGATATTTGTTTGATAAACATAAAGCAATAATAACCACAAGCTCAAGTTCCAACCGGTTGAAGCTGATTAGAGTTAGAGTTATAGTTTAGTTTTTAATATTTTTAGAAGCGGTATTTGATAATATCACTCGGATGAAGACCAAACGAACCGAAATAGTTGTTGTTGAAAAGACCTACCCAGTGAGTTCCAGATCCGTCGTTGAAATTTTGTATATTAATAACACAGCTTTGCGCAGCAGCTGCTTATCTATTTGCTAGTTCGTCTTTGGAAAATACTCCGATAAATCCTCAGACATCATTAAGTTTATCAGCAATTTCAAAATTATTTAACGCAGACGATTTCATCGTTTGGTTCCCGGTAACGTCAGTCCTCGCCCCGACTTCTACGAGTCCTACTTTGCATTGAGTATAACTGCATTCCACGTCCTATCCCCAACGGATTTGTTAATAAACTTTCCACTATCCCTGCTATCAGCAGGCCTATGAACCCTCCCCTGACCGCGTCGTGTTTCTTCCTTCTGGTTCTTCTATTCTTGTCATAGGAGTCTTTCATGCTCGTGTTGTCGGCAGTGTTATAATTATCGATCAGATAAAATTTGGATATTATAGCGGCCCCTATTACAGCAACATTTTGATTCCGTCACAGGTGGTTCCGTCTCCGGATACAGCTAATCTTAAAGTTCCTAGCACAGGTGATATCTTTTGCAATAGTGTTCCTGCTAAAGTGTTATCGTTGTTCCAATTGATCTTCCAAGTATCGCTTTCGATCTGGCAAATGCTTTTATTTGTTCCACTGACAGATCAAGTATAAAAGGCTTACCTTTTGGATATTGTAACGTCACCCTCTTCGTAAGAGGGGTGGTTAATTGGATTTTTAGAATGACCTTCCTCGATTGTATAGCCCGGTGGGAGTGGACAGATAGAATATCAACAGGGAACTAAGTAAGACTATTGGGAATACATAAAGCAATACAGGCCCCTTTAGACAAGAAAAATAACAAAATTTAATCAATAACAATTAATAGAAGCAATTCCTATTCAACCTACGTTATGTCAACAGAATTTACTAGCAGTATCCAATTTGGATTATTTCATCATAGTAGCGAGTGGTGAAAAGAGTTCTGTGTCCACGACATCACCTTCCTCCCTTGACCATATTTCAACGTCTTCATATTTCCTATAGTCTTGCTGCATTTACTAGTCCTTTATTCTGAACTGGTCACTTCAATTTTGGACTTCCGTCTTCGAACTGTCCAGTCTCTCCCCAGAAAGCAGTTCCTTAAAGGACAAAATTATCTCTAAATCTCTATACGTATCACTTTCTATACGGACATAATATTTACTCACTTACGTTACTCAGAAGCATATATAGCTGCTATCCAAACTTTGCATACATTCCGACCTAAGCGATATGTTATCACTCTCGCTTCACAGCGACCGACCATAAATTAACATTTGAGTGGTATATCTAACATTACCGTATCTCTTTATCTTCGCTACCACATGCTCGACTACTATTGCATACAATTCACAAAATTCTAGCTCACAGCAATCCCTAACTTACAAGATTATTTTAAACATTGCAAAATCAGATATAAATATGCGATTATCGTTAACTCACGATAATCAGTATCGTCCTAACAGACAAAAGAAATTATTTCATATAACCGTATAAAATCCTACACATATCAAACTTGAATATCACGCAGTCGTCAATACTATCAATAAACTAGTAACTGTAAAATTAAAGATATAAATTATATAACAACTCTAACATCAACATATTCCATTAAATTGAATAAACGATATATAATATGTATCTTAGTCATATCAAACACATTTGTATAAAAAAAACAAGTAAAATAGAAAATTACGTGAAAAATTAAAACTGTGTACCTTAATGATGTTCTCTTTCAGAAATTGTGCATCCTAGCACTAAAACATGTCTTGATATTATAACTTAGACCAATAATGACTCTGTAACAAATGTATAGTTTGTCAAGGACAACTTTTTAATAAAATCTGGTGATACGATGAATGGAGCGTTAGATATGGGATCGAATAAGATAACGTAACATAACGCAACTGCTGAATATGATATTACAAACTATGCTGACCTGAGATCAATTACTGCAACAAACAGTGCTATTGATACATCAGGTCGAGATGCTGATGCACTTTATGTTAAGCAAACCGGTGGTACGATTACAATTACGTTAAACATGGTCTCGAATAAAAAAAACAACGGCCGATGATCCAATCGCTCCATTTGATCTAACAAATAAATTGAATGTTGACGCCGAGATAAGTGCAGCATCATGGAGTACAATTAATTCTGCAGATGCTAATAATCCTAAAAAAATCCGGCGGAACGGCATTAGGTGCGATCGATATGGTTGATAAGATAACTTCTACGTACAACAACAACAAGAACAACGTACGTGCCTGTATCTACATCCGGTCTTACCAATAAACAGTACGTTGACAGTGTTACCACATCGCAAATGATTGGTGGTATTAAAAAACGAGGAAAAGTAATGTTGGTCACATTCCACATATCGCAAATGCTATAGATAATCGATTGATATATTTTTTAAAATACATTTGCATCAAGTTATTATTCGGAGAATAAGCCAAATTATGCGTTTGCGTTTCACATTCCTACATCTGAAGAGTCAGAGTGGATTTCAAACATTAAAACAAGTGACTTTTGGATCACATTACGGTGTCCAGAGGCAGTATCCACAAATAAATACTCGTATTTTTGGATTTATGTTTTAGAAGCTTCAGGTATTTACTCAGGTTTGTCGGTGTTTCAGGTATATACACTTGACGATTTAATGTGATTGTAACATATAATGTCTGTTATTCCTCCATCAATCAATGCAGTAAAAGAATTTTATAATTTTATACTAAACCCGAAAACGGAGGTAGAAATGCTGATGTTGATTCGCCAGACCCAGAGAGTGTTGATGAAGCAAGAGCAACAAATATAATTTGTTTATAACTTTAGGTTCACCCGGTTTAAAAGAGAACAGTGTCAATTTTACTATAGTTGCTGGTATGAGGGGTCCTCAACTGAGATACGCGAGCAGAGACTTTGACATAATTAGCAAATACTGTCCTGTAAGCGAGTGTGAAGAAAGACGATTAAAGATTGAAAAATATTTGATAAGTACACTGCTTGAGCTAAATAAAGAAAATGTTTTGACTGTTGATAATTTCAAAATTGTAAAGACAAAATTGCATGATGGTAAGAAACCAGAGCAAGAGCGACTAAAGAAGATTCACGACGAGCTTGACAAACTAGCTGAAACAAGGAAACAAGTTTCTAAAAAATCGTAAGCTCAAGGACACATTTGCTAAACGTCTAGTATTTCATGTACTCGGTATGGACTATTATGATAAAAAGAAGCTGTTAGAAATAGTAGGTAACAGTCCTGACACTAACCTGCTAACAACAGCATGTCTAGTTTTGACAGACTCTCTCACAGGTGATAAAAAAAAGTATAACGTAAACGTAGTATCAGAAACTGAGCTTAGAATTTAGTTATATGATGATGCCGAACGAGACATATTTTATCAAGAGCTTGACCATATTACAACTGCCAAACCTGTTATTGGTGATTATGAAATATATAATAATTGTAAAAAATGCGTTTAAAAACTATACAAAAGAAGCTGGAAAGTTACTGACAGAAATAAAATGCAAAATTATCAAAGCGCTGTAATCGGTGATCTTTTTGTATTCTGCTTTATATAGGTGATACCAAAAAAAGAACGCCCGTATTGCTCCATGTGTGTAAGAATAATAGTTAGGAATGCTCCGAAGAGTGTTCTAATTTTATAAAAGATTTCCGATTACATATTCCTGACTCAATCAGGAGTAATGAATACGTAAACAACCTAACGCTAATTAAATTTTCACCAATACTTGCAATTTTCAAAGCCCCCAAACTTCCCATCCATATAACAGAATTGGTACTATGTAATTTTAATATTGGCGATAAAATTGTATCTTTATATACAAATATCAGAGTTCATGAATATCTGATAATAACTGGTAAAATACGAAATTCGGACAAAAATCTAAAATGCAAAAGTCGACAGAAATCTAAAATACAAAATTCGGACAGAAATCTGTAATACGAAATTCGGACAGAAATATAAAATACGGAATTCGGACACACTCAAGCATGTTTAGCTAGCTATACTAAACTGTTAAAATATATGACTTCATCATCTCAGTTTACATTCAGTGATATTATACTCAAATAGAGTTTGCATTTAGTAAGAATAAATTGTATTTTATCACAACTGGTTGTTTGTCAGATATTTTCATACCTGAATTATATAATAAATATTTACTTCCTCATAATTATAGACACAGTCGTGTCTTTCTGTCACATAGCTTAGACCAATGTGTATGTGGATAACGGACACACCTGTGTTTTCTCTCACACAATTTGGGACCCCTAGTGGCCGAGTGGTCTAAAGCGGTCAACGTTACGGATCACTGCCATCTCACCTCTATCTGCGTGCATTCCAGTCTCGGGCTTGGCCAATGTGGGTATGTGAGAAAGCTTGCCGGTAGCTTCTCGTGGGTCGGTGGTTCTTTCCGGGGTTTTCCCAAGTTCTTCCTCCACCATTAATACTGGCCGCCATGTGTAGCCTATCTTGCGCTGAAATGGCGTTAAACCCGATAACAACAACAGCAACAACACCAACTCTCACATAATTTAGATCAATGTGTATGTGGAATTACAGACACATGCGTGCTTTAGTCACATAATTTAAGCCAATGTGTATGTGGAATTACAGACACATCCTTGGCTAAATTCACATAATTTAGGCAAGCGTGTATGTGGAATTACAGACACATCCGTGGCTTTAGTCGCATGGTTTTGGTCATTATCCATTGACTGTAAAATAATATTTTGGATAAGAGTGGGTCCCAGCAGCTGAGTCATTAATTTTTTATTTGCACTTACGGAACATACAACCATAATCATCTTCGCTGCACTATCGGAGCAATAATGGCGCTCATAAAACGCCCACAGATAATGAACGATTATGCTTGCAGTCGTAGTAAACTGTATACAAATAGTTGTATTTCCGTTTTGAGTTGCTGGTCGCTAGCATTATGATATAAACGAATTTTATCCATAAAATAGCACGAGTTATCATTGTATTTTCTGTAATAAATGCTTTTACGGCTACTTGGTGCCACTTTTTGTGTTTCTTAGTGCCTTTTAATTCGTCTTAGTACCGTTTAATGCTCTTAATAGTTCTTAGCGGTATTTACCAGAACCGCATCTAAATGCGGAATATGAAATGCTGATATAAAGGGAAAACAGTTCTTTGTACAAACATTTAATCTTCCTTGCAACCCTAAAAATAAGAAACGATAAAGCTATCTTTTCTTCTTTTCTTTTTTACAAATCGTGCACACGTCAACCAAATCACGGATTGATCTTACTGTCTTCAACTTACTCTTTCTCTCGCACACACTCACTTTCCCAGCACAAACATTGGCAAATTGTCTTACATTTATGTGGCGATCAGCGCACTCGATTATGTAGTCTAGCCTAGGTTACTGTTGATTTTGTCGCTGAAACCACTGTAAACAGTCACTATTTTCTTATATGTTTTCAAACAGGCACCAAACAGGCACCTTTGTTGAACCAAAAATAACGAAAATAAGGGTCAATGGCACAATAACACAACCTAAAATGAACACTGGTTGTATAATTTTAAGCTACTAATTCTCCAAATAGTTTCACACACCAAATCTAATGTATTAATGATACCTAACCGTGGTATATGTTTTTTAAAAAAAGCTGGATTAAGAAGGTATAATAAACATGCAATGAAATTGATTGCATTTTGTTCTCATTTCTTCAGAGTCTGACATGGATACTTATATAGTGAACTTCAATGGATGAATAGATAGTTAGATATTTAGACACTATATATATTCGCATATAAGATGAGTCCAACTGCAAACAACATACACCCTGATCTGCCACCTCATAATGCGGCAATAGATTATGGTCTATGCTATTTGTTTTTCTGACTATTTTTGTCTTTAAAAAATCTTAGGCACCCCCCCCCCCGGTAATGACGGATAAAAAGGTAAATATATGCAAAATTTGATTAATGGTTTACTTTCACTTCAGGCAGTATTACCTAATATGGGATAAGGTTGCATTTGCCCATGCATGTGCTAATTAGTTTTCTGCAAACAATGGTGTCACAATCAGCTCAGCTATGCAAACGGGGCGATGGTTATCGATCACGTGACCCAATCGTATTTAAGTCGATTTTTGAAATGCATCCTTCGGATCTCAAGTACTGATTCGGTGAGTACACATTATAATATTTTCCTTATTTTAAAACGAAAGGGCTTTGGGGCCTTTGATTTTTCTTTCGGATCAGGTCAGTTGTTTGTTCCTTCATTCTTAAGATAGTTGGCATTTTTCAATAGTATTATGCAGGGACGTCATTTCAACTTTTTTCGGGGGGTGCAAAACTTGATTGGGGGGTGGGCCAAACTTGATGGGCTTGTTAATTTTCGTATATAGGTTTCAGCAATTTTACAGCGCATACGAATTTGGGGGGTAGGGGGAATGCCCCTGCCCCCCCCCCAAAAAAAAATAAAATAAAAATAAAGACGTCCCTGGTATCATGAGTACAGTTAGTTCCTTTTCTATACAAATCGGAACAATTATATTTTACAGTTATTTTTAAAACTCACCTTATTCTCCCCCCCCCCCCCCGCGGAAAATGAAAGGATTACCCCCCGCCGACAAATCTGCTGAGCAGACTTTGATCAATGCTAATACTAGAAATAGTAATAATCATAACAAAAACAACTTAAAAAAAATTAAACAAGGGAAGTTGAATTAGAACACCATTCTTATGTAGTCTTCTTAGATGCCATCAGCTACATTAGGCCAATTAACATGAATGTATTATATGATGAAACATGTCCAAGGCATAATAATAATAATAATAATAATAACGACTATTAATATTTTTAAAGCGTAACTTGTATATAAGTCAAATGTATCTAGTTACACTTGAATTCTGCTGAGCAGACTTTGATCAACGTTGACACAGCCCACTGGCAGAGGGCTATTTCAAGATTGGAAAATTGGATTTGATTTTTCATTAAATATGAATTATTATACAAAAGCTACTGAAACGTTGATACATTTTTATTCATTATGTATACAACGAACATCATCGGAAGATCTGAAAATATAAAGCACCCTACTAACCAATATTTCTCATTTTTCAATCATGGCTTCTTCTAGTTGGTTAATGCCATTGGTAAGCACATTTTGGACTATGCATGGCGGCCAGTATATTTGGTGGAGGAAGATTCCATGAAATCCTGGAAAGAACCATCGAAACTACTGGCAAGCTTTCTCACATTCCCAAGCTGTCTGAGCCCGAGACTTGAACCCACACGGATATAAATGTGATGTCAGTGATCTGTGTAAGGCAAGCGCCTTAGACTACTCTATCACCCGGGACCCACGCTTGATCCGGAGACCGTAACTAATGTTTCTCGATAATGTTAATATGAACTTTCATCTGCCATGAAAAAACAGCAGACAGTTAAATGATATAAACGTACAATCCAACCAGTTTGTGACAACACATACAAGGTAAACAAACGGAACCTCATTAGTTATTGAAATCATGAACGTGCCACTCATCTCAAAAACAGGAGAGCGCTATTACTTCCCACAAGTGACCACTCGCATAATTGGCTCAGGTATTTAGAAACAAAATGGAGATGATATAAAAATTAGGATTAATTAACCCGTGTGTCCGAATTCCCTCTATTACACTTGATATAAGATGACAGCTTATTCACTCGCGTGTCCAAATTCCCACTATAACAATTGATATAAGATGACTTCATTGTAATACATGTCAACGGGGTCAACTATTCCTACACTAATAAAAAGAACTATTGAACTGAAGAAATTGTATATATTAAACAATGCAGTACATTTTTATATCTATACCCCTTTTACTAAATGTAAACTAATTAATTATTAATAGCATAAATGATTCTGCTTCTCCTAAAAATCTTTTCATAGAGAATGGTTACGCAGACAAACAAGAGTTTTAATTTTCTGTCTAGAAAGTTTTATAAATGCATTAACTGTATCATCAAGATTAAGTCCTCTGATATGGCAGTAAAGTCCTCGAAAATAAATGGCAACAAAGTCCTCGAAAATAAATGGCAACAAAGTCCTGGAAAATATCTTTTAGTATTAAATCGTCTAACAGAAAGTACTGTGATAAAGCATTATCGTCTGTGTCAAATGCTGTCTGTATGGATACCACGGCCACTCCTCTTGCATCATCTGAAACCTGCAGCTTAATGGATTACTGTTGTCTGAATCACGTGTCATTGTTTTAATTGCTTCTGGTTTTATGAATATCCATGTGTGTGATAATGCAAGGTCTGAAACCAGTTATTTGCCAATCATTTCAGTGTATCGGAATGAAACTCGCACCTGCCCAGTGACGTGTTGATCCAAACTCTGTATGTTGTTTCCAGGTTGTGTTATTTGACTGGGTGATGCACCAAAAAATTATTTCATAGGTATTAAACATAAAATATCATGTATAGAGATGAGCAATTCAGGCTGAATCGGTTTAAGAGGATGATAGACACATTAACGTGCAAATCTAAGTAGCTGTATTTTAAATTAGTACAAGTCTATATTTGTTTAATATATATACATCTTTCTCAAAAAAGTGTAATCAGTCTCAGATTATCTTGTTAGAATATTTCGAATGCATGTGAACATTTTGGATGAACACTCATTTATTATTAGAGTTGACATTTGAAATTTAAAATTTAGCAAGTAATATGAATCCATTTTATTACAGGAGATTAAGTCCTCTGAAATGGTATTACAAAAGTCATCGAAACACTCTCCATCGGTTCCTTTACTTGTGATAAAGTAATGTCATTTCGTAATTGCTATATTTCTAGATACTGTTTGGGGGGTTGGGGTTGGGGATTTTTAAAACATTTGAAGGGGTCATGGGGTTTCCTAGTGGTTAGAAAGTCCGCCTCGGATGCGGGAGGTCGCGGGTTTGAGCCCCGACCGAGTGATACCAAAGACTTTTAAAAATAGTACTAACAGTTGCCTTGCTAAGCGCTCAGCATTAAGAGGTTAGGGTTCGGACTGGTCGGCCTGGTGTCAGGGTAAAGTGACTGGATGGGACATCATGCTACATGTCTGCGGCATAATGCCCCAGTGCTTGACATTACTATCAACTGTCACACTGTAGACATCGTAGCGAGATGACTGAAAATTGTCAAAGCTGCTTTAAAAATCCTAATCACACAAATGTATTCCAAAGGGGCCAGGGATCATGACCTAAAGTTCACTGTTATACAACTGAGAATAAGCTATCGTTTCATACAGTCTATATAAAATTTCTAGAAATTCAGTTTTGATAAGAGAAAATAACATGAATGTTTTCATTGGGACATTCAATATGCTTGCACACCAAAAACAGATGGTAGACTTAGAATGCATTGTCCACAATCATCATAAAAATGAACACACGTGCATGAAGATAACCTCATAGATAACAAAGATAAAGAAAAAACCAAATTTTTGTTTTTAATATCAATTGGACAGTGGAATAATGTCTTAATTATTTCGGGAAGAAGTGTTTGAAGGCAAAACAAAATGTACAGAGTGATGCGATTCATCAAAAATAGAGTTAACAGAGCATGATTTTATACAGTATTATGCCAACTGCTGAATCGGATACTTTCATTTAATTATGGCATATATAGCCTGTGTGACGTTATTGGTGACATTGTCCTTTACTGGTATGTATAGCCTGGGTGATGTTATTGGTGATATTGTCCTTTACTGGTATGTATAGCCTGTGTGACGTTATTGGTGACATTGTCCTTTACTGGTATGTATAGCCTGGGTGATGTTATTGGTGATATTGTCCTTTACTGGTATGTATAGCCTGTGTGACGTTATTGGTGACATTGTCCTTTACTGGCATGTATAGACTGTGTGATGTTAGTGGTGACATTATCCTTTACTGGTATGTATAGCCTGTGTGACGTTATTGGTGACGTTGTCCTTTACTGGTACGTATAGCCTGTGTGACGTTATTGGTGACGTTGTCCTTTACTGTTATGTATAGCCCGTGTGATGTTGTTGGTGACATTGTCTTTTACTGTCGTGCATAGCCTGTGTGATGTTATTGGTGACATTGTCTTTTACTGTCGTGTATAGCCTGTGTGATGTTATTGGTGACATTGTCCTTTACTGTCGTGTATTGATTATGTGATGTTATTGGTGATATTGTCCTTTACTGGTACGTATAGCCTGTGTGACAATATTGGTGACATCGTCCTTTACTGGCATGTATAGCCTGCGTGATGTTATTGGTGACATTGTCCTTTACTGGCATGTATGGACTGTGTGATGTTAGTGGTGACATTGTCCTTTACTGGTATGTATAGCCTGTGTGACGTTATTGGTGACGTTGTCCTTTACTGGTACGTATAGCCTGTGTGACGTTATTGGTGACGTTGTCCTTTACTGTTATGTATAGCCTATGTGATGTTATTGGTGACATTGTCTTTTACTGTCATGTATAGCCTGTGTGATGTTATTGGTGACCTTTTCCTTTACTGTCGTGTATAGATTACGTGATGTGATTGGTGATATTGTCCGTTAATGGTACGTATAGCATGTGTGACGTTATTGGTGGCATTGTCCTTTACTGGCATGTATAGACTGTGTGATGTTATTGGTGATATTGTCCTTTACTGGTACGTATAGCCTGTGTGACAATATTGGTGACATTGTCCTTTACTGGCATGTATAGCCTGCGTGATGTTATTGGTGACATTGTCCTTTACTGGCATGTATAGACTGTGTGATGTTAGTGGTGACATTGTCCTTTACTGGTATGCATAGCCTGTGTGATGTTATTGGTGACGTTGTCCTTTACTGGTACGTATAGCCTGTGTGACGTTATTGGTGACGTTGTCTTTTACTGGCATGTATAGCCTATGTGATGTTATTGGTGACATTGTCCTTTACTGGTACGTATAGCCTGTGTGACGTTATTGGTGACGTTGTCCTTTACTGGCATGTATAGCCTATGTGATGTTATTGGTGACATTGTCCTTTACTGGTACGTATAGCCTGTGTGACGTTATTGGTGACGTTGTCCTTTACTGGCATGTATAGCCTATGTGATGTTATTGGTGACATTGTCCTTTACTGGCATGTATAGCCTGTGTGATATTATTGGTGACATTGTCTTTTACTGTCGTGTATAGCCCGTGTGATGTTATTGTTGACATTGTCCTTTACTGGTACGTATAGCCTGTATGACGTTATTGGTGACATTGCCCTTAACTGGCATGTATAGCCTGTGTGATGTTATTGGTGACATTGTCTCTTACTGTCGTGTATAGCCTGTGTGATGTTATTGGTGACATTGTCCTTTACTGGCATGTATAGCCTGTGTGATGTTATTGGTGACATTGTCTTTTACTGTCGTGTATAGCCTGTGTGATGTTATTGGTGACATTGTCCTTTACTGTCGTGTATAGATTATGTGATATTATTGGTGATATTGTCCTTTACTGGCACGTATAGCCTGTGTGACAATATTGGTGACATTGCCCTTTACTGGCATGTATAGCCTGCGTGATGTTATTGGTGATATTGTTCTTTACTGGAACGTATAGCCTGTGTGACGTTATTGGTGACATTGTCCTTTACTGGCATGTATAGCCTGTGTGATGTTATTGGTGACATTGTCCTTTACTGGTATGTATAGCCTGTGTGACGTTATTGGTGACGTTATCCTTTTCTGGTACGTATAGCCTGTGTGACGTTATTGGTGACGTTGGCCTTTACTGGTATGTATAGCCTGTGTGATGTTATTGGTGACATTGTCTTTTACTGTCGTGTATAGCCTGTGTGATGTTATTGGTGACATTGCCCTTTACTTTCGTGTATAGATTACGTGATGTTATTGGTGATATTGTCCTTTAATGGTACGTTTAGCCTGTGTGACGTTATTGGTGACATTGTCCTTTACTAGTATGTATAGCCTGTGTGATGTTATTGGTGATATTGTCCTTTACTGGTACGTATAGCCTGTGTGACGTTATTGGTGCCATTGTCCTTTACTGGCATGTATAGACTGTGTGATGTTAGTGGTGACATTGTCCTTTACTGGTACGTATAGCCTGTGTGACGTTATTGGTGACGTTGTCCTTTACTGTTATGCATAGCCCGTGTGATGTTATTGGTGACATTGTCTTTTACTGTCGTGTATAGCCTGTGTGATGTTATTGGTGACATTGTCTTTTACTGTCGTGTATAGCCTGTGTGATGTTATTGGTGACATTGTTCTTTACTGTCGTGTATTGATTATGTGATGTTATTGGTGATATTGTCCTTTACTGGTACGTATAGCCTGTGTGACAATATTGGTGACATCGTCCTTTACTGGCATGTATAGCCTGCGTGATGTTATTGGTGACATTGTCCTTTACTGGTATGTATAGACTGTGTGATGTTAGTGGTGACATTGTCCTTCACTGGTATGTATAGCCTGTGTGACGTTATTGGTGACATTGTCCTTTACTGGTACGCATAGCCTGTGTGACGTTATTGGTGACGTTGTCCTTTACTGTTATGTATAGCCTATGTGATGTTATTGGTGACATTGTCTTTTACTGTCATGTATAGCCTGTGTGATGTTATTGGTGACATTTTCCTTTACTTTCGTGTATAGATTACGTGATGTGATTGGTGATATTGTCCGTTAATGGTACGTATAGCCTGTGTGACGTTATTGGTGGCATTGTCCTTTACTGGCATGTATAGCCTGTGTGATGTTATTAGTGATATTGTCCCTTACTGGTACGTATAGCCTGTGTGACGTTATTGGTGACGTTGTCCTTTACTGGTATGTATAGCCTGTGTGATGTTATTGGTGACATTGTCTTTTGCTGTCGTGTATAGCGTGTGCGATGTTATTGCTGACATTGTCCTTTACTGTCGTGTATAGATTATGTGATGTTATTGGTGATATTGTCCTTTAATGGTACGTATAGCCTGTGTGACGTTATTGGTGACATTGTCCTTTACTGGCATGCATAGCCTGTGTGACGTTATTGGTGACAGTGTCCTTTACTGGTATGTATAGCCTGTGTGATGTTATTGGTGAGATTGTCCTTTACTGGCATGTATAGCCTGTGTGACGTTATTGGTGACGTTTTCCTTTACTGGTACGTATAGCCTGTGTGATGTTATTGGTGAGATTGTCCTTTACTGGCATGTACAGCCTGTGTGACGTTATTGGTGACGTTGTCCTTTACTGGCATGTATAGCCTGTGTGATATTATTGGTGACATTGTCTTTTGCTGTCGTGTATAGCCCGTGTGATGTTATTGTTGACATTGTCCTTTACTGGTACGTATAGCCTGTGTGATGTTATTGGTGACATTGTCCTTTACTATCGTGTATAGATTATGTGATATTTTTGGTGATATTGTCCTTTACTGGTACGTGTAGCCTGTGTGACGCTATTGGTGACATTGTCCTTTACTGGCATGTATAGCCTGTGTGATGTTATTGGTGATATTGTCTTTTACTGGTAAGTATAGCCTGTGTGACGTTATTGGTGACATTGTCCTTAACTGGCATGTATAGCCTGTGTGATGTTATTGGTGATATTGTCCTTTACTGGCATGTATCGCCTGTGTGACGGTATTGGTGACGTTGTTCTTTACTGGTATGTATAGTTGTGTGTGATGTTATTGTTGACGTTGTCCTTTACTGGTATGTATAGCCTGTGTGATGTTATTGGTGACATTGTCCTTTACTGGTACGTATAGCCTGTGTGACGTTATTGGTGACATTGTCCTTAACTGGCATGTATAGCCTGTGTGATGTTATTGGTGACATTGTCCTTTAGTGGTATGTATAGCCTGTGTGACGTTATTGGTGACGTTGTCTTTACTGGTACGTATAGCCTGTGTGATGTTTTTGGTGACATTGTCTTTTACTGTCGTGTATAGCCTGTGTGATGTGATTGGTGACATTGTCCTTTACTGGCATGTATAGCCTGTGTGACGTTATTGGTGACATTGTCCTTTACTGGTATGTATAGCCTGTGTGACGTTATTGGTGACGTTCTGTTTAATGGTATGTATAGCCTGTGTGATGTTATTGGTGACATTGTCCTTTACTGGTACGTATAGCCTGTGTGATGTTATTGGTGACATTGTCTTTTACTGTCGTGTATAGCCTGTGTGATGTGATTGGTGACATTGTCCTTTACTGGCATGTATAGCCTGTGTGATGTTATTGGTGACATTGTCCTTACTGTCGTGTATAGATTATGTGATGGTTTTGGTGACATTGTCCTTTACTGGTACGTATAGCCTGTGTGATGTTGTTGGTGATATTATCCTTTACTGGTACGTATAGCCTGTGTGACGTTATTGGTGACATTGTCCTTTACTGGCATGTATAGCCTGTGTGATGGTGTTGGTGACATTGTCCTTTACTGGCATGTATAGCCTGTGTGATGTTATTGGTGACATTGTCTTTTGCTGTCGTGTATAGCGTGTGCGATGTTATTGGTGACATTGTCCTTTACTGTCGTGTATAGATTATGTGATCTTATTGGTGATATTGTCCTTTAATGGTACGTATAGCCTGTGTGACGTTATTGGTGACATTGTCCTTTACTGGCATGCATAGCCTGTGTGACGTTATTGGTGACATTGTCCTTTACTGGTATGTATAGCCTGTGTGACGTTATTGGTGACGTTCTGTTTAATGGTACGTATAGCTTGTGTGATGTTATTGGTGAGATTGTCCTTTACTGGCACGTATAGCCTGTGTGACGTTATTGGTGACGTTTTCCTTTACTGGTACGTATAGCCTGTGTGACGTTATTGGTGACGTTGTCCTTTACTGGCATGTATAGCCTGTGTGATATTATTGGTGACATTGTCTTTTACTGTCGTGTATAGCCCGTGTGATGTTATTGTTGACATTGTCCTTTACTGGTACGTATAGCCTGTGTGATGTTATTGGTGACATTGTCCTTTACTATCGTGTATAGATTATGTGATGTTATTGGTGACATTGTCCTTTACTGGTACGTGTAGCCTGTGTGACGCTATTGGTGACATTGTCCTTTACTGGCATGTATAGCCTGTGTGATGTTATTGGTGATATTGTCTTTTACTGGTAAGTATAGCCTGTGTGACGTTATTGGTGACATTGTCCTTAACTGGCATGTATAGCCTGTGTGATGTTATTGGTGACATTGTCCTTTACTGGTACGTATAGCCTGTGTGATGTTATTGGTGACATTGTCCTTTACTATCGTGTATAGATTATGTGATGTTATTGGTGACATTGTCCTTTACTGGTACGTGTAGCCTGTGTGACGCTATTGGTGACATTGTCCTTTACTGGCTTGTATAGCCTGTGTGATGTTATTGGTGACATTGTCCTTAACTGGCATGTATAGCCTATGTGATGTTATTGGTGACATTGTCCTTTACTGGTGTGTATAGCCTGTGTGACGTTATTGGTGACATTGTCCTTTACTGGCATGTATAGCCTGTGTGATGTTATTGGTGATATTGTCCTTTACTGGTACGTATAGCCTGTGTGACGTTATTGGTTACATTGTCCTTGACTGGCATGTATAGCCTGTGTGATGTTATTGGTGACATTGTCCTTTAGTGGTATGTATAGCCTGTGTGACGTTATTGGTGACGTTGTCTTTACTGGTACGTATAGCCTGTGTGATGTTATTGGTGACATTGTCTTTTACTGTCGTGTATAGCCTGTGTGATGTTATTGGTGACATTGTCTTTTACTGTCGTGTATAGCCTGTGTGATGTGATTGGTGACATTGTCCTTTACTGGCATGTATAGCCTGTGTGATGTTATTGGTGACATTGTCCTTTACTGTCGTGTATAGATTATGTGATGGTTTTGGTGACATTGTCCTTTACTGGTACGTATAGCCTGTGTGATGTTATTGGTGATATTGTCCTTTACTGGTACGTATAGCCTGTGTGACGTTATTGGTGACATTGTCCTTTACTGGCATGTATAGCCTGTGTGATGGTGTTGGTGACATTGTCCTTTACTGGTATATATAGCCTGTGTGATGTTATTGGTGACATTGTCCTTTACTGGTACGTATAACATGTGTGATGTTATTGGTGACTTTGTCCTTTACTGGTACGTATAGCTGTGTGATGTTATTGGTGGCATTGTCCTTTACTGGCATGTATAGCCTGTGTGATGTTATTGGTGACATTGTCCTTTACTGGTACGTATAGCCTGTGTGATGTTATTGGTGACTTTGTCCTTTACTGGTGCGTGTAGCCTGTGTGATTATTTCTTTAACTGTAATGTGTTATTGCTATAATGAAGTCCATTGTGTTGCACTTAAGTGTCCTTGGGTCTGTAGAGCCATCGTAGCTAATTTGGTGGAACATCAGACTCATAGTCAGTGATGATTGGCTTTATGCATCCCAGGCCAGCTTATGTTATGTCAGCTGCCTCAGTGCTCAGGGTCTTTGAAAAGGCAAAGAGCTTCCATTTACTTTGTAGGAATAGTCAATAATGTATTAAAATGCTATTAAAAGCAATTACCAGAACAAATTTATTGTACCAGTCAGCAAACAACCCTTTTAACCTGCAACCGTCATCGAAATCATGCTAGATCACCGCTTCTGAAAATTATTGTTAATGTATTTGCTCATATTGTTTCAGCAGTAAACTCTATCCACCTGAGACGGTATTTTTTACCTCTCGTTATTGATATAAAAATGCTTTGAAAATTCTTCCACCATCCATCTGATTAAGGAAGGACACTTTATGAAACCCTACTTGTTTTGAAAGTTTGATGTTGGTTACTTTGTTAAATTTGAATGGTACTCGAGCACATGACTGGCTAACTGTGATTCCAAGGAAATGAAACTAAGTGCCTTTCGAATAGACACATAGAAGCAGCTGACCTGGTCTGGTATCGAACTTGCGACCCTTGGATTTCAAATCCAGTGCTTTATAGAGCATTCACATCTCCCAGAAAAATTAAGAGGAGCTAAAACGGTCAAGTGACCATAAACTGAACCAGAATAGTAATTTAGATAAAAAACATAATCTCGAGGAAGAAAAAAAAATAATTAAAAATTAATGAATTTATTTTAAATTAATGAATTTGTTTACTTGTTTTGCGACCTTACTAAACATCTGGTCTACCTGCTTAAAACTATCCTTATTGTATGAGAAATTATCTTTAGCTGTATCAAGTGATTCACATATGTTGAAAAAAAAATGTTTAGACAAACTTCTGCATCCCCAGTAAAATCCTTCTATGAAATGGCCTTTTATATAGCTGACACTTGACTAACAGAAAATTGCATGTACCAATTCTTCTGACATTGCAAGTCCAGTTTTGCCTCTCTTTTATCTGCTGTAGAGATTTTAAAATTAAATTGTTTTTCAGCTAACTCTACTTATTTTCCACTAAGTCACTACACACGTTCACCGAGCATATATTTCAGAACTGAAATGATCTTGTTTCTGTCGAGTAAAACCAACCCAGATACATTGACGGCCATCCTAATAATAAAGTGGCGGTTTTGAATAACGTCTAAATTAAACAGTTCATGAGTGAAATTGAGTTAAACAGATCATGAGAATGCTTAAACGGTTCATGAATGAGTATGCCTTTAACAGATCATGAATGAGTATGGCTTAAAAAGTTCATGAGTGAACATGAGCTAAACAGATCATGAATGAACATGAGTTAAACAGTTCATGAGTGAACATGACTTAAAGAGTTCATGAGTGAACATGAATTAAACAGATCATGAATGAGTATGGCTTAAACAGTTCAAGAATGAGTATGCCTTTAACAGTTCATGAATGAGTATGACTTAAACAGTTTATGAATGAGCATGACTTAAACAGATCATGAATGAACATGAGTTAAACAGTTTATGAGTGAAAATGAATTAAACAGATCGTGAATGAACATGACTTAAACAGTTTATGAATGAGTATGGTTCATGAATGAGTATGGCTTAAACAGTTCAAGAATGAGTATGACTTAAACAGTTCGTGAATGAGTATAGCTTGAAAGGTTCATGAATGAGTATGACCTAAACAGGTCAAAAATGAGTATGACTTAAACAGTTATAAAATGAGTATGACTTAAACAGTTCTTGATTTAGTATGATTTAAACAGTTCAAAAATGAGTATGGCTTAAACAGTTCATGAATGAGTATGCCTTTAACAGTTCATGAATGAGTATGGCTTAAAAAGTTCATGAATGAGTATGACTTAAGCAGTTCATGAATGAGTATGACTCAAACAGTCCATGAATGAGTATGGCTTAAAAGGTTCATGAATGAGTATGACTCAAACAGTTAATGAATGAGTATGACTCAAACAGTTCATGAATGAGTATGCCTTTAACAGTTCATGAATGAGTATGGCTTAAAAGGTTCATGAATGAGTGACTCAAACAGTTCATGAATGAGTATGGCTTAAAAGGTTCATGAATGAGTATGACTCAAACAGTTCATGAATGAGTATGACTCAAACAGTTCATGAATGAGTATGACTCAAACAGTTCATGAATGAGTATGACTAAAACATTTCATGAATGAGTATGACTTAAACAGTTATAAAATGAGTATGAGTTAAACAGTTCTTGATTTAGTATGATTTAAACAGTTTATGAATGAGTATGGCTTTAACAGTTCTTGATTTAGTATGATTTAAACAGTTAAAAAATGAGCATGGCTTAAACAGTTCATGAATGAGTATGCCTTTAACAGTTCATGAATGGGTATGGCTTAAAAGGTTCATGAATGAGTATGACTTAAACAGTTCATGAATGAGTGTGACTCAAACAATTCATGAATGAGTATGGCTTAAAAGGTTCATGAATGAGTATGACTCAAACAGTTAATGAATGAGTATGACTCAAACAGTTCATGAATGAGCATGACTCAAACAGTTCATGAATTAGTATGACTCAAAAGGTTCATGAATGAGTATGGGTGTCTAGATATGATTCAGATTTAGTATATAGTTGACAGTTTTCTCTACTAAAATCCTTGCATTACGAAGTGTAAAAAATGTTGACTTTATTCAACATAATTTACTTAAAGGCTGGTAGTGCCAGCTTGTTTACTCCAGGTTCAGGTGGATTAGACTCACAAAGCCATGGTGTTGTTGTTAGTACTGTCGTTGCTTTATAAATAAGATTGGATGTTACAAAAAGAGTAGATAATAGAAATCATTATTTTATTTCACTTGTATTTTTACTAAGGTCACTGTCGACAATACTGCCAAGTGTTGGAATAAAACACTATTGTGGTAATCTCCGTCCTTAGAATGCTTAAGATGACTGAGATTAAATGAAAAGGTTTTTAAATTTTACAAATTGTTTGTTGATGACAAGGATTAAAAGCTTACAATATGTGAGTGCATTAAACCTTTAGTAATATTTCAGTGCTACAAGATTTTGACTTTTTTGCAGTGTTGCATTTCAATTCTTACTGTACGTACTATTGCAGTACCGCTCCGGTGGTCTAGTGGTTAGAGCGTCCGCCTCGGATGCGAGAGGCTAAGTCAAAAGACTTACAAAAATTATAATAACAGCTGCCTCGCTTGGCGCTCGGCATTGGGAGGCTAGTGTTAGGACTGGTCGACCTGGTGTCAGGATAATGTGACTGGGTGGGACATCATGCTACGTGTCTCCAGCATGACGCCCAAGTGCTAGACATCACTATAAACTGCCACACTGCAGACATCGTAGCGGTATGACTGAAAAGTTGTTAAAGCTACGTTAAAAATCCAATCCTCTCTCTCACACACACACTATTGCAGTAAATTTAAGAAGTAATTTAGTTACCCGTAACAACCTCGCCTTTTGTGCACTACTTCAATTCGTCATAAGTGGATAAACTAAAAATCACACCAAAAACACCAATCCTATATGTACACGATACCTGTCTACAAAGAACGCTCTTGTTATATCCTTTATATACAGGTTTGTTTTAATCGTTAACGTCTGATGGTAAAACATACTTGTTAGGTCCTATGCTCATAGACCAGAAACGTGTATGGGGTGCACTGCAGTCCGGTATGTGCTATTTGTCCATCCATTAACACTAGTATGTTATTGCTTCTTATTGTAAGCTACATGAAGGATTTCACTAGTACAAAATATCACATTTATCCTAATTCATTTACACTAATTAAAATGGTGCTGTTCTGCCTTCGAGTACGGTCATCATAAAGGCCATTATTTTAATCTTATCGAGAATGGTTGATCAAGATCATATCAATGCGGTCTCCACATCCAATAATGTCTCTCACTGGTCCTAAATGAAATATTTGCTGATCTTTTGTCTAGTATGGATGGCTTTCGCAGCAACCACCTTTGGCATCTTGCTATAACTACACCTTTCGAATCTTTACCAGAAGACGTGTGATGTCTCGATGGTCCTAAATTGAAACGGTCCTGATCTGACTTCCAATATGACTGCCGCTGTGGCCATTTTTAAGATATTATCAATACTCGTCCTAGTTTCATCAAATCGATATGGGGTATTCAGCAAAACGTGTCTGTTGATATTACATGAAAATAGCGCGAATCTGACGTACATTATGTATACGATTACAGCCATCTTGAAAATCGTACTGTTATGTCTGATAAATAGAAATTATATCACCATATATTTCATAACAAGAGCTTCCATAACAAGACTTCTTAGATACGTTTTGTTATAAATAATAAATGATGCAAATCGGACTTAAAATATGACCACAATATTTTTTACAGCTCTTTCATATCAACACAAGGTTTTCACTAAAAGACTGTGTCCGCTATTGGGTGCGAAATGAAAATGGCACTGATCTGACGTTTAATATTGTTGCCAGGATTGCTATCCTGAAAAATATTGTGTTTCTCGTAAGTGGAAAGTCACATGAACAAGGGCTTTTTCCTAGAAGGCTTTTTATATTACTGGTTGGCCTTAAATGAAAATTTAGCTAATCTGACATGCATTATGGCTGCCAAAATGCATCTCATGAAAGTCTTGCGATCATGTCTCCTACAGAATGAATACTTCTTTTGACACCGAGTTTCAATATAATACTTTTAATGATAGCTAGTTTGCCTGAAATAAAGGTGGTGCTCATTTAACATTCAGTAAAGCCATGACTACTACATCCAGTTTAAAAATCTTGTTACTGCTCAAGAATATCATAATTGTTTCAGCACTAAGCAGGTAAAAGAAACTCTTGTCTTCGATTCCTCGAAATTATTTTCAGACAATGTTGGTCGTTGTGACTATCGTTAAATGTATATTGCAAGAATGGTCAGTGTGCTTTTTAATAAGAGGTAAGTGTTTTCATTAGAAACGGCAATAAATCAATGGTCTTGTTAGCGTGTATTACTCATGGGTGCAAACAATAATATTTAAACATACTTAACGAGCTACTAATGTCATGCAATTAGATGACTCGAGTCAATAAAAGTAGTTTTATTTATTTTGTAGCATGTACCTTTCTATATGCGTGTATCTATCATTGTTTCTTATTTGCATGTATTGCAACTGAAAATAGTGACAAAGACCTAAGAGTGTGGATATCAGTAAATGCAGTTTATTGATATTCACTGGCAAGAACAAGTTATTTTGTTGTATGTTAATTAGGACAGGCTGTTACATACTAATCTCTTTTATGTATGGATGTATGTGTATGTGCGCATGTATGTGTGTGTGAGCGTTTATGTGTGTGCGCGTGTATGTGTGTGCGTGCACGTGTCTGTCTGCAATTGACCAGAAACCTGCTTAGAATGACCCTCTCGTTTCTGGACGAACATCTTTCATGTTATGTTAATAAACACGTTAGATCTTTATTCTCAAGAAATGCATAGAAAATGAAAACTAATACAAAATTAATAAACCAAATGACTTATTGTGTGTGTTCAGTAAGATAACTTTCAATGCTATTTTACTGTAAATATTTATCTCAGTGTTAGTTTACTGTAAACATTATTTGTTATAGCGTTTAACAAAACTGGTCTTTTAAGTTTTTGACGGTCAATTCAGACACATGAATTCAGCACACATAATTAATAAACAGTAATAAAACATTGGAGGTGGATAAAGAGCACCTGCTAACTTGTATACATTGGGAATAACACCCATCTTTAATCTTATAGATGTGCATAAGGAAAGCTGGCATCAGACACTGGTATGTTCTTTGCTCCAATAATATAATGAGTAACTGGCAGATAAGTAGCTCTTCCTCTCCTTACGCTAACAAACTTTAAAAATCCTTGACAGACGCAGACTCAAGAACTTGGAAGAGCTGTGGAAACTGGTCGAAGTCACCCCAGTGTTGAACGTCCTGATTCCCTGTCAGATTCCTCCACTGTCTCAGAAGTGATTCTGGAGGACTATGGAGCAAGAGGCAGAAACAGCACCCAAAGCAACATAATTTTGTGAACTGTCTGACCTGGCGATTTTAGGTGCTAATCTGGACTGTGAAGTCCAGACCAACAGACCGTCATAATGACGGTTGCTGATGTAGAGGGGGCGTTCAGTGGGAAAGGAGAGGTGTGTATGTGCCTTGTCAAGGCTCTTTCATCTAGGATGTGGGTCTTGGGTATATATGTCTGTATGGATATTGGTGCCTGTGCGTGATGATTTTGTATGCATGTATTGGTGTGTTATCGGTCTCTCGTGTCTCGTCTTGTCCTGCCCTGTGCAATCCCGTGCCATGCTGCACTATAATATCCCATGCACTGTCATACTAGGACGTATAGTCTTGTCTTGTCCCATCATGTACTGTCTTGCTTATCCCATCTCATCTCAGCGATATATTTTGTTTTTCCTGATGTCGCCATGCTATGCTATCTTGTCATATCTTGTTTCGTCCAATCTCGTGCGATCTCGTCTCCTCAATATCAGCAATCATGCCTGTTGATGGCGTCGCTCAATCGATCGATCGATGGATCGATCGATAGATCGATCGATCGATCGAGAGAGAGTCGTCTAGTTCGTATGCCTAAAGGAAATTGCTCAGTTTGTTTGAATATTAAATCTGCAAGATTAAGTTCCTGTTTCTTTTAGATGAAAATCTAGTGACATTTGACCAAAAAAGACAAAAGGTCAAACATTTTGGCGACGTGTTTTGTTGGCTTGGAAACTGCTAGTCGAGAAGAGCAATTCTGTAGCAAGAATACAAGTATTTTTAAATTGTAGTTTGGAGCAAGGACAGGAATGAAAGGGAAGAGATGTTTGAAGAGAATCACTTAATATCACGTTACAAGAAAGGACACATTTTTAGATACTTCGAAAGAAAAAAAGTCAAAGAAACAGTTTTGACGAGGCTAGATGTTTCTTTTCAATTCAAGATCCTAATGTGAAAGCAAGGTAATGTGCTTACGTTGATTTCCGAAAAACTCTTATCATCTTGTATAGACACTACTATTTCGTTGATTGTGTTTCTGTGTCTTTTGTGTCATTCTGTATTCATTCCTGGTAATTTTCTACGTCTTCAAAAATACATATTTTGGTACATTTCGAATTTTAAAACTTTTCATCGTTATGAATAAGTAAAGTTTTGCCTTCAACCTATATAAATTCTGATCCGTGCGTCGGTAAGCTTATCTTTAAAAGCACCGGCTATATTAATATTCATCTGTGGTATGGTGAACCCGTTGCCTTTGGGATGATGACTAGTGTCGCAGAACTTGACATCACCCTTCGTGTCATCGTACACGTTTTCTTTCTCAACATGACAGCTTAACGTCTATGTATCAGTCGTGTGTAGTGTCGTTAAATCTCCGTATTTGTTTTCCATCTTAGTTCCAATTTAGTAAGGTCATACATAAACCATTTCGAGAACATTAACAAACCACAACAGTTTTCAACAGCTCGACATTGTTGTTTGATCAGCATGATGCAATCGCCAATAATTGTTCTAATGGCAAACGATAACATCCGATTGACATTTGCATTCGCCAGTTTTTTTATACTGATTTGTTAGATGTTCCCTTTGCTTACCGATTTCTGAGTTGTTTCAGTCTGAAAACATTCCTTTCAAAATTAATGGAAGCGTTTTCGTCTCAAGCTGGTATTCATTTAAATGCATGTCTTTAGCCACATCTGCTGTTCAAACAAGATACACTGATGTAGTTGTATGACTTCACGTTTTGTTCATGAATGACATATTTATTTTTAATAGATACACCAACTTGGGCACAATTAATATTAAACCTTTGCAGTCATTATTATTTTATTTTGCAATGTGGATAAATTATTTTCATTTTTTTTATTACTTTTTCTTGAAACAAGAAAGGATATTAATTTTAATGATCGTCCAGAGGTGTTGGTATTTCTAAAATCAGTTCTAAAATCCGTTATGTACCACTAGCATTTAGGATTTTGTGCGGAGTATCTCTTACCAATAAACTGGACCGAAGCTTTGATTCTAGCAATCTAATTTTGTCCTCACGAGTGTCCAAAATGTTTAACTTGCATGCATTGTCTCAATGCATATCCACAGGAGTCCAGTACATAATGTATGACTTTGACCTTTTGAAGCACCCAGAACATTTGACCCTACTAGGAGAAGTGTTCTTGATTTAATTTAGCTTGTTTATGTGCGATCCTGCCAATACCATGTCTAATCCCATTCTGAGTTAACAGAAACGTGTCATGATCTGTCCGAAGTACCATTTATGCACTTGGTCTCTTTAAATGGATTTCGTGAACCGTGAGCACAGTAATAATAGAAGGGTTCAAGTTTGCAGTTACACACACACACACACACACACACCTGTAGTAGCATTATAGTATCGTTCTTTAAACAGTATTCGTGAAAGGCACCGAATGTGTTCAGTTTGAAATGAGACCTAACAGCTATCCGCGTGTTGATAATGGGTAGACGTCTTTCCTTGTCAAATTGTATGTATCCATGAAGCTACAGTGAAGCATTGTCATCGTTCCAATGAAACAAACAGATCAACGACATCACCCTGCAACTACGGCTTTGTACCAAAATGTTTTATTGCCTGAATGAACTTGCCATCGTCTAAGAGAGTGCTCATTTACTAAAAGCCATCGACAAATCTAATGGATGGTAATATGTTGTTTCTTTGTCATATTGTCATAACCTATCGACTATGAATCACAAACTGATTTTCTCTTTGTCATCCGGTACAGTTATACCCTTATTGCCAGGAATTACTAAAACTTCCTGATAAAAAAGAACATTTTGTCAGCTTTAGTTTTGATGTTTATGCAAGTTTGTTGTTAACTTATTAAGGCGATTCTGTAAATGAACTTCTGATCGCGTCACATCTATTTACATGCAGTGTTAATTATTAAGTCGTATCAAACAGATTAGTCATGTTTGTACATTTTTCAATGCTAACCATGGTACGTAAAATATTAGAAAAGAAGTCGTGCTTCCACTCATTTCATTGCTGAACTTGGTACGTAAAATGTCAGATACATGCCGTGCTTCCACATATTTAATTGCTGACCTTGGCACGTAAAATGTCTTATACAGTTGGTGCTTCTACTTTTTCATTGCTAATCATTGTTGTAAAATGTTTTCTTATGCTGAATCAGCTGGCAAGTCGCTGGATAATCTATAATTAGAATTACTGTAAATTCGTACCATTTGAAACCAATCTATTATCATATTAACCTCAGCACACACCTTTTGACCCAAGCTTGTGTCATACTAACCTCAGAACATACCTTTTCACACCAACCTCGTGTCATACTAACCTCAGATCATACTCTTTGATACCAATCTTATACATATAAACCCTCAGCTCATAACCTATTGGCACCAATGTCATGTAAAACTCACCTCAGCTCATATCATTTGACATCAATCTCATGTCATACTAACCACAGCTCGTACTATTTGACACCATCTCGTGTCATACTAGCCTTGGTTCGCGAGCGGTCATCACTATCCACTATCATACTTGAATATTTTAATCAATAAGAGGGCAGGTTATGTCAATTAAATATGGATCGGGTTGAGACACACGAATAAAACCCACAGCCTTGTGTTCATATATACAGTTTGTTTGTCTGTCTGTGCACTTTGTATCAAACAGTGCTGGGATTATTTTCTGCACAAAGCAACGTCATGCCTGACACGGCATACCCATTTTCCAGAGGAAATGCAGTTGATACAAACGAAGAGAATAGTGCCTGCGCTATATTTAATTTCTCCACAAAGTCAGGTCAAGCATTTCTTAAATTCTGAAATGGAACATATACACATAGATGGCTGTGGAAAGTTGTCAGACAGAAGAATCTAGGAGTCGAGTTTCATGATATTACTTTACTCCTCCTGCTGTAGAATTATTTAGTTCGGAAGTATTGTTTCGATAGCACTGATTAGTTTTGAGAGTCGAGTATTACCAACATTTAATTTGTATTGTGCTATTTAATTTTGTCCATAATTGAGGGTAGGACTTTGGGACTACCTGACTAATGTCTCTTTTTTGGTAAACAACATATTACGTAGATAAACCTTGTGTATGATTTTAATTTATATTAAATGATCATTATTACTTGGACGTTAACATGGTTACTCACGTTAGGAAAAACCTAGTATACCTGATATGCTATTTATGAACATTTTAGTAATAAACATGATCTTTTTGACAAATTAGAATTTTCTAGAAATGAACATTTGACCTCATCCTGATTCTGTCGTATAAGTGGTGGAGGAAGAGTAGTGGAGGAAGAATCCGAGAAAATCCCGGCAAGAACCACGAGAGAGAAGGGGGGGGGGGGGGCGAAAGAAGGAAGGAGGGAGAGGTAGGGAGAGGGCGAGCGCGAGACAGAACAAGAGAGAGAGAGAGAGAGAGAGAGAGAGAGAGAGAGAGAGAGAGAGATATTTACATTATTTCATCCACACTGCTAACAGCACAATCAGTCATACAAAGATTTCAATGATTATCAAACAACTATTAGAAGATGCTTGAGAAATGAAACTATACAATATTAAACACAGAATACAATTGTTAATAAGATTATGTGAACGTTGTATATGCAGCAGAGAAGGCGAGAACATAGCTGGCGTTTTGGCAAACATGTCTAGTTGATTCATTAACCTTTTTTACTCCATCAACCTTAATCGCAAAGTTTAAACAGAAGTCACTTCATTTCCATTAAATTTATTGCAACACTTTCACGAGTCTATAACACCTGATTGTCTTGGGTGAGACGCTATAGATCGCACTTGGTGGATTGTTTTGTTTTGCTTGTTTATTTTAAATTATTTTTCCAGCAATCAAAAAGCTGGTATATCAGGAAAATCCAATTTTTCGTTGTCGATCTGGATACATCGCTCAATTATCCAGACATTCCAAGGGGGAAATATTTACTATTTACTATTTTCTAAATATTCGTATATCGTACATTGAGGCGACTACCATTATACGAAAAATACCAAAAATGAAACAAACCTTGGATCATTTTAGAATTCTATGTTGTGTTGTTGTTTGTAAACTAGTTAACTTAGAATATCAGCATTGTGAATTATCTTCCACAGAGGAAGTCGAGAATTTAAGAACATGCTAAGTCTGTGGTATTTAACTAGGCTTGGAAAGATAACAGCGAAAGAAGGTCTAGCTATCTTCAAAAATGAATAGTTTTTTTATTGTCTTCACCAACTCTATCGAAACAGGTTTTCAATGAACAAAATTCTTTTTTTTTTAAAGTTTATATATTAAAAGGCAAAGGATAAAATCCAAAGTCTAGGATGTCTTAGTAAAAACCTTTTGTTTCGCATGGTAGAAATTATATCCAGAGAATCCAAGTCTACTGCCACTCCCCCCCCCCCAACAAAAAAAAAGAGGAAGAAAAAGAAACAGATTGGCACCATCTTACATCTTAAAATATTTTTAAAAATATCTCTGAAAGGTAAGAAAATCCGATTCCTCTTCTACTAATATTTAACCATAACATCAGAATTCCAAGATGGCGGTGGGGTGTGCGTCTGAAAATCTGATTTTTCTTTAATTTCATTCACAACTTCTTTTAAATTATGACCATAAAAAATTATTTTTTCTGTTCGAATCTGCAAATCCAAATGCAAAACAAACACATTTTTTTAATAAGGACTAATTTCCATGTCTCGCTGAGATGCGGATCAGCATGAACGATTACCCAATGTTCCATGATCATTTCACCACAGGAAGTATCTAACTGGTTTAAGAATTAGATAGGAACTGTACAAAATCCAAAGAATGACAAACATTCTAGAAATGGAGAAATTGATGAAAATCGCGAAATGGTAAAATCCAATTACATAAAATTTTCAAAGTAAAACAATATATTCCAGGTAAATATCAAAAGCATCAATAAGCACTTTAGTAAGTAATAATATAATTGTACTACAAGACATTTAATTGTGACGAAGATGTGCTGTGAATGTAGGTCAGGAAAAATATATTAAAAAACTTTATTTACTACAAGAAATGTGAAATACCGCGTTTATTGCTTTGTCAAGCACATCAATGGCGAGGAAATGGGAACAAAGTGCCTTTACCAAGAACACACCGAGACAGCCATCATTGGCTGGACTGGGCGTGTATGACACCAAGACTCGGTCTTGCAATGTCGGGTACGACACCCAGGCAGCCAACTGGGCTGTCCTGTGCTGGCATCCATCGAATGTTCCCCGTGAAAACGAAGAAGCTCCAACCTACTCGTACACGTTCTAGAAGAAAACGTTAAGCTTGCATGTTCTTGATAGATTATACACACAAATCAAGCACATGAATGAATATAGCATAAAAGAATATATACAATCACAGTTCGTGACACCATGTCTAACTGTTTATGAACAACTAACATTTATTACTTAAACTATGCACAGTGAAGCAAACACACTTGCAAAAGACAAAATTCGTCACAAGCTGAAAAAATGGTCAATACTCTGTTGCAAGCCACTCAGATTTGGCATTCAGGGAACACTCGTCCATTCAGGGAACACTCGTCCATTCAGCGAATACTCGTCAGCAAATATGTGATCACGAAAAGTCACTTCCTGTAACATGGTTTTTCACTGTAGTCTCTTCACACTGGAAAGCTTTGCATCAGTCTGGTATCTGATGTCAGTTCCAGTACTATAGTCCCGAAATTCGTCACTAAGAATGGCAGAGAACATCATACTGAAGAGGACTGGGTCCAACACACAATCTTGATCGACTCCATTGTTGCCTGTAAATGGTTCAGATGATTCACTGTCGTCCATGACACGAACGAGCATGATAGCATGGAATTGTCGAACCATTATAATAAATTTCTCTGGGCAACCAAATTTTGCCACGATCTTCCAGAAACCAGCGCGACAGAATAACTGCGATAAAGATATACAATGCAGCAATCGCCCTAAGTGATCTGGTAATTATGCTCTTTATATGGCAAATATGTACAAATTCATAACGACAACGGGTATTCTCAAAACGTATCAATATTTAACAAACGTAAGCAGGGAAGAACATCGCTGAGTATATACATAAGGCACGCGAATTCAATGGACTTTCCTAAACTACAGTTATGGTTCTCATTATGATTTGTCTTCATAACGTGTATTGGTAATGTATTTGAATTACAAAAGTCATCGAACAAGATAAACGAACTCACTTAAAATTGTCTTTAGGAAAACGTACAAATTCCAAACAATAAAAGGAATGTGCCTAGTTCTAAAAATATATACGTGTCAAACAAATAACCAGAACACTACCACGATTGACATTAGAAAGGAGAATACGACATTAATTTTTGACGCAATGGCTCCACCTATGTTCTATATCTGGGCGGCGATTTGGCATGGTACTGGAATTAAAAGAGACCAGTGGTTCAATTCCTATAGTGTGTCGGGCAGAGGTTTTAGAAAACGGTCGCTTCCCTTCAGCCAATATGTTTTCATCAATCCCTTGCCCTAAAAAGAGAAAAGAATATGAAGTGGTTCACAATTTAAACAGATTTATTTCCTTTAGTGAAAATATTTTTAAAATTTCGCCGGAATACCCATTTATTCACTCTGAGGAAAATACGTTTTCAGTTATAGAAATTGCTTAAGCTAAATTATCAGAGAAATGCACTGCTTATAAATGTATTCATGCTGGCGATTTTAACGTGTATACCAGTAAAAATCCTGTTACGTGTTTAGGCTCGAATAAACAGTAACACAGGAAGAGTAAAAACAACAAGCTTTCTAAAATTTAACAAATAATTTATTTCCCTGGAAAACTTCTGTAAAAAAATGAAAAAGGAGAAGAACTTACGGTTTCAAGAATCAAATCCAAAAAAAATCTAAGAATATCGACGATTTAAATTGCAAAAGTCCTAGTAATAAATGTTCTAATAATTTCAAGTTCGAATCCTGATAGAAAATCCAAGACGGATGACGATGACGTATGTTGTAGTCAGTACTGTGCTTATATACAGTTCCTTGAAGAAATATAAATAATGACACTCCGGTGTTGGAAATCCAAATTAAATTTGTAAGCAATCACTTTACAAAATTTGTTTGTAAGCGCTCCTCAAAATATTTCCAGAAAAAAATCTTTTGAAATCCAACTGATCTGAAGAAAATTATAACACAAAATCTGGCTATAACAAAATAACTTGACATCAGTGTAAAAAGCCCAAAACTAAGAAATCTCTATCTACACATCTCTATTAAAACTAACAAATGCGCAGTAATGGAGAAACCGGAATTGCGAAATCGAAAGGGGGGTTACGTGAGTAGTTAAGTGGGATACTATAGGGACAATGGGACTTAGCATTAAAAAGGCCCCTGGGACAATATAGGGACAATGGAAATTTAACATGGAGAAAAATCGTGGGTCACTTTAGGGACAATGGGAATTTAACATAGAGTTTGGGACTGTCTAGGGATAATGGGAATTTAACATGGGAATAGAGTTTGGGTTTGTCTAGGGACAAGGGGAATTGAATATGGGATTTTTTTTTTTTTTTTTTTAAAGTTTTTTTTAAATTTAAATTTAAATTTAAATTTAGAAAAGGGGTAAGCAATGGAAAGGCTATCTCTTTTCGAGAAATATGGCTGGCCCTGAAAAGGGCCTTTGGGTTTATGTTAATATTAATATTAACATAGATGGCATCTGTCACATCTTCTTCTTCTTCTTCTTAAACTCCTTCTAACTACCGGTCCATACACAAGTACCCTCTTGAGACATCCTTGTCTTTCTATGTAAACTCTCCTCATCCATTGACTAGTATCTGTCCTATCAACAACAGTCCACTTGGACCTGACATACATGAGCATGTCCGTCCTAAACATCATGGAAGACACAAGGGTGGATGACTCAATGAGCGGGTACAAACACAAACACACAAACACAAACACACAAACACAAATACACAAACACATACGCTAAGAAACAATAAACAAATCCATAATCTACTATCCACACAATCGTACGTGAGCGGGTACAAACACAAACACACAAACACATACGCTAAGAAACAATAAACAAATCCATAATCTACTATCCACACAATTGTACGTGAGCGGGTACAAACACAAACACACAAACACAAACACACAAACACAAATACACAAACACATACGCTAAGAAACAATAAACAAATCCATAATCTACTATCCACACAATCGTACGTGAGCGGGTACAAACATAAACACACAAACACATACGCTAAGAAACAATAAACAAATCCATAATCTACTATCCACACAATTGTACGTGAGCGGGTACAAACACAAACACACAAACACAAACACACAAACACAAATACACAAACACATACGCTAAGAAACAATAAACAAATCCATAATCTACTATCCACGCAATCGTACGTGAGCGGGTACAAACACAAACACACAAACACATACGCTAAGAAACAATAAACAAATCCATAATCTACTATCCACACAATTGTACGTGAGCGGGTACAAACACAAACACACAAACACAAACACACAAACACAAATACACAAACACATACGCTAAGAAACAATAAACAAATCCATAATCTACTATCCACACAATCTTACGTGAGCGGGTACAAACACAAACACACAAACACAAACACACAAACACATACGCTAAGAAACGATAAACAAATCCATAATCTACTATCCACACAATCTTACGTGAGCGTGTACAAACACAAATACACAAACACAAACACACAAACACAAATACACAAACACATACGCTAAGAAACAATAAACAAATCCATAATCTACTATCCACACAATCTTACGTGAGCGGGTACAAACACAAACACACAAACACAAACACACAAACACATACGCTAAGAAACGATAAACAAATCCATAATCTACTATCCACACAATCTTACGTGAGCGTGTACAAACACAAAGACACAAACACAAACACACAAACACATACGCTAAGAAACGATAAACAAATCCATAATCTACTATCCACACAATCGTACGGGAGTGGGTACAAACACAAACACACAAACACAAACACACAAACACAAATACACAAACACATACGCTAAGAAACAATAAACAAATCCATAATCTACTATCCACACAATCTTACGTGAGCGGGTACAAACACAAACACACAAACACAAACACACAAACACATACGCTAAGAAACGATAAACAAATCCATAATCTACTATCCACACAATTGTACGTGAGCGGGTACAAACACAAACACACAAACACAAACACACAAACACAAATACACAAACACATACGCTAAGAAACAATAAACAAATCCATAATCTACTATCCACACAATCGTACGTGAGCGGGTACAAACACAAACACATAAACACATACGCTAAGAAACAATAAACAAATCCATAATCTACTATCCACACAATTGTACGTGAGCGGGTACAAACACAAACACACAAACACACAAACACAAATACACAAACACATACGCTAAGAAACAATAAACAAATCCATAATCTACTATCCACACAATCTTACGTGAGCGGGTACAAACACAAACACACAAACACAAACACACAAACACATACGCTAAGAAACGATAAACAAATCCATAATCTACTATCCACACAATCTTACGTGAGCGTGTACAAACACAAACACACAAACACAAAAACACAAACACAAATACACAAACACATACGCTAAGAAACAATAAACAAATCCATAATCTACTATCCACACAATCTTACGTGAGCGGGTACAAACACAAACACACAAACACAAACACACAAACACATACGCTAAGAAACGATAAACAAATCCATAATCTACTATCCACACAATCGTACGTGAGTGGGTACAAACACAAACACACAAACACAAACACACAAACACATACCCTCACACTATCTTAAAAAAGAGTTAGTGTTTATATTCACACTACTCTACCTACACATTGGCAAATTGATGGTTATTTCTTTTCTAGAGTATTGGGTAGCCCTGAAAAGGGCTGTTGTTTTTGGAACTTCATGGACACCTGGTTAATGGTGGCACCTTCCAGGCCTGGCGCCACATACACATCTTATCCCCCAGTTACTTTTTACTTTTTTGGGGGAGAGAGCAGAGGCAGGATATGTCGCTTCAGAATCCCAATTTTCGCTCTCTGGGATTCTGAAATTTATTCTTCTTCACTTCTTTTCCTTCTCCTCCTCCTCTTCTTTGTTTCTTCTCTCCTCCTCTTTGTATCTTCTTTCCTCTTCTTCTTCTTTATATCTTCTCTCCTCCTCTTCTTTTTTTCTTCTTTCCTCCTCCTCTCTTATCCTTCCCTCCTCCACAATGGCTTCCGCGGCCAGTTCATTCAACAGGCGCCTGGCATATTCCAATGCACATGAAGTTCCAACAGTTTAGACAGTCTCGTGTTCATTTTTGGTGTTGATCAATCAACAAGGGTAGCTAGACTGCCCAGCGAGTTTCAATTTATAGTGAAAGCGCGGACGTGAAGGAAAACATCCCCCCAAAAAAACATAAAATTGATGTTACCTACATCATGACCAAAAACAACAACGCGCGGACCTAAAAGAAACACTCACTTTTTTATGCTACCCATCACTATTTTAAAATTTTTATAAATCACTTCAATAGACTATCCACATACGCAAAGCAATCCAATCTAACTCCAAATATACACCTCAAACACCAAAAAAACATGATTTTAATCTACTATTCATACCAACTTACTTAAGCACTTACTAACACACAAACACATACCCTCACATTTTTTAAAAAAGAGTTAGTGTTTATTTTCACACTACTCTACCTACACACATTGGCAAATCGATCGTTATTTCTTTTCTAGAGTATTGGGGTAGCCCTGAAAAGGGCTGTTTTTGTTTGTTTGCTATGGCATTCTTTTTTTTAGTTTCTAAGAATGCGATGTCCTCTGAGGATAGACTTTCTGGCGATAGGTCTGCTTCTTCGGAAAGAAAAGAAGAACTCTTTGGTGTCGATACGGCAACCGACAAAGCCTCTGTCAGGTTCAGGTTGCTGCTGCTGCTGCTGCTGTTGTTGCTGCTGTTGCTGCTGTCTCTGAAGTCTGTACTTCTCTGTCCATTCTTCTTTCTCCCTGTTCATTTCTTCTCTGAAGAGCTCTTCTATTAGGTCTTCAGTGATTTTTAACATTCTCACATTCTCTATTTCTTCTGGCTTCGGTATCAGACTGTGTCTGACCCTATGCAAATTCACGTAGGCTTCGTTGAGTTTAGCTAGTTTGGAGCACATCTTCTTAGGAGGATGAGTCGACAATGGATGGTTAGACTGGAAACAACCCGGTTCTTAAAGTCAAAGCGCGGACGTGAAGGAAAACATCCCCCACACGGTTTTTGAGTCACAACGTTTAGTGAGTGTCATGAGAGGGATAGTAAGAAATGAAAGAGCATCAATCCAACATTCTTATAGCTAAACAAAAGACAAAGGCATTTTTTTCAAAACACAACATTTTTTATTCAAAAATCACTTAACACTAAACAACAACTCTAACATTTTTTAACAACAATGCAACACTAAAAGTTTCTCCACTAGGTAAAGAGGGATAATAGTCTTCCATGGTTTCTAGTAATCAAGGATGACTTCTCTCAAACTGTTGATTTCTATGGTATTATCGAATTCTGCATACAGGATGACGTTCACCGTTTCATCAGGGTCTCGGTCTTTAAACTGAATTTCCACACGAATCTGGCCGGATTTTATAGGGTGGAAATGTCCCTCGTCGCTGCCTTGGTCCGGAGTGAAATCGAAAGCCCACAAAGCGTAGCCTCCTGCATAATCCTCGTACGTAATACCGTGACTGGTATTGGTTCCTAACTGTCCGGTGGCTTCGTACAGGGACAAGTACGATCTCAAGTAATTCTTCTTGGTAAAGTCAGGTTCGAAAGGTCGGGTACACAAGGTCTTGCCATCGCGACTGACTTCGATTTTGGACACGCCAAAGTGTTGAAAGTAGAAAGGATTTTTTTCGGCAGCTCCGTTGAAGGCTGTATTCTCGACGATACCAACGATCAAACGTTTGGGTAACTGTCCTTGGAACAGATGATCTTCGATCATGGATCGCTGTCCCTTGGGAATGGTGAAGGTTTTCACTTCCACGCGTCGTATGGGATACTTGGCGGTCGTTCTGCTCAACGTCTGACTGATGTCGTTTCCCACTTTAGGTAACAGTTCCACACGGCGTACGTAGAGTCTGGCTTCTAGGATTTTGGTTTTGTAACCGTCACTATCAGCCATCAAATGGAAAGCGGCACTGCTACGATTCAGTCTCAGACGGACATCCACCCCGTTCAGCAAATACTTTTCTTGCAACCACATGTCCAAATGCAAACGGTCCATCAGTTCTAAACTTGTGTCGGCTCCCGTGATTCTCTTTCTTCGTTCTACAAATCCATCATTGTTGTCTTTCTTTTCATCAGTTTCCAATATTTCAAACTTGGTAGGTTCGTCAGCTTCCCATACCACACAGGCATTGAGATGAGTGTTCTTGGCATCTATTCCGTACGTCAAGAGATTTTCCAGGTAGGCACGATAAGGGTAAGTATCCATGCTGCTACTGACCAGTTTGTTATTCAAGTACAAGTCCACTCCACTGAACAAGGAATGCATGAAATTGTTGACGGGAGCTACTGCTTCATCGTCTATAGCACCTCCAGTCTTATCTAGAATTTTGACTTTCAGGTACAAGTAACTGCTATTCAGATCGATGTAATCTTCGGGCTGTCCTTTGATTTCAAACTCGATGGGAGCGGAATCGGTCAGTGAGGAAACGGGGTGAAATTCCACCCACTGGGATTCTTGCATCGTCATCATCGTTGGGGGCATGGCAAACAGATCCAGTTCCGACTTGGAACAAGCGCAAGATTCTCGGTGCATCATTTTTTTTGTGTCTCTTTTCTCAATAATCGAAAACGTCTAAGTCTCGAACGGTTCTTCTTTTCTTGGCCTTTCTTGCTTGAAGTCTGGTGAAAGGGTGTTTTCTTCGTCGTCTCTTTCTGCCTTGTCCTTGCTGAATGCCTGACTCGGTAGCGTGCAGGGCATTTATAGGTGTTTCTCGTTGGCCTAAAATGTCTTTGCCCGTTTGCAGCAAGACATTTTTGCCTGCCCTCATGAAGGCTTCTTTAGGGTTTTGTTTGTCGATGATGACATTTTGGAGAAATTCTTTGCCTTGCGTCAGTGCCGCATCTTTCAAGGCGTGCAATCCGCGTGTCACCATCGGTTTCAACACCGGGGCCACCGAACGAAAGGCCGATTTTAACATATCTCCTAAACCGTGTTCTCGCTGTCGAGCAACCCCTCGGTACACTGGATACATGACTTACGAATCGTGAGAAAACCGTTTTCGAAAATGGAGTTTCACCGTGACTTTTCCTTTGGTGAATGGAATATTTTGTCCCAAATCTCCTTTTATAGTAATGTTGACCGTGTCCAAATACGACTTACTGACAGGCAAATAGTGAGGATGTACAAATTCGCGGTGGACGTGGTAAGTGTTTCCACCTTCCTCGTCAGTGTTCGTGGCAGAATCCACTTTGAAAGGAATGACACGCAGTAACGGTACGGAGGTGTGTCCCACCACGTTATACTCCACCACATCGGAGTACACAAACATCAAATTCAGTCCTTGGTTCAGTTCTACCGGGGCACGAAATAACTTGCTAAAAGACTCGTTGTCGTAAACGATGGGTTATTCGCTTTTCTTCATCATGCTCATTCTCAGGTTCATGTCTCCGCCCAACATGTCATACAATTCAGGACAAAATAAAATGGACAGGATTTTACTCCGTTCAAATTTCATCAAGAAGCGACGAGCTGTTTTGTGGTACTCCATGGTGACACTTTTGTTAACATGCTCCAAAGCTTTCAGAAACACGGCATTAAACCTGGAGGCTATGGTGCTGACCAAATGTTGACCACTAAAATAATAGCCTGGGGAAATGAACAAGTGATAGGTGGTGTACTTTTGTGTACGGGTTTTCTTGTCATATTTGACATTGCTATCCATCCACTGTTGCAATTGTTCGTCATGAACTTCCACATCAAAAAAATTTTGATTGGGAAGGACATTGAGGACTTGGGTCGGGTGAATCATTTCTACTAAAGCCACTTCCCAATGGGCTTCGTGATCTAAGGGGATGGCTTGAGGTAATTTGGCCGTGTAACAGCACAACGTGTTCTTGGGAAACACCTCCATGGAACTGTCACTGGGTAAGGTTAAGTAAAATTGGATTTGGTGACTCATAATTCCAGAGTTCTGTGGCTGTCCGAGGGGTTAGTGGACGTCAGAGGCGTGTCTCCTTCGAAAATGGGGTTCTGGTTGTGATTGAAGTGGTGACTGGCACTGGCACTGGACACAAGGTTCCCGGGGTTCCCGTTCGAGGTGAATTTCAGGGAGGGATTAGGAAGCAGGTAACCGATGCAACTGCTCAATAAAATGGTCCACAATTGTTTGTCTCCTTGTTGCAAACTCAAATTGGCGATGGCTGCCCCGATGACACAATACACCACGAAGATTTGGCAGAAAAAGACGATTTGCGTTTTAGGCACACGTTCTCCACACCACACCCACAAGGGTTGTTTTTGTAAATCTTGCACAGAAGAACTAGGTGAAGGAGGAGTGGTCGACGTAGCTGCGTCTGCTGTGTGAAAGGGCATGATGGTCACTTCTTTTTATAGTCGATGACTTGCGAAGCGTCGATTCAAGAATCGAAACTGGGGGGATATCCTTTCCAACGTACTTTGACTTCTTTGACACGTCGTTTGCCCACTTTACGGGTTCTGCGTTCGAGAATGCTTTCGATGTCGTACACGTCGTCTTCTTTTTTGGTGACACGTTGTAACTCGGGCAAATAAAACGTTCCTTTGAGCACTTCTCCGTTCATGTCTTCCAATTTATAGACGGCAGGATGACGGCCATGCACTCGTCCAGTGACGCGAAACAATTCGGTCGTCCAGTTAGGTAAGTAACCTTTGTCGAAAGTGCGTTTGGTTTTGCCAATGCGCACCCAATCTCCTACGGCCAACATTCCACTTTTCTCGGGGACAGCCCTCGTCGGGGACGTACCAAACAGGCGCTCAAACACCAACACTTCGTTGTCGGGAGTCACGTCTTGCGGGGCACATCCGATGCTTCGATGGTAAGATTGGTTGTACGCTTGCACCAGGTGCGGTAAGATGTCGATGTACTTCAGAGTGTGGTGATGCGTAAAATATTTCCACATGCGTTCTTTCAAAGTGCGTTGAAAACGTTCCACGATGCTGGCTTTGGTTTCGGGATTCTCGGTGGTAAAAAAATGAATGTCACGTTTCTTTAATTCTTTTTGGAAAGCTTGGTTCAGAAATTCGGTACCTTTGTCCGTTTGCCATCGAAGAGGGTGACGACCGCTTTGTTTCAACACCCGTTGCAGGGCTCGCACTAACTCGCTGCTCGATTTGGAAGTCAAGGGTACGACCCAGGCAAATTTGGAAAAGACGTCGATGACACAAAACAAATATTTGTAGCCACGATTGTAGCTGACCAAATGAGAGACATCGGCTAAATCGGCTTGCCATTGATGATCGATGCCTTCCACTCGGGTGCGACTTCTGGCAAACTTGCGTCGAATGGGTTTGTGTAAAGTGTAGGTAGCTTGTTCTTGTAACCATCGTTGCACTTGAGGTAAACGGAGACTTTTCAGTCGCGTTTTGGCAGCACGATACAATTTTTGAACTCCTGTGTAACCTGCAGGATGGGAGGGATCGTAGTAAATGCTGGCTAAGACTTTTTCCATTTTTTGTGTTGGTTGGTGTGTTAATAAGACACCCACTCTTGGAGGATGCTACTCTTTTTCTCTTGGGGTATTTTCTTGGATTGCAATGCTTTGCGTGTGCGGCCAGCAATAGGTGTCGAAGAGGAGAAGGATGTCTGAGCGGGGAATATCGGTTCTTGTTTCACTTCTGTCTTCACTTCTGTCTTCACTTTCTTTTTCTCTTGTGATGAAGAAGGGGTGGCCATCATCTTTTTAATCCATCCAATTCTGGAGGTAGGTGGTGTTGTTAACTTGCGTACTTTTTCTGGTGGAGTTTGAAACCCTTCCTCTTCTTCTCCTTTTTCTGTCTTGGTCACGGGTACTGGTGGTACTGGTACTGGTACTGGTACTGGTGATGGTGCTGGACTTTTCATCAAGGTCTTAAAATCTTTCAGAGTGGGTAGAGCTGTTTCGTCTAAAGCTTTCTGGTGAAAGAGTTGCAGTCGTTGCAAGAGTTGACCGTACTTTTGCGATTTTTCTGTTTCGGACAAATCTTGGCGATCCATTAAGGACTGCAATTCGTGTTGTAACTGGGACATCTCGCTCAAATGGGGATTGGGAGGTAAATGCGGGGTGTGTTGTTCTTGCCACCGATGGTATTCCATCCATCGTTTGTAAGGCACTAAAGCTAGTTTTCGTCCTTCCATGGGGTTGTCAGGGGTCGATTCTGAGATCTTGGAACTTCCCAGGCCTTTTTATCTTGCTCCCACCAGTCCTCCCAACATGGTTCCCAAGACTCCTTTCAGTATGGGGCCTAACAAGAGAGGTAAAATACCTCCACGTTGCACTAACATCTTCTTTTTTTGACGAATGGGAATTTTCTTTTGAACCATTTGGCGAAGAACGTGACGATGTTTGCCTAAGCATTGTTTCTGGTGTTTGGACAAAGGGATCGTGCCTTTCAAAACGTTCAAACAACATTCGCACACGGTATCGATGACCTCTTTGGAGGCTGTTTGAATGAGTTTTTTTCGTAGGGGTGGAGAAGCTTTGGACAGGACAGATAACATGTCCCCATGTTTGGCTAAACGTGGTGGCAGTCCTTTCCTTTTCTTTCCTTTGGGTTTTCTGGAGGGTGACATCTTTGAGTCTTCAGGAGCACCAAAAAAACACTGATACCCGACTTGGTCACAGGCCTTTTTTATACTGGAACGCGTCGCCACTGATTGTCTTTACGTCGTATTAGTTTGAGGACAGGCATGACACGTCGTGCAGGGGTACGTAACGGACTAAATCGAGCCAGTTCTTGCTTGGACAAATCCAGTAAACTTTGTAACATGCCCGATCTTTCTTGAACTTTGATTTTGGGAGAAGGTACTTTGTGAGCAGCAGCCACTGCCACTAAATTGGAAGGTCCTGCCACTGGGGAAGTTCTTTTGGGGGTCATCAACGGAGAAGTTCTTGGTGTGATCAACGTCTCCAAGTACTCTTCAGTTCTGGGTGTCATTAACGGAGAAGTGGACAAACGTGAAGCTGCCGGAGACGCAGTCACCGCCGTGGCAGGTCGTGGTTTGCGAGTGTAAGGTTGCGTCCTGGCCGAAGTGCCTCTCTTGCGACTAGTTTTCTGTGGACTTTTCTTTTTCTGGGGGCTTCTTTTCTTTTTCCGGGGTGGTGGTGGTGTCTGGTCAGAGGAGGGTCCTGCCACTGGAGAAGTTCTCCTTGGGGACCTGGTCTTTTTCTTCTTGGGGCTTCGTTGGACTTTTGTCTTGGGGATAACTTTGGGGGCATTAGGATCCCATCTTAAGAGTGAGCGAATGATGACCCCTCCTAGAGTACCGCTCCCTCCAGGTTTCAAAATGATTTGTTTTTTGGTTTGAGTGTCGATGCGGGGATCGGCCAGTTGGACCAAAGCGACTTTGTTTCGATCGAAAAAGCGTTTGGTTTGATGAGGAATCTGAATGATTCCTTGGAGTAATTGACGTGCCATCACCGTGAACCATCGTAAGACTTCTTTGAGACTAGCTTCTAAGACACGAGCTCGTGTTTGTGGATCTTTTTCTCGACTGATGCCATACAAGGCACGAATCAATTTGACGGGAAGATGCGACTGAAGGGACGTCATATTCGCACTGAGAGTGAGACAGACGAAAAAGGGTCTGAGGATTTTATAGATTTTTTTATGGGGAGTGAAATGAAGTCGAGGACGGAGACGTGTACAGGACAGGCCCTCCGTCTTGGCACCAGTGGTGAAACAAGTGGGTACGAAATCGCAAATCCTCGGGAGTGGTAGGTTTCAAATCGACGAGTAAATAGGCGTGTGGCGTTTGAGTGGCATCGTCGTACGCCTGAGCCAGCCAAGGCGTTCCTAACTGTTTGGCTAAGACTTGCACTTGCGATTTATCTCGAGGGCTTTTAAACAAGACCACGTAATGCGCATTGAGACTGATGGTGCGATGGGCTTTACTTTGTTGAAACAAATTTTGGGTGATGTAAACGACACTGGCATTACGGTGATGCCCTTTGCGCGTGAACCACAGTTTAATTTCTTCTTCGTCTTCTCCTAACATGTCGTCGAAAATGACCAAATGGGTTAGACGGGAGTCAGAGACGATGCCATCGTCTTCTTTAGGAATGCCTTCCACAAACACGATGGAATCGCCTTGACTTTCTCGCAAGAGGCTGTACGCCGATTGCCACTCTTTGTAACACCACACGATTCGTTGAGGGGGTCGATCGATCAAATGATGTTTATGTTCGATCAAACGTTTGACGAATTCGGTTTTGCCTGAACCGCTAGGTCCAGCAATGAGCATGTTAAAGGGATGACGAAGATACAAAGCCTCCCAACTGGCACGATCTAAGTGTTCGTCGATGACTTTGACAGTAGAGGAAGAGGGAGCAGAGACAGCAGAGGTAGCCATGGTGTGAGAAATGTCACTTGTGACACGAAAAACAAACAAGACAAGAGTTTATATACTTTTTCAGAACACGTTTATTGAATGTTTCAAACATGAATACGAAAGACAAAAATACATAAAAGCCAAAGGCTTAAGTACAAGAATAAAAGGCACATGATAACCATGAACGTGGAATAAACACAAGTGTCTGTACAACATGTTTTGGGTAAAGCTCTAACCAGTTCTATAGTAGGGGTAAGGTCACACAAGTGTCCTCCCGAAAGGGTCTTTCAGGCCTGTCCACGACAGTCCTGTCCTGGGTGACGGGTTCTTCTGGCACCGTCACTAACACAGGTTGAAAAGTAACTTTTTTCCTTGAATAACTCTCGTGCATACTGGGTCACCTCTTGTGTCCAAGCCTCAAAACCCTGGTCTCGGTGATGTCCAACATTTGACTCCTAACCAATCTGGTTTCTTCTTCGTCAACGACATGGTAAGTTACTTCAATGAACAATGAACTATCGATCTTGCCTAGGGTTCCTTTTCATATACAGACCAATACCAACGTGACCGTACGGTAAGGTGAAGTGATTGGGAAGTCGCACTCGCTTCTGGTATACAATTTGATAGACTTTTTCCAAGGGTCGACTGACGATGTGGTGAGTGGGTAAACGTACAATCTTGTTCGGTTGATAGGTGGTCACTTTAAAGTTTCCACCCTCTCTTGATTCCAAGGCTTCTTTCAATACCCCAAAGTTCACCACTCGACTGGTACGATGATTCAGAGTCAGTCCTTTCACTTTGCACGTCGTGTGCACTTCTCCTTGTTTGTCCCGGTATTCGTAGCCGTAATTTTTGGGACCACCACTGACGAAACTTAGAATCTTGTCGTCGGGATGCTCGTCTGTCCAGGCTCCTAAACGGTCTCCTTCGATGTCAGGGTGCTGTTGAATCGGGTGATGGATGTAAATGCAACTGTCCGTGTCAAAGTACAGGACGCGTTCTTCTAACAGTTCTAAAGCTTCGTACAATTTTAAGCGAGCATGAGCTGTCACGTAAGCCGCAATGATGACGTTTCCAAAAGGGTCGTCTTGTACAAAGTCCAGATCTTCTTCGTAATTGACGTGTTTCATGTATTTGGTTTTGTCGTGAATCATCTGGAAGTAGCGGGAAGGTTCTGTCAAATATTCTGTCTTGGGTAAACACGGTCGTTGTGCCATTTTACCCCACAAGCAATTTAACATCACTTTGGTAAACGATCGCCTACCTTCGTTTTTTTCGATGTGGTCTAAGGAGATGCCTTCTTGTGCGTAGTATTTCTCTTTGAATTGTATTTGGTCTTCGGGAGTGTGACACCAGGAAGGATAGCCGCTGGCTTCTTGTTTCAGTTTCAAAAAGGCATCCACGTAGTCAGCGAAAATGCCTTTCTGAGTAGGGTCACCCTTGTGGTACTCTTGTGTCTTGGGAAAGTGGCAAATTTCGTACACTTCTAACAGTTGGTATCCCATGTCCAGAGCTTTGAACAATTCCACGCTGACCCAGGTTCCCGTCAAGGCACGTTCTTCCTGGCTGTGATGGCAAGGTTGGTCCTGGTTGCACGTTTCGGCACAAGTACGGCACAAGGGAAACATCAGTTTGCCTTGACAATGGTGAGGTAAGACGGGATGGTATAGGTTCGTGGGAGGCAAAACTTTACACTTGATCAAGCCTTCGTATTGTCGAATGTTTTTCAGGTCGATGTGTTCCGTGAACAATTGCGGGTGCCCTACAGGAAAGCGACAATATTTGCACACGTAGGGATACAGCGAACACACGTCCAAGTATTTGATTTCTTCTCCTTTCTCTTCGTCGGCTTGGTACAGCAAACAGGTGGCATTGGTCCTTCCTCCGTACAAACTATCCCTCGGGTTCAGCGGGTCCATGAACTGGTAACTTTCCACGAGGCGTTTAAACTCGGGATCGGTTTTCAAACGGTGATCGTACTCGTGTTCCCACATTTCCACCACTTGGTATCCTTGCTGTTCTAACTTTAGGCGTCGCTGACAAGTGGTCTGGTACAAGTCTTCCATGGTTCGTTGCAAAAACTGATTTTTAGTGCCACGGTCAGGGTAACAGACGGGACATCCATGAAATAAGCAACCGTTAAACTCGTACACGATCTTGGGGTTTTCTAAGTCCCAGCCATCTACCGAATACGTTCCGATGGTCTTTTCGCCTCCTCCATTGCGGGCATGCTGAATCCATTTGTCTTCCTTGTCGCACAAGTAATGTAACCAACGTAGGGCTTTGACCGAGTATTGACGCTTGACATAGTGGGTCGTTTGAGGACCGATGACAGCCACGGTGTTTTCAGGCATGAATCGTTGGCGGTACACTAAGGAACACGCTTTGGCAATGGTGCAAGCTTCTTTCAAAGGATCGACCCCTCCGTGTTCCATGAACAGTTCTCGAAATTTTCCACAGCAACGCCGTAAAATGTCCACGTCGGAACGACAATACTTTAACATTTCTTCCTGAAAGTCGAAAGGGTCCGAGGCGTGAGCCTGGTACCAAGCGTAGAAAGCTTCTCGTTGTTCGGTACGCATGTTGTCGGGGTCGTAATAGTGAGCCTCAGGCAAATGGGGTAGAACAGCATGTTGATTGGCTTCCGTATTGAAAAAGTGTGGAAAGTACCCTTTAGCCATTTCTGTCATTCCAAACGTTTTAGGCATTCGGCTCAAAGGCATGGCCAAGTAACTCATCGAATCTTTAAACTGTACTTGTCCCACTTGCATGAAAATGATTTTGGCTCCGTTCAAAATCACTTTAGGACGTTCGGTGCCATGTTCCGTATAGTACCTCAAAAGAAACTGTCCATCGTATCCGGAGAAATTGTGAGCCATCACCGTGGCATGACGATGACAATCTCCGTAACGTTCGATGTCCTCTTGGCTCCACGTCTTGTCGATGGGGTCTAAGACCCATTGGGCAAAATCGGCTAACGTGTTTGGTCCCCGAAAGATTTTTTCACGCCCTCCAGGAATCTTGCTGCAGTGAGGGCAATGACTGAAGATAGGTTCTTGAATGCACTTCTCGCACGCTCGATGAGCCACGCAGAAATTAGGGATGTGAATGCCAGTCTCTTGCATGCATTCGAAATCGAAAAAGATGAAATTGCCTTTCTTCTTGTGACCATCCTCTTTCTCTGGTGGGGGTTGGTATTTTTGCACGTAGCATTCGTGTTCCAAGTCGACGATGTGGTGACAAATGTGACATTTTTTCTTTCATCGACATACGTGTGCCTTGGCATTGTTGGTAAGTATGCCTTGTCCACAGGTAGGGCACAATCTCAAGAGTTGACAAGCACATTTCTGCTGTGAACCTTGCGTCTTCAGATGTTGCTGGTAACAGGCAGGGCTGACAAACGTACGCAGACAAGTTAAACAAGGCACTGGTTCTTCGCTCAGACAGGGTGGAGAGGCCAAACATCCTGGGCATTTCAATCCACAATGCTTGTGTTGCTCTCGATTGTTATAACCATAATCACATTTCTCACAATAATAACCGTATCCCAGGAATCCAGTGATACTGGTAATGGTATCGAAATGGTCATCGTGATGATAGACATGAATGTATTTTCCGTCCTTAAAATCTTGGCCTCGAAACAACAGAGACCCGCGCATTTCTTGAGGGTGCACTTTCAAGGTGTATCGTGGAGCTAGGGCATCTTGCAATTTTTGCATCTCAGGAATGCCACAGGGTGTGTCTTTGGACAGGCCAGCTTGTTGCAACAGGAGTTCTGCTTCGTTTCGTTGTTTGGTTCGGTTCGATTTTCGAATGTTCTCCCAGGTTCTTTTCCATTCTACCGTGTCGTTCTTGTTGGCATAGGTTCGTCCCACCACGATGGCACGGGCTAAGCACATCTGGTCTTGAGGGTTGTTAATTCGGACAAGACTACGCTTAATGTTGCGAAGGTCGTCCACCAATAACATCTTTTTGCGTCCTGTCCCTTGAGGAAGAGAGACGTGAGCCATTTTCAGTGTGGCTTTACCATCGGTGATGTCAAACTGGTCATTAGATTGTTGTACGTGTTGAATCTTGTCCATGACTTTGGAAGGGGTTAGTTCTGCAGGTCTGCTAAACTTGATCCAAACAGGGGATTTCAAACCGTCGTGATCTATGGATAGTGTCAAGCGATCGTCTTCTTTGGGTTGACATTGTCGCTTGAGTGAGGTGAGCAAAGAATCCCACATCTCGGTGATAAACCCTTCTGCTTTCTCCAAGGGTACGTCAGCCTTGAAATCTTTAAACTTCACCGTGTAGGTGTAAGCCGTGGTTCTAAATTTTCTAGAGGAGCGCTTTTCCGTCTCTCGAATGGAATAGTACTTTTTAGGGTTGACTAAGGGTGGTGAACTTGGTTTAGAGGGTTCGGATTCTGGTTCACTCATGTCCTCTTCAAAATCACTGGCATGAATTTGTGCCAAGATTTCATCCCTGGTACGAGGCGATAGATCACGTTTCTGCCTCTTACTTTCTTCTTCTTCTTTCTTCTCGAATGAATGGGATCGTTTCATCTTGAGTGCAAAACGTCAAATGACTCAAGTTTAAACACCACAGACTAATTTATAGTCTTGGCAAACCAGCGTATATAAAAAGGGTGTGTGTCTTGTCCTTTCACTATTCATTTCACTCTCAAGCTGAGCACAACGATGGAAGAGACTACCCAGATGGAACGTTTCGTCAGAGCTTTGCGAGGGGTCATTAGAAAATTCTCTTCAGACCAGCCTACGGACTACTCTCCTTCCTTTCGAGATAAAAGTCAAGATACTTGCTATATCTGTCAGAAGAAAGGGCATTGGTCTTCAGAGTGTCCAGACCGTCAAAAAAGAACAAAAACAGGGACTAAAAGAGACAAAAGTCAAGATACCTGTTATTATTGTAAAGAAAAAGGACATTGGTCTCCAGATTGCCCAAAAAAGAAACAAGAGGAGTCAGAAGAAAAGAAGGATTCTTCAAAAGAAGAGAGGGATTCTTCGGAAGAAGAGAGGGATTCTTCAGAGGAAGAAGAGGAAGAAAGAAGACAATTCTATTTAAAAGAAGCAAAGAAACAGGAGAAGAAAAGAAGAAGGGAAGAAAATGAGGTAAAAACGGTGAAGAAATTCAAAAAACAGAGAGACTAAACAAGGAGAAAGAAGAAGTCAATGAACTTTTAATTAAAGTGTTCTGTGGTGAATTGTGAATTGGATTGTAAAAAAATGGATAAAAGAATACATGAATGATATAAGGTAAGTGTCTTTGAGTTTTGATTTTAAAATAAGAAGCTACACTCACGCACTCATACACAGACACGTACTATAAGGGTAAAATGGGAGGGGTTTATTTTTGAGTTATTGGCAAATTGAAATTGTATTTCTTTTCGAGAAATGTGGGTGGCCCTGAAAAGGGCCTTTTTATTTTGGTGTAGGAGTGAGATTAACCAATCAACTTTAACTGCCTTAAGCCTTTGCCACGGCCAAGGCCTACTTCTGATGATTGGGTTGAAATCAGTAAGGGTGGTACGACAGGCTTAGTCACAGGGTTGGCGTGTTTAGCTCGGGAAGGTCGTATTCTCTTCGGTCGTGATAAAGAAGTCTGATACATTTGTTTCAGACTTCTTAACTCCGCTAAAATGTCCAACAGTACCGTAGCCGTTTGATTTTCACCCTCTTGTTTCTTTGCTGCTACTTCTTCTTGCTGTTGTTGCTGTTGTTTTTTTCTTACCTCTTCTTGTTGCTGTTGCTGTTGCTGTAGGAGAAAAGCTTGTTCCGCTTCCTTTTGTCGTTGCATAAATTTCTCCAATTCTTCTTTCTGTCTCTGTCTAAAATTCTCCACTTGCGGTAATGAAGAAGGTAACGAAGGTTCTGGAACAAATTCTTGCGAGGTAAGAAAATCCACAAAATCCCAGTGTACCTCTTCTGAAAGTAAGTCCGGGTTCCCTTGGGCAGTCTCCCCTGCTGGTGCACCCCAATGGATCGTTTTCTGAGTTTCCGTCATGTTGAATCACTGTCGCATAGATTGACTGCACACAAGCGCTAACGAATCTATATAGACCACGTGACGTCACAGACTGCTCTCTTCGGATTGGATGCGAGCTGACTGAATTTTGTAACGCGTGTTCGGATTGGTGAATGAATTCAATCCGTTTCAATCCTTCCTGTACCTATAAATAAGCACAGTTCACTGCATTGATTCACCTATTCTCGTCGCTTCAAGATGTGGACCACAGTTGAGTCATCCACCCTTGTGTCTTCCATGATGTTTAGGACGGACATGCTCATGTATGTCAGGTCCAAGTGGACTGTTGTTGATAGGACAGATACTAGTCAATGGATGAGGAGAGTTTACATAGAAAGACAAGGATGTCTCAAGAGGGTACTTGTGTATGGACCGGTAGTTAGAAGGAGTTTAAGAAGAAGAAGAAGAAGATGTGACAGATGCCATCTATGTTAATATTAATATTAACATAAACCCAAAGGCCCTTTTCAGGGCCAGCCATATTTCTCGAAAAGAGATAGCCTTTCCATTGCTTACCCCTTTTCTAAATTTAAATTTAAATTTAAATTTAAAAAAAAACTTTAAAAAAAAAAAAAAAAATCCCATATTTAATTCCCCTTGTCCCTAGACAAACCCAAACTCTATTCCCATGTTAAATTCCCATTGTCCCTAGACAGTCCCAAACTCTATGTTAAATTCCCATTGTCCCTAAAGTGACCCACGATTTTTCTCCATGTTAAATTTCCATTGTCCCTATATTGTCCCAGGGGTCTTTTTAATGCTAAGTCCCATTGTCCCTATAGTATCCCACTTAACTACTTACGTGGTCGTGTTTATGTCACGTACACCAAAAATGATCCTGAAGAAAACCAATCATTTTAAAATAAAACAGAACTTGTTTACGAAGGTTGCGACAAAATTCTGAAACAAGGTCAGGAATTAATTAGATCAACACCTGGTGTTTACGAAAGAATGATTCCGATCAACTGATTTTCTGGAAAATATCAACCCCAGTGAATACAATTACATTATAATAGCACATAATGGAATAAAAAAAGTTAAAACTGAAAAGCAATTAAATTAAAATAAATATGAATTCAGTCAGATATACGTAACAAAACCGACTTTTTAGGTATGATGGCATTACTGACCCACATGTAGATTTGATCTATATGAAGTTAGATGACCATGCCAGCCAAGATCAACGGGAGATAAACCATTATGGAGAAAGATTTCATGTATTGTGCATAATTACTGGACTCGGAGATTAAAATGGCAGGTGTGAGGCCAATAAAGGCATTAGGAAACGTACATTTTGTATATAAACAAATTATGTTTTAACTGATAAACTGATTTGTAATTATTATCCTTTGACTTTGACGATATAATATAATTAATACGCATGCCAATACTAGCCTGTACGAAATATGTCGACAAATAGGATCATCAGAGAATGGTGGACAATTAAATGTTACCCCAGTGGACCAAATACTAATGGGAAAAAGCAAAAGTTCTGCAATTTGTCCAGTTATTAACAACTTCATTTGCATAAAGAACTGAAATATAACAAACATCTTTGATAGGATCGTTTGAAGAAAGTAATTGAACTTTTAAATAACCCTTGCGCCAGAAGATATGAAAATCAGCGTTGCTAGATGTGGAAATAGTGCTGTTAGTGTTAGTTGAAATTCGGAATACCATCCATCTTTTGATAGAGATTTTAAGTTTGAAGAAGCGTTGCTTTAAAGATGCTCCGAATGTTTGGGTTTAACAATGCATACCTGACAACATCAAGTTTCATTGTAAGGTTTATAAAGCGATTTGTAGAAGTAAAAATAACCAGTATAAAAGCGATCGAAAAGAAAACACTCGTATATGCATTATACGATCATGATACTCGCGCCTGCTGTAAATATTAATACCTCTGTTCAGCTTGTTATAGATATTTTACTGAGCTTTCGAATTTGAAACATGAAGTTGAAGAATGTTTCAGTATAACACACAAAGTTGAATACTTCAATATAACACAAGAAGTTGAATATTTCAATATAACATACAAAATTGAATATTTCAATCTATCACACAAAGTTGAATATTTCAATATAGCACACGAAGTTGAATATTTCAATATAGCACACAATGTTGAATATTTCAATATAGCACACGAAGTTGAATATTTCAATATAGCACACGAAGTTGAATATTTCAATATAGTACACGAAGTTGAATATTTCAATATAGCACACGAAGCTGAATATTTCCAAGACAACGAAAGTCTGATTATCCAGTATGAACTCTTAGACAACATACTATCTAATGAAGAGGTCAAATTCGCACCTCAAACCTGAAAACAATAAAACCGGTGGAATGATGCTTTATTGACTGATTTTTGAAAAATGCTCTGGTTATATTATTACCCCAATACTTAGCTTTGTAATGCATTAATTGATACTGTTTATTTTCCATAAAACTTGTCTACAGCGATAGTAACTCCAATTTGTTTGTGAGAAAAGGTGATACATGTAATCCATCCAAATAAAGACCTTTAATTGAGGTATTCACAACTGTTCCGAATAATCGATTGCAGGAATTAGTTGCACAAAATGAATTCCTGGCAGGGAAACCCGCCGGCTTCAGGTCTGGATACTCAACGTTTGCCAATATATTCATACTAAGCAAATTAATAAGTAAATATTTGAGGGAAGCACGAGCGCGATGTTATGCAGTTGTAATAGCTTTTGAATAGGCTGTTGATCAAGCAGGGAGAATTGTTTTTAACAATATAAACTTTTGAGATTATAATACAAATACGATAATGTTACAAATGATTAAGACATGCCATAAAGATATGAAAACTTCTGTCAAGTTTAATAACTGAGCAGTGTTTTCCATTGTCCAAACGGAGTAAGGCAAGGATGTGTTTTATCTCTAGTGCTTTCTGTATTGTTTCTAAATGATCTTGAATCAGTAATATGGCAGATGAGTCAAGGGGCAAATCACTGGAAACAATGGAAATGTTTATATTGTTGTACGACAATGATTTCATACTATTATCAAAGGGTTTCAACTCCAGAACTCTTGATGGAAACTACCTTGGAAATATATTCATACAAAGTGTTGTATTCCTTAGTGGAGTCTATCTACGAAACGTCAAGAAATGGTACTATGGTGCAACATAAACTGCAACTGAAACATGCTGCAAATATTTTGGGCGGCATATTCCCCTCAAACAATCTTGGTGTATTTGTTAGAAAACTCCGGCCTGTCAAGCAGTAAAAGCTATACACACACTGAAAATTAGTTATCTTAATTGGGCAAATCACATGTACGTAATATGATTGACATATTTGACACAAGTTTTGTCTATTTTAAACTATGCATCCGAAATATGGGGTATCCATTAAGCACCTGTTATAGGAAAGGTACACACTGAGTTTTATTAAATTTATACTTGGTCTTGTCAACACACACGCCACATGCACTTGTTTATCACGATTCAGGAAGAATGCACTTAGAAAAATGTGGCTGGGTGGTTTAAGGCGCTCGCCTTTATACACCACTGGTATCTCACGTCTGTCTGCGTGGGTTTCGGGTTCGGACAACGTGGTTTGTGAGAAACCTTGTCCAGAGCTTTCCGTGAGTCTGTGGTTCTTTCCGTGTTCTTCTTCCACCAGATAAGCTGGCCACCATGTATAGCCTGTCATGTGCTGAAAATGGCGTTAAGCCCACAACTACAACAGCTTAAATAAAATTCGAATTCATATGTATTCGTTCTGGATTTTAAATATGTCAAAAAGCAAAGTTCACAGACAATGAAATTGGATGAAAAATATAATAGTTTGGCAAATGATGAAAAATATATTATTAAATCATGGATTTGGTAATGTTTGGCAAATACAGAATGTCACTGATTAACAACTGTTTATAGAATTGTTGACAGCGATATAAAGATATTGTCATGCAAAACCTGAATGATGAGATTAACGGAATGGATTAAGTACATCTTTATAAGTGTATTACAGGTAGCTTTACAAGGCAAAAGTATTATGGTGACGTACGAAGGTCGTCCCAGCCTAATTAGTTGGTTAACAGTAGAAAATTGACCAAATACAGCAAATACAGGAAGGCATAAATACAATCTCTACCAATAGTGTTAAGACTCTTGAAATGTCAAATCTAGTTAAATTTATTTGCAGATGATTTGAAGAAATATTAAGACACCTTGTCTGGACAGGTGACTAGATATTTATTAATTTGCACGTGTTTTGGGGCCGGTAGTATACAATATGAATACAATTATTATTGTTATTGTTATTATTATTGTTATTATTATTATTATTATTATTATTATTATTATCATTATTGCGTACCCAGGTCTTAAACAAAGTAACCCAAAAAAAGCAAGTTTAGCATAAGTCGACACAATATATATATATATATATATATATATATATATATATATATATATATATATATATATATATATATATATATATATATATATATATATATATATATATATATATATGTATATATATATATATATATATATATGTATATATATATATATATATATATATATATATATATATATATATATATATATATATATATATATATATATATATATATATATATATATATATATATTATACAAAGTGAAAGTCAAGACACCTACAGTAATGTGAATAAAATCCCAAATAATCCTAAATGTTATATCGCAAGTCCAACAACATAGAATGTTCAGAACGAATCCAATATTCTTGAAAGTGCTGATGTACCTATGGTCTTGACATATCACACTGATATAATCCATAATGTTTCTGAACAAATTCAAAATGATCCAAAGTATTTTTGGCTAGAAGATCAGTGAGCACTTTGTAATTCTAATGAACAATTGTAATAAATGAAAATTCTTATCCGAGCATAATTATAAACTTTGATTGATTACCAAAGACTGACAACAAACACGATAGAATATTTGTTAATTACTCCTTTGTATATTAATTTCACTCGACCTAAGGCGCAATATAATTTCTTGAAAGCCAAATTTTTGATTGAATTATCCTAACAATTGTAGACAAGTTCTTCCCCAGAACATTTTAGGTTTGTAAAGAGGATTAGGCCTTGAATTCAAATCGATGTATACATCTTTATAAAAAGGAATGACAAAAGTCAGTTAGGCCAATACTCTACCCTCAATCAATGACAATTGTCAAGCACACAATATAAATTGAAGATGTATAACAATTAGAAGTAGTGGTAGTAATAGTAGTAGCAGCAGAAGTAGTAGTAGAAGTAGCAGCAGTAGTAGTAGTATTGACGTTGCTGTTATTATTGTCAAAGATTTAGTTTTCTTGTATATGATTCTTTTGATACCGTTCTTTTGAGAGCGTCACAAATTCCAACAATTTCACTGTTGTCAACAGTAATTACAAGATTACTAGAATTGTTCATTTACAGTAAACATTAACTGATATAGGTTTATATTTATTTTCATTGCAGATATTACTATTATTGCTTACCTTGATGTTGATTTCTCCTCTGTATTCTGTTTTGTATCCACCGCATTGGGTAAGAGCCATGTGTGCCTTTTCGCTTAAATGTATACGCTGACCTATAAGAAACAGAATACGTTTCTGCGGAATTTATTCCAAGCGCGAAAGATTTGAACCGGAATAGGTGTTTCCGAGCTCCGTTATTCCACTATATATCAATTACAAATGAAATTCATCATAACTTCAACATTTTGCATCTATTTGCATGGAATACACACAAAAATTAACACTAACTGATAAAATAATAATTACTATGATTGACTAAGATGTGCAATGAAAATTAGAAGCAGCGTTATCGGTGCTATGGCAATAAAATCAATTGCCAAACATACATAAACCTAAGTCTTGTTGCCTGTATCCTTTCTGTTAATTTATGAGAGATAGCTGAGAAGAACTCGACAGTGCTTCCTCGTCTGATTCTTTAGGTAAAATAAACATGTACACAACACACTCATGCAAACAAAAGAATTAAGATGTCATGATGTATATATCTTATAAATTTTACATTTATTTATAACGATAAAGATGATACAAGACGAGTAGGAAATAAAGGGGTAGGGTAGTGATGAGTAGTTTATGTGCGTCTTGATCAAATCATTGTGCATTTGAGGGTCTAGCAGTATGATGTCTTGCAAATGTTTCCAAATACAATTTAATCATTTTAAATGACTTTGAACAAGATATGTACAGGGTTATTTTAGCCATTTTTTCAACACAAATGTATGTGTGCGATTTGGATTTTTTACGAACCTTTTACAATGTTTCAGTTATATCGCTACGATGTCTGCAGTGTGTCAGTTTGTAGTGATGTCTAGCACTGGTGCATCGTGCCGCAGACACGTAGTATCACGTCCCACCCAGTCACATTATCATAACACCAGGCCGACCAGTCCTAACACTAACCTATTGATACTGAGCGCCTAGAGAGGCAGCTGTTTGTACCATTTTTATGTCTTTGGTATGACTCGGCTGGGGTTCGAACCTGCGACCTCCCACATCCGAGGCGGACGCTCTAAACACTAAACCACCTGTGCAGTCTTCCAACACAGACCAACTTAACAAAATGTTGCCCGAAATATTGACAAATAATATGAACAAATAAACTTATTTGTCTCCATGTAACCGAACTCTGACAGCACGTTAACATGAATTCATATATCTCCTCGTACTCGAACGCTGATCAACATCACTTTAACATAAACTCATTCCGCGAGCCCTGACCAATATGGCTGTAACATAAATATATTGGATAATTCTTATAACAATTTTGCTAAGAATAAAGTGCTAAAAGAGATGCGGTCTGCATTAGAGATCAACGTTCCTAATTTAAAATGAATTTTCACCTTTAGATAGAATAATTCTTCAAAAATTGCAGCATCAACACGAACTGACACAGCACACCTTATGGGGATCATTTTTCTAATATTTGCAACATATTTTACACTGTTCGTGTCTTAATAATAATCCATTGAAAATGTTCACAGGCAGATGTTTTATGTTTTATCAAAATAACGAAAACATGATATTCATCAACAATGGAGTAAATAGCAAGAGATCAGCAGCGAAAACATCTTCCAATCGCATCAACTCCTAATTCGTCATTTTGTTTGAGTTTTTTTCCGTATCATATAACGAGAGCCTTTTTGGTTTTTATACTGCTGGCACTCGTTTTAATATTAAGCATCTAAATGGAATCGACACTTTTTTGGGAAATTACATGCACTTTTTGGCTTGAGATAGGTACGCCTTTTTTATTATTTGATGACTGTAGACAATTCTTAATCTATCAACATGCAAAGATTATGAATATAATAATATACATACTTTCGCCATTGCTTTCCATTCTTGATGCCGTATTGACCGTGTCTCCAAAGAGACAATAGCGAGGCATTGTTTGACCAACTACACCTGTAATAAAATAATACCGAAAGCTAAATTAATAATAATAATAATAATAATAATAATAATAATAAGAATAATAACAACAATAATAATAATAATAATAATAATAACAATAATAATAATAATAATAGCAATAATAATAATAATAATAGTAATAATTATTATTGTTATTGTTATTATTATCATTATTATTGTTGTTATTATTATTATTATTATTATTATTATTATTATTATTATTATTATTATTATTATTGTACATTGTTAGTGGTCCCTTAATCAGAATATAATACTCGTAAGTTAATATCTTTGATAATTAATAAGTAAGGTTATTGCTGTTTCGTTTAGTAGTAAAATTATGAACATGTAACTGCGGAAGATGTTTTAGTTAACGTTTCGGAATAAAGTCTAAATTTTCTGTCTATGCTACACATTCAAATAAGTATCCATAATTTTACATTTTTATGACTATCTGTAAACGTGGTTTGTCTGAAAATCATAGTGCTTTCGAATTGTGAAAAAGTCCAGGACCTCCTATTAAAATTGGTCGCCATTGACTTTGCTGTTATTTATGTGACGTAAAGACTACATACCAGCACAACATGGACCGGTGTGGATTCCAATTCGCACCATGAGTTTTCTCTCTTCCATATGTTTTATTTTAAACCCCATTACACTGCTGATGATCTCCAGTGACATGTCACAGATTTCTTTTATGTGCAGATCGCCATTTGTGTTTGGAAGGCCGCTTACAACAAGATAGGCATCACCTATCGTCTCGACCTGCAAAAATCAGCGATGACTCAAAGTCAGGAAAATTCTAGGAATGTGGAGAAAACTTAAATTGCTTCAATTAGGGAAGGACATCTAAGATCCTGCAAGTGTGCATTAAAATAGGACAATGAATCTCCTCTGGTATCAATTGGAATCATTCTCTGTAGGTTCCATTTTCAAAATCTGAAATGCACGTTTAGTGCAGAATGACTTAGAAAAAAGAGCTGACTGCACCTTCTCTTATTTATATAGGAAACTGAAATTGTGTAGTAAATGCCTGCTACATCAGGGATCGGCTTCTTATTTTACAATGCGTGCCACTTTTTTCCGGATTAATTACAAAATGAACAAGTGCGTGCCACCAGTTAGAGGGTAACAGATAAAATCGAGATGTTTGGTTGCCTTCGCGTGCCTCACAACACCTCTTGACGTGCCACGGGGTGGCACACGTGCCGTAGGTTGCCGACCCCTGTGTTACAACCATACATGGCCGGCCCAGTGTCCTAAGTGGTTAGAGCGTCCGCCTCGGAATCGGGAGGTCGCGGGTTAGAACCCCGGCCGAGTTATACCAAAAACTTGTAAAAATGGTACGAGCAGCTGCCTCGCTTGGCGCTCAGCATTAATAGGATTGTGTTAGGACTGGTCGGCCTGGTGTCCGGATAATATGACTGAGTGAGACATGATGTTACACATTTGGGGCAAGATGCCCCAGTGCTAGACATCACTATAAACTGCCACACTGCAGACATTATTGTAGCGATATGACTGAAAAATTGTTAAAGCTACGGTAAAAGTCCAAACCACATACATACATACATACATACATACATACATACATACATACATACATACATACATACATACATACATACATACATGCATGCATGCATGCATGCATGCATGCATGCATCCATCCATACATACATCCATCCATCCATCCATACATACATACATACAATATACGTACATACATACATACATACATACATACATACATACATACATACATACATACATACGTAAAAAAGATACACATTGAAGATCGTGAAGATATGCCTATACCTTATAAGCATCATACTGGTTGATGATGTTATCGAACAAGGAGTAAAGATCATTTAGAAGACTGACGACTTGGAAAGGTGTACTCATGCCAGCAATCGTTGTGAAGCCAACTATATCTGAGAAATATACTGTCACACATTCATAGAGAGTCGGCAGTACAGCTTCTCCACATTTTAGCCTATCAGCAACACTCCTGGAAAATAAAACCTGAATTCTGTATTTATTTTGCCACTATACTGCCGTATACTCTGATGGTTGGAGCTACTGATTGTCAGTGGTAAAGGAGCTGGACTCGTGACTAGAAGGTTTTGTGTTCAATTCGCACCAGTGGATCCATCTGGATTAGATACCGTGGTGTGTCTTTGAACAAAGCATTTTCTCTGTTTTAAACATGTGCCATAAATTGCAACACTCCAAAAAACTTCGACAAATTTGATAATTGTGTATGGCTTTAAATATCATTCGTATAAGTAATATAGAGAATAGGAAACGGATTTTTAAAAAATATTCTGGGGCCAATTTTATTCTCGTTTGGTCGTTTGTTTAACGAAAGGGCTAAAACACATTTTTCAGTTATTCATCAACATTTATACTTTTCACTGTTATATAGGGTTTTAAGGTCATTTTTTTAACAAAATGGGTCGAGAACACCATTTATTCGCATTTTAGACTAAATATTTTAAAATTTAGTCTATTTGTTTCAATATCTACTTGATTTTTAAAGAACTCATGAAATACACTTTGTTAAACCACGTTTCTATAAAAAAAATATATTTTTTCCCTTAGTTTTCTTAACGTAGTCTAATTTCCAAGAGAAAGATAAAAAAAATGCCGTTGCTTAAAGAAATTTTTTTGAATTTGTTTCATTCATATTTATTCAAAAATTTTAACTTAAAATAGTATAAAACATAAAACGTATTATTATTAGCTATTATTTTTAAACGAAAACTACTGGATATTGTAAAGAAAATAAAAACGTTCAAAATATTTTAGCTTTAACATAGTTCTTAGCGTATTAGTTTTAACACAGTTCTTAGCATTTTGATTGTTAACACAGTTCCTAGCATTTTAATTTTTAACACAGTTCTATCATTTTAGTTCTTAACACTATTCTTATCATTTTCGTTTTTAACACAATTATTAGCATTTTAGTTTTTAATACATATATTAACATTATATTTTTAACACAGTTCTTAACATTTTAGTGCTTAACACAGTTCTTATCATTTTAGTTCTTAACACAATTCTTAGCACTTTAGTTTTTAACACAGTATCATTTTAATTTTTACACAGTTCTTAAACGTTTTATATTTTAACACAATTCTTAACATTTTAGTTTTTAACACACTTATTAGCATTTTAATTGTAACAGTTCTTAACATTTTATTTTTGAAACAGTTCTTAACATTTTAGTTTTTAACACGACTTTTAATATTTTAGTTTTAACACGACACTTAACATTTTAGTTTTTAACACGACTCTTATCATTTTAGTTCTTAAAACAATTCTTAACATTTTAGTTTTAACACAGTTCTTAACAATTTAGTTTCAACACCGTTCTTAACATTTTATTTTTTAACACAATTTTAACATTTTATTTTTTAACACAATTTTAACATTTTATTTTTTAACACAATTTTAACATTTTAGTTTCTAACACTACTCTTAACATTTTAGTTTTTAACACGACTTTTATCATTTTAGTTTTTAACACGACTTTTATCATTTTAGTTTTTAACACGAATTTTATCATTTTAATTTTTAAAACGACTCTTGTCATTTTAGTTTTTAACTTATTAATAACAATTTACTTTTGAACAAGACTCTTAACATTTTAGTTTTTTTTTTTACACGAATCTTAACATTTTTTATTTTAAGACGACTCTTAACATTTTAGTTTTTAACACGACCCTTAACATTTTAGTTCTTAACACGACTCTTATCATTTTGGGTTTTATAATGACTCTTCAAGATTTTAGTTTTTAACACGACTGTGAACATTTTTGTTTTTGACACGATTTTTAACAGTCTAGTTCTTAACACGACTCTTTTCAGTTTAGTTCTTAACATGACTCTTAACATTTTAGCTTTTAACACGACTTTTAACAATTTTGTTCTTAACACGAATCTTAATCATTTTAAGTTTTTAAAACAAGTCTTGGCATTCTAGTTTTAACTCAGTTCTTAGATCTTTAGTTCTAACACGACTCTTGGCGTTTTAGTTCTAACACGACTCTTGGCGTTTTAGTTCTAACACGACTCTTGGCGTTTTAGTTCTAACACGACTCTTGGCGTTTTCTTTTAGACAACAGCTATTTTTTTCATATAAGAAATCCACTAGCTTTGAAGTTAATATCATTCCTTTCTTGTCTTTCTATCTTAGGGAAAATATTCCAGAAAAACCGCGGTATCGTGAAGAGTCTACCAGAAATATGGGTCTTTTTTAACAACGCATTGGTTAAAAGTGTTAAATATTTTAGTGGAAAAGTGCTTTAAATTAGTATTTGTATTAGCCTGTGATTAAATTAAAGAAATAGTGAGACCAATAGGGTAAGAAATTAAACAATTTAGTGAAAAATAAAAACAAAGCTTCAACCATTTTAGACCTAATTTTTTTAAAAATGGGAATAAAATGTTTTAAAATATGATGAAAATCAAGAAAATTAATGCTTTAGCCTCCTCCCTCTCTGCACAAAATATTAACCAATAACAGCCAAAAATGACCACAAAAACAAATGAGCCAGTTTGTTTTCCTCATTTGCTATGCTTCTTGCCAAATACGTATAGATTCACAATTTCTCAAACATTCAATTTTTACTTAGACTTTAAAATTAAAAGCAAGCTCTTCATAATGGCAGAATATAATTACAAAATTAATGAAACATTTAATTAATGTATTTAAAATAGAGAACTTTGTTTTATATTTCTGGATAGTAGTTATTGATATGCATTATATTTATCAAATAAAATTCAACTGAATGCAGTGGAACATAAAAATCTGTATGATTTGGAACCGCAAGTCTATAAAAATCAAATCAATGGATACCATAGAGAATATGTAAAGAAAGGCTTACGGTGGCAACATTCGGTAAAGAAGTGTGTCTGTCTTTTTCTTTTCTTTCAAAAGTTCCTGTGTTCGGTGTTCCACCAGTTCCTCTAAATTGTTGGCATATTTTTCTAGTCGTTTGATCATCACATCCACTATGTTGCGATCCCTTTGAATAAAATGAATATGTGTATAATTTATCAAAGTGAAGTTTGTATCTGCTACCCTGGAAATATCGAGCATTCTATCACAATACAAACAACAAAGCCATGTTAAGTAACCCTTGTTAAAAGAAGCAATGATGAAAGTCAATGAAGACATGGTTAAGATAATTCTCCTTGTAGGGAAAAAGAAAGAATAATAAAACTGATCACAATATTTGGCAAATATTTCTTATGTTTTCCTCGAATTTCTTTTGACAAGATTACAATGAAAAACGCCGCACGAGACATTTTTTTGTTTTTGTTGTACTTCGGATTTCATGTGCTATTTACGAATTCTGTTGGAGAAATAGACAAATTCTTTTATTCAGTTTAGTAAAACCTAGATAGTAAAACCTAGATCGAAAGTCCTTAATAATTTAAAAGGAAACGTCATCCTTTACAACCTGTTTCATCGATTCTGGAACACTGAATGTACTCAAATAGTTGAGAATAATTTAATTTAATCTCACAAGAAAGTATATTTTAAAATTCAATACTTAAAAGATTTCCAAGATAAAAATGAAATTGGAATGGCAAGCCAATAAGAACAAAATGAAGTTTTTTAAATTTTATTTGGCACACCAAGTTTACCACAATACACTAGAATCGTAGTTATCCATCTGTGCTCAAGGAGAACAAATGAAAATGTCACTTGACAACTGACAGGCTCCCCCGATTCATTGTACATTTTAAGTTCACCAATTTAACGAAATTATTAGACAGGGTTGATAGAGCATGCGGGTTAATACTGGGTCAAAAAGGGAAAATAAAGCATTGAAAGATTTAGCAATATCTCACACAAGTAATTACACCTTCAGAAACCCTACAAAACTTTAACCAAATGGTCTAATAATACGTGTGTGTGTGTTTCTGTGTCTTTGTGTGTATGTGCGTGTGCGTGTCTGTGTCTAATGTGACACTTCAAACTTAAACCCTTTACCATTACCCTTCCCTATGACTCTCTAAACCCTTTGGACCCTATAAACTCTTTGTATCCTATGCACCCTTTGAACCATATACACCATTTCTGAGGTCATAGGGCCCACCACATATTAACTCTATGGTACGTTTAAGATAGAATTTCCCATACAAACCTTCGTTAAGGTTGGATTTTATTTTCTATAAATATTTGAATAATTTGACGGAGCAGGTCCTACAAACTTCTTGCGGGATTTGCTCTTAAAACGTTCATGTTGCGATGCCTAATTATCTGACTAGACCTGGGCTAATAACTCTCTATTAGTCAATAGTTGACGAGACCATTGGGTACTATCTCAGGGCGATTGACGCGTGGGAACTATAGTGTAAAACAGATATCAGTAATTTAGTACTTCCTGGCGCTCAAATTTCGACGAGTCCATTTTAAATTATGAGTTCATGGGTTGTTGCTCTACATACCTGTAACAGCCCACTCTGCACGGAATAGAAAATGAATACATTTTGAATCAAATTTCAGGAAATTCATAATATTTAAAGTACATCAGTTAGATTTGATATAGTGAAGGAATTGTTTGTGTTACCCTTCCTGTATCCCCTGCTTTTGCTGACATAATCTCGTCAGTATTGTATTTGTAAACGTGAGCCACTCTGTAATAGCCAACCTATACTTACACATCTTGGAATTTGCTTTTCATGAATGTCTTAATGGTGGAAAATGGTGGCCTGTCGTTTGGGTTTTCCATCCAACAAAGCTCCATCAGCCGGATACTGGCAGGATTTATATCCTGGACATCGATATACGTGTCAGGGCGGCATAACATTGTCTCACCGATCTTTACGCGACCTATGATATCTGAAACAAAAAATTTGATTGATATGGTAAAGCACCAAACATTAATTGAACTGAATCAGTTCGTTCATGTGCCTTACCTAATATCCAGTTATGATACAAGCCCCAAAAGCACAAGAGATGCAACGGGAACAAAGATAAATTATAAAAAGCAATGACGGGATTTAAAATGTGAAAACATTTGTAGCACAAAGCAGAATTTATACACACTACCTATATAAACGAAATATAAACGTATATATTATGAATGAGGCACCAATGATGAAATCAGATTACTAAAACAGAAAGCAGTTACATTTTCGGAATAAATGTTAAACTGATTTATCACATAGTCAGTACACTTTACATATGGTATGCGGTAACATCTTAAAATGGCAGTTTATGCGATTCTGATTGGTTCAAAAAAGCCCATTAAATTCTTGTGCAGTATCCTCTTTACTTATTGGCTGCGATTGTGGAATGTTTGCTCCCGCGCCTTGTGGAATGTTTTGTATTTTACTATTATTATCAGCATTTTGGCGACCACTTTTCGAATCGATTGACTAGAGTGAATTGGGGAAAATTATCACGTTTGTCTGAATATGGCTAATTTACTCCACAAGGGCACGTTACGATATATATATATATATATATATATATATATATATATATATATATATATATATATATATATATATATATATATATATATATATGTATAACCTATCATGCGCTGAAAAATGGCGTTAAATTCCAAGCCAGAAAAGAACAACAAATAAAACCTAGGAAATGTGGACATAAACTAGTCTCCCAACTGACAGAAATTTATCCAACCAGAGCATTATTTAATGTGGTAAAATATGCGATGCAATTCTGAGTATATAAAACTTGTCTATGTCTACTGTAGTCTACGGTTCCAAATCAAATAATGCAAATATCCAGTCACAAATACATTACAGTAAATACGAAATCTCTGCATTCAGTAATCACCATTTTACATAAATATCCCAACAACTGGAAATGTTTAGCTGTGAAACTGACACTTGTTATATTAAAATTTATACAGTTCATGTAGGCGTTCAACACCGATTGTATTTTGTTTAAAAATGGGATAGGAAATATATGCCTGATAAGGCATTACATTGTTAGCTCATGCCAGTGAATGGTTTTGTAATTACAGCTCATTCACTTATGTCTTCATTTTGAGATTCCTTACCTCTAGCGATCATATGTTCTCTTGGAAACACTCCCATTCTGTAGACTATTTCGTGGAGGATTATTCCGAAGCTGTACACATCTCCACTCTGGGTGCCATGTGGCGGCCACTTTTCCTGGCGTAGTAATTCAGGCGCCGTCCATAGTAGTGCTGTAATGTACATTAAGACTTTTATTAAGAAAGTAAATAATAAATTAATTAGGACTTGGTATTTACCCTGTTCTGGACGTATACATTCTTAAGACTTTTTGGAAATAACGTGTCATTACAGTCCATTGTGAGTAAGCTGGAAACGGAAAAACAACATAAACTACAGATACAAAATACCACTGAACGCCGTTTCTCTCATGAGAAAAAACATAAACATGCGTCAATATGAAATCAGTATTTTTCCCTTTTCTCCTTGATATCAACGATGAACTCTGCAATAATCCTTAGATGACTAATGTAGAATTAGTTAGTAAGTTCTTGTCAACAAGTTGTCATTCATTCAATCTGTTGGCATGTATCTACCTTGGCACGAACATTTCTCTCCTGAAACTTGGCACTCTTGTAACTCTAGTAGACATTAACCGAGGCGTTATATGCCAGCCTACTAGATTAGAAATCCTAGCATTATAAATGATGAAAGTCAATAAATTATTAATCTATTCGAAAACACATAATTACTTTGCATTCAACTAAATCCAGACAGCCAGTTGAACTACTCTTGTGAAAATCGATATTTTCACTACTGTGCATGTATGATAGAGTTATAATACATTGTTTATTTTCCGCCAAAGAAGAATTAAGAAAGAATTTTTTTTTGTAAACACCGCTATTCTTCCTTTTATTTTCTTCAATATGGTTTCATTGGAAAATATAACTGAAGTGTACTCTGTTACTAATTTACAGCTGCACAAAACTAAACATCTGTGAACTTTTTTGTAGTTTTTTTTTAATAAGCACCATGATTCTTCACATTTATTTTCTTGAATATGGTTTCAGTGGAAAATATAAGTAACTGAAGTATACTGTGTCATTTATTTACAACAGTACAAAACAATACAACTGTGAACTATTTTGGTGTCTTATTTTTGTATTTTTATAATTTTCAAAACTGTTCAGCTCTCAACTTTCTTGAGAATTTATGTTAAGATACACAACCATTCAATTCTAACGTAGTGGTCTGATCCATTCTCATGAAATTAAACATCTGAAACAGAACGTTCCGTTTAAGGTGTTTTCTTACTTCATATTATAAAATCAGGACTGTATCGAATGATCCGTGGCCGCTATTACATAGGATCTGGAGGACTCAAATATCTGAATTACACGTTCATTGTTATTGATGAAGAAAATTCCTTGTTGTGATAAGGTAGGAAAAATTATATTGTAGGAATAACTCGTAATACACCGTGTTATAACACGGGATGATTGCTGGAATAGTTGACTAAGGTTATCAATCGGAAAGCGAAACTCGGACGTGTTTCCTGGAATACTCTTGCAAATTATTGTACCCTGAAGGAGGAACTCAGGCATGTAAGCTGGAAGACATAGGAAAGGATTTCTGAAACTGAAATCATACCAGAGGCGGAGCTTTGGAACATTCACTGGAACACATGGTAAGCGTTGGAACGCTTGGGGAACGATTTAAACTGAAGGTTATTTCCTCTTTTTCCATCAAAAGGTTAAATAAGGAAAATGACGTATTCCATACCGTATCCGTAATCTCATGTATAATATATGAATTATAAGGCTTTAACATTGATCGCTGTATTTAGTCATAATTTCAAATTTTCATATGAAAATTATATTATTACATAACAATATGCAAATGACAGTATGAAAAACTCTAGTCAAACACAATATTTTATAGTATATTGTCGTAAAACCGTTTATGAAATGATATAAATCACATACTGAGGGATTGATAAAAGCAAACACAAAGTGTACCTTTATATCTTTCATTTTCCTCAATATCTGGGGGATCAATCTTTTCCGTCAGGTAGCCCAGTCCAAAGTCTGTTATCTTCAACACCCACCTGTTGTCAACCAAACAGTTGGTGCTCTTCAGTCTCCCATGGGACACTAGCTTGGACGAATGAATGTACGTCATCCCCTAAAATGGCGTCAGAATCAGTTGGTAAACGAGACAGACGACGATTACTATTGCAGGTATTGATAATACTACCTCTTCAATCACTAACCCTTTTAAGTTTCTCATTTGTTGAATATTAAACTATGACCATCTGTCTTGAAAATAACGAATCCTATGTGATAAATTTAAGTATAAAAAGTACATCAAACTGTAGTCTCTCACACGTCATATCACTAACATAAGCATATTCTGTTGTGAAGCAATGACATTATTAAAATGTAAAATTTACTCTTAAAAGTGACGGGTCACAATGCAATAAGTAGACTTCCTTATATCAACATTTTAAAACTCACATTTGTGCGGCAGACATTCTTCTCACAATAAGGATGAATGAGGATAAGATTTTGTGTCAAAATGGCTTGAGCACTAGCCTTACCTGTGTCAAAATGGCTTAAACTTTAACACCATTACCTGTGTCAGAATGGCTTAAACACCAGCCATACGTGTGTCAAGATGGCCTGTGCACCAGCTTTACCTTTGTCAAATGTCTTAAACTTGGACACCAGCATTACCTGTGTCAAAATGGCTTAAACTTGAACACCAGCGTTACGTGTCTCAAGATGGCTTGTGAACCAGCCTTACCTGGGCCTAAAGGTCTCCCTTCTTTTCCAAGTCTACTTATTGGATCGTTAAGGCCTACCTATGATTCCAAGAGTACTTACTGAATCGTTAAGGCCGACTTACGATTTCAAGTGTACTTATTGGATCCTTAAGGTCTACCTATGCTTCCAAGTCTACTTATTGGATCCTTAAGGCTTACTTATGATTTCAAGTGTATTTATTGGACCCTTTTAAGGATAGATTGTGAATAGTTGTAATCTTAAATATATTTTTTCATATATTTAAAGCTCTAAGCAATCCAAAATCATTTTAATGTCATGGAAAGGTGTGTATGTTCTTGCGTTGCCATTAGTTGAATATACTTTCCTCATGTAAGATGTATCCTGACACTAATTGCCAATAAAAATAGCTAAAAGAAATTGATTAAACTTTGCAAATCATAGATACTTTGTATCAATTATACCATGAAATCTTTATATCGGACAGTTAATTTTGTTATTGTGTGACAACGTTATTGAGATAAGAAAACCCCAGCAGTTCATTTCCAACAGGTCGTAGTTAGTTAATGATACCCCAATTTCCGTCATAATTTTCGTTGATTTTCTAACATTTTCATATGACTATAATTACGATTTTTAAAACTGGTCATGTGCTACTAGTGAATTTGCAACAGATTTTAGTGGAAGTAGACTTTACATACTGACCGTAATGTATCGTTGCTTTTAGTGTACGAAGGTATGGGATACTTAGCCGACATTACCATTTCTCTGTCAACTAGAGACCCATAACAACTGCAGCATTCAAAGTAAGGTTGCAGATTCTCTCTCTTTCTCTTTCTCTCTCTCGTTATATCAGTCACGGACAAATAATATTTGTTAGCATAAAGAAAATCAGTCAGCAGACTTTCTCCCGCTTTCCCTATTGCATATCAGATACATATAATATCCTATAGATTTATATAGACGTAGGAACCAGAGTCGTTGTTGTTGTAGGGTTTAACACCATGTTTTAGCACAGGATAGGCTATACACGACGGCCAGTATGAATGGTGGAGGAAGAGCCCAGGAAAACTCTTGAAAAAACAACCGACCCACTAAAAGCTACTGGCAAGCTTTCTAGCATACCCACACTGGCCGAACCCGAGACTCGAACCCACGCAGACAGAGGTGAGATGGCAGTGATCCGTAACGGTTAGCGCGTTAGACCACTCGGCCACTTGGGGCCTCACCAGAGTCGTACCAAGGTGTATACTAGTTGATCATTCACGATGTCCATTTTCAGAAATGTACTGCATGTTACGGACAGGGAACCCAAACATAAATGTATCCCGAGAGTTCCCTTATCTTAATTACAGGTACGAAACAGGTACAAAACTGTCTTATTCCTTATACAATCGAGATTTTACCACTTTATTATTTGTTGATTTTTAACTTATTTTCTTAAATGCCACTTCAGCATAATAATCATAAGTGACTGACAACATTTTGGTTATAATTATTGCTTCAGTCTTATGTTTATGAAATTTTCAGAAACTACAGTTCTCTTATGGTTTACACATGTTTTTATGGCAAACGGTTTGGCTAATAAGTTCTAGCAACATGTTATCACCTTTCCATTCAAATAGTACTTTCTATACAAGATGGCTGACATGTGTACATAAAGCATTTCATAAATACAATTTTCTCATGACAATACTGAAAGGAGATAATGGGAGAAAAGAACAAACAAGATTGAAGAAAAGAGAGGAATCTAGATCCTATGTCACAGATACAGAAGAGAAATATCACATAAATGTCGGCCTTGAACCATTTCATAGTTGTAATATATATTTATACTGCTAAACTTATATTTTAATTTTGCTCATTTGATAGACTGGGATTTTCTCTTAATAATAAATCCAAATCTGGAAAAATTTTGATTAGTTTAATTTGCATACTAGACTTTAAATTGCTCCGACATGAGAAGAGATAATGTTGATTGGTTTCGATGCCTTCTCTACATTCAGTATTCCTTAGCTTTAAATGAACAATCGATAATTTTTTTTAACACCGTACCAAACGTTTTGAAAGTATTAGATTTTGGAAGAAGGGATCATCTCAACTCCACCAGAGACTCGACTCCCCTAGAGACTCAACTCTCCTATAGACACAACTCACATAGAGACTGAACTCCCCTCGCGACTCGACTCAGCAAGAGACTCAACTCCAATAGATTTAGTCTAACGTGTATCCTCTGAGGTACTATTCCACAAATAAACACTGGATGGTATAAATGAACTTTTTGCACAGAATATACCAGCATGAGACTAAAACAAAGTCAGATCTACTACATAATGGCTAATGGCTTATCACCCTTACACAAGGCGGTATCAGTTCTTGTACACACAAGTTGGACATCAGCTTAATAATTCAGTGAAAAGTTGCTGTTTTCTTTTTACTGGTTCTTCTTTCACTGAAGGGAATACATTCTATTTCCAAATATAAACATTCTTTACTCTCATAACAAGCAAGTCGAAAACAATGAATATATGGACATCATCAGGATGCATTCTCATAATTAAAATCAAATTTTCTTCAATTTATATGTCTCAAACTACGCTGGCATATTCTAGTAAGGGTCTACTATTGCTCAGGTACAGTTTTGAAAGTTTTCTTTTAAAAACAAAGCAACTTAAATACTCAAAACAATGAACATTTTGCATTTCTTAATTTGCCTATAACTCGTTTTGAAAGATTTTTTATTTATTAATAAAACCATCAACTTGAATACCCTGAACAAGGAACATTTTGCATTTCTTTTTTTGCCTATAACTTCAATATGTTCTTTGACAGCTGACTCGACAAACCAAGGTGTCTAAAAGAATTAGCAAAGAATAGATTTGTTGCATCTTAAAATAGTTACTGTCGGTGTATATTTGACTTTCTCATAACAAAATTATTCCGTTTTCGTAGCATAAGCCACTGTTTTCATTTAATATCTCCAGATCATGGTTTAATCACGTGTCGGCATTGTTAGAAGTTTAATAATATAATGACGAGTCAGTTGCAGAATGACGAGTCAAAGTATTCAGTAATAAATATAGGCCCAATGTTGAACCTTGAGTCACTCCTGCATTTATTTTCCTAACACTGGATACTAAATCTATAATACTGATTCTTTACACGATCAAAAAGATAGCTTCCAAACCAGTAAGTAGGTTTTTATTTATTCAATGTTCGTTTATGTGTTAAGTCTGGTCCTCAGTGACACACTTCGATAGGTCACAGAACACCATTCACCCATCTTCGTGTCTTTCTCCTGCTAGACAAGGAATATGGTACATCTCAGTAAACTGAAGCACTGTAGAGTTTTTAAACAAAAAATCCAGAATGATGCTTCAATAAAGATTATTTGAATAAAAGAATTTATCAAAATATTTATACATAATACTTTGAAAGAGTAGCTTTTTGAGTGAGACAGGTCTATGGTTAGATACCAGACTTTATCACATTTTCAAAGACTGGTACAACACTGGCTAATTTCACGAACGAGGAGAAATTTTCTCTCAGGACTACTAAATAAGTAGCATTTACAGAAAAGACAAGGTCTGATAAGGGCCGATTTTTGCCGACCCCGCATTAGCAATAAATTAAAGTGTTTATAAGAGTATTTGCTATAGTTATACCATATTGGCTATATATCAACTGGAACATATGTACACGTGAAATAATGAAACAGAGTAGACTTATCAGTTATATTTGGTCCGAAATAAACATGTGTTAAATCCAAAACTCAGATTTTGGCAGTTTCCGTCTCTTTGAAGTCTTCAGAAAGTAACAGCGCATTCAAGAACACATTTGATTTTTTTTTACATAAGATACATTTTTAACGCATATGCAGATTTTATACATGTTCCTCCTTACGATCACCATTAACGAGCATAAACGTGAGGGCGAAACGAGCCCCTTTGACGATTTTCGTTGCCATGCAATTTTCGGGTGTCACTTCACAGTAACGTAAAATACCATTTTATGCTTGTTTAAACTAAATTGATGATCTGACATCGACTGCGATTTGTCTGGGCGACTGTATTTGTTTTCGTTGTTTCTGGTTGCATTTTGAGCTACCTGAGCAAGGGATATCCCCTCATGAGACTTGTGAATTAATCGTAAGGCATACTGTATTGTATGTCCTGCATGCCTCTCTATATGTCATCGAAGATATTCGGTTACACACGTACCTATGGCATTACAAGTATAGCTATACACATGTGTCTTCCCATTGATAGTTGACTAAGATCATCCTTGACGAGAGAGAGAGAGAGAGAGAGAGAGAGAGAGAGAGAGAGTTGTTAATAAATGAACAACCCTAGCTAGAAATATGAGGCGGTGCTAGTCCCTTTGGGACATGTTTTTAGTACTTAGCCAGTGTGCTGCTGCTGCATTTTGAATGTCTTATAAATATTTCCTTTTTTAAATTTATTTTCAACTGGATTTGTACATGTGTGTTGCTTATGTCTTTTCTACGTGTGATTGTGCGCACACAAACTGAAATCTTATCAGTACCCGCAAACATTGTCAACCAAAGTTGCTGCATTATTTCAAACTCTACGGTAAATTAGTAGCCAGCTTAAAATTGAGTATAAATTACATTTAGCATGTTGCTCATTCTAAAAAATGCCAAGTCACAGGGTGTGACTCACTGCGTGCATGAGTGATTATAAATTCTTCTGAATGGATTTCAAATCAAAGCATTTTTGACATTTATTAGACCTGAAAGTTTCCTTATTTCATTGTTTCATCATTAAATTGAATATTACACAGTTGGTGCACTTTTATTCAATGTTAATTTTATGTAAAATTTTCCGGGGGATGTTAGGATGTTTTTTCTCAAGCCTATGTATATTTCTCTATTTTTACATCATGATTTTTTTTCTTCAGTTAATATAATGGCTATAATACGTTCTTTTCACTTCTCTCTATCAGATCATGAATATTTTTCAGAGTATTTGAGAGTCAGGAACTTTTGTGCTTCTAACTGGCAAATTGAAAGATTGATGGGAACAATTACATTTGTAATCATCTGTTTTCTTTCCCTTCATTCACGAGGCCCATATCATATATAAAATAAGGAACAGGTGCCCCTCCACTCATCGTTAATGAATATATCAAAATTATTATACTGTAACAAAAACGTAATATACAGAAAACACAGGTGCTTCACGTGCCGTATTGCTGTTACCCAAATGATCTGCACTGCTTTTGGTCTTATATTTATGATACAGAATACTCTAATTGTTAATCTGTGGCAATCAAGTGAAGACTTTAATATGCTTAGTAATGAAAATGAAAATATGTATCACAGGTTATAAACGGAACTTAACATAAATATATACATCATTTTGACAATGCTTCAAAACAAAAAGACATATTTTATATACTATTAGGAATATTGTGTGCAAATACATAATTTTAGAATATTTCCTTTCGGTAGTCTACTTCACGAGGGCGTGTTAGCCATCCTGTATATAATCCACGAAAATATCTTCCAAAAGCAGAGTATAAAACCACTGGCGTTTTAATAGTCAATTATTATTGTTTTTACTTAAAAGCGACCCTGGATAAGAATTATATACATAGTTTGGGAAGAGAGAGGAACCTCTTTTATCTCTATAAGTTTCATAAGAAACTGACCGGGGGTCAAAATCGGCTCGGACTTTTTCATAATATGATATTTCAAATACAAGAATTCTGGAAAAATATGAAGTTGATAGTCCTTAATTAAAAAGAATAATGCCATGTTTGCTTTCATATGTAATTTTATATAGAAAGAAAAATTATGTCTGAAATCATTGGAGTTCTCTTCTTTTCGTTACATATAGTATCGAATCAAGATACATCTAGTATCTTATTAAATAATGTAACACACTATTCCGAATTCCACCGACGAATGGACACCAGAAAAGGTATTGGGACGAACTCTCATTTTTTAGATAAACTTAGTTTCCTCGCAAAGCCTTTTTTTTTTGCAATCGTAAGTATTAGCACATAACTTTCCGGATTAATCGTGGAAGGGGAATATAAATATGCTAAAGAATATCGCCATACATGTATTTTTTTCTTTTTTATTCTTCAATATGAGACCGGGGTCTCACCGCCTTCGCTTTGCATCCAATTTCTTCCAATGTTCATAGCGCTCCGATAAAGTTATGGTAGGAAACCTAAGTCCCATCCACTACGTTATAAAGTGGAGCCGTTCGATTTGCATGGTAAGAGGTGTTATTATATTCTCACGTTTTTTTCTCCGTTATCTTTACATTGTCATAATCGTTCAGTATTGTTCCATATTGCACGTCTTCATATTGCAAGACACGTCTGTCTAAAAATAGTATGGTGTAGTAGGAACTACTTCGATTGTAAAAAAATTATGTACGCTCATGTAGCAGACGCTTTAGCTTTCGATTTATTATATTTGTTTTTGAATAAATTAAACAAGTTGTTTGGTCCATTTGAAAGTGGAGATGAACAAGTTGGCGACGTGGACGAGTTCACTGAGTCACAAATGCAAACGAATAAATGTGATAATCGCAATGCCAATAACAAACGTGATCTACCCAGTAATTGAAAATACCATTCTGGTCATTTTAACATTTATTTAGGAGAAATATTTGCAATTTTTGGCAAGTAGAATGGACCAGACTATGACCAGTGTTCTCTAGGGTCAATAAACTAGCGCAGAAAAGCATATCGAGGCCATGGGCTATCGCTTATCTATCAGAATCGAACCATTTTACTAGTTAATAAACACACTCTATTAGAGAAAAAATGCAACTGATGGTTTTGCAATGAACTAAATATTATCTCCACTGACTAAATGGACTGTCACAACAGCTGCTTTGTGACTTTACCAATTAACTAATTTAATACAATATTAGGGTAGCGATGGAAGGTATACAGACTATGATACGGTTCAGAGCTGGGGCCCCTCCGACAGCGACCGTGTAAGTGAGAAGGCATAAACCTGTCTTTTTTAGCTGTTAATAAGAACGGTAATAAATACACTTACATTTATGCATCTTGAATTTCCTCAAAATGTACCTTCTTAGTTCTGCAAATCCGAATGACATGACCTGCAAACCTGATACACACCGCTCTGTAATTTAGACAACATTTCCAACTGAAATCACATTCTCCTTACTGTACTGAATTGACCCAATAAATCCAGCCAATCATTAGCAAAAAATTAGAATTGAGTTGGATCAACAGAAAAACAGTGCATTCATTCCAGACCAACTGGAAACGTTTGAATTTTTAAATTCGCATTCATTCAAAATATGACTCTAAATATATTCTTTTTATACCAAAACGAGAATTGTTTAAAAACTAATGTCGAGCGCGCGAGAAAGCTTAAAGGTTGCTGAGCCGTGTTATGTGCGCATTAATATTGTTACTGTGTACTGATGAATCTACGATCGCGAAAATCCAATTACTTTGTGTCTTGTTTTAGATTTTTTTTATTACGAAGCCTCAGGTAAAGAAACGGAATTAGTATTTAATAAAATGGTTACTGCATTCGTATTGGAAATATGAACTCGTTTTTCTGGACTTACCAATGTCGTGAAGCATTACTCAGAAGAAAAAAAACTCGTTCCTATTTTCCCATACAAATGCAAAAATCTATTAATCCTACAACAGCGGACGTCATTAGTAGTTTAGGTATGCGCTGGTTCAAGTTTCTTCGTGATCATCGTTTTATCAATTTATTGGAATTTACAGTAGAAATCTTCGCCATTTTGAATTTTCTAGCAGACTTAAAATGCTTAAATGCATCATTAACGTTGACATACTGCAAAGTGAGGTCCTTCGTGCCTCCAATTTGCAGCTTTTGGTGAATCGAAATTGTATTTTTCACATATAAACGATTTTTAATGCAGCTCCATGAATGACAAATGTTGATAGGAGAAGATAACTAATGCGGTTCTATTTCGTCATTTAAGTTCTCACAAGGAAACCTTGCTAAGTACAGCGAGTATGCAATCCAAATACAAAACACGGACTAAATCCAATATAAAAAATATCAGAACAACATAAGTCATCACCGTTTACTTGGAAAGAAGCAAATAATAGAACTCATATTACAATACAATGTTCACAAAAAGTTGCATCTTTTCATCGTCTATATATAATTTAAAGAATTGTGCTCTTTTTCAATAATACCACTAATGCTAAATTGTTAATGATTGTTATATTAAATTTGCCATAATCTTTATTGTTCAATGTGAAAATGCAATATAAAGGTAAAACAGAAAAAAATTAACATTTATTCTAATGTATAGTAAACGTTGTTTATACGACTGCCATTGCAATATTCATACCTGTCCAGTGGTTTGCACAAGCGCTATTTGTCATGTAACATTGTATGAAGCGTTCCTATTCAGTAAAGATAGCTTCACTTCGGAATAAACCTGTTGAAGTTATTAATAATGCATTCATACTAAAGTGGATGGATATTAATGCAATAATAGTTATTGATTTTGCAAAATGAATATTCAATATGTTGACCTTTAGTCTGCGTTTTAAGAAAATAAGTGATCTATTCGTCCAACATTTTTCCAAATGTAACATATTGAACCTATATCATGGCATCATGCTGACCTTACTCAAATAAAACCAGTTTTAAAATATCATACGATCAAAACAGTTGCTTTTCGGAAAGAAGAAAATACAGGCAAAATAATTTTATAGTAAAATATACAATTGTTATTAAATATTACAACTAATGCATCACTAATTTTTAAAGTTACAAATGCCGATCCCATACCAGCAATTTCAACCTACGTTAACTAGGTCCATCATCATGGAATGGCGGAACAACCAATCCAGCTGGATTTCATCGTTCTCCAAAATATCCTGCAAGTAAAGGAAATAACTATTATGCATTTACTGGAATGTTTCTTTGCAAAGGTTACCATCTATCACTATTTCAAAAATCTATTTTATCTTTAACACCGACAAGGCGACTGTGCGTGCTATCATTCTTTGATTTAAACGATGTTGACTGAGATTTTCTTTCATCCGGTATCATAGAATCTTCAAGCCACATCTGTGTATCTATCTACAAACCAACAGACTCTTGAAACCAAAGCTTATCCAACTATGGCTAAATATATCGAAGAAAGATTGCATGCAAAGATGACATAAATATTATCGGATGATCCAGAGTGTACCAAAAGGGGTATCAGTTACACAAGGTGAAAGGACCGATGGCGTATGGTCAATATTTGCTCTTAACTCCATTTTACCATCCCTAACATCTAATCTTGTTTCGTTAGTACCATTATTTAAGTAGTACTGCTCTAAGAGTGTCAATCATATCGATAGAAACATACAATAAGAGTAGGCACATAATACAGAAAGCAAGATGGATGTCACACACAATCTTTGACAAAGAGACAGGAGATGATTCAATTTTAATCAATTTTTTTTTACGAGAGACGATTTAAGTTTTAGTCATTGGGACAGAAATCGAGATCTTTTAACTTCCAAAATATTTAATATTTTTCATTGAAGAAAGGTCCTTATAACAATTCAAGTGATGTTTTGTATTTGTAAAGTTTAGTGAATTAATACATCTTTGGTTATGGATACTAACTGTTTTAGTGTTGAATGGATAATGGTGATAGTTATGTTTTTATTTGTTCACCCTACCACCCCACCCGCAGTAGATATAAACATACCCCCCAAATATATATATATATGTGTGTGTGTGTGTGTGTGTGTGTGTGTGTGCAATACACTGACAACGAACAGTGCAAAACTAGTATCTAACTAACCTTGCGCGCTTTCGACTCAGAATGAGTTTTTTACATAGGCAAATACAAAACACAGTCAAAACAAACAAATAAAACAGAAAAACCGTTGTGTTTTCAAAACTTTACATGACTGTTTCTACATAAATTAAACCTGTAAATTTATCTTGCTTCAACTGGTTTATTTCAACTTGTTGCGGATGCTAGAACATATTTTTCTTTACCTAGAAATCGATGGAGCCAGAACAACATGTTATTTTACGTAAATTTATGTCGCGCGAATTATATCCCGGATATTTCATTGTTATAGTAGTCATAGGCTATTAAGCAAATTTAGAGAATTATTTAAAAGAAAATGTGTCCGCTGCAAAGGATACTTTTATTTGTGCATGGCTGTTTTTTCTGATCTTTTTGGTTTAAACCGCTTGGCTTCAATGTTCTAAGGCGGCGTAACCAGTAATATTCATCTTTCCTGGTTTGAGAACTCCAGTTGGGGGTTGTGAGCAATTGCAATAAGTGTTATATCGCTGAAAGTATGGCCAGGGAAGGAGAAGTGTTCTGCGACCGGGCTTCTGTGTCACCCAATCAGACCGATGAAGGTTGGTCCTTTTGTGTAGCTTCTCAGTTTCTCAGACATATTGAAGGCTACAGATCTTACATGTGATGAGATAAATTACATTCTATGTTTTGCACGTTTTGTTTGGACATGTATGTTTAGTTTTTCTCTAGTCACTGTGCCAGAAAATGTCCTGGTCTCTATCATATTTTGACTAGGGTGGTCTAGATTAGTGATTGGCATCAGCTTCGTCCTGACTAGGGTGTCCTTGAAGTCTTTTGGTCTCCGGTAAGCTACTACAGGTTTGTTCTGGAGGATTACCATTAGTATGTCAGACGATTCCACGATGGGCCGGTGTTTTCCGATGATTTTACCTACTTCGGGGTTGTCTTGATAGTAGGTCAGGATAAACGGTATAATGTCAGGATAAATTGTATCCTATCAGCCTTTTCCTTCTCTCCATGTTTTAGTAGGTCATCACGGTTTGCTTGTTTAGCCCTTTGGGTTGCCTCCGCGATCTGGTCTTTGTTGTAGCCTCGGTAAATTAAATATTTAGATTACTCTTCAGGCATTTTTAGGAATGTTTCATCGTCGGAGCAAATTCTGCGTATCCTCATTGCCTGGCTGTATGAGATGCTCCTAATGCAGTGTTTTGGTTGACAGAAGGTTGGGAGGATATACTCGTGTACCTGTTTTAGATGACATTGTGTGCTGAAAGATAATACCTGTAGATCTGGTGTGTCAATGCAGTTAAACGTCACGAGGTTTCCGCTTGAAAGCCGGTTGGTTCCCATCAGTGACAAATTTCCAATTAGGCAGACAAGGCACCCGTCTAGGTGGCAAAATTCAGGGGGTACCAGATTTTACAGTATGAAAATTTGTCTTTGTTACAACATTTGTATTTATTTTGTAAAAACAACAAAATCTTTCTAGTAAATTATATTTCTCTGAGACTACTTAGCCAATCATAATGACATTAGGAATAAAAAACCTCTCCTCCCGAATACCGCTCTACTAACTTACTAAAATTCTTCGTTTCTGTCTTTTTCCATATGGAACAACTTTTGCCCATCACTAGTTGTCGCCAGTATGCAAGCTGTGCGAACTGAAAGTGAGAATACTAGCATAGCGGACTAGATGGGAGGGTCTTTAAGTAATGTGATCCTTAACTATTCTCTGAGTCTGAACGCATTCTCCGATCAAATTACCATTAGAGGAAAAATGTAGTAGGATGCGGGAATGCTAATCATCCTACCTATAAATCGCGTATTATTCTAGAGAAGAAAGATTAGATTCCCTACGTGAACGATAACCCACTCTCCTCCTGAAAGAATCACAGATTGTGGTCAAATGGACAGTGACCACAATAAGAAGGTTTGGAAGACGATTATTAAATCTTCATATGATAAATATTCACTGGCTCATCCAGCAAAGCTAAAATGGTGCGTTGGTTTAATGTGGTCCTGTGGTATCTGGGCCATACCCACAGGACAAACAATATTCAGGATTTGTCTGGAGCTAAATTCCTGAGATAAAAGCTCATGAACGTTGACTATGCATGCCAACAAACAGCTTTTATTTTGCCTCGATTCGACACTAGGCTACAAAACCTGGTTGTGTCATGAGTATCACCGACCTATCTGATCTGAAAGGAAAATAGTTCGGGTCGACTGAATGGGTATGCAACTGAACCATCATGCATGCTGAATTTAAAGCTACCAGGAAATAGGTGTTGTACAATAACCTCTCAGCGAGGTTCGGGTGAATGACTCGAATGAATTTGACTTGAATCATGTTAAATTGAGTCATGCTGAGAAAAACACGAGAGGTTGTAGGAACTCGCTAAAATACTCGTCCTATTGGAAACTGATTCAAAGAGGTCGCGGATATGAGAGAGACGTACAAGATTCAGATTTGTTATAAACTAAATTCCCATGTGGATAAAACACCTGGATGGGTGTGAAGATAAGATATTTCTCAACTGACGGGAAAATTGAGATGATTAAAAATGGGTAGGAGATTAGTACTTAGAGGTTATTCCTTGTCTCGTAATTTCATTTGTCAATTAGTCTTCCTCTCCAGAGTGACCGATCAGAATCCATATCTCTTGCACTTATTGTAAAAGAAAAGTCACGCCATTTCTCGTGCATTTGATAAAAAGAACTCATGTGAATATTATTAATCATAACATTATTCCTTTAGCGGATGCAGGTATTGCTCATACTTTTGTCGAGGTTGCTAGTATTGATCAATCAATATATATTGATCACAGTGATCTTTTTTAACACTGATTCACTCTGTTTTATTCAGGGTGACAAAAGACAATCACTCATTGTCCAACAGGAAGAATATCATGAGATGTCATATTTGTCATAGAGGGCTATATATACCTAAGGCTGATATTCAACCTAGTCCTGTATTTGACGAACCATTAAGCAGAATAATGGATGACTGTGTTGTTCTTTGAGCTAAGACCAAGTCATGAAACTAATACTTGTTGACCATAATCTGCGCGACCATAAGATTTCCATAGGCAATATCTCCTTTGAGAAATATTAAAACTGAAACTATTATAAACGCTTTGATAAAGTATGTTCTTTACACCTGATGACATTCCGAAATGTGCCTTATCCAATCAATTTTATGTCTAGACTTTTTCCAACAAGTTAAGCATGAATTAGGCATCAAGCATGCCATATCTACTGATCATTACCCCACAATTCAGGAGCTTTAGAAACATTTCATCAAACTATCAAGAATATAATTTGGTCATATTGCTTTGATATCGGAGAGGATTGCCATGAAGATGTTCGCAATCAGTTCAAGAATCATTAGGTTTTAGTCCTTTAAAGCTATGTTATGGGCATACTGTCCATGGACCATTCAAGTTATTAAAAGAGAACCTCCCTCAACTGAAGTTTCCAAGATAAATGTTTTTGACTATGTCTCTAATTTTAAATAGAAATTATCTAAGGCTTGTGTAGTAATTAGAATTAATATGTACTGTCCTCAATCAAAAATGAAATTAAGGTATAACGAAAATACAAAGGAAAGGAGTTTTCAGCCTGGTAGAAGAGTTCTTGTTCTCTTGCTCATACCGCAAAATCCTCTTTTGGCTAAATTGAATGGTCCTTATATAATTGAACAGAAAATGAATGAGTTAAATTATATCACTAACACTCCTGGATGGAGGAACCATGAGCAACATTATCATATAAAAATATTAATGGTGTAATATAGCTGAGATAGTCCAGTCAATCATTCAATCCATTTAGTTGTACCTGTCACATACAAGGAGGATGTAAACGATGTGATGCAATCCAAATGTAGCGACTTTTTAAAAACCAATCTTCGGAATTAAGAAATATTAAACAATCTGGACCAGAAGCTTTCACATCTTGAACAGCAAGAAAAGAGCGAAATAAAACAGCTAATATGAGAATATGAGCACTTGTTTTCTGATGTTACAACATAAACAAATACAATATATCATGGTGATGAGATAGTAGATTCTTCACTTGTGAAACCACATCCTTACAGGATGAATCATCTGTTAGAAAATGGAATTAAATATTCATAGTAGAATGATTATAGAACCATGTCAAAGTAGCTGACGTTCACCATGTATTCTTGTGCATTAAAGATATAATAGATTTCATATGTGTATTAACTATGTACAAGTAAACAATATCCTCAAAAACGGATTCATTTCCAATGCCAAGAATAGACGACTGAGTCGCCATAATATGTTACCAGGTTTGACATTTCAAAATAAGTCTGGCAAATTCCACTCACAGAAAGAGCAAAAGGAATTCCATCGTTTGCAATTCCCGATGGACTTTATCAGTATAAAGTGTTGCAGTAGGGTATGAAAGATTCTCCGTCAACATTTCAGAGTATAATAAACATGATAACATCTGGTCTAGATAATTGTGACACATACACCGTTGATGTCATATTCTACAACGATACATGGAAAGATCGCGTGGAAGCCATTCAGAAAATCTTTTATTGACCTAATGATGCAAATCTGATGATGATGATGATGATATATATATATATATATATATATATATATATATATATATATATATATATATATATATATATATACAAGCACAAACTCATTTATATGGTTGAGTGTTGTAAAATGAAAACTAGCAATGAGTTGCAGATGGTGGAATACGCTGTGCCGTAAAAGAATATCGCTGAATTTACCTGTAGACTCCCTTTTGAACAGTAGCCAAACAAAACCCAGTAGTCTGTTGGTGTCTCGCATGCCCCTATGAACTTGTTGACGTTGTCATGATTCATGTCTCGCATCTGGAGGACGAAAAGTGATTACATTGTAAGCATAATAATTATTTTAAATGTGATGACAAAAAAAAAAAAACATTTAAGGCTATCTCACAGAAACCAATAAACGTCCCCTACATTGGCAGAAGGAAATGTGATGTTCGTGAGCAGGAACGACAATCATAAAATATTTTTGTTCTCTAACTCAACCATTCATCCATTACACTCAATGATGAAAATTGCTAGGCGCAACAAATTGAACACATGTACCGATTTCATAATTTTTATGTTCAATATCTTCACCTGGAATGAACTTAGAATTCTGGAAGTATCTTGCTGATGGGCAATTTAAAAAATCAATGTGCGATTTTTCCATTTTGGTTAGTCCGAGTTTAGTTTTGTGCTCTGATAAATGTGGGAGTTTTTAAATGTCAAAATCTAACGTCAAATATGTTAAGTCACATCACTGACCAATCAGATGTCATAGTCGTCAAGGTCTTCAGTCTGAGTGTGAGAACTGATTTTTCTGGGGCCATTTCTCATTCGTGATTGTTAATATTTTGTGCTAATACAGCTTTTCGGCTCTTTTCCATGAGTGTCTTTAATTTAATTGTATAATAACCGAATTTCATCATTGTCACATTTTTTGTCAGTTTAAAAGTTAATGTCATTTCATAAATTAAAAGCAGCTATCAGACCAGGCCTGTTTCGATCGACGAAAGTCTCTCACACACATACACACCAGACTATTTTACCGCGTTTAATCCTATCAATGATGATCTCGAGAGAGTTGTGTGTCGTTTTTTCACAGTTCTAAGTGCCACAACCTGGCCTTTGTAAAGTCCGGCTGTGATAGTATTTAGGTTGGCACCGCTGTTATTAGAATTCAATCCAACGGAGATAGAACTGTTGCTCATCTAAAACGAGAACATTAAATTATATATTCCATATGTACTCATATGAACGTACAATTTTCAAAGTCTGTATACCTACTGTGCATCATTTACCAAAGGTGAAATATATGCATAAAAACTTAAATCTTATAAACTAGCAAAAACCAATAAATAATACATAAATATTTCAGTATGAAAGTAACCAAGTAAACAGAACTTAAAATAAAGTAAGTCATTAAAAACTACCAATTCCGAATATGATCACGACCTCGTAGCTTGTACAAGCACATAACAGAGAATATCCGAAAACTGTCTGCTGAAATTTGTGAAGAAAAGAGTAAGATTTGAAATTTAAAAGTATGCATAATCAAGAATATCAAGCAGTTTTTAGACTATTTCAGAACTGAGAATCTTTTCTTCAGTACTATGTTCCGTAACTTTCATTTAAAGAAAAGAATGGAAAGACTCTGCACATACCCTGCTACCAAATGTTTGCTTCGACCGCTTCAGTTCTACGTCATCTATGTCTATTTTCCACTTCATTCTGATTATGTTTTCTTCAACTTGACGCCTCCTTTATATAGTAAAACACGAATAACTAGTTCCAATTATTTTGTGTATATATATATATATATATATATATATATATATATATATATATATATATATATATATATATATATATATATAATCTAATTAAACAAAACAATACTAGTCAAGAATAAAGAAAAAATTCAAAAACAAAATATCAGAAATTGTTATTAAAATATTTATGATCGGGTAACGTATTTGAAGAATAAATTCATGTATTTATGCTTTTTAGTTTTTAAAAAGAGAATTTTATGATTATTTATGCTCTTTCAAGCAAATATAATGGACCCTGCAGGTGCATTATGCAAAGGCATTGATGGTAATGGTTAGATGTGGATTATACACAGACAAAGCGTACATTTACTCTTGTTTGGTTCTTATAACAATATGGTACCGTATGATCAGATATGTGACTTACCTTATTATGTAGACAATTACCATCACAAGGATTATCATAATCACCATGCATGTACAGATAGATATGACGAGTTTACTGCTCTCTGAAATTATAGATAATTTCTTTGTAATTTTCTTGGAAGGCACAAACATTTGTAAGATTTGAGAACTGACGACGTTTATGGAGTTGTGTTCAGGTACTCGCCTAGAGGAAATCCCGAATGTTATGCCTAGGTACTTATTGTTCTTGTTTGCTCTTTATGTTTGCATTACTTTATCAATGTGCAAGTCGTACATTAGAAGGTTTCACACGAACACACCGGAATTCACGCCTAAATGGAGAGAGACAGACAGAGATAGAGAGAGACAGAGACAGAGACAGAAAGAGAAAGAGAGAGACAGAGAGAGACAGAGAGAAAGAGAGAGAGAGAGAGTAATCCCTATAGCAAATACGAATTTAAAGTCAGTAAAGAGTGGGGGGCAAGAATATTATTATTTTGGTTCTGGTACGCAGGACATTTGTTCCTTTGTCGAAGCGTAGATTGTATTTGTCTATGAAAATATTTGTAGGTGTTCGATAAATCAAATATTGATTTGCTCAGTTTATAATTTAAAGCATAGTTCAAATAGTGACATTGAATCTGGTTCTCAATGTCAATAACGTTGAAGATGGCCAAATCAGCATACTCTACCGCTTGAGTCCGTCTGATAGCACAGGCCGGAAGCAAATTGTGCCCCTACCTCAACCTCAACCAAGAAACAGAGAAAACTAAAAATAGTAATCTTCTCCTTAAATTAAAAAATAAAATAAAAGTTTTTCTTGGTGAAACTGAGATATTATGTTATTATTTAACAGTATGACATCAGACTGGCTAAAGTCGAATAATTGACTAGGCAAAGGGGGAAACAGTCGTGTGTACAATATCATTGTTGCAGTCGTAATGGTGCATAAATCAACCATTAAACGATGTGTACTTTGTGTTTAGCACACTAAAACATCTAAGAGTACACTTATATTGTACACTGTATAGCCTAGGATGACTGAGCTACTGGTGCATCGCTTGGTAAGACCTTGTGCACAATGGTGTAACGTTTAGCAGTATCTGCCTCTCTTTCTCGATAGAGAGACATAAAGATCAAGCATGACATTTGGTAAATGGATAGATATATGTTCTCTTTATTGGAGGAACTGTAGAGAAAACTGACGCGAAATTAAATATGGCATTAAATTTGTAAATCAAACTTGCAAGGTCAATACTATTTATATTATATTTTTCGACCTCTCCAGTGGACTAGTGGTTAGAGCGTCCGCTCGTATGCGGGAAGTCGCAGGTTCGAACCCCGACCGAGTCATTCCAAAGACTTATAAAAACGGCACTAGCAGCTGCTTTGCTAGGGGCTCAGCATTAAAAGGTTAGTGTTAGGTCTGGTGAACCTGGTGCCAGGATAATGTGACTGGGTGGGACATGACGCTACATGTCTGCGGCATGATGCCCCGGTGCTAGACATCACTATAAGCTGTCACAATGCAGACATCTTTACGATATGACTAAACAATTGTTAAAGCTACGTTAAAAGTCACACACATATTTTATTTTCCGATAAGTACCTTCACGTTCTTGAGGACAATATTCTCCTTCGAATCCACATATAGGTATGTCCTTCGGGGGCATTCCGTCTGCCGTGTGCCAGGTAAAGCCCTCCCAATTGGCTGTTTCTATTAACTGCAAAGATATTATGCAATGGTAAATGATCGTGCCTTGCACGAGTATCCAGTCGGACCAGGTACAAGCAATTAATCTGATCCTTTCATGTATATACATGTGTGTGTGTGCGTGCGTGATTAACAAATCACATTAAAAATTAAAACCAGAAGTCTCTTCATGCATTTGCCCTACATCATTTTTCTCCTATGTCGGGCAAGTTTTGTAGGCTTTACGGAACTTTATCGTGTGCTCACTTCATTAACTAAGTGATTTTCGAATAAATTCTTTATATATTGTTTACTGGCGTTGATTGTGATCCATGAAGAAAACAAGGGTTGTCGTGCCATGGTGTGATCCATGAAGAAAATAGGATTATCATGCCACAGTGTGATCCATGAAGGACGCAAGGTTATCATGCCACAGTGTGATCCACGAAGGACGCAAGGTTATCATGCCACAGTGTGATCCAGGAAGGACGCAAGGTTATCATGCCACAGTGTGATCCATGAATAAAACATGGTTATCATGAGACATTGTGATCCATGAAGAACACAACGTTTTCATGCCATAGTGCGATCTGCCAGATTTGTTTGAGTACTCAAAGGAAAAATAAACACATTACATTCTTGGTAGATATTGGATTGATTGATCCATAGTCTGACTGATTGATTCTGATTGATTGTTTTAATTGGGATTGATTGTGGTCGATGTATTCATTTTCTGATTGATTGTCTGATTGATTCACTCTGAATGATCGAATATGACTGGCGTGTAATGGTATGTATGCATATAAATATGTATGTACCATATGAGTAACTTGTCTCGTATAGAGTTACACTATACTACAACTGAGAAACTCGTCTGGAAAGGATTCATATACTTAACCCACTGTTTGTTAATCAGACACACTGAACAATTATTAGCAAGCATGCCTTTATTACCTCAACATAACGCAAAAGCAACCACTATAGCGCGTTTTGACACTGGGATATTGTGATTCATTAACTCTTCCTAGAGAAAGGTCCCAACATAACGAAAGCTTAGTTTTAATACTTGCAGAAAACAATAACAACAACTACACTGCACAATACCTCCGTAGAAATCAATTTAATTTGAACATATTAATACTGGCAATGGTAAATACAGTGCAAAATCAACAGAATATTCAAAAACGTTTATGGTATTATTACTGAGTAATATCTTTCCTAACGTCTGATAATCTCTGACAAATGAAAGAGCGTCAAGTTCAAAACTGCATTATACAATACAGAAAACGGGAAATAGCAACTGCATGGATTAGTGAGTCCATTGCCTGTTTTCATCTTAAGTACAGAAGCCTAACTACTGTTAACTGGTTTACACTTCCTGCCAGATCCATTCGCTTTTTAATTCTAAACAGATCAAATAATGTGAGTCAGGAGATGCGACGAGTCCATTTTGGCCTGTAATATAATTGTTTCCTAAATGACGACAGCAGATTTAACCGCGGCTATTGGTGACCCCTTTTTTGGAATTAGTTTCGGCTGCTGGTTTTCCCATAGTCCGAGTTTCCTCTGAACTTTTCCACCCCATTTGATATATTTTGACATTTGTGTTAGGATGTGAGGTCAAAATACGTTGCCTGTCGCAAAATTCGAATTAGCCCAAACTACGACGTTTCGGCATAGGGTAGCCACCTACTAAAGGGCATAGCAAACTAAAATGACTTAACATCTAACCCTACCTACATGAACTCGATAGAAAGATGATTCCTCTACTAAATATTACTAGCATAATTTTCGTAACCTCTTTAATTCATCGACAGAGAGGACAAAACCATGACGTTGACGAAGTTTGTTCGGTACTCTCCAATTTGTATTGCCAATCAAGTCCAAAGCGAATATCAAAATCTAGCAGCCTATATGTTCACGACATCAGAGGTGCAGTAGTCACATGATACCAACCAAAGGACCGTTCACAGTTTTGTTGTATAAAAAAATAAGAAAATAATGCATCAAAGACAGGTAATGTATGTAAAGAAAATGAAAAGTACATATATTGTTCTCAGCATATTTATTCCCAGCACGCGAGTCAGAAAACTGTTCAGCAGCCCCCGACCCCAAGCCTGATTCATCGTGTAGAAAGCACATGCTAACGTGCTGACGTAATAACAACAAAAACCACGTTGACATTTGCTGTTTCCTGGCAGAGTACATTCTTTTAACTTTGTTTTGCCACCCTCAAATCAATACGGGCGAGTTTCGTCCAGTTACACGTGTGACACCAACCTTCCGTTGGTTTGCTTAAGTATGTGTGAGGAGCACGTACTGGAAATCAAACACAATCCATTTACATATTTTATCGTCTTCCTATTATTATGTTTAATCTGGTTTGAAATTTTGCATTAAAATAGTCATTATTTTTCTTTGGGTGTTCTGCAAAATCACGTGATGCCAATATTTCCAATATTCTTGCAAGGGACTGCAGTTGTAATTAGAAGAGCAACCGACTGTATCTAAAACACTGTGTTCACAATCTTCCAATAAATGTGTGCTAATATCGTTAGCCTGTCATGTCAATGTACTGATTGTATTTTATAGCGCTAATCCTAGAGCAACTAAAACAGACATGGATACAAACGTCGTGTAATAAGCTGTTTCCTGTATGGAATGACCGGTTCATGCAGTTCTTCTCCTTAAAAGTTGACGCGGAAATGTTTCAATGAATCCACGCCTTATGCAACGGAATATAAGACTATTTGCAGTTCATACTTTTATATTCAATAGTGACATACAAAATACGGTATTTCTAAACAAAACATGCATACATAACTACAAACATGCTGCCAAATTATCGCCAGTATATTGATATCGTACATGCATTATTCAGTTCTAGAAGATCTGTTGATACACCGATTAATATTAAAGGCGATTCTAAGTTATTATCGACAGGGGAATCAGGTTATGGTTAAAATGTCAACAGCAAATCTCAAGGATAAAGACCAGGATTACATTACGATTTATTTGTGCAATCTATAGCAGCTGCATATTCGAGTATCTTAAAATCTCTGCATACTGCAAAGTTAGAACACCTTATTCCTGCTCCAGACCATCTGTTTATTATTCATATAAATACTTGTATGTTCGTGGAATTCGTACGTGTCATTATATCTCTGAAAACTTGTATTTTCTCATTCATTGATTGCACTAAGTAGATTGCTTGATTTCTTTAACACAACAGACTAATGTCCGGTCAATTTGGAACGGGACGTAACCAACACACAAGTGTCATCAGCCATATTTGTTTATGAAATCTAGAGGAACGTTGTCGGGGATTAATGGATTTTAAAAAGTGTCTACAACATCAAGATCATGCGAATTATATATTCGAGGCAACACTAAATAGGTAAAGTACTCGCATATACGGCCTGTAATTGCCTGTGTTATCGTTTAGTAAACTTTCCCTTGTATGCAATAATTAGATAGGGTCTTACAAATAAAGCGACCAACTATTTTGCTTTTAACGTAAACCACGTAAACTTTAAACTTTTTAGTGGTATGCATTTCTAGGTAGTGTAATCGGGTATGTACCTCATCCCCCTTTGACTTGGTGTTAGCTAGAGCTGCTATGCGGGGGTAACCTTCTGGATGAGAGAAATGCCAGAACCAGTAGAACGGTTCACGGTCGGCGTCTTTGTCAAAATGAACAGGCCCACTCACACCTGAATAATAATAATAATAATAATTATAATTATAATTATAATAATAATGATGATAATAATAATAACGATATAAAGAAGAAGAATAAGAAGATAAAAAAAGAACAAGAAAAAGAAAAAATTGAAATCATCTTTCAAGAAGAAAAAAGAATGCCGATGCTGGTGTTTGTGGTGTTCGTTGTTGTGGTAGGAGGGAAATAAGGGTGGAAATCAAGACAAGCTGAGAACGATGAAGACATACATATGATGATACTGACGACGGCGACGAGGAAGTGGATTCCACAAATGCCGTTGATGGATCACACATGGCTTTCGAAGTCCAAATGGTTGTAGAGCACGAATGACGGGTTCGAGACTGATTGTTCAAAAATATTTCCCAAGTGCTCAGGCAAAAGTTGTGAACAAAGCGTTCAGTGTATTAACTTATTTTTGCTTTACATGAGATTGTTTTAAAAGAAAATAGGGTATTGACGAGGACCTACAGAAAGGAGTTTTATTTAAAAATAATGTCTCCAGTCTTTGTGTACAGTCAAAATGCGCCATAATGGCTGACATTGTAAAACCGTACACATAAGATCAACCCGGGATAGACTATTCTTCAGGTGGCGCTATCGCTTGTTTCCAGCCACTGCCACAAAAGTTGATTGCTGCAAGAATCTCGTATGCCTATCTTCGTTTATGTTTCTGTTTTGAATAATAGGCAAACTGTAACAGAAATTGTAAGACTCAAACCAGACGGTCTTGCAATGTTATTGTTGACTGGTTATTTTATTGTTTTTGTCAAAAGTTTTGGTAAAAATGACTTCAATGATAATTCAAAATCAGGATAATCCAGGGACCAAATGGTTCTAGGCTGGCTGTGGGGTTGTTTACCTACTTCATTTGGGGAACGGTTTCCTACTAGAATCGGCCGTATCAAGCAAGTCTTTCTTTCTTACCCGTAAAAGTGGTATTTGCAGCGAATTCAAACATTTTTTTGCCATCTCGAACACTGATGTTATGGGTGATAGTGTAGTTAATCCATAACCCATAGAGATAGGTGGCATCGTGGAGATATGGCGCATACTTGCTTCCCTAAAGCAAAAAGAAAATTATTTTCTGTAAGAATTGCATAAAATATCTGTTTCATGTTTGCATTTCTTTAATACAGCAACAAGTCTGAAGGGTAGTTCTTTCGTTATTAAAAGTAAATGTCTTGAGAAACTGTAATCAAGATAAATAGTAAAGAGATTAATTATCTTTTACAAAAAGCACTATGTATTAATTAAATATTGTCACTTACATTCCGATTTCGAATAAAATCCGAATTATATATTTTTAAGACAATATTGAAAAGCGCTGCAGAGTATTCTTTTTCATATCCCATGAATATATTGCGAAAGAGTCGTTATAGTTTGCCTTGATCACGTGCTCCTTGCTTTAGGATGACATCATTCAGGATTCTCTGAATGTTTGCCAAAAATTTGAAAATATTGTCTGGATGCTTTCTTGCAAAGTAGAACTACACGAAGAAAAGAAGAACAAAAAAAAATAAATATTTTCAAATTTCTCGATTAAACCTATCAATGTCCGGTCTCGTGTGAGCGATATCACTATCAATTTATACAAACCAAATATCCATGATCGAGGGCAAAAGAACTATTCCAAGGCGGTTGAAGCATGCGTAATGGTATATCTTTTTGGAAGGAAAGCACCTCTTGCTTGATTTCTTCATTAGGCCATCTTGCTATAGTGATCTATCAAAGAGTAAAACTTTATCATTTTTCAAACAAATTAGCATGTAAATAAAGATGAACGTACGAATTACTATAGTTGTCATAAATCAAAAGAAACTGGTGTGGAGAGAGTACGTACTATAATTTGATTGTATGTATATACCTTTGTAATACGTTACTTTTCAATAGACTCTCTCTCTCTCTCTCCATTAATATTTACGTCCGAAGTGATGTTGATCAAATATATTGGTTACATATACTCAATTTGTTGGTGCATATGAAACTTTCTTTCAGCGCATGCCATCCAATGATTTTAAATCCTACTCTTCTAAAGTTAGTACCAGACAACATGATCTGTCCCGTCCTTGAAGCAGATACAAAAATTTATAATTGTTTCCCAAAAAAATTAACATACTAACATTTAAGTCTTAAGGTCACATACTCGCCCGGGTCACACATCATTATTTAAATATTGTGAAAGTTTCAATCCTATTTAAAATATCCTTACATATAACAAGTATCTAAAGGCATGTTTTGCCTCATCGTCATCTTCGTTACCGGCTCGCCAAAGTAGTTCCGTTTCAAAGTTGTCTGTAGCCAATGCAGCAGGCATCATAAACAGATAGTCACCATTACACATTTCCGCTCGACATGCCGCTATCATTATACTACGCAGTTTCTCTGGCGAACAGATAATGATTACTACAATAGAAACAATATGTTAGACCTGCTAGGGACTCTCAGGTAAACATATATTTGACACATTTAATCAAAATATTTGGCTGTGTGTGTGTGTGTGTGTGTGTGTGTGTGTGTTTCAGACATTGTTTATCTACAAAAACTGAATTGGACGTTTTACAGAATTTATGACGCCATGAATCATGAAAATCGAGTGCATGAATGGCTCTAACTAATCCAATAAAATATAAAGTTCTCTTCTTCTAATTAGTCCTAAAATACTAAAGAGTCTGACGAACCCTTGTTTACAAGTACAGTCATAGGAACAAGGGCACGTAAATACAAAACTTATTACCTTCTGTTGCTATGAACTAATAACTTCCTGTTTTCGGATTTGGATGCTGTGATTTTAACCAATCTAAGTTCTTGTCACAAAGGATTAGTTGAACAAACGTATAAATATACGTAAAGGGCTTATGCAGATATCATCGTATTATCTTAAAAACAATTGTAGAAATAGTAATTTCAACAGAGATTATGGTCCAACTATGCAGATATCGTATATACTAATAATACATTGCAGAAAATAATCATTTAGTTCAGCATTTAATCCTGCCTCTAATGTAATTCATTGGTCGAAGCCATGTCTTGACCGGTAATTGAAGAATATTTTTAATAGGTGGAATATAAATAATAAAATGCAAAGCTGTCAAAAGATTTCAAAACTTGCCTGCATTTATTGATTTAGAAACTAGAGTTTTCAACTTGCATATTAAAAAGATAATCCAAACTGAGTGATGATGAAACTTTTTTTGATATGGTGATGTACAGGTCAGGCCGTATAGTCGTGTCAAGTTTGATGGTTGTACAAGCAACAGGGTTCAAGAAAGTTACCGGAACGTTGAAGGTTGAAAGCATCAAAAGCAGGTCATGATGTTTTACTTTTAATATCGTGGTAGAGTATTCCTTATGATGCATGCATGTATCAAGGATCATGAGTATACATGAAAATGTCCAAGAAAGGTCATAATCATGACAATTTTAATGACTGCTTGAGCCTGAGAGTATGTGACAGTGACCTACTTTGGGCATGATGGCATAGTACTCTTCGTTATGTATGCACGTGTTTGTATTCATAACTGTATAAGTAACAGAGGGAAAGATGCCACCTTGTGTATTACAAAATGTATAAGCTGTCCTGCATTTTCGTGCAGACGAACTAAAAATATAGATCTTAAATGCTACTACAACTACTACTAGTGCTACTACTACTACTGCTACTATTATTGCTACTACTAATACTACTACTGCTACTACTACTAGTGCTACTACCACTACTGCTACTAGTATTGCTACTACTATTGCTGCTACTACTACTGCTACTAGTACTACTACTAATGCTACTATTAATTCTAGTGCTACTACTATTACTGCAACTGCTGCTACTACTACTGCTACTACTAACACTACAAATGACACTAGTAATACTAGTACTACTAGTGCTACTACTACTATTACTGCTACTGCTACTAGTGCTTCTATTAATACTGCTACTACTACTACTAATACTACTATTAGTGCTACTTATTTTGCTACTAGCACTAATTATGCCCCTACTACTACTGCTACTACTTTTAGTGCTACTCCTACTACTACTAGTGCTACTACCACTGCTACTACTACGACTAGTGCTACTACTACTCCTACTACTACTCTACTAGTGCTACGAACTACTAATAGTGCTGCTATTACTGGTGCTACTACTGCTACTAGTGCTACTACTACCACTACTACTGGTGCTTGGGGCCCCGAGTGGCCGAGTGGTCTAAAGCGCTCTTCGTTACGGATCACTGCCATCTCACCTCTGTCTGCGGCGGTTCGAGTCTAAGATTCAGCCAATGTGGGCATGTGAGAAAGCTTGCCAGTAGCTTCTCGTGGGTCGGTGGTTCTTTTCGGGGTTTTCCGGGTTCTTCCTCCACCATTAATACTGGCCGCCATGTATAGCCTATCGTGCTGAAAAATGGCGTTAAACCCCACAACAACTACTGGTGCTGCTACTACTAGTGCTACTACTACTGCTACTACTACTTAGTGTTACTACTACTATTACTACTACTGTAGCTACTACTACTACTACTAGTGCTGCTACTACTACTATTAGTCCTACTTCTACTACTACTAGTGCTACTACCAGAACTACTAGTGCTACTACTACTACTAGTGCCACTACTATTACTAGTGCTACTACCATTATTACAAGTGCTACTACTACTACTAGTGCTACTGCTACTGCTACTACTACTAGTGCCACTACTGGTGCTACTGATACTGGTGCTACTACTGCTACTAGTGCTGCTACTACCACTACTACTAGTGCTAATACTAGTACTAGTGCTGCTACTAATACTAGTGCTACTACCACTACTACTACTACTAGTGCTACTACCACTGCTACTAATACTACTACAACAACAACAATTACTACTACTACTAATAATAATAAAGGCAGGTATGACAGTAACAGTAACCACAATGAAACAAAAATAATGATAAGAATAACAATAACTACATCTAGCACTCTTTTTAAACAGTCTTAGGGTACGATCTATGTCTTCACTTGATACTGTTCCAATGAGCTGGAAATATTGAGCCACTGTAATATTGCTGTCACGGAATTTTCCAATGATGCCTTGCTCTGCGTAACTGCAGATTTCATCTGTTAATAATAATAATAATAATAATAATAATAATAATAATAACAACACCAATAATAATAATAATAATAATAATAATAATAATAATAATAATAACAACAACAACACCAATAATAATAATAATAATAATAATAATAATAACAACAACAACAACAACACCAATAATAATAATAATAATAATAATAATAATAATAACAACAACAACAACAACACCAATAATAATAATAATAATAATAATAATAATAATAATAATAGTAATGATAGTTTTCATTTCACAGAAAAGGCATGTCTCTCCTTCCCTATACAAAAAATAATAATCACACCAAAGTACATATTTACTTAGTTTCGAATGTTTTATCTCTTCCAGTACTGTTTGACAGGTGAATGAAATAATTGTTAACGTAATCAGCTATTTAGTTACCTTAAAAAATAGAAGGATTTAAAAATCCTTTAAAACTTAGTTTCTCCGTCAAACTTCATTAAAGATAGTTACCGTTTAGACAGAATATGTGCATAATATAACATTATGATGAAGTTGATGATCATGGTGATGATCATTATCATCATGATGACGACTATCACGACAACGACGGGTAAATGATAATGAGTATAAGAGCATCAAAATATTTTTATAATTGTAACCATTAGGTACGTAATTGTGAAGTTCATTAATACAATAATGCAAAACACTTGTCGAATTGCGTTGGTTGCTTCAAATAAAGAACCATTAGACGAGACATACAAGTACCATAAGTTAGAATAAGCTGTTATAAATTAACAAATATTGGATTTTCTAAAACGCTTGCTGTTTGCTAATAAACCAACCGAATCGTCAATTAAGAATTGTACATATGTACAAAAAAAGACACTTTGGAAAATGTACCTTTTATACTTGAAGTATATTCCGACCTTGTCTATAATTTATACATGACAAATGCACATATTTTACCTTTTCAAATTTTGTTTAGTTTCGCCATACTTTCAAATTTAAATTAAATAAACAAAAGTAGAGCAACGTAGCAGAATGTGTACGGAGTGAATCTTAGTTTAATATATTCTGTACAAATTCTTTGTAGTCCTAATAAGTTTGTCTTGCCGCTATTAGCTCTCACATTAATGAGTACTCAAAGGGAGTTTCACTTTGGAGAGATGGAAAGAACTTGATACTCATACATTGCTTAATTCCAGTTTAAGATAAATTCTTAAAGAGAAAATTATATCATATGATGCTGCATTGTTTAACGTCAATGCCAAAGCTGGGTCAGACTACAACAGGTACGAACAAGTGATAGGGATCCACATCCTGGGCGAGATGAACGAAAATGGCGAGAGATTTGCAGACCTTTGTGCACTGAACAACCGGGTCATCGGAGGTACCATCTTTCCCCACAAGTGAATCCACAAGAACACATAGATATCACCAGATCATTTGACAGAAAATCAGATTGACCACATCTGTATAGCCAAGAAGTTCAGAAGATCCCTGCAAGATGTGAGGGTGAAGAGGGGAGCAGATATGGCATCTGACCACCACTTAGTTGTCGCAAGGCTGAAACTTAATCTGAAGAAGAACTGGAAGGGCACAAAAGAGAAGAAATAAAAGTATATCATAAGCCTGTTGAAAGATGCAAAACTGAAAATAATACAGATTGGCACGTTGCAACAAGCACCAAGTGCTACATGAGCTTCTTGAAGATGAGGAAGACTATGAGAACAACAGATGGCAGAAAGTTAAGGAGGCAGTAAAATCAAGAAGTACTAGGCCCCAGGAAGCACCAGAAGAAAGAATGGATTTCAGCCGAAATATTGCGCAAAATGCAGGAGAGGAAACAGAAGAAAGCAGCAGTACATAGCAGTAGGACAAGAACTACAAAAGTAAAGGTACAAAACAAGTACACTGATGCCCAAAGAGAAGTGAAGAGAAGTATCAATATAGACAAGAGAAACTACGTTGAAGGACTGTCAGCAGAGGCAGAAGAAACGGACGGAAGTGGAAACATGAAGAAGCTGTACGACATCACCAAGAAGCTGTCCGGCAAGTACATCAAAACTGAGAGACCCGTAAAGGACAAGCAGGAAAAGACCATATCAATTACAGAACAACAAATGAATAGAAGGGCAGAACATTTTGAAGAACTGTTGAACAGGCCAACACCACTAAATCCCCCAGAAATCCACCCAGCCAATGCAGATCGCATACGCTGTGACAATCCCACCAAAGACGAGATCAGGAAAGCCATCACCCAGCTGAAGAACGGCAAGGCAGCTTGACCTGATGACATCCCAGCAGAAGCCCTCAGAGCAGACCTAGAGGCCTCAGTGAAAATAATATACCACCTCTTTGAGAAGATCTGGGAGGAAGAAGAAATACTGACCTACTGGAAAGAGGAACACCTCATCAAGATCCTAAAGAATGTCGACCTCAGCAATTGCTCCAACTACAGAGGAATCACACTCTTGTCAGTACCAGGGAATGTCTAGTCTTAAATCGGTCCTCTTGGAGAGGATGAAGGAGGCTGTTGACCCACAGTTACAAGACGAGCAAGCGGGTTTCCAGCAGAACAGATCGTGTATGGACCAAATAGATACTCTTCGCATCATAGTGGAGCAATCGTTGGAGTGGAATTCTTAGCTCTACATTAACTTTGTCGATTATGAAAAGGCATTCAACAGCATGGACCGAGAGAAACTATGGAAACGTCTTCGCTAATACGGCATCCCAACCAAGCTGGTGAACCTGATCAAGAACACTTATAACGGAATGTCCTGCAGAGTCATTCATGCAGGACAGCACACAGATAGTTTCCTAGTGCGAACTGGCGTGAGGCAAGGCTTCTTGCAGTCGCCGTTTCTATTCCTTCTCGCCAATGACTTGATTATGAAGACGTCCACCAATAAGAGGAGAAATAGGATCCAGTGGACATTGTAGAGTCAACTAGAGAACCTGGACTTTGCCGATGACCTAGCGCTCTTGTCCCATAATCAGCAGCAAATGCAGGACAAGACCGATGTACTTGTAGCCAAATCAGCACAAGTTGGCATCAACATCAATGAAGACAAGACCACGATCCTTAAGATCAATTATGTCTGTAACAACCCAGTCACAATGCGTGGAAGCCCTCTGAAAGAGGTGGAGTACTTCACGTACTAAGGCAGCATTATCAACCATCAGTTAGACACAGACGTAGACGTCAAGGCAAGGATCGGAAAGGCGAGAGCAGCTTTCATACAGCTCAAGAACATCTGGAGCTCCAAAGAAATTTCTTTGACTACCAAGATCAGGCTGTTCGACTCCAAAGTGAATTCAGTCCTACTGTATGGCGCAGAGACCTGAAGAGCCACCAAGTCGACCGTAAAGAGAGTTCAGACCTTCATCAACAGCTGCCGCAGAAGAATTATCCAGATCCGCTGGCCAGACACCATCAGCAACACCAACCTGTAGCAAAGAACCGCCCAGACAAGGTGGAGTTGGATAGGACACACCCTACGTAAGCCGCCAACCAACATTACCAGACAGGCATTGAGGTGGAACCCTCAAGGCAAGCGGATGAGGGGCCGACCAAGAAAACACCTGGCAACATTTGAGGTGGACATCACTAAGCTGGGTCACACCTGGAGTCAGCTCGAGGGGATGGCACAGGACAGAAGTCTTCTGCAAACTTTTGTGGGCAGCCGATACCCCGGCAGGGGTGACGAGCAAAGCTGACTGACTGAATTGTTTAGCAGAGAAACCAAATACCGTAAACTAGGAATGCATGATTTAGTTCCTCGTATTCTTGACAAAATACTTTCGAGTATTTATATTAATAATTTTATAGAATGACATAAGCTTTACAAAGGAGTTTAATTCTGTGTAAATATTGCATCTTTTGGACTGTTTGATGGATGTTTTGTTTGTGTTTTCTTATTTTTAGTTTCGTAAAACGATTGTCTACCTCAAAGTCTATACTAGATTGAGTTTTCCTTGATTTAAAAATCCTCTCCCTATTAATTGATTATTTATTGACATGTTTAAAAAAGGAGTGGTATGCAAAAATAAAAGACGTCCGATGTTTGCTATTAACCAGAATTTTGATAGCAAGTGTTCCATACAGTTTACTAATATTTATGGAGCTATAAATTGCTCACCTTGACAGTGGTTTGTGTCTTTTACAGTGACCTGCTTTTACGTTTACGTTTGTGTCTTTTACAGTGACCTACCTTCATTTGACCTACTACAGTAACTACATCTTGTTTACTTTCAGTCTCCCCTTGAAGTTCATAAGGGTCATTAATTTCCATATATTATAAAGTTAGTAGAACCTATAATAACACGTAGTATGATCTAATATAGAAGTAGTAACCCTTATGACGTGGGAAAATAACTATTAGTGTAGAAGAAAAATACAAAATATCGCACAGATGACGATGGCTGCTGGTTTTCGATGAAATAGCAGATTCGAGAAACAATTCACACAAAAACAAACATTGCCACAGTAAACTCGATTTAGTTGTATATCTATTTGGGTTCTAATTCCAGACACATTATTTTTCGTACTTACTTGAAGTATCCATGTATAACCCTGCACGTTTCCAGTCAAACCTTTTAAAGAGTCCCACAAACGCAATTCCAATTTTTGTAAATGGCCCGAGAGTTCTGACATAAGTCTTGAAAGTGGACTTATCCGTCAGTTGCGGAGACGTAGATGCCCACGAGATTTGAGGGATATTCCAAAACGTTGTCAGGTGCCCGACAGGAAGGGATACTGCGATGAAACAATATATATATATATATATATATATATATATATATATATATATATATATATATATATATATATATATATATATATATATATATATATATATATATATATATATATATATATATATGTGTGTGTGTGTGTGTGTGTGTGTGTGTGTGTGTGCCAAAATTACATGCTATTATCACATAGTCTCATTCAAAGCACGCGATATAAGAATACAAAAGAATACAAGGTATATCACTCTTGAAGATATTGGTCATTCGATGTCCTGATAGCAGGGTCTGTAATTTACCCTCGCATTCTTAAACAAACACCCTTGTTGATGTCGACTCTATTCTGCATTCTGCATCGGATCCGGATGCTTATCGATCTCGATCATCTGTCCTGGGATCTTCATAATATTGATCGGGATCTCATCTTGATCCGAGTTTTTCTACACAAAGACTATGCCTTGTGTGTTACTAACTAATCCGAGATACAGGTGTCATCGGCGTGCGCACACACACACACACACACAGATGTTACTAATGACCTATTTCATATGTACTTAATGTCTTGAATTGTTCAGAAAAATGAAACCAATTCTCTTAAGAAAATTATGCATGAAACCGTCGGAAAATAATGTAGACTTTTCATGTATCCAGCAATACTTAATACTTTTATATTGGATGTAAGTCATTATGATACATTGTGTTAATGTAGAATGATCACATAACATTTGATCAACAGAGTACTTTATGACTAGCAAATACATTCCGGTCTCTCCAATGCAGGGTAGTATCACCATCAGCTCGGCGATAGAGTACTACGTTTTTCTCATTTTTTTAAATCAGTTTTCTCATGTTTAACACGTGGTCATAAATGGAATTTTGGATCAGACTGGTAATACTTTTTTTTCGGCCATCGCAACCCTCTTTATATACTGGCTTTAAACCAACATCTGTTCTACTTTATTTAGTGTCTACGTTTTCAGATGTGTTATCAGTAATTTCCTTCTCACTGTTGGATTCTTCCTCTCGGAGTACAAATTATCCACATCATCAAGAAATCATGTTCCTTTTTCCTTTAGGTCACTAGTGTTAAATCGGATAACATCATCGTCCGAGGGAGAATGAGCTGTGGATGCAGGAACCCTACGAAAATGTTCATCAAATATCTTTCCCTATTCATATTAAAACAATAAATGCGCTTCAAATTCATGCACTCAAGACTTCAGCAAATAATTACTTTTAAAATAATTTCGAAAAAACAAATAATTTACTGTGCAGTTAATGATATCTTTCATTTTATTTGAATCTGTGATCCTAAATATTTTCTCAAATATTTCGATAAATTATTTTTAAATGTAAACAGCCAGACAATATGTTCTACTACTTCTCATTAGATGGAAAGATAACACCGACGGATATGCCAAAATATACCCGAATGTTCCGCTAAAAGTACCCGCTGAAACAAAATCACAAAAGTGTATACCCAAAGGTCATGAAATATTTTGCCCTTCATTACAAAGTTACTTCAGTTTGCTATAGTAAAATATTTTTTGAAATTACGTCTTTCTGTTTCTTCTGTTTTTATAATTAAACCCACTGATTAACGTTAGGATTTAAAAGACTGAACTGCATAAAAAGCTAGACTATAAAATCGAATAGAAACATGTTTGTTTTATCATGTTTCTGTTCTCTTACAATTACAATGTACCTAAATATGTAATTTAGTTTAAAAGAGCAGTACAGCATAATTTGATAAAATATCAAATTTCAGGAAATGATTGTCGTTCTTGTTAAAATAGGTTTTAGCCCACAAAGTAATCAGCAGGTGGTGAAGTGAACCCCACATTTTAGGAGGGTTATTCCGCGAAAATAAAGCTTCCTAAGAAAAATGAGAACGGGGTGATTCCGACAAATATTTTTCAGCAATATTAAATAATCAACTTAGACTAGGTGGAGGGTGAATAGAAAACGTTTTAGAACATTCAATTCGGAAAAAAAGGTTCCTACAAAAATGAACAGACAAGCATCACAGAGACCTCTAACCGGGTTATCGCAAAAAAATGTATTGATGCTTGTAATTTTATTTTTTATGCGTCCTCTTTTACCGACCTGTTCGTCACCCTTGCAACGCGGTCAGGTGGTATAATTAAATCATTAATAATATAAAATAATATTGAGCGATCCTACGATAACGAAGGAATCTCGCACAACTAAACTAACTTGACTCCCGTCCGTGATTTTGTCAAGCAGAAATTACAAAAGCGTCAGGAGTCTCAGGTGGAATTTGCAGAAAGGGCAGAACAGTTATTTAAACCAGCTACAAAGGCTACCGAAGGAGTTACAAAGGTTAACAAAGGTATTTTCCCCTTTAGAGCAAATGGCTAAAGCAACTGGGGAAAAAACAAAAAATAAAATAAAAAAATAACTAAACAAACAGAAAAGAATCTAAGAGAACTACTTCCAAATGAAATAGCTGCTGCTCAACCACAAACGCAAGCACAAGAAATACTTAATAATATCGACCAGCTTCGTTCTGAAGTAACCGATATAAAGGATCTTATACCAGAAACAGAACAAGAATCAGAACTAGCAAGAGAGAACTGAAATAAATGATAAATTTACCGAAGAGACAGCGTGGAAGAAACATATGCGTTTGCCGCGCAGAGTATCTATGGTAGAGAACTTTTTTTTTAAAAAATCCAAGTATGCTCATCAGGCTGTATATCGTGATAATTTGTATAAATGGATATTTCGCATACACTACGGAGTTGATCAGACCCGAATTAGTGATACAAAATATATTGCATTTATCAATGGTATAGATAAATATTTTGCATGGTTACTACAACGACAGTTACAACAACCATAGCCAATATTACAACAACCAGGTACAAAATCCGTCCAAGGTCTTGCCACCGGCAGTGTAAAAACAAAACAAAAACACAAACACTTTCGTTAACCGATAAACCTTGTCCCAATAACGTCCTTGCCAATGTTGATAAACTAGAAATTCTGACTGGTGGATTACGAGCCGGCAATAATTCCCCAGAAATCATTAGTGAAACGGCTGCTAATTGTCAGAGATTATATACAGTCAGTATCATGGACATTAATTTTATCGGTCCCTCATTGATCAAATTGTTGATGATTACCGCAATGATTGCGAGTATGCAATTTGATCAGTGACAAGAAAATAAGATGATCGTACATAGTGCTCAACGTGGACCTGTAATGGTCAGGGTGATACATTCGCGATTACCAACATATAAAGTGATCTACGGAGATGGACTCGGCGATGTTGTTCATGTTCTATTCAGAAAGATAGTCCAAAAAGCAATACCGATTGCAAAATAAATAGGAATGAAAGCTAGTGATGTTGTTAGTGATAAAGGTATTGGTACTATTGGTGATGCTGCTAGTAAAGCATTCTCAGTAATCTAAGATTAGCACGATTGATATGACGAACACCTCAGCCAGTAAAATTTCCTCGCACTGAAGTTACGCCTGCAAATGTCAGTAAAACAATAAATCGAGCTTCAAATAAACAACTAGCAGAGTTGGCTGGTGTACCCCTGTCAGAAAAAGAAAAGAAATATAGCTGCTAGTCTAATAACAGGAAGTGATCTTCGTCTTAAACGATAACGAATATAAACAATGTCTAAACGTGTATCTGATCCAGCATTTGACATAGATACACCAGTTCTCAAGGATGAATCGGTGCACGATTACCAATATTATTCTTCTTTCGACTCACGAGAGCCAAATCAGCGTGGGCGAACTGAGCTGCAAGTTCAGGATACAAGCAGATATTTCTTTCCCGCTGAAGTAGAAGGTGAAATTCTAAAAAGAGATGATACCGAATATGGAGCTGATATTAGAGTTGGTTTTGTCAATAATGGCATCGTGGCGTTGTTAAACAGTGCCACGTGTAACATCGACGGAAGAAACGTTGAATCATGTCTGGAAAACGTCGACGTTGCCACGACGATATTGGGTCTAGCAAGATATTCCGATAATTATTCCACATCAGCTGGTCCGTCAATGATGTTTGTGAAGGATACTTCTGACAATCCTGACAACAGACAATATGACATAGGACGACCAAGAAACAATGCCGGCGACGCTGACGCCTATGTGGCTGAGGTGGTTCATGGTGCTAATCCAGAACCTAGGATTCGTAGCACGTCGATCAATGCTGAAGGGTGGAAGTAGAAGATTTTCGTGTGCAATCCAACTGTCACATATCTTTGGAGTTTGTAGAAATGTCAGAAAGGTTAGTTTTAGAGCCAAGCGCACAGCTGTACTTGCAAGAAAGGCTACCGACGATGATACAATCTGGCGCCCTATCGGTGATGCAGCTTAAGTAATGCTGACAAAACTTTCATTGTGGATGCCAACAATGATGCCATCATTGACCGAAGAACAATGGCTTCTCTCTTTAATGGACCAAGGTGGTAAATTACTAACTACAGAGCAATCGCTGTTAAACCCTCAGACAAAACAATGCTGCTTGAAGGTGTTAGTGGACGAATGAGAGTCATCGATGCGTCGGTAGAAAGCATGTATTTAAATCACTCATGATATTATAATGTCATACTCTGATTCCTGGTTAGATTATAAAGCTAAAATCAGTATCAAAAAAGAATTATGGAATACAAATATTGCTGACATCAGCACAGATCGCAGGTGGTCCAAGTAAACTATCACTGACAGAAGGTCAACTCAGAAACTTCAATGACATCAAACGATCAAAGACCGGTGTTAGACTTAATATTTATGCGGGTGCTATTAAAGACATAGAAGAACCAGGTGGTATATTTCCACTTCTTGCAGCTATCCCAGCCTTGATAGCCGATGCAGCCCCAGCTGTTACAAAAGCAGCTACACATGATGCTGATGGAACTACGCTGGGATGGCATTAAAGAAAGCAACAGGTCACGGACTAAAAACGTCCAAAAAAAGGGCGGGGTCTGAAAAGGACACGTTGTACCGACGATGGGAAAATACATAAATATTTGCCGGCTGCATGTATGGATGGCGATTATATTTCTTCCTACGTCTCAACATTCACATATTTAACTGGTCTTGGATTTTTTAAAATATTTGCCAGTATCTCCAAAATCACACTTCTGTAAAAGCCTTCAAATTATTCAATTATCAAGCTTTTGAACCATTAATATGATCACTTACAAATCCATCTTCGTTCAGTCCTTGAAAACATTCATAAATAAATTTAAGTTAGAGATAAGCAGCGTTATCAACAGAACCGACCGTTTTTTTTAGTCGACAGTTCCTAATCACACCATCATGCGATGCCTCATAACTCTTGATGATAGGATGTGTTACAAATTTGTCTTGCTCCATTTATATAGTAAATATTATTTGTCTAAATTATTCTTTAATTACTAGAAAACACACGTGGGATTATAGCCCAAACATCTAATGGGGCAGTCTCCAGCTTTTTGTATGGGATATACATTACTATCATTTTTTGTCATCATAATACCCTTTTAAAGCTCTGTATTTGCTGCCTCCACGGTCTATGCACAACTCTTCCCTGACTCCGACGTTACATTTCAAATATTGTTTTGGTCCTTGACTCACTCATTTCACGCTCTGCATGTGATATCTACAGAATTCATTGACACAAGCCCGGTTACAATAAGTTCCAATCATAAACCACTTGCAGTTATTCTTTGCTCGAATCATTATATATTAAATTGAAGTTTAATTTAAATATATATTTTCCTTAATGATAACATGGATGAATTTATAACATTATCTGCGATCAAACCTTTTCAACGGAGATTCGAATATGACAAAATAACACCTGACTTGCCGAGGAAAGCTCTGGTTGATTCGATGAATCAGAATCCAATTGATAGTATGAGTGAAGCCAAGAAGGAATTTCGCAATGATGGCGCGGTTCATGTGTGGTCAACATTCAGAATTAGGCAAAACGACAAACCCCAAACTGATGCTATATCGAATGACCAGCAAGCGAGGACAATTATTCGAGAATCATATCACGCTGGAGATGTTGTAACGTTAAGTAAAAATTCCAAACTAAGAATGCTAACTGGTATTGACAACCCACATTATGACCAAGCATATCATGTAACGGCAGTTGTTTATGCGATATATCCGCTGAATGATAAACCTAGTGTTGATCTCAAACCGATGAAAATTTCGACCTTGAACTGTGTAGCTGACCGAGTTACAGAACATTTCACAGTCGCGATACGTAGAAATGGTTAAACGGATCTGAGACGCAAAAAATTAAATGAGTGTGTTGAGCGTGTCAAGGAACACGGAGCTACAATCAACAACGTTGCTGAGCTGGAAAGAAATTAAAATTTACAATAACGGTGAAGACATTGACCGGTGAGATTTTGTACGAACCATAATATAAAAAATGGAGCTCCAAAAGAGATCTTTGATCATAACTCGCACGAGTGGACGATGGGTGTAACACTATTTCCACGAGATATAAATGTTAAAATGTATGACAGTGGTATATTTGATTTTATCAGAAATATCAGTAAAAGCGATCCTGTATCCATGTGGTTGTTTCAAAGTTCTGAATGTAAAAATTATGTTCAGTTAGTTCGACCTAATGGAGATATTTATCGTGCAGAATATCGTCACGACAAAATGAAAATTCTTGCGTTGAAATATACCGATGATACTGAACAATTTTTCCGTACTTGTTTTACCGTTCCGTCAGTTGCTGCTCACTTAGCTCAGGAAAAATATTCATGGAAACCGACAAGATGGGAATTTCTTGAAGATATACGACGCAGTTGTGTCGAATATGGACACGGCGGGTTGTGGAATACTAAATACGATTATAAGGATGTTATCTCCGTTGATATGGTTGCATGTTATCCTGGACGTTTTCTTGGAATGGGGGAGTGTTCTAAATATTTTCAGAGATTTGGATATCCAACACACGAAATGACCAGAGTTGCGATAAATAGGCATTTACCAGATTTTGGTCGAACTGGATTTGCATGTATTTAATCGCTTGAGTTGACGGAAAGTCTCCATCCAATTGTTGATGATTTTTGTGGTTTTGTCGTCATTTTAGCGAACGTGGTTGGGTTCCAACAGTGCTATTACGATATATGCTTGATGCTGAAATTTTAGCATCGTTAACTATAAGTGAAGCAATAATATCGTATCGTCCACGGAAACAAGTTTGGTTACCAAAAACCACCTCCTGACGATAAATCTGTTCTCGACGAAATCATTGAGCGTAATCCCGATGCTGTAGAATATGAAAATAAACTTGCGAAGGATCTTGGCAGAATAATAATTCAGAAATTTGTTCAAAGTGGTTCATGTGATCATAAACGACATTGCACAAGATTAATTATTGACGATGCCGAACTCGATTTTATAATTGCTGATACAACAGAGAAAGTCACACTTATAAGTCGAAATAATGCTTACTTGTCAGACGGAACTAAATTAGGTACAATTGTGAACTATATTGATGGTGACTTACCACAGATTACCCATTTAAGATCTTCAATGTTAGGACACGTTTCGACAAATTTAGTATTGATGATAAACATATATCCTCATATCGCGGGTAGAGTCGCCACAGATTCATTTTATATCAATTAAAAAACATGCGGATTGAGAAAGATTGGTACAGATGCATCATGGGACGAATGGAGAATAAAAAGAGTTGAAATACTTAGTTATTCTAAATCTGCTGAGTATATTCCTCAAAAATAAAAAAGTCTTATGTCAGCGTTGTCATCAGCACCGTCGGTAGCTAGGCATAAAACTGTTTATCTTAATGGGTGCAATGGTTCTGGTAAAACAACGCATGCGATTGAATTATTTCGGAATTTTGATATCATAGACTCGCCAGAGAAATAAAAGAGTTAAATCTCATACTTATGACAGCTTCTTTAGACGAAAGGAAATGCATTTACTCCTGACCGAATGGGAGAAAAATACATTCTTAAGATCATTATTTGGGATGATGAATATGTGCAGTGTCTTTATATGTGTTCAAAACGTTTCTTGATTGGTTATTAACAAGAAATACTGCTGTAATAATGTGTGGCGATCATGGTCAACCACCACCTTTCGTTGAATCATCTCCGCATGAATGGCTGGAAACATTCATAGATTATTATGAGAAAATAACTGATTACTAGGCGCTTTATCGAACGTTGTGAGAGTTTAAGAAATTAATCAGACGACAACCACGCAAGATTCAGTGTGAAATAATGCCTGAGATAATTCCGAATACACGTATTAATGGTTTTTGGAATTTATGGTGACCTTCTAATTTGATAGTTGCAAGTCTGAAGATATTTCGTGATTCACCTCAGCAGAAATTATTTCTGTTAGATAAAGAAAAGTTTTCAGATTACCTGTGCCATTGTGTTATCGCCTAGCAGATACCCGACGGCAAACTATTGATGTTGACATTGCAGGTGGCGGTGGTAAACAAAATTTTGTCTTAAATGATATTGTTTTAGTTCTTGTGAGTGCTGTTCAGAGAGCATCAACGATTGATAAATTTCCATGGACTCTAGGATATGCTAAAACGATTCATTCGTCACAAGGAGTAACTATTTTCGATACAAATATTTGAATCGTTGATGATCGTATTGAATGTTCAAATTTAGTTTATCTAGCAGTGTCTCGAGTCAGAAGAATATCTCAGCTGCAGAGAGTTATCGTAGACTACACGGTAAATAATAATCAAACTATTGGCAATAGCGATTATGTTGTAAGGACAAAAATTAGCTGTTTATAAGCGATGTGACAAAAAAAGCCGACTTTGATCTCGATGCTGAATATGTCATGACACTGAAACACATTAATGAAACACATTAAGGTTGTAGCAGCACATATCCAAAACAATTTACCGTAGATAGAATTAATAGTAGTCTCTGTCACACAAAAGGAAGTGTGATGCTGACTTGTCTTGAGTGTAATCGACTTCGAGGAGCCAATTCACAAAACTGAAGGCGATGGTAATTGTGTATATTCTGGAATTACTTGTAATTGTTCACTTACAAATCCACGTTGAGGAGGAATTGAATCTAGTCTGTAGATTGCAGATCTACCCATTGATTTTACCACGCTGGAAATGTTATGTGTGATCACATTCCAGACTGGATCAGTTGCTTTTTTGTACTCCCTTCCTTGTTGTTGCAAATTTGGATTTTTATACTCGACATTACGAACGTTGCACGCTTGATCGGATACTCTTCAGGTCTTGGTTGATCTTTCTCAGGTCAGATATCAAGTCGGGTTCCCGGACCACAATAATTTTATTCAGGAAGATGCATCTCGCCAGGATACTTAGCCCATGGAACTGCTTGTAATTTTCCGAGTAAACCAGCAATATCTCAGCCTGTTTCATTAGAGACAAATCTGTTTTTACTTGTACCACATTTCACATACTTGCCTGTAAGTGCACTTTTTTATTCCTCGTCGTTACTGTATTTAATCCACTGGTGGGAGTGGGCGCTCTGCATTACAATATAAATTCATATAATTATATTTTTGCAACATGGATATCATCGATTTCTCAGCGACACGAAAGCAAGAGCCCCATGGATTTATCGCGATAAATTTACATGATCGTCAGTCACGATATCGCACAGGTCTCAATAAAATGTTTGGCTGAGAGACAGCAGTAGGGAGGGGACGACTAATAGTGAGTGTCCCGAACGCATAAAAAAATGGAAATACAAGTGTCAAGAGGAGAAAAAAATACGCTAACCCGGTTAGAGGTCTCAGTAAGGCTTGTCTGTTCGTTTTCGTACGAACCTTTTTTCGCAAATGGACTGCTCTAAAAAGCGGTCTGTTTGCCCTCCACCTTGTCTAAGTTGATTATTTTGTATTGCTGAAAAATATTTGTCGGAATCATACCCTCCTCATTTTTGGTAGGAAGCTTTATTTTGGCGAATTATGTCAAATAATTGGACTTCCATAGATAATTCATAGGTAATCCATAGATAATTCGAAGGTAATTCATAGATAATCCATACGTAATCTAAGTCAAACTTCCTTATTTGAAAAGCGGTGACGTCGATTTTGATAGCTTTAAAGAGTGCACATGAAAAATGTGATTACAAGTCTACTCGGCCTAATTCAGAGTAGGTCCACTAATGTTTGCGGCCCATAACTAACTCGGATGGCCCAAATGGGTCCATTTACGTACTCGGCCAATTACGTTATCGGATTATTGTTCCATGATTCATGTAATATTTTAATGGGAATGTAGTATCCTTTGTCAACGGCCATTTAATATTTTTTTAAAATCTCTTTATATGTTTCTCTATTTTCAATCTATGTTAATATTCAATTTAAGTACGTGTTATACAGATCAGATAGACATTGTGCTATTTCAGTAATTATTGCAATTTTGTAGAATTTGATTACATATACCTTTAAAAGGCGATTAATTGAATCTTTTAGGAGAACAATTAATATAATTTAATCTGACCCATCGCGCCTACATGACCGCGTTGACATTCACTTTAAATAATGATTCCTTAGTGAAGTAAAAGAGAATAAACAATGCATTGCAAGGAGCGATTTGCTGAAAACATGAGAATGCGTTAATTAGATTATCCTTCTGAACTTGACACAAATTACTGAATAACTGGGAGAAGTTTTAGTCAAGACGAAGAGTTTTAAGCATTGTCGCAGCAAACACTAGTGTGCGCCCAAGTTTCGAAATTCCTGAATCCGCTTATGCTAAAGTTGAAAAGAAAGGGTATTTGTATGCTGCAAGGAGTGAAAACTGAGACTAAGAGAGAGGGTTTTCAGATCGTACCAGTTGATTAATCATGAATGAATTATATATTACAAATACATTGTACACTATAATGTACATTATGGTATGAAATGTGCATTTCCGGTATAACACATGTTCCTTAATTACTTGTGGAATAATGTCTCCCACTGTTTCCTATTAACATAAATGTTTCTTTCTTTTCAGATTTGATTGCTATGTATTTGTCCAATTTAAAGTGGTATTTATGAATAACTTTCATCCTCTTTAATCTAGGCACATCCGTTTCCATTATATATATATATATATATATATATATATATATATATATATATATATATATATATATATATATATATATGCAGCATTTGTCTTGAAGTAAAACAAAAAATCATCTATGCTTTTATCTCCGAATATTACAGTGCTTGCACCTGGCAAAATATCTGTGTTCACTTTATTCCGAATCCAGTGGGACACTTCCTCCCACAACCTGTTTATCATAATATATTCTCCCAAAAATAAAGTATTGTTTCAGAGAAATTTTCAAAGAAAGTACACTTTACCGTATCAGACTAATTTATTTTATACAAACATTAATTAATTGGTAAAGTTCTGCGAGTAACTTGAAATCGAAACTATTGTAATTTTTGGTTTCTTGTGTTTTGTATATTTGATTTACTTGTATTTGATTTAATATTTATTTATTTCAGTTTAATAGGTTGTCTTTTTTAAAGTTTTCATTTTCATTACATGATATTGTAATGTTAATTTATTCACTAGAGATGATACTTTTTTCAGAAAATAGTTTAACCTTGACTGTTAGTTTATAAAAACCATGTGTTGATCCAAATCCTGACCTTGTTTCAGAATTTGTAGAACCATCGTAAACAAGCTCTATTTCATTTTAAAATGATAATTTGTTTTCGAGGTCATGATGGGACTTTGTCCTTAAGATGTAAACAATTCTTTTTTATTTCTTCGAGTAAAATGATTGGTTTTCGTCAGGGTCACACTGGGTAAACGTGATCTGGAACAAACACTTGCCTTATATAAACTGCGAGAAGATGATCACGTGACCCCTTGTTTACGTTAATAATACGATATAACCCATGTTTTGGAGAATTAATATCAGTGGAAGCTGAGCTGTTAAACTGTTGATTGCTTGTTGTTCTGTTTAGAATTATTCAAATTACTTGGTTTGGAGTTATTTCAAATTACTTGGATTCAAAAGGATTAATTCTGTTTTGTTTCTGGAGAGAACGTGTGCTCATGTAATATTTTGGAACAAGAACAGTTGTTTATAAAAATTTATTTAGCTATCAGAAACCGGAGTGATAATTCTTGTTTCTACAAGGAACTGCAGACTTCAACACTACAAATTGCAGCATATGTCATCGTTTTCATCTTCCATCTTGCATTCTTCGTCGGGATTCGAACGTGAAATCAGTAGAAAATTTTGTTATTAGGACTACTAAAATTTTATTCTTGGATTATTCTTGGATTATTTTCGGATTTGATTCTGTAAAACCGTACCTTCATATTTTTTCATTTTTACAGAATTTTTCCAGGGAAATAAATTATTGTATTTTTTTCAAAGCTTGTTGTTTTCACTCTTTCTTGGTTTACTGTTTAATCGAGCCTAAACAAGTGACAAAAGAAATTGGGGTAGCTCGTCCCGAATTATTATAAATTTTGGATAGAATATTTCAGAAAACTTTGTTTTTAGAAATTTGAATTCCACTAGTTTTTGAAATTTTAGTTAAATCGGCAAGCTTTTTCTAAAATGTCATCAAAAGTGGAAATCTTTCTTTCATATCCTACCCAGGAACAATTAGATCTTTTCAAAAAAGATGATTTGATTCAACTTGCCATAAAATACGATCTCTCTGAAGTGCAGGAATCCTTAACCAACAGGAAATAAGAAATATTTTTTTCAGTATTTGGAAGAAAAGAATGTTTTGGATAAAAGTGCTTTGGTTTCAATCAGTAAGTCGGTATTAGATTCTGACACAAAAATGAAGAAATTAGAATTAAAATACAAGATGGAATTAGAATTGAGGAAGCTGGAGCTTCAGAAAGAGATAGAAGAGTTACGTATATCTGATTTAATTCATCTTTATTTTAATTTAATTGCTTGTCAGTTTTAAATTTTGATTATATTATATGCCATTATAACGTAAATTTATTCATATGATATTTATATTTTTCCAGAAAATCAGTTGACCTGAATCATTCTTTCGTAAATACCAGGTGTTGACCTAGATCCTGACCTTGATTCAAAATTAATAGCAACCGCATAAATAAGTTTTGTTTTTATTTTAAAATGATTGTTTGTTGTCGAGGTCATGATTTAAGATGTAAACAAGTTTTTTATTTTTATTCTCTGAGTAAAATCATTGGTCTCATCAAAGCCATATTCTGTGAGCGTAATTTTTTTATATGTAAACACGGTCACTTGGCCCTGTGTTTCGCAAGTCCAGTTTTTCCATCAATGCGCATCTGTTAGTTTTAATAGAGATGCGTAGAGAGAGATTTCACAGTTTTGGGGGTTTTTACACTGATGTTAAGTTATTTTGTTGTAGCCAGATTTTGAGTTACAATTTTCCTCAGATCAGTTGAATTTCAAAAGGATTAATTCTTTTTTTCTCTAGAAATATTTTGAGGAGTGTTCACACATAAATTTTAGAAAGACTTTGCTTACAAATTTAATTTGGATTTCCAACGCCGGAGTGTCATTATTTCTATTTCTACAAGGAACTGTAGACTTCAACACTACAGATTATAGCATACGTCATCGACTTCCATCTTGGATTCTTCGTCGAGATTCGAACGTGAAATCAGTAGAACATTATGTTATTAGGACTACTAAAGTTTTATTCTCTGACTATTTTTGGATCCTTTTTGGATTTGATTCTATAAAACCGTAAATTCATATGTTTTTAAATTTACAGAATTTTTCCATGGAAATAGATTATTTGTTAAATTTTGAAAAGCTTGTTGTTTTCACTCCTTCTGTGTTACTGTTTATTCAAGCATAAACAATCGACATACGACTTGTTATTGTAGAAACACAAGCATATATATTAAGCCAAACTTTCATATTTAAATTGAAAGTTACGATCCATTTTCGATTGTTGGTTTATCATCCGTTTTCAAAGGTGGCTTGTAAAAGTCTTTAGACCCTATATTATTATTAAAGACAATTTCTAAATGGAAGTGGATAAATGATCTAGCCAGTGTCCTAATATCTAACTGTAACATTTTTCATAAGGGCTTTACACAATGAATTACACTTCGCAAAGAAAGGAAATTTGTGCTGTGACAATATTTTGCTTTAAAACTATAAATATCAATAATAGTTCCCTGATCTGTAAGCATATCATCTCATAGATTACATTATATTCAAACTATTGCTTATAGAAAGCTGGTAACTATTCACCTACTTAAATGAATTCATCGAGAAATTGTCTTTCATAAGATCTTCTTTTCGGGTATATTTTGTCTCTATTACCTGTTTCTATGCCAATAAAACGACGCCATTTGTTTGTCCTTCAGGATAATGTCATTATATATTCGTCTCCTAATAGGTACATGTATTTAATCACATATGTTTCATACTTAAATTTACCATTTTCCATTAGATAAAAGAACTCTGCAAATCCGTGTTATTTGCAAAGCTAATGTAAATGTATCAATGTCTATCATCGTCAAACCACTTTTAGAAAACGTCTGATGCATAGTTCTCCTCAGCTCTGTCTCGTTTTAACCCTCATAAAATGGTGAAAAACAATAAATTAATTCCAGACAAAAATTGCGGGGGATTCAGTCACCAGATGAACAAATCATTAAGCTTAAATGATTAAAGTTTTCCCAATTCTTTATAAATAAAATTCATAATCATTCTATTTTATTTTCAACATTTATCTTTACCATTTTATTCAAATCCATTGAAACATTATGCACACTGATGTAAATTCAGTCACCCACTGTAGTTTAAACCCATGATGGAATGTGTCCGCGCTATATGTTTGCTTCCTATCTAAACCGCTCTTGTTTTGGCCATGTTAGCTTTCAGTCCTAAAATACTTGCAAAGAAGTTAATAACTTCAATAGCTGATTCTAGAGATTCAAATGAGACAACAGGAAGTAAAATAGTATCACCTGCAAACTGTGACAGTATATATTATTTAGCTTGGTATCTTTGATATTTGTATTATTTTTTAATATTAAAACTAACATTTTTGCACATGATAAAAAGAGATATGTAATTATTGAATCACCCTGTCTGCAACCTCTGGAACTTTGAAAACCCAGTAAGAAAGAAATTTTGTAAAACTTCGGATGAAATATTACAACAAAAGATTTTGGCCAAGTGCCTTAAACTTAAGAAGGTTCGAACATTATGAATACATTTCCAAGAAATAGAATAAAAAGCTTTATTTAAAATCGATTAATAATAGTATACCCGGAATTTGAACTTTCTGTAACGTGCATAATATCTCATAGAATCTTTGTATTTTCGCCAGTATATCTCCCTTTTACAAAACCAATGTGATCATCCGATATTATTTCATCAAATACTGCCTTAATTGTTTTCGCATTCCATCCTGAAACTTATTTGTGTACAAGATTAACTAAAGAAATTGGACGCTAACTCCTCAAGTACAGATTTAGTTTATCGTCCTTGGGTATGCAGATTATAATGCCTTGTCTCAAAACAGTTGAGAATGAGTCACTTTTATATGCCGTATTAATTGTTAGAACTACAAATTCTCCTAAGTCAATCCAAAAAACATTTTAAAAATTCAGCTGTGAAACTATATTATCCTGGGCTTTTGCTATTTTCATACGTTTCAAACAATCAACTAATCAAGAACTTCTGTTTGTGTAACTTTGCCTATTAACGTTAAAGATTGCTCTTAGTTAATTCTATGAATTTTATAGATTTTGAGAAGGTCCTCTAAGTCTGTATATTCCACCCCTTTTTCCTCATGCAGGTTATTATAATAGTCTTTAACTTTGGACGGAATATCACATTGACTAGTAATAATTTCAATTTTATCTTTAATTAATTTTGTGATTATTGTATTCACCTAGTTTTTATTTTCGTGATGGATAAAGTATCTTGTTGGTTTCTCACCATTTTACTCGTTTTGTCTAGTGATGGTTTTCTCTAGTGATGGTTTTGTCTAGTGATGGTTTTGGTGGTGATGGTTTTGGTGGTGATGGTTTTGGTGATGATGGTTTTGGTGGTGATGGAATTTACTCAGGATCTACTGATACTTTACAGAAGCTTTTCTTTTCTCATGCTTTCAAGCTCTTTTTGTAGACTCCAGTATTTCTAAATTATTAAGCCCCATTGAACCATTCACTAAGAATTGTATTTGTTGTAAAATTTAATTGCCTGTTGTAATTTATATTTCATTTCATATGAAGCATACAAAATGGGTTTTCAACTAATTTTCATTAACAAGTAATGAATTAAGTATAGTAAATTTTAGACCTGAATTCGATACATTGGCAATGATCCCCTTATAATCATTTGAAGCATATTATAATTGTATCTTCATGTAATTTATGATTTCATCAATATATTTTTATCAAGTAGTAAAATGCAATTAATTTTCCATAAACATTTGCATCTTATGATATTATATGAATTCAAATGCAATATTATAATGCAGTGGTCAGACCTATAACTAGGTTCATTTGTCACTTTTCCTGTGTATAGCATACAATATTCAGACACAAGAGAGAAATCCAATTTAGCTTGTCTTAAAGGACTTCCTGCAGTTAAAGCTCTAAATGGATTAATATCGCCAGAATGAACCAACACAAGGCGGTTTACTCAAGGTAATTCAATTTTGGATTTCACTGTGGTAAATAAGTATATGTAGTAGTCTAGAAAGTAATGTTAAATAGAAAAATATCTAGTACACATTTTGTAAGGCTGGTGTATGTAATTGTTGTTGTTGTTATCATGGGTTAACTACATCTTTTCAGTACATCATATGTTATGCATGGCGACCGGGTCTATCACGTGGAAAAAAAAAACAGGGAAGAACCGGAGATTCACGTGAAGCTACTAAAAAGCTTTTTCACATACCCACATTGACCGAGCTCGAGATCGGAACCTATGTGTACGTAGGTGAGATGGCAGTGACCAGTAAAGGTGAGAGCCTTTAACCACTTTAGCGCTTTAATTTTAAGTATAAAATTATTTCATGCCAGCCCTCTTGATATTTTTTTCTTGTATTGAAAGAATTAACAACATGCTAATACATCGGGTTATTGTCAGTGCATGTAAAATGGAGTATATATTTATGTTATGACTAGGTCATAAGTAAGAATATGAATTCTTTATTTCAGACTACATTATCCATACATCTAAATTAAAATATAGGTGTAAAACGTTTCTTTGCTGATATTAATATAAAATGTCAGATTTTCTTTGGGAGATATCGATTTTTTGACATACTCATTATGCTTAGAGTGGGTAACTTGCGAATCAGAGGTAACAAGGGAAGATATGAAAGTATTTGTTATGAGGAAAGATTGTGTCAAATTTGTAACGTTAACATTTAAATTGAATTCCAATTTAGTACTGCTTGTTAACTATATGAGGAAATACGAAGAAATTATTTACACACATATTGTATACAATAATCCAACTTTAGAAAAATTTCGGTATTTTATACAAAATGATGCTAGTAAAATTCTGATGGCGAATTTAGCAATATTTACTACGAAAGCCTTAAAGATTAGAGAAACCGTTTTATCAATGACTCCTGTTACATAAGATCCTAGCTCAATATCAAAAGCTTGCTCCATGCAGGTTGTAGGAATCCCTTTATATTCGTTTGTGTGATTACTGTGTAATATATACCTGTATCTCATCCAGTTCGAAAAATGCTTTAATAATCACTTTCATGCATATAAATTCCAATAGATATGATGTTCTCTTGTTACGCACTAAAGCATCTTATTGTACCGCATGATGTATGGCTATGTATCATGAACAAGTGGTCTCTATCATAAATAAACAATTATTATTATTATTATTATTATTATTATTATTTCCCTTGATCTCTTCATTTTTCTTCAGAGGATTATTTTCATTCTTTAAGTTCAGATTTGGAGCAAAAGTTAAAATACTATAGGATTATAATCGATAGATACAACAAAGTTACTTTTTGTTTTTGCTTTGAAAGCTCTTATGTGCGTTTGACTTTAACAATATATTATGACAAAATAAATGTATTCATTTCGTGGCTTATTGCTTAACACTAACTACACTGCATGTCTTGCTACAAATAATGACGCAATCCTCCCATGGGCCTTGACTCTTTAAATACCCAGACTTAACAACAGCAAGGTAAATGAGCTCTCGTATATATAAAATTATATTTCATCAAATATCGGTAATGTGTATATGTGTAACACCTTTGTCGAGTCACACTACTTAATGTTGATTGTATCTTTAGTGGACGTAATGGTATAATAATGTATGGCTATCTTTCACAAGATAAAACTGGAAGCGTTTTATACTGAACAATCAATTCTTCACTTGGTATTGCGTGATGTGCTTGATTTGAAAGGGTTTTATGCTCAATATTTTCTCATAGATCATTTATCTCGACTTTTATCTTCATACACGGATTTAAGGTTTACGAAACTTATGCAAAGATAACACGCGAAAAAGATCAGAAATGTTACAGACATGCATTTCTAACAAGCGCTTTTCTGCCATTTACCCTTACTGCACTTAACCAATAGGTATTTCCGATCATTTATGATTCATATCGTCATATCTGTAATGTTATGCAGAATGTAGAAAAGATTTTCATCCTACCCTGGTGTATAATCACGTCTTCCACTCGTATTGTAGTCTTTCAACAGTATGTTCAGACGAAAATAGAAAATCGTCTGCAAAACTTATTTTCATTCTAGGAGGTCTAAAGAAAATGAAACACTAGTAGCGGCGATCGATTTTTAGGTCAAAGTAATTGTTGGAATTGTTATATATATATATATATATATATATATATATATATATATATATATATATATATATATATATATATATATATATATATAGTTTTCCAAACATTTTCACAGAATACATAACAATATCATTGCACAACAGTATATTCACAAACCTACATGCGTGTTTTCTCTTTTTCTTTCAGTGAAAAACTGGAGTTTAATACGGGAATGGAAGTCTAACATCTAACGGGAATTCAACATGAAGAAATGGCGCATTGTCGACAACAGGAATTTCACATGGAAACATCACTACGACCATGGTGGGGCTGTCTGGACTCTAGCGAGAATTAAAATTACGCCGTAGTTATAATATGCCGGAATCTGTATGGCATCTTACGAGAAAGATAATGTTGAAACCACGTGTACTGTTTAACACACCTTTTGTAGTGAGCAGTGTCAACTCAGTCATTGATCCCACAGGGTAAGATAGAAAAGAATGAATATTTAAGAGAATTTAAAACCATTATAAATAAAATCACCAGCCCTACCCCCTTACCACTCTATGATTCCCTTCTTATCAAGATCAATACTCTTGCCCCTCCCTCTCATAGTTCCCTACCACACCGTCTTAATAACGTAGAGCCAAAGTAGACTTTATAAGTGTTGCTAAGCTACATTTAAGATCCACACATAAACACGTTACGTATGTTACGTGCAACAAGTTGTATTTCAAACATTTTCAGTATCAAGTCAAACAAATTTTGAATCATCAATTTTGGTGAAAAAAGTTACAAAATTTGGTGACTAAGGAAAGCGTAATGTTAAGAACGGACTTAGGTTTAACATACACTTTGACTGACCACTAGCCATTTCTCTACGTTCTAGCACCCAGAGGAAACTAAGAAATCCCGCAAAGCAAAAACGAAGCATTCTGTTATAGAAGAATTCTCTGTAGAGTAGCAGTAGTTACGCCATCACACCACGTTTCTACTGTTGCCACACCCCAATACATCATTCAGTCATATGCACTACAGGATATATATATATATATATATATATATATATATATATATATATATATATATATATATATATATATATATATATATATATATATATATATATATCCTGATTCAATTATGCTACACGTATTCTGTTGGAGTCTTAGTACATTTTGAGAGAGAAAGTAACATTTCCTGTTTCAGACTGAAGACGGCAAGACTATGTAACATACACGTCTATAGGCAATAATCAGGATGGAGAGGAAGGAAATTGTGTATGGCACATTGAGTGCTAGTACTTGTTCAGAAAATAATTTTCTGTCTGACTGAGTGATAGGAGTGATTCCATTCATTATACCCACAAACACTATTATATACTATCACGCAAGTGGAGAACGTAAGTTACATTTTTGAATCTGCAGAAGAAAGGTATACAGTGTCCTTTTCATACCTATCATAGACCTCTTTGAATGTAAGAGAAAACATAAGTTAAAGTTACTTTGACTTACACTGTGAAATAGTTGTATCACGAAATAAATAAAATGTAAACTTCGTGTTTCTGAAAGATGCATTTATGATGGTCATATCAAATGGCTTGTTTGGCAATGAATAACTTGATATTAGTAGATAACTAGATGATAGACAGAAGATACGTAAATATTAATTAATAGATCGCTCGATGATGGACGGTAGGTAACTCGGTGCTAGATAGTGGGTAATTGTTTAAAGATGATTGAAAGTGTATTTTAAATATATGGCGTTTTTAATATTACGATTCTCCTTGTCACCACATACAACCACAAAGTGGAACCTATGTGCTAAAGGTTAGGAAAGGACAAAGACTGAACAAATCTGAAGAGAGAAAAGTATTTGTGTTATGCTTTGTGACCTGACTCTTCTGCGAACACGTTAAAAAAAACATGCCACGTCACGAGATAAGTCGTCATAGAGACCTCGTCTAACAATGAGAATACAGGCATGCAGTTTTAATCTGTGAAGATGACATAACCACATTTCTGGTCAGAGATTTTCAAAGCGTCAGTCATAATCACTCCACTTCTTAAATCTAGGAAGACAAATGTAATATTGGATAAATACAGTTCAGTGTGGGCTGACAAAGTTTTAAAGTTTGGTTATTAAAACAACTTTAAGAACGAATTGTGGCTCGCGTCAGATTCTGTCTTCATTTGACAAAGTAGCAAAATTACAAAGTATAATGAGGAGTTTTTCACTCTGCGCATCGACAAAGTTAAAATGTCTGTCAGAGTAAGGGTATTTTTGTAGGGATAGAACATTTGTCACCGAAAATAGAGCTTTACCAACAACAAACATTTCATGGCAAGACATTGTAAATAAACTTGCCGTATTCACTATTCCCGTGTTAATTCCCCATATGCCTCACTGTGCCGTTCCAATGTTCTCTCCCCCCCCCCCCTTTTAAAGCAAGACTTGCAAGAATCTGGCTGTATCCAAAATATAGGTTTGGCAAAATATGCATCAACTTGCCTTAATGAAATTTAAAAAAAAAACAAAAAAAAAAAAACAATAACAATATCCGTCTCACTTGGCATTGAATATTTTTGTAACAACACTTTCGGCCAGTGAATTGGTAAAACTGAAGATAACTCTGGCCAAGTAGCCACGGTTTCGCTAATCGTATGAATTGTAGGGCTGCCAAGGTGACTTAAACCGAGCTCATTGAGTACTAGAGGTGGCTAGTTTGTAATATTTATAACCGAAACTTTGTCCGACTTAATAGCAAATACCTTTGAAATACAACATGTTTTCAACAAAGTAAGCAGCAATTATTAGTGAGAATTATAAATTTAGTTATATTTTTATACAAAATTCTTAATATCAACTGAGTGTCAAATATGATTAAGTGGGGGAGGGGTCTGAAAAAGGCATCTGAGACCAGTCAGTGTTATGTGTTCTTTTTTTGTAATCTATGTATGGTAATATTATTTGGCTATTGTGAGATTTACCAGCGTGGTAAAAAAAATTACAGTTTTGTTTAAAAAGGGATGGGAAAGACGTTATAAATCGGTTAGGGGATCTAATTTATTTCAAAGCGATTTTTGGGTAGGAGGAGTTTCTGAAAAAGGTACAGTGAATAGCTGATGCGGGGTGTTGATACAAATAAAACAAGGTGCTAAATATCCACATATACTGATCAATCAGAATGTATGATAAACCTATGAAAATTTTTAACACACACACACACACACACACACACACACACACACACACACACATATATATATATATATATATATATATATATATATATATATATATATATATATATATATATATATATATATATATATATATATATATATATATATAAGCATTATATGCCGTCTTTTGCACTTTCCAGATAGTTTTGAAAATAGGTTAAAAAAGCTGGACGCATAAAGTTCAGATCAGTGCGCTTAAGAATATTGACGTGCTCATTAAAGTTAAAACCGATAAATAGTTATAGGTTGAATGAGCGATACGGATATACGACTATACCATGATAAATAGTTACAGGTTGGATAAGCGATACGGATATACGACTTTATCATGATAAATAGTTCCAGGTTGAATGAGCGATATGGCTATACGACTTTACCATGATAAACAGTTACAGGTTGGATAAGCGATACGGATATACGACTATATCATGATAAATAGTTACAGGTTGGATAAGCGATACGGATATACAACTTTATCATGATAAATAGTTCCTAGTTAAATGAGCGATACGGCTATACGACTTTACCATGATAAATAGTTACAGGTTGGATAAGCGATACGGATATACGACTTTATCATGATAAATAGTTCCAGGTTGAATGAGCGATATGGCTATACGACTTTACCATGATAAACAGTTACAGGTTGGATAAGCGATACGGATATACAACTTTATCATGATAAATAGTTCCTAGTTAAATGAGCGATACGGCTATAAGACTTTACCATGATAAATAGTTACAGGCTGGATAAGCGATACGGATATACGACTTTATCATGATAAATAGTTCCAGTTTGAATAAGCGATAATGAGATACGACTTTTTTCATCATATTGAACGTACGACCAACAATGTATTGTTAAGTGGATATGTAATACATACAATTAAGGGAGTATAAAGATGCGCCATTTGACCAATGGTCAGCGTTTACCACTTACTCGATATAAAATATATAAAGTTTTGAATGTGAATTGTCGACTAAAGGGATTATAAATTCTTTACTTACTTCTGGACGCAGGTGATCCAAATATTGCATCAACTTGTTTATTCAGAACCATGTCAACAACCGCACCAGCGCTCACTGATGGTTGAGACGCGACCTTCGATATGAAACTGAAGAAATAAGATAAATAGTAACATATGCACGGACACAGGCGGACAGATACACACATATATTATAAATAAATGCAAGGGGTATTATACAGTTCTGAATATATAGAAAGCTCTGAATGTTATAGTTAAGTACAACAAGGTTTTCTTTAATTAGTGAACAGTTTGTCAGTGCATCCCCTCACAGCGCATCCCATTAACAGCTCGCTACATACGTTCACCGTCTGATTATCTAATTACTATATCCCATTTTGTTGTTTCGTGTCTGGCTTTAACACTGGAAAATGGCGCTTCTAACCGGATGGCAACTTACAATATCGTTTGTACTTTAGCATGCTTTGGATGATGGAAATCAGCCAAAAATCACCAGGAGATAAACACCGCTATAGTAAGAGCAAAGTTTGAACACCTCACCTTTTCAAAACGTCTGTCTGTCAAGATGGCGGATTTATGCACCGGTGTAGATGGATATTTTGGGTACACGTGGGTTAACCGATGGTTCTGTAGTGATCTACAACGTTTGGTGAAACTCTTTGGATGCAAATAAATGTCCAGTAACAACAACATAGTCAGGCAAAGATTCATGGATGGCAAACAGACCGAGTGCTTCGAGCAGTATGTGCTCTCTGCTCCTTTTCTTTGATACAAATTTTATTAATTTCTCTTTAGTCATAAAGATAAATCCATTTTTATCACCTGTGGCAATCTCATTCAACCGTTGCTGTTAAATTGTCACATTTGGGGAATAACCGATTCGCAATTTGATCCTGATTATGTTTTTGATTAGCTGTCAGCAGATGCTGGACACATCTTGCTGAAACCTTCTTTAACCTCCACTGATTCTTTAATATATTAAAACGATCTCACCAATTAATGCCATAAAATAGAAATACATTCCACTTGTGTCTAGCATGTTCATCAATTGCCTCCTTCACAACAACCAAGTCCAGGTAACCAATCTCTGTTAACTGTCTTCTTGAACACCGGTCATCTTCCATTGATTCGCGACCATCTTTAAGGCGTCTAAAGAATTTCAGAATTGTAGGCTATGACAGGATTAAATTCGAAAACTTTATCCAACTCGGCTTTGATATCATTTGAAGAGTACACGAAGAGCGCCGAGACTGTAGCTTGTTTCTCGTTTTCCAACATTTTAACGTCACTTTATTTTATATATCTCCCAGTGTTAAATTTAGGGACACGTTCAAAGAAACAAAATAAATTATAACAAAATATTCAGAACTTTTCAGATACCTCTACTAAATGAAGCTATTTAGTCCTGACCTCATGCACCACTTCAGACCTAATTATGTTCTTAAATGATTTTTATAACGTACTTTTATTCTTTATAATGACATGCAGAAAACATTAAAACAAAAGCAAAATAATATCAACATCAAATAATAATTATTATTATTATTATTTCGAGAATCAATATCCTACACTTAATGAAATCAAAATAAAATAACCATTAAGCCCAGGTTATTGTCAAATCTCTTTTTCGCCTACACCATCCAATATCTCATATATTTACAGGGGACTGAAATGTCTAAAATTAAGTTTGTATGTTTCCAACTCTGTTCAGAATATTTAGAAGTTTGGGATAGCATACGTGAGGCCAATTAGAACAATTTAAATAGAAGGACATGGATACCTTCACATGTTAATTCTAATTCTAAATGGTTCTCATAATCACTATAATGACAGAACATATCATAACGTTGTAATAAAAGACTTGTTGATAACAGACATACAAAAACAGGAAAATAGGAAACACGTATGAAAAAAATTATTTCTGTTTTCAATATTCCAGAAAATTGATCTGAACACAGAAGTCTGTGTTATTGCACTTTAAGTGCAGTGCTTTAGAAAATTCGGCTAGGTGATTGCATGCATTTTCCAAGTAATAATTTTGAGCTTTTTAAAAAAATCTAAATCGTGCTTAAAAACAGATTTACCTCGCAGTAGTTATTCGTTTGACGCTTTCTAATACAGTATACATAAATCTCGGCGATTGCTTCAGCCGTATACATAAATCTCGGCTATTGCTTCAGCCGTATACATAAATCTCGACTATTGCTTCAGCCATATACATAAATCTCGGCTATTGCTTCAGCCGTTTACATAAATATCGGCTATTGCTTCAGCCGTTTACATAAATCTCGGCTATTGCTTCAGCCGTATACATAAATCTCAGCTATTGCTTCAGCCATATACATAAATCTCGGCTATTGCTACAGCCATATACATAAATCTCGGCTATTGCTACAGCCGTATACATGAGCCGAAAAATTAATGCATCAGACGGATCTTTGCGTACTTATTCATGAAGAAAGAATGCTTAGTTGCCTAAGCATTACTAAAGCCACTGTATTATTTTCATATGGGATGATCTTAATTAGTTTTTTTATTATACTGTTAATCAAGCCGTATGAAAATGGTTGTATTTATTTTTTAAAAATAATATTTTAACTGATAAAACTTTAAATACAACGATGAAAGTGAGAAGCAAATCGTAGAGTCTCTATAATCGGACGATACTAGTTTTATTTATTTTGAAATGTCTCAGAGAGTTTGGTTAAACTTTGCACCGGATGCTTTTTGTTGATGCTTTTATGCGACTAACTGCAATAGCCTTGTCTACATCTGGGATTGGAATTTACGTATCAGATATTGATAGTGGTACTGGACGCTCAAGATTTTCTAATGCCGAGTTGTAGGCCATGTCGGATGAAGGCGTAGGCGCGTGAAGTGGCTCCTGTTCTTTAAAAGTTACTGCAGGTGAAATTTCAAAAGTGCCATTTTGGCAACATGTCCTTTCATTGTTTGTTAATGAAAATCTGCATTTCATGCTGACGGTGTGCTGCAAATATACCAATTAAAAGACTGTCGTTCCTACGGATCTATCGTTGTTATTGTTCCGACAGAGACCACACTGATTATCTTTAATTCTCAGCGAGTCCTTCATGCATGCATTTTCCAAGTAAACATTTTGCGCCTTTTTAAAATGGAATACCATCGTGTTTAAAAATAGATTTACCTGTTTGACTCTTTGTGATATAATGTCGCTCATTCTGTCACGTTATAATCTTTCAGTCAAACTTGAAAAGTTTTCACGAAGGCTTGTGGTATTCCGCTGGCGTATTTTTGTTTATAATCACTTTTCTGATTAAAAAAGAAGTACATGCCTTGTGCAATCCAGCACGCATTTCATGTTTTTAATGCTGTGCCATTGTATATTTCATTTAAGATAAGCTTGAACTCTTCCTCTGAGATGGCATTGTCAAGCGCCTGAAAAATGTGGTGTTTGACATGGATTTCATCGTACTTTTAAGCTTTCACGGATATTCACCGGCTGACAAAATTCCCAGCTTCATAAATCAGACAACAGCTTAAGGATGCGTTCTCAAGGACAATCGCAATTGGGGCAGCAAAGATGGTTGACACTCGTATATACTCCTCCACTCCGGTGCCCAGCTCAGATGTAATAAGAACTGACGTCCACTCATCGAACCAGGACTCGTCTTTAGACACCTTGATATTGTCATTTCACTGGATTTATACACGCCTATATTGGAGATTGAGGGTGACTTCGCAACGTTCCCTCGCAGCAAACCGACCCATGCGCGTCAGAATATTGTTACAAATCGCCATGCAGATACCTTCCTGCCTTCTTGCAATGGGCAAATAGAAAATCAGCTGTTGTGGATACAGATGGAGCTGAAGACTTGTAAAAGGCAGCTAACGGTATAGAGTAGCTTGTAATAGAACCGAAGTAGCAGTGAAATTTGGAAGCTCCCTTGGCAATTTATCAACCCTTTATATGATCACACTTCTCACCATCGTATCATGAGGAAGGTATTTGTGGAAACAATGTGCGGCCAGCTAGAGACAATTGATATAAACTTCGAGAACGTCGAGAAAAACTGGTCATCCTTCAGATACTCTAAATAGCTACATTGATTACACGTAAACATCACGATTTTTTTTATGAGATCGATGCTTCCATACAGAGACTTCTAAAAGAGAAACAGAATGCCTGTTTAGAAGATAACGCTTCATCATACTTCATCATCTAAGAAGGCAGCTTTTAGCAGCATCAAGAGGATTGTCCAGCGCAAACTCATTAACCTGCAAGCCTGAGTAATATGAGCAGAAAATATTCAGTCCTACAGGAACGACGTGAGGAACTTTTACGATACTTTAAAGACAATCAACGGGCCATAATCACCAGAAACATCCCTAATACTGAGTGTTGAGAGCACCACATTGGTCACTGAGAAAGAAAAGATACTTCAAATATAGGAATAACACTTTAACAACATCAACAATCAGTAGTAACTTATCCGTGAGGAGGCAATTAATGGATTGCTAAATGTTGAAGTCAACATATCACTTTCGTATCCACCAACGCTGACCAAGACTGAGAAAATACAATTGACTTTCTGTCAACGATGACTCAAGAATGTATATCCCAAAACCACAAGGAAGCATCTATTATTCACTTGTATAAGTCCCAAGGCAACATACAAGACTGCGAAACCCAACGTGGAATCTCCTTGCTTCAATAGCTGGAAAAGTCTTCTCCTGAAATCTGCTGAACTGCATTGTGCGTCATATCATTTGTGGGTTTAGACATAGTGTTTGTAGTTCGGTGACTCCTGAAGAAACGCAAGAAAAATAACTACAACCTGTACATGACATTTCTCAACCTGACAAAATTCTTTTGCTGAGTCAGCTGTGTGGACCTTTGGAAGATCGTCACAAAACTTGGTTGCCCAGAGTTATAAATCGCGATGGTTAGGCGATTCCATAATGGCTTTCTCGCTTCCTTTGGGGGTGACAGCAAGTCATTTGAATCATTCCCATTTGCCAAAATGTGGTCAAGCAAGACTGTGTGTTGGTCTTAACCCTCTACATCGTGACGTTCTCTGCCATGCTTACATATGCCTTCCGTAATAATGACTCTAAGGTATGCATCAGATACCATACTGACGGAAAGCTCGTCAATCTAAGAAGACGACATGCGAAGACGAAGTTTTATGAAGTTGCTGTTCGAGATCTCCTTTTGCTGATAACAGTTCCCTCAATGTCAAATCTGAGTCTGAGATACACTTATGTGTGGATTATTTATCTTCACCTTTTGACAATTTGCAGTTAGCATGAAGAAGACAGTTGTGTTGCACCACCTGCACAGAAACGACCTGTTTCGATTATACCATCACTGCAAATGGTTAAACCCTACTGGCAGTGGACACGTTCAGTTATCACTCTCCACATCGATGTCGAGACCAGTTGCAAAAGTGTGTATCTTCAAACAAATCTACTGAAGGTCTACAAGTTAGTGACACGATGGTCATCTTTGAACTTGAAGGATGAATAACATGGCGACATTATAATTCCTCTTTAAGAAGCGAGATAGGAAAGTTTAAGAATGGCGGTTTAGTTGCCTGCAGACTTGCATCCCTAACCAGACACCGTGGAATCCTGGCAAGATGTAAGAAAAAAAAATCACCAGTTTGCTTAATATCGTTTGATCAGGAAATGGCATCGTCTTCAACACACCCGACAAAACCCTCAGCAAGAATAAAAAATAACAAGACCTCTGTTACTTGATTTAACAACTGCTTGTTTTCCCAGGCCATTACAGAGTGCGTCTTTTTGGAATATAATTCTTTGTTTTATGACAACGAAACGAGTGATAGAGGTTCCTACATACCCTGAAAGTAAGGTTATCGCTGAGAACGTTTCAGAAAATATCACGTTGTTATTGTAAAATAGATTGCGCCCATGATCCCCAACGGCCGAACATTTTTCTGCTGTTCCGAGAAAGAAATTTCGGTTAACCCTAGCTGCTCGCTGGTTGGCTGAGGATGCTCTCGGTAACACTATTGCTCGATTTCCATCTGCTATGCATTTAGTTCCACCGAAATCTGAACCGGAACTATGTCAACCCAAGGACATTCAAGCACTCTTGCACCTGTAGTTTGAAATTGCTTTATGTGCCAGTTGAACAAAAATACCAGTCATACATCTATGGATTGGCGGTCGGCACTATTTATTCCGGTAGTTATGTCATCTAAGGCAATATTATAAGGAACCAATGGCTTAAAAGCGCTTGCAGCTATGCTGCTAAAAAGCCATGATCGGGCAGTCTCATGTGCATGTTAATAAATTTTATTCTTTAATATAATGGATGATATTGCACTCGAGCCAAATAACCAGGAAATATATTTTGTATGAGATAGGTATCAAGAACTCCTGGATTCTGCGGTCACGCAGCCAGCACCAGGGGTCTCCAACCTTTATTTGATGTGGGCCAAAACAGATAAAATACTTAAGGTCGCGGGCTGCATGAGCAATAGCAGTCTGATAATTTAATGTAAAGGCTAATACAATTATTAGATGATGGTGGCTGTGAGACAGACATTTACTTAGATGAGGTGCTTCTGTCAAAACCTATCAAGACGGAATGCGCTTAAAATGGCATTTACATAGCTTCCGGTTGAAGTATTTGCAACGAGGTTAATGTGGATAAAATCTCGCACGGGGGGGGGGGGGGGGGGCTCAAAAAGGAAAGGCTTGTGTATAATTTATAACTATAATGTCAACAGCTGCTACTTGCCGGTCTGTGCATGGAACCCAAAAAGTATGCGTTAGACGTTTCAAAGAAGCACGAAGTTCAATACTTCGCACGGAACAGCCCGGACTGAGGCCTAAAACCAACTTTTAGCATATTGTGCCGCACAAGTGCATTTTTGGTAATTCTAGGCGCACATTACATTTGATTAAAAATATAATTTCTTGGAAACGTAGAAGACCATGCTGCTAGAAAAGGTAACTTCCCCGGGTTGTTAAAGAAGCATCATCATTTTCTAGGATAGGTCATAAGCAAGCTAAATATTTGGAGGCGGCCTTTATATGACCCTAGCTGACATAAACTGAAAATTGCTACTATGAGGGGTACACCAGCAAACGTTTCATTGCGGATGACAACATGACGATTGGCACCAACGTCGATATGAATTCGGCAAGGATGTCTGACCAAGCGCAAAGAATACATCACACCAACCATAGATGTCGGTTTTCTTTCGGCTGAAAAAGACGTTTGAACAACAACATGCTAGTACAATGAAAAACTTGCAGGTACCATGAAAAATGATGCCTAAAAATACCACGAGTCGTTGGTGGTATTGCGATGGAAGTGTTTCTCCGTGCTTAAACAATGAGTATTTTATCAAGCGCTGTGACAGCTTCGCGCTGATGTTTGTGCACGCTTATGTGAAAACGCCGAATTGCAAAGAATGCGACCACTCTAATATGTAGCTATGACTTTGACTAGGACATTGCCACCTGCTGTCAATGACACTCGTCAGCGCAGCCAAAGCCTTTTCTTCTAGCAGTCTTCGTTAATATCCTTGTAGGCTACTTCCACTTAAAGACTCAACAGTGTCCTACCTTTTTCTTTATTCAGCCACCGCTCCCCTCGCCTGTTGAGGTGATGTAATCTTGTGACTTTTTGTCACCAGTCACGTTTTAGCACTTGAAACTTATTTTGTACATAACCTACTTAACGATAAGTGGTCAAACGCACTCACCTGAAAACACTCACAGATATGCTCATACATTTATAAGAACCATGGTGGTCATTGTAAGTGGCATCGACCTTGAAGAGATTCTGCATTAGTTGACGGCCCAAGTTCAAGAAAAGAGCATGCTAGCCATCTAACCGAGAGCCACTTACTCCGCAGCTGAGGCACAAGACAAATCAACACTAGCACAGCAGCGTTATCGCCTGCTCGAGCAGGTGAATTCTGGAGCTGCCAAAGATAACATAGGCCGATATAATACTTTTAAAACCTTTAGCCTAGGCAGAGGTAGCAAAGGCTTATGGCATATACAAGGCTAAACTCTAAGTGCCATCAAATTATTTAAAGAAAGGTATTTACCCATTGTTATGTGTTTTTCCTATTTAGAATCGAGATCCAGTAACTATGATTCAGTGTGCAGATGAAGCCATTAAACAGACTGACTCTTTCCGTTTTCTCTCGGTACTATTTATTTGGTTACAAAAGTGTGGCAAGGTCGAAACCTTTACCCATTTGGCAACGATAGATTCCTTATAATGACTTAAATATTATATAAATTGGCATGCTCTATATACTTGGCAAACTTAGATAATTCTACTCAAACCTATTAATAGAGATTGGCATTCTTCACATAAAACAACTAACAGGAAAATAATGCATTATGTATATCACATTTACAACGCTGACTCGCGCAGACCTCTGTACTGAGAACCTCAACCTGAGGGCACACCATGCCCGTACCCACTGAGAGAGTAACACATTTGTGTCGAGTCTATCGAATTGCACCCTGTGAGAAACAATTTTTATGTGAACACAACAAAGAAATTGTATGATGATATATCACCCGAGAAAAGCGTAGACTTTATTTGGAAAGGCGCTTTCTAAGCACATTGTGACTATATAATTATGGCGTTTCATATATTTTTACTTTATCGTTGAGTTGTATATACCGTTTAAATGAAGTTTGCAATTTTTCTTTGATCTTGCAGTATTTGGAAGTGTTGATCTTTGTAAAGTATTTTCTCCACTTCGTTATATTCATATTTGTAGAACTTTACCTTTAATAGCACCACAGGATCACTAATGTGATGGCGTGTTAATAAGTCCTAATACATTCGTACATGATAAATCAGCATATTACGTCGAGAAAACATACTCAGTGAAATTAAAAAAGACACCAGTCATATTTTTGTAGGGACATGCAATAAAATAACTCGTGGGGAAATGATATTTGTTTCTTAGCATTGTCAAGTTATGGTCAATAACTACAATGAGACAAAATATATTTTATGGTATGCGAAGTTATAAATTCGATTTCTGTTTAAGATTTTCGGATATTCTGGGTTAGTTGATGTCTACAATATATTTTATACTAAATCATAAAAGTTCTTGCTAAAACAAACGCCTAAATAAGAAGGATCTGTGAAATGAAATCAACCATTCTCCAATGACTCATGCATATCCTTGCCACATTGTGTTTCAGGATATATCGTATAATATAGTTATAGTTTCTTTTATTCTTAGATTATGAGTCAGTATTAAATATTTCACCTCAATAACAGCTTAATGCCATAACTTGTGCAGTTCAAATACTGGCTACTGTTTACATTTGTTATTAAAATATCGCGATGGCGTCACATCCTAGAAGCTTATATTTCCCTTGGGAACAATTGCTCAGAGGTCAGAAAGTATTCCTATGGTATCACGCTAGACAGATGTCTTGTAGTATTCTATGGTCTCACGATAGATATCTTACAGCATTCCTATGGTATCACTATAGATGTCTTACAGTATTGCTATAGTATCACGATAGATGTCTTACAGTATTCCTATGGTATCACGATAGATGTCTTAAAGTATTCCTATGGTATCAAGATGAGTGTCTTACAGTACTCCTATGGTATCAATACTGTGCACATAATGCGTGAAAGTATTATCTTGAGACTTAACGAATGTCGGAGAAAATTTCAAGTTCCCTTCAGATTTAAATGAATTGCTCGCACGCTTGCGCCATGTTGATACTTCCATTAGTTTTTTAATTGGTATTTTAAAATACACATGCTATGTTAGCAATATACATAGATTTTGTCTCTTCGCATTGAATATTTTTAACAAAAAAGAAAACATTTATTTCGTCTGCCTTAACTATAATAAAGCTAGATTTACATTATTCTCAACAGTGGCCGCCATTAGTTTCTATACTTGAATTGTGTACATAGTTACGATGTGTTTCGTCGCCTCGTCCTTGTCTAACAATGGCCATTTTCCAGCTGAGCTGAAATAAGCTTTTATTACCACAGCTGCATTAGCCCGGGGTATACAATTAAATCTCTAGTTGACGATTATTGTTACCAGTTTGGTTCTTCTTAATTAGCATTTCCCTCTCTGCGGTGATAAATTTATATGTAAAATGTATTCAATAACGTATTCAATAACTAGTCGAATACACAGCAAAACTGAAATTAAATCAAGCTCGGTAGGAATCCGTTCAATCATCAATACGTTTTGCTCTCGTAAGTCATCCGTGTCCGAAATAATCCGCAAAATTATGTTGTTAAAATGTTGGTTGTCTTAATTTTCCTAATACTAACTACCTAGCATGCCAATGTATCTTAAAACAATATGGCTTAATTATTTTAAGTTAACTGAGAGACAGAAATAAATTTATCAGGTGAAACTGTGAGGTCAAAAGTATATTATTCCAAATATTTTGTTAGTACATATTAAAGTATCTGAAGGATTTTACTCGTGATTTAAGATTCGCTAGTCGTGCGACTTCTTTGCTGATTAAAAAAATACTAATGGCTGAAAGGGTAACACTAATTGGATGGTGAAAAAAAACATGAAAAGTGCCAAATAACCAGAATTTTCACAATCTGTGGTGCACGGAAATTTTATCGCATGGATATCTTTTCTATATGGAGTTGTTTAAAGTCGATGTATATTATCCGGTCTAATGATGGTGTTCTAGTTTTTAAGACATCGTCAGAAAAGATACTGGAACTACTTATTTCAAGTAATTAACTGAATTCTCAGATTGCAAAGATATCAAATCCTTGTCTTCACTCTAATTTTGGAATTAACATTTTTCGTGTTGGACATCAAATGACATTAACAGGTAAGTTGCTTTCTAATTGATCTATCGTAAGAGAGACAACAACGCCTTTCATTATCAGAGCCCATGATATAAAATCCGGGTCAGTGTGTATGGGTGGGTAGGAGGGGGTATACTGAAAATGTCTTGAAAAATGGTTAAAAACATTGAAATTATCATTACGTCAATTTGTCTTTGATATATAGTGGCATTTGATTATGATTGTCATTATACTTGACTATCAATTTTTAGATCGCCTTAAATCGCCGATGACTCACACCTTTAGCAAGCAATATCATTGGTTAATGATCCATATGTATCGGAATGACATCGGGCGATTCAAAATTACGAATTTCACTCGATTAATTAAAATTTAGCTGTCAAAAATTTATGAAAAGTCAATTTTTGAAAATATGTTGGTTTTTTTTAGTAAATAAGCAAGCAAGTTTTCACATCCTGTATCACCAATGTATTTTCTTGATATACCTAGATGTTTCCATTATGTCCAGAGCGTACATTGTTTTTATATGTTTATTTAGGTTGCGTTCTTTTAAAATAAGTTGTACTGCGACGTAAACCACCACAAAAGAATCAGTTTACCGTTGTCGCTCAGCCAGACAAATCCAATGTATTAAATAAGCTACATCGTCATGTCCTATAGGAATTACGAGTCAATCATCGGTTATTGCATCCAGTTACAGTTGCTAAGTATACATTATTATTTTCTTTGATAATTCTTGAAGAATTGTTCTTTGTAAGAATAGTATTTGTACTTAGGAGAAAGCATTCATTAACAATGAAATGGAAAATAAATGTTTGCTGAGTTCAGCCTCTGAGCTTTAAAACAGGTGTAATTGGGAAGGTCACTTGCACTAAATTTACCTGTTATTAGATCAACTGTCACTATCTGTAGCAAATGAAAGATAATATATATATATATTGATTTTCTGATATGTTATGTCCACGTGAATGAACAACATCGGAAAGATAGTCTTGGTACATCTGAATGTACCAATTACGCAGTGTATTTTATGAAATTGTGGAAAAATGAAGGAATATAAAAGGAACTGAATCAGAGTAGTGATACGGGTAGGGCCGGCATTGTTTGGAAAATCGAATGCATTGAAGGTTGTGACATTTTGGGACTGTAAGATGGAATATATCATGAAGGATACCTATAATCACGGATTAATTTGATTCATAAAAAAAACTGAATTTATTTTGGTCTCCCATATACCTTGAGTTTTGGAGTGAGTATTTCTCAAGACACTAGAAACATTTCACAACTCGATGTCAAGCGCTGCTGGCGTTCTAGAATCATCCATAGCAATCAGATATTAACATGGTTCTGTTAAAATATGCATTTTCAAACTTAATTCACTTTTTCCTATCCTTTAGATGTATTCAATATAAGACTAAAGACACATTTGAGCTTGAAGAGCACTAATTATCACCAACTTCTAAACAAATTTATTTAAAAAGTAAAACGCAATTTTGTTCGAGCTATATTGTGTCACGTGTTTAGGCTCCAACAAAACGTAACAAGAAAAACGTGAAGATAACAAGCTTTATAAAATTTAACAAATAATTTATTGCCCTAGAATAAAATAAGATAAAAATGAGAAAAAGAACTTACGGTTTTACGGAACAAATCCAAAAACAATCCAGGAATTAAAAAATAGAAGTCCTATTATTATAAAGTCATAAATGACTCTGACTTCGAGTCCCCATGAGATCCAAAATGGAAGGCGATGACGTCTACTGTGGCCAGCGTCGTACTGATATATCAACAGTTCTTTGTTGAATCACAGAAAATAATGTTCCAGATTTTGAATTCTGTGTCAATTTCGATAAATGTCTTTGTCCAAGAATTAATTTAGAGCACTAGTATTTCCAGGGAAAACAAACTTGAAATCCAAATGAATTGAAAAAAAACAATAATTAGCCCAAAACTGGTCACAACATAAAACACTTTAATTTCTCATGTGTTAAGGCACTAAAGACTATTCTTTCTCAAAACATGAATAATAACGCAAGCTACAACGCAAAAGATACGCCCTGATGTATGTCAACACTCTGGAAAAACCTAATCGATACATGCCATTTGTCACCTACTCCAAGTATTGCCTCGATTTCACTTTATGAATCTTACTCTGAGAAAGAATAAAAATAATAATAATAATGCTGTTTACCACAACTCTTACTGGTTCTGAATCAAGGTCAAGAACTAGGTCAGCATTAAATACAAAGTTACTATTATTACGTATTTCACTACTGAATTAAATTTCTGGACAGTGTCAAATCCAACAAATAAAAATATTACAATAACATCTAATGAAATTATAAAAAAAAACCCAAACAAACAATTAAATTAAATCGAATATGAATTAAATCAAATATACATAACATATCCGCATAAATAAAAAGAAAGATGAATATAATAAAGCTTTCTTTTTACCATAGATTAACCATACATGAGGTTATTTTTAGAAATGACATAAGAAGAACTCTTATAAATTATAAAAAATATACATCAAATATAACATTTCTAAACACGGGAAAGTGCATCTGCTAATAAGTTGTCTTTTCCCTCGATGTGCCTGGTTCCTGTAACAGCAAACTCCACCTTAGTAGTTTAAGATTTTCATTTTTCATTTTGCCAATGCAAGTTAGGGGGTTTTGGTCAATAAACACAACAATCGAAGGAACTGAACTAATGTTAACTTCAAAATGTTATAATGCCAATATCAAAGCCAAACATACCTTCTCGATTGTTGAATAATTTCTTTGGTGCTTATTTAATTTCTTGGAAAAATAGCACACATGATGATCAACACCATTTTCGTCTTCTTAAATCAATACTGCTCCAACCCCAACATCACTTACAACACCAGATAATTTAAATGATTGGCTGAAATATAGAGCTGTAAGAACTGGCGAGCTTTTGAGTATGGTTTATAGCTTATCAAAAGGCTCCTGACATTTTTCAGTTCAATAAAACTTTTTTCTTGTTCGATAAATTTGTCCGGGGTTCCGCAGTTATGGAAAAATTGGAGAAAAAAAATTATATTATCCAGTTATACCTAAAAATCGCATCAGTTGCGTTTAACTAACAGTCACAGGGAATTTAGAGATAGCCTTGACTTTAGCATCTATAGGTTTAACTTGTCCATGTCCCACGATATCTCCTAGAAATGTTACACAAGCATGGCAGAACTTACTTTGGAAAAAATTAAATTATCAAACTTGCATCAGTGAGCCTTGGCAAACAATTTCCGATGTGTTGCTAAATGTTCTTTCCAGTTGTCGTTGCAGATGATGACATCATCGATGTAAATATCAGAATTATCTAGGCTAGATATAATCATATTCATTAGATTTGAAAACTACTTGGCCAACCCTTCATCCCAAACTGCATCGCTTTATATTGATACAATATATCTGGAGTCACGAATACCAAAATTTCTTTTGCTCTTTCCTCAGTGGAATTTGCCAAAATCCTTTCAGAAGGTCAAATTTGGTGACATAATTGGAATTTCCGATTTTATCAGTGCAGTCATCGATTCTGGGTAATGGAAATGAATCTGTTTTAGCCACACTGTTCACCTTCCTATAATCAGTGCACATGCGGAAAGTTTTATTTGGTTTCGGAGCAAGTATTCTTGGTGAACTCCAGTCACTTTTACTGGGCTCTATGAAATCATTCTCTAGCAAGTACTGAATTTCGTTTTTCAAGTATTCCTGTTTGAGAGGGTTCATCCTGTATGGATGTTGTTTCACAGGCGTGGAATGTGGAATTTTCAACTTCAACGTCATGGAAGATTTTGTTTGCTATTGTAGGAACAGCTGGAAATAAGTGCTCATATTCAAATAATAACTGTTTAAGTTCATTCCTTTCTAGTTGTTGCAAATGTGAATGTGTCTGGTCAGATCATTCATAATTTCTGAATTCCGAATATTAGTAACTCCAAAAGCAGTAGATTCAGAGAGTATTCCTTCGCTTAAATGTTAAATGAGTGCGACATTTACAGCTAAATTGATTGCATGTTTAACCTGGCTATCTCTCTCAATATACTCCTTTAACATGCTTATGTTGCAAAGTTGTTTTTGTTTTCGCCTTCCAGGATTATTTATGATGTAATTTAAATCATTTACTTTCTTTTCAGTTGTATAGGGACCATAATACTTTGCCTGAAGAGGAGTTTGCGCTATGGGCAAGACAGCTAGAACTTTATCACCAGGCTGAAAACTTTCCTTTAATTTCATTTTTGACAGAGTAAAGTTCAGACTCGCTCTTGAAATCCCACAAGCCTTTGACAACTTGTACTTAAAAAATATGAAACATAATCGAGAAGATAGAATAATTTCAGTATCTTCATTCGAAAGAAGTGACTCTTTCAACAACTTCAATGATCCCTGTACAGTGTGTCTAAAACGCAGGTCAAAGGGACGGAATCCTAAAGATTCTTGAACTGATTCCCTTACAGCAAACAATAGTAGAAGAATGCCTTCATCCCAATCTTTACCCGTTTCAAAACAATATGATCGAATCATATTATCCAAATTCTGATGAAATCTTTCTAATGCCCCTTGGCTCTCAGGGTGATAGGCAAAAGATTTGAATTGTTGGATGCCTAATTCGCACATAACTTGATGGAAAATTCCAGACATAAACTTTGACCATTGATCAGATTAGACAGATTTGAGTAGGCCAAACTGAGTACAAAAACTTTATCAAAGCTGTTACTATGGTTTTAGTTTTAATGTTCCTCAAAGGAATTGCCTTCCGGAACCTTGTCGACGCACAAATAATGGTCAACAAGTATTGGTTGCTTGACTTGGTCTTAGGTATGGTACCAACACAATCTACCATTATTCTTCTACATGGTTCGTCAAATGCATGAATAGGTTGCAGATGAACCTTAGATATCTTCTGATTTGGTTTCGCTACTATTTGACATGTATGACATGATCTACAGTATTTACAAACATCACTTTTAACGTTTGGTCAATAGAAATGATTCAAAATCGTGTGATAAGTCTTATTAATCCCTAAATGATCAGCCAAAGGAGTTTCATGGGCCAGACTAAATATTTCCAGTCTGTATGATTTTGGAACTACACTCTGATAGTTCACTGACCACTCGTTATCAGCAGGTACCTCGGGTGGTCTCCATTTTCTCATAAGAATTCCATTTTTAATGAAATAACAGAAAGGTACTTCAGTGGCTTCTCTTTCACTAATGTGCCTTTGAAACAAATTTGAGATCTCAAGCTCTTTTTCATGCTCGACAAGTGATTGTCGTTTGTCATCCTGATTAGAATAAAGAGAATGAGTAGTTAAGAGAGAATCACTGTGATCAATACCATTTGATTGATACAAACAAGGAGTGAAAGTGCCCTCATCCAAAGTCTGATAAATACATGTGTCAACCAAAGGAATATTTTCCTGGTAAACATCATGCTCAAGAGCAGTTTTGCCATAGCCCTGGTAACTGCGTAAGCTGGGTATAAGTCAGGGACTTCTGTTACAATTGGGTCGACGTTCTGATCCAAAAAAAGTTTGTTTGTCACAAGTTGATTAAACACAAACATATCTCCAGCTAGGTAGTTGCCTAGTAATAAATGACTGCCCTCAACGGGTAAAGCATACACTGTTCCGACTGTTACGGGTCCTAAGACAAAGTCTATTGATAAATTTACACAATGGAGAGGAACATTAACAAAGCCGCACTCTACTTCCTGAATAAGAACACTCTAATTAGAAGAAGACTATTCAGAAAAAGGCAAAGTACCTGATATTAGAAGACTCTGCGAAGCTCCTTTGTCCCTTAAAATTTTAATAGGGATACGATTGGCCGAATCACAAAATAGTGATATAGAACCTTTCGACATGAATGGTTCATAATTCTCCCTAATACATCAGAATTAGATTTATTAGACCCAACAAATATATTGCTTTCAATACATGACCGTGACCTTGACCTCTTAGAAATAAGAGAATTTGAAATAGGTCTGTCTTGATTCTGATGCCCATTTTTCAGTTTGTAGCAATAAGAAATAACGTATCTTTTCTTCTTGAAATAGGTACAACTAGGACGAGACCAGGATCTTTGATCAAACTTATCAGAAGCTTGATCTCTAAACGTTGAGCCAGATTGAAATTTAGGAGGGCTTGTATTCGGCTGAAATAAATTTCAACCCGAAGACTGCTTAGTGGAAGTCTTATTTACTAAATAAACTTTATGATCTAAGGAATACTCGTCAGCAGCACAAGCAGCTTTTCCCAAAATTTCGACATTATGCTCATCAAGATAAATTTTTATGTCACTATGGACGCAGTTCTTGAACTCTTCAAGTAATACAAGTAGTCTAAGACTTTCATAATATTTATCTACTTTCTTGGCTCAACACCATCTATCAAATAGCTGCTCCTTCTCTCTTGCAAATTCGACGTGAGTTTGTCCAGCTTCTGTTCCATAGCTCCTGACTTTTTGACGATAAACCACAGGGAGTAACTCATAAGCCTTTAAGATGCATTCCTTTACCAAACCATAGTCAGCACCCTGCTGTACTGACAGGGATGCATATATATTTCAGGTTTTGCCAAAACGTGCACAGTGTAATGATTGAGTCCAACGATCCCTTAGCCATTTTATATTTTCAGCAATTTTTTCAAAATATAAACAATTTTTGTCTACATCTTTTTCTCCAAAAGGGGGCACTAATCTAATATTCTTAGTGAGATAAAAACTTGAATTTGTATGTGAAGTGGGGACGTGCATTTCACTTGCTAGTTCTATTTCTTTTATTCTAAATTGATATTCCCTCTCTTTTTTCTCTCTTTGCATTTGCATCTGTCTCTCTCTCTCTTTCTCTCCACTTTCGCTGATTGTAACTGCATTTGTTTCTCTGTCCCCTGTTACTTCATTTGTTCCTTTTGTAACTACATTTGTCTGTCTCTCCTCTTTCTCCGCTTGAAATTGCATTTGTTTCTCTTCTTTATCTTTCTGAAGTTCAAGGTTTCTGAACTCTAATTTCATCGTGTATTTTAATTTTAATTCCTTTATTATTATACCAGAGTCTGATACAGACTTACTGATCGTAACCAAAGCACTTTTATTCAAAACATTCTTTTCCACCAAATTCTGGACCAAACTATTTTTGATTTCTTGCTTTGTTAAGGAACCCTTTGCCTCAGAAAGATCATATTTTCTAGCAAGTTGAATCAATTCATCTTTTTCCAAAAAGTCTCATTGTTCGTGGGTAGGATTTGAAAGAAAGATTTCCACTTTTGTTGACATTGTAAAAAAGCTTGCTGATTTCGCTAAAGACTTCTAAAATGCCCCCCCCCCCCAAAAAAAAAAAAAAAACAAAAAAAAAAATACATGAAATAAAAAAAATAATATGGGAATTTAAATTTCACAAAGAACTTTTTCTGAAATATTTTAGCCAAAATTCATATATCACAGGGACGAACAACCCCAAATTTATTTGTTACGAGTTTAGGCTCTTACAAAACGAAACAAGAAAAAAGTGAAGACAACAAGCTTTATAAAACTTAACATATAATTTATTTGCCTAGAAAAACAAGGTAAAAATGAGCAAAAGAATTTACGGTTTTACAAACAAAATCCAAAATTATCCAAGAATTAAAAATAGAAGTCCTATTATTAAAAAGTCCCAGATGAATCTGAATTCGAGTCCCGATGAAATCCAAAATGGAAGATGAAGACATATACTGTGGTCAGAGTCGTACAGATGTGTCAATATTTCTTTGTTGAATCACAGAAAATAATATTCCAATGTTTGAAATCTTTGTAAATTTCGATAAATGTCTGTCCAAGAATTAATTTCGAGCACTAGTATTTCCAGGGAAAACAAACTTAAAATCCAAATAAACTGAAGAAAACAAAATAATTAGCCCAAATCTGGTCTTTTTAACGTCTCAAGTGTTAAGGCACTAATGACTATTCTTTCTCAAAACATCAATAATAAATCTAGCTAAAAACCCAAACAGATGCCGGATGTGGGTCAATCCTCTGGAGAGACCCAATTTATGCATGTTATTTGTCATGTACTCCAAGTATGGCCTCGATTTCACTTTATAAATCTTACTCTGAGAAAGAAAGAAAGTTCTTTACCACAGCTATTACTGGTTCTGAATCAAGGTCAGGAACTAGGTCAGCATTGGATACAAAGTTTCTATTATTAGTTGATTACGACTGAATTAAATTTCTGGACAATGTCAAATCCAGTAAATAAAATTACATTACAATAACATGTAATTGAATAAAATCAAAGTCAAATCTAGCAAATAAAATTACATTACGATAACATGTAATGGAATATAAAACATTTAAGTCTAATACACAAACAATTAAATGAAATCAAATATAAATTAAAGCAAATATGCAAAACACTTGTTTACTCAACTTTGCAAGGAAAATTACCGATCCTCTGTAAAGGTTGCATCTCAAAGGTATCTATTCAGTTGACGAAGCTGCCTTAGATTGCTTTGATATCCAAAAGATTAGTATAATTTGGACAGCAGTTGATGCTAAATACCATGTAATCGTAAAATGGGAGATGCAGAAATGTAAAAACAAATGTAAAGAAATGCAGTTACGGAAGTAAATTGCTCAAATCAATACACCGTAAAGGTGTATGACTAGAACTGTTTCTTCATATCAAGACCTCTACTCAAACTCAGCTAGTTTTAGAAACTGCTTAAATGGCTACCTGTTTGCGATGTAGCCATAAAGACGAATATTTTGTTGTAGGAATAAAGTAAACTAAGGCATTACCATAGCATGGGAAATATACCAAGAGCAGATTTGGAAAAGTGATGTTATATTTTGTACAACCGACATTAACTTGCATCGGACCAACATAAGAGTAAATTAGAGTTCTGGTGGAGCAAACGTGACGTTACTTCCATCATCTGAGATACTCAATCGAACGGTCGACTGAACGTTTATGTGTCCCAGCATAGCTACTATTGCTGTATGTAGAACATCTAACACCCCTAACTCAAACATTTAGTCAATAAATTCAATACTTTGACTCAAACTCAAATTAGAAATAGCATATTTCTTCATTCCAAGCTAAAGAAATCCACGGAATTGTATAGACTATTATCGGTAATAATTATATTCCTTTATGGCTTGCAACAATGCATTTCAAACAATCTAATTAAAAAGATAGATGCAGATACCTAGAACGTTAATCAGATAGATCGACTTGTAGATGTATGGATGGATGACAAAATGTAACTAAAGTGAGAGCAAAAGTGAGGGATTTCTTAAATTCCCTTAAAAGCCTATATAAGGGATAGGAAGAAATCAACTGCTAACAATTTGAAACAATTATCTAAATAAAAACAAGCAAAGGTAGAATAAGGTATAATCGTCCTTACCTGATATCATCATTCTGCAATACGCCGTCCTCTTTCAGCTTGTCCATTGCAATACTAATGGCACTTGCAGAGGTTTCAAAAGCGAAACTATCGTAGCAGCACTTTTCAATGATAAGATTACCTACTTTGTACTCCCTACCATTTGCCAATGCCACACTCCACATGAACGCAACATAAACGCTAAGTCGTTTTGCATCCATTACTGATGCAGATGTAGCTTGATTTGATCACAGCCTAGTGACGCATTAGTTTATATACGTTCTCTAATTAATCCAGGTTTGTGCAATGGTGTTCCTTTGGTCTTATTTCAATAGATTATTCTTTATGGTGCCTCATTGGCTTAGGCATACAGAGAAAATATTGATACTTAAATATTTTAGATTATTAACATACATTCTAATTTGAGAAATGAATTCAGGTATAAAGCAAATCAAAGTTTAAAGCGACTAACTGTCTGTGAAATAACCTGTCATATAATTCTGAGCAAACTTCAAGCTCTCTGTGTGCTTCAATACTTCCCATGAGATGTAAACGGAAAACTAAATTACCCAAGATGACAATACTAATTTTAAATATATAATCCTGCAAGAGCTATTAAAATTCATTGAAACTTATGCACGATTCAAGTATGGACCTAACAGTTTCCGCCAAACACGTATATGAGATTTCTATATAAAACTGATAGCAAGAGAACATTATACTTAAGACGCAATTTATAGGTTAGACAAATATAGTTGTTATGTATAATTAATCTGCATTCTTTGTTAGATTTTATATCTTTATTATTAAAGGGCGTGCCTATATATTTACCTAAGTGTTAGCACAAGTTTTATAAGTCTTTGGTATGACTCGGCCGGGGTTCGAAAATAACTGACGTTGAGACGAGTGATTAAAGGTACTATATACATTGAAGGAAATATTATCGCTTATAGTGGTTCAGAAAATACCAGGTTGTCATTGGAGTAGCAATCGCGTCCGTGATCCCCCAAGGGCAAACGTTTTGGCTGCCGTTCCGACAACGAACTCTCAATTAGCCATAGTTTCTCATTCCACCGTATCTGGCCATGTTAGCTCTGACAAACACGGACGAAATGTTAACTGCAACGCATTTGTGGGAGAATTTATTGAGATACTGATTACTGCTGTCATGTAAGCCTCCGTTTACAAGGATTGCAAATCACCAAGATTTCCATGGAAATGTTTTGAATCTGGCGTCAGGACGGTAATAGTATCCTTGTTTTTACTGAAGGTAAAACCATCAAACGTTTAAACACTTTTGCGTTGATGCCCAGCGATATTAACGGGATACAAGTATTGATGAAATTCAGCTACAAAACGTGATACTGTCGGCCACAATGTATACAAACTTTAAGGAGGCGCTTTTGCTATGTTTGGGCTAGCCATGCTAACTCTGACAGCCTTGAGGCCAAGAGTATCAGGATTTGGGTCGATGTTATACGGGGCTTCAAGGCCCAAGCAGCGCTGATGCTAAAGAAGCCGAGGCTGGGTAGACAAATAGTGTGCAAGTATCTTTTTCTTCTTTGCGTTTTTCTATAAATTCAAGGGTGATAGTGAACTCCAGCGAAATGACCAGCACATATCTTTGTCTGATATGCGTACAGAGAGTTTCTGGATGTCGTCATCACTCAGTTTACACCAGCGTGACTTTCAGAGTAGACAGTACACGGCTTCCCTAAGGACTCGTTATTCACGCGAATAACTGGGTGCTTATTCTTCTGTCAACATCATTTCCAGGTGATCCAACCGCAGTTGCACGAACTATTGCTTAATCCCGACATATATATACGGGCTGGCATTCCGTTTCAGACCAGATTTGTTGATTGACAATGTTGATAAGTACGTGACACCTTTTGTCACGTGGAAGTATATTATAAACAGTTGTTACTCGGAATGGCAGAGAGTGAGATGGCATTTTGACAAAATTAAGTAATTTTTTCTTTCGGTGCGCGACCACCGGTTGTAACGTCAGCGTTTACAACCAGCTGTTGTATGGTGGAACATGTTTCCTGCCGAGGGAGAAAAATTGTCACTTACATGTTTTTGCAATAAGTTAAATGTGAATAAAAGTTTAACATCACACCAACCTCACCCAACAAAACACAAACAGGTCAACTTTGACTCTCCTGCGAAAGACATGTCCGTCGGAACAAATGCACAAGGCAGTACCTTGCAATACGTGCAAGTATAGAACGAAACTAAAGACTATGATGCTGAGAAAACGGCGCAGATCGTGGGTGGTATTTCGGTAGGACATGCAACAAATTGGTTTCCACGCTTTGAAATTGCCAGTACAATGTTCAGCGCTGTCCTATCTTTCTAGCTTTTACTCTGATGTCTGCGAGTGAGTACAGAGAATCGCAAAGAATGCGACCACTGTCGTAAAAACAAATGCCTCTAAATTTCCGGCCAGTCAGACAATGACATCGTCAACATTTTATTGAAGAAATGACAAGATGATGCCAATGATACTGAGAAGCGAAGACAAAATTCTTTTCTGCTTGCGTTTTCATATCCAGGCTAGGACGCTACATTTTATCAGCGCTGTTGTTGTTGTTGAGTTTAATTATAGTAGCGTTCGCACAATTGTGCATGTGCCACTTTTTTCTGACTGCACCGCAGCCTGCTAGTTGTTCCTGGGAAGGGGATGGTGCCACCTCCCCCAGGCTTTTATGGATTCAAGGAACCCTGATAGTTTGGCCTCAATCTGTGGGTCCATAAAGGTCCCTACAGTTGAATGGTTGGCTGTCATTAGTGGGAAGGAGGGCTCGGGAACGGTCCTGCTTGCTTTACATCGCTGGTTTCTTGTTGCATTTGCCTGTTGTTTTTTTATTTTTCGAGATTTTTTTTTTCTTTCTTCAAAATGTTCTAAAAGGAAGGGGGATGTTCTATGCTGTTTATAGAGGTTCTTAGTAGATATCATGTATGAAGAGAGATTTTCAAGGTTATTATGGGATTACTAGTCGAGGTGTTTAGGGTGTGTTTCCTACGTTATGTTATTTATAAGTTTTTAGATATTACCTCTTTAAGTTATTTATTAATTGATGTTTTTAGAGATTGAATGTTATTTATACTTTATTTAGCAAGAGACCGGAGTCCTAGCCGATTACACGGTTCGTTAATGACATCTAGGACAGGAATCCTATCTGATTACTCGGTTCGTTAAGGACATCTAGGACATCCGATTTTGCGGTTTCCTTAGTTTTTTATAGGTGCTTCGTAAGTGAATTATTTATTAATACTTTTATAAAATTGAATGATATGTTATGGTTTTTTATGTGGTGGCTTCTAAATTTATTTAGCTAGTTACTGGGTCTTTTGGTTTTGTGGGGATAGTAATTATATTTTGTTCCTAAGTCCTGCTGAGTCTATGAATTGATCTATATTTTTATATGCTGATTGTTTATTTTTATTAGAGTCCATAAGTAACTCTGGGTATGTGTGTGGTGATCCAATCTCTTTTTGGTTTTTGATAAATATTTTCCGAGCGGGTTGATATTTTGGGCATATATTGAATACGTGGTGTAGATCTTCGGTGGTGTGGCAGTTAAAGCAGTTAATGGTTGCTGGTTTGGGTCCTATAAACCTTCCAAAACTGCTTGCTAGTTTAGTTTTTCCAGCTATTATCTTGTTTATGGTTTTCTGTTCTAAATAGGTACCCTTAGGTAGCTGTATGTTCCTATCTACGTTTTTTGGGTTTCATGGTGCTTTTAACCTTTTGTGGAGGAGTTCCAAAAATCTTGCCATGTTTGGTCTATATATGTTTGTGCGAAGCTTATTGCTTCTGTAGAGCTATAGTTAAGCTTGATAGAGTTTTGATCTCCTAGTTTGGTTTTTGCAACTTTGTCTGCTGTTTCGTTGCCAGAGATTCCAATGTGCGACGGTATCCACATGAGCTCGACTAATTGATGTGCTGTGGTGATATCGTCGATTAATTGGCATGCTCTGTCGAGGAATTGTTCCCTACAGTGTGTATTGCGATTTTGGACCGATTTGATAACGCTTAGGGAATCGCTTATAATGTCTGCTTTAGGTATTTGGTTGTCTTTGATCCATTGTAGTGATTCAAGTATAGCCCAGAATTCAGTGTTGTAAATGGAGCAATAGTCAGGTAATCTGGATCCCGTTTGTATATTGAATTCAGGGATGACTATTGCTGCTGCTGTTCTTGGTGGGTCGTTTGTTTTTGATCCATCGGTATATATTTTAACATAGTCCGAGTATTTTTGGTTGATTTCGTTTACCAGTACAGGTTTTAGTAAGTTTTCTTGTCCTTCTTTATTGCCTAATTTGGTAGCTTCAATGTTAATCCTTGGTGGTTTTTGTAACCATGTTGATTTGTTCTGGTCTGTATTGTTTGTTACCTGTTTTTTTAGTAGAGGTATCTTTTCTCTTAGTTCAAGGATTACTTTGCCACTTGGTGTGATAGGTATGATTTTGGGTTTGAAGACAACTTTACACTTATTTATAGCTATTTTGGTGGGATGGTTGTCTGGGTGGGTATCTAATCGAATGGAGTATCGGAGGAGCAGTTCTTGCCTACGTATTTTTAAGGGTAGTTCTCCTGTTAGTGTTTGTAGTTCTTCTAATGATGTTGAGGGGAGTGTTCCTGTGCATAATAGCAAGGCTTTTCTCTGGATAGTGTCAAGTTTTTGTAGTACAGGCTGCTTAGCCGAGTTATATGCTTGGCAACCGTAATCCAGTTTTGATCTAATTAGGCTTTTATATATCGTGAGGAGGGTTTCCTGGTTGGATCCCCAGTCAGTCCCTGTGATGTTCCTGAGTAAATTGAGATCTTTGTTACAATTCTGGGTGAGTTGTTCAATGTGCTGTTTCCATGTGAGGTGGTTGTCAAAGAATATTCCTAGGAATTTTACTACTGTTACGTATTTGATTAATTGATTTTGTATATAGAAGTTTGGATAGACTAGGTTGTTATTTCGTTTGGGGGTGAATATGATTGCCACAGTTTTTTCATGAGATATTTTGAAACCCCATTTGTCCGCCCATCTCCCTATGTTGTCTAGGCTCTGCTGGATTTCTTTAACTACCGTGTTATTGGCAGGATTTTCATTCCTCCATATGCCACTATCATCTGCAAATTGTGACAAGTTTATTTTTGTGGAGGCTACATTGAGGTCAAGGTCGTTTACCATTAGGTTAAATAGTAACTGACTTATTACACTGCCTTGCGGTGTTCCATTTTCAAGTGAAAATTCTTCCGAATGGGTGTTGCCTATTCTTGTGGTAATTTTCCGGCCTGTGAGGAAATCGCCAATCCAGTTGATCAAGCGTCCAGTTATTCCAAATTGGTTTAATTTGGCCATTAGTCCATTGGTCCACACTAGGTCGAACGCTTTTTCTAGGTCTAAAAAAACCGCTATGAGGTTGCGATCGGTTTTCCTATGTGCGTTAAAAGCGAGTTTGATGTCTGTTTCCAATCTGAGAAGTTGGTCAGTTGTGGACCGTTTGTTCCGAAAGCCACATTGATTTATGGAGAGTAGGTTATTGGTTTCTAGGTGGTGTTTTAACCTATTTGCGATTATTGTCTCCATTATTTTGCAAATATTGTTTGTAAGGGAGATGGGTCGGTACGAATTTATGTTGTTGGGATCTTTACCTAGCTTGGGGATTGGTATTACTATGGCCTGTTTCCATTTGGTGGGTAGTTGGCCTTTATCCCATATCCTATTAAAGAGTTTGATTATGGCTATTGTTATATTGATAGGTAGTTTTTTGTAGATAATGTAACCTAACTGATCCTTACCATGGGATGTTTCGTTTTTGGATCGTAGGCCTATCTTCCATTCATGTACTGTGATGTCGCTATTTAGGTGAGATTCTTTTGTTCCTTGGTCTTGAAACATTTGAGGTTGGGTTCCCTACATTAGTTTTTTGTGTTCTTGAAAGATTTGGTGTGATTATTGTTGCTACTCATGTTCGAAAAATGCTTCGCTAGGAGGTCTGCCTTATCTTTATTTGTTATGGCATTTTTAATTTTTGGGGCTGAGGTAGTTGCTTTCCCTTTTATGGCTTTTATCTTGTCCCATATTTGTTCTGAGTTTGATTTTAGACTCAGCTTAGAGCAAAAGGTTTGCCATAGATTAATTTTAGCAGTTTTTACAGTTTGTATTTGTGCTTTCTCTTTATCTTTATATTGCTGGAAGTAGATAGAATTTTTGGTGCGTTTATATTTATTTAAGGCCCTTTTTTGTCTTTATGTGCTATAGTGCACTGTTTAGTCAACCATGGTACATGGTTTTTATTTTGGATATTAGTTGTCTTTGGTATGCATCGGTTAACTGCTTCTATAATTGTGTCTGTTATGTTATCATAATACATGTCAATACTTGGGCTTTCTAAGTTATCTGGATTTACTCTAGCTAGTAATAATTGGAATTGGTCCCAGTCTGCCTGTTGGTACTCCATTTAGGTGGGGTTTCGTTAGGAATGTGTTGAGTTTTTGTTTGAATATTGATTGTGATGGGAAAATGGTCACATCCTAACGCATCTTCCTGATCCACCCACCAATTTGTGATCTGAGCCAATTTTGGGGTAGTGATGGTTAGGTCTATGGCTGAGAGAGTTCCATCCTCATGGTTTAATCTAGTGTTCGACCCGTCATTTAAGATGACCAGATTGTTCTCAGTTATCCATTTTTCAACCATTTTTCCTCTTTGATCTTTCTTTTTACCTCCCCATAATTCACTGTGTGCGTTGAAGTCGCCACAGATCATTAGATTGTTGTTGTTGTTATTAGTGATTGCCTTTAGTGAGATTAGGTTGGTAGGGCAGAAGGTACCCCCTGGGTCGTATGCATTTATTATTTGAATGTTTGTGGTTCCTATATTTATCATTACTGACATTATTTCGATGCTATTATTGATGTTTAGGTTAGGGGGTACTTCTATTACTTCATAGTAGATTAGTGTATCTATTAAAAAAATTGCTAGTCCACCCCCTTTCTGCCCCATGGGTCTGTTTTTAAAGATTCCCTGGGTATAGCCTTGTAGTTTGGGCAGGCGTTTGTGTTCTTGTGTCATGAGGGTTTCCTGTAGGCAGATTACGTCTGGTTTTATGGGCGTATTATTCAGTTTGTTCTGCAGTTCTGATGGGTTTTTAAAGATTCCTCTGCAGTTCCATTGCCAGATGGTGATTTTATTATTTTTTGTACTATTCATTTTTGACGTTGTCTTTATCTGTTAGTCTTGTGGTCCAATCAGCTAGTATGGTGAAAATGGTTTTGAGGGTTCTCATTATGCTACTGAGATCTTGCATTATGGTTCGTGTTGTTAGGTTCATTACTTCCAGTATTAATTCTGTGTTGGGGTGTGTGTTAGATTTGGGGATGTTTGGAGTGACAGTTTTGTTTGTATCTGGAGTGTTATCAGGGTGGTCATGGTTTGTTACAATGTGGGTTGTAGTTTTTGGTTCTTTTGTTTCCTGATTCGAGGGTATGTTTTGTGGTGCAATGTTTTCCCTTCTGATTCTGCGTGGAGAGTTTTGGTGCTCATTGATTGTTTCAGAGGTAGATTTTGGTGTGTTGGGGTTGTTTTTACAAATAATGCTTTTGGCAGAATGGTAGGTGAGGTGTTTTTCTTTTATTGCAAATCTGCATTCTGCCGATCTAGGATAATGGTTTTCTTTACAGTTAGCACATTTTTGTTTAATTGTGTGGCATTCTCCTTTGTGTTGACCTCCGCAGTACTTACATCTTGGTTTGAATCTACATCTGAGGGCATAGTGTCCCCATTGCAGGCATTTGGTGCAAAATCTTGGCCTATTTATGTAGTTTTCCAGCTTATGGTACACTCCTGACTGTCCTAGTTTTATTATTGAGGGTATTGGCTCGATAGCCTCTATAACTGCTTTGTTTGTTCCTTGTCCCTTGTGATTTTTAAGACGATATACTTTGGTGGTCTGTGTTCCATTTGCTGTGAGTTTATGAAGTAGGAGTTCATTGCTTATGTCCTTGTTGTATCCGTTTAGTGCTATTACTTTTTTAAAGATAGTGGTTTTAGTGGGTTCAGCCAGATTAGTCGTGGTTTCACTGTGTTTGGAGATCGAAGTGACTCGTGATTTCCTCTGAGTGCTATGGTGTCTCTCTACTTTGACCTTTATTGGGCCTATAGCTTCAATTTGGATGAATTGTTCCACTTGTTGAATTGTGCTGCATTGGACAATGAGGTAGTTTCGCCTTGGTCTTATTAATTTGAATTGTCCAGTGTGAATTTTGGCCAGTGCTGTCATAATAATATTGGTACTTAGACTAGTAATTCTGTTGCACCTGCTGCTTATGTATATGGTGTGTTCGATGGAATGATAACTGTACATTTTGTTTTGGGGGTTATGTTGTTGTTTTATTTCCTGTTTTGAGTTAACCTTACTTGTGGGTTTTTTTGGGTTGTTTTGGGGTTTTAGCGGGCCCTTGCCATTACCTAGGTATGTGTTTTGGGTTGTTTGGGGTCTTTGGGTTGCCATATTAGTGAAACTGCTGGGTCGTTTTGTAGTGTCTAATTCATTGGATTTGTTCCCATAGGTTGGTGGTTCCCTTGCTGTTATTATCCCGGATGGTCCAGGAGTTTGGCTTGAGTGTCTAGTTTCTTTCCTAATGTTTTGATTTATTGTTGTTTGCTTGATTTCCTGTTGTTGGTTTGTTTGCCTGCTTCTAGAAATGGTTATTTCATTTTTGGTGAATTTTGGGTGCTGGTTATGGTTATGTGGTCTAATTGTGGGGAGTTTAAGGTATGTAGGTTACTGTCAAATTCATTTGTTAGGTCTGGAATAGTGGTGTCTATATCTTCATTTGTGTTTGGTTTTTCCGCTACCTTGAAGAGGATTGGCGATAGTATTGGCATTGTATTTATATTGTTCCTTGGAGTGTAGTTTTGTATTTCTAGTAGTTTCTGTTGGTGGGGTGGGGGTGTTAATTATGTCTGCTGGTTTGTGGTTTGTTTGGTCTGTGTTTGAGACCAGAATTTGGGGTCCCAGTGTGATGTTGGTTGAATTCGAGTTTGCTGTGGTTGGTACTACTTGCGTTAATCTTGCTTGTTTTACATGCTTTATTGGTGCTGTTTGGAGTTGTGATACATCCAATATTTTTACTGATTTATTGATAGGGTTGTTTGGTGGTTTGTGTGTTTGCGTGTTTGGATTGAATAGAGCCATTTGTTTGGACCTAGTTTGCATTCTTCTACTTAAATTGCGTATAGCATTGAATGATGACTTATCTTTAGTTTTTGTCCTAACCCAGTCTGCTCCTCCGCTAGAAGTCTCTCCTTTGTTTTCTGTTACGTGTTCCTATCGTTCCTTTGTTTGATAGTTCCTTTGTTCTGTTCAATTCCTTTGTTCACGGCTTGGCGGTTTGCTAATCGTTTCCTCTTCTTGGTATTATTTCTTTGCTCTTGTTTTCCTGTTCCTTTATTCTATTTTAATTGGTGATGGTGGTGGCCGCACTCAGTGGAACTTTTAAAATTATACACCAAGCCGGTTTTACACAGTAAACAAATCAAGCAAATTGAGAGATTTTGAGCCCATGGGTTTAGGTTAAAGTGTGGGGACGATGGAAATAAGAGCTTGTGCTGTAGTACAAGGGTACAATGCTTACTTATTCTTCTCACACAAGTATATAGAATAAAGCGAATCTGATTTGTCATAGCTTTTTCCTCGATTTCATTACAAATGAATGAAGAGAAAAAATCTCTATTATTCTTGCACTTAATGCAACAGTTTTAATTTTAAGTTGATTTCAGAACACCCAAGACAAGATGAACAACCTCGATGAACTAAAGAAACGTGGAGGGAATACTGATGATTGTTTTCATATTGGTACGTTTTTGCCAGACGAACTTCTTGCTCAATGTGCAAATAACTAATTCTGACAACATGTCTTATGCTGGGAAAAAACGACCTCCAGTCGACCTTTCAAAAACCTATGAAACCGCACTTTTTATTTTTAGTGCTTTTCCTGCAGATTTGTAATGAAAAGTTTGAAGAAATCGCTGGGCTTCAATAACCAGAAATTATTGTTTACGTTGTTGTTAGTAATGACAAATCATCTAGTCCTTGCAAATTCATGAAATTATATCGCAATAACAAACACGAAATTAAGGGCAGTTCAAAATGGACAATAGTTTCATCTGAGGCTTTTATAGCATGATACAGAAAAAGGTCGAGAACGTTCCATACGATAAGTATGACGCTGTAACCCGTGTTGGGCAGACCTCGTGGATAGTCCTCTCTTACTGCAAAGAGGAAGACTCTATTATGGTCACACCAAGAGGAAACAATATAAGTGAAACCAATCATCTAGTACAGACCTCTGAATTTCTCAGAAAGGAAAGGATTGGCAAAGTTTTGTTCTCAGATTCTTTATATTTATACTCTTAGACGTTTGCTTTTAAGGGTTCCTTAATAGCCGCTATTGTGCTGACGTTTCGTTAAGTCCTAATACATACATACATACATACATGCATACATACATACATACAACTGTATTGTGTACTGCAACGTTTGTATTGTGTAGGGCAACGTTGACAAGTCTGAAAACAAATATTCACATTGTAGATACCAGTCATAATTTAGGATGAACACTACTCGAAAAACTCAAATGAAAACGCGAGTTTTCTTCTAACATTGTCAAGCTACGGCCATTAACTGCAATGCGACAAAATACATTTTACAGCATTATATGTCGTAAATTCACTTTATGTTTTGGATTTTCCCTAATTCTGTATGCGTTCAATCTGCTAAATATTTTAATCTAAATTATAAAAGATTTAAAAAAAAGAAACGACTGCATAATTAACATCTATGATATCAGATCGATCATTCTCAAGTCAATCGCACATATATCCTTGTCATATATTGTCGTAACATTTATCCTAACAATATAGGGGCCCCTGGTGGATTCAAAGATACCCTAACGTAACAACTTGCCGTGGGTGCTATGTTAGCTGTAGAGCTATGTGTTCGAAGTGTGATCTAGGCCGTGATGCTGGTTTGAATGCTGAGTAGTGGTTCCGTGCGACTTGGTGTACTGCTGTCGGTGGTGACGTTCGTTTGGGGTTAGATAGTGGTTATATCGCGTTGAGGGAACAAATCTCCGGTGTCAACGGCCAGCATGGAACAAACGGGTCCACGGGATCTTTAGGCAGTCTGGGAGTGGCAGGCCATTCGTGGTGGTTACTTGACCATTTAACAGCGGAGGGACTGAAGATACCTTATGGTTATCAACTGGACGCCATAAGTTGTCTCCCATTTTTGAGTTACTAACCATTATCGCTATTCGTGAATAAATGCCATCATTATCGCCATTTGAGCGAATAACCATTATTATCGATATTTGAGAGAAAACCGTCGTTGTCACTCAGTGAGGGTCATTATCATTGTGAAAATCATGATCATTATTTGTTTGAAAGTTGAAAATCATTATTTATATCGATTATTTAACTCGGTGAGCATATTTGTGTTAATTCCATTGTTGGAATTTATATATACGCACGAGTTTGGTGTTAATTCAGTTGTTGGATTTTTATATATACGCACGAGTTTGGTGTTAATTTCATTGTTGGAATTTATATATACGCACGAGTTTGGTGTTAATTCAATTGTTGGAATTTTATATACGCACGAGTTTGGTGTTAATTCAATTGTTGGAATTTTATATATACGCACGAGTTTGGTGTTAATTCCATTGTTGGAATATATAGATACGCACGAGTTTGGTGTTAATTCCATTGTTGGAATATATAGATACGCACGAGTTTGGTGTAAGAATTTTATATTTTTCAATCATAATGCCAATAAACATCTTGTTCACGTAATCGCTCTTAGTGTCACTATTATCTGGCCCCAAACCGGATCTTCATTTTGTACGTATGGGCACAATTGACTTGTAATGACGTAGTGTCACTATAATCTGGCCCCAACCCGGATAATCCTGTTGTACCTATAGGCACAATTGACTTGTAATGACGTAGTGTCACTATTATCTGGCCCAACCCGGATAATCCTGTTGTACCTATAGGCACAATTGACTTGTAATGACGTAGTGTCACTATAATCTGGCCCCAACCCGGATCATCCTGTTGTACATATGGGCATAATTGACTTGTAATGACGTAGTGTCACTATTATCCGGCCCCAACCCGAATCATCATGTTGTACCTATAGCCACAATTGACTTGTAATGCACTGAAGGCGAGCGATGACATTTTTAAAGTAAACAATGTAGGAAGAAGTTTTTTGCTCTCGTAATAGCAACTAATGCATTACGAAAAATGAAAATTTCTTCAATCACGCTTACATGTTCAGTGGCCAGCATGAGATGGAAACATTTAGCGTGTGCTCGATACAATAAATGTTTTTCTCTAATGGTAGCCTCTGGTCACAGCCATTATTACTATTTTTGAACGATACGTGGTGGTTAAAGTGTCACGTCACACCAGCCTTTTCCGACAATAGCCATTTTCCAGCTGAACTGAAATGAGCTTTTTATTTTCACACATTCATTAGCCTGGGGTATACAATTAAATCTTCCTAGTTCAACGTTTAATTCTCCGTATTGCTATTAGTCACCTTACTGGATCCAGTATGGTTCATCTTTCATAGCATTTCTATCTGCGGTGATTTTATGTGCGAAATGTACGATACTCTGAAACATGTTGTCAGTAACAATTCGCATACACTAAAAAACCTTAAGTAAGCCAAGCTAGAAAGGAATCCGTCCAATTACTACAACTAATTATTCTCGAATGTAAGTAATCTCTGAAATAAGCATCCTTAAATGTTTTTTAAAGATTGGATATCATAATTTTTCTATTGCTAACTATCCAGCTTGTTAATCCATCTTAAAGATACATGCCTTCATTATTTTAACACAAATGAGACAAGAGTAAATTTATCAGGCAACGCTGCGAGGTCAAAAGTATGATTCAAAAATATTGTTGGTACAAATACAAGTCTATGAATGTACATGTGAGTTACTTTCATTATATACATGTGAGTTACTTTCATTATAATCATTTGGGTTACTATTCATTATATACATTTGGGTTACTATTCATTATATACATGTGAGTTACTATTCATTATATACATGTGGGTTACTATTCATTATATACATGTGAGTTACTATTCATTATATACATGTGGGTTACTATTCATTATATACATGTGAGTTACTATTCATTATATACATTTGGGTTACTATTCATTATATACATGTGAGTTACTATTCATTATATACATGTGGGTTACTATTTATTATATATAGTTGGGTTACCATTCATTATATACATGTGGGTTACTATTCATTAGTTTTAGGACAAGTTCACCGATTAAACAAATATAGGGCTGGAATAGAAAACATAATTGGACTGTGACAAAACCGCATCATGCCCCCACCCCAACTAATCACATGGTTAACAGGTTTTACGCAGTACTTAGCAAAAACGTTACCGCATATATATTTTATATGTACGGAGTTAGTTAAGGACGATGCAGAGTTTAAAGGCTGATTTTGTGTACATGTTCGTCATTAGAACGATCTTGGAATCACGTGTCTCGTATAGTTGACCAAATTTCAGATTACAGAGCTATTAAATCGTTGTCTTCGCTATAATTTCAGAATTAACGTTCTCCGTGTGCGACTTCAAAAGACATTAATGGGCATCTTGCCTTCTAACTGACCTATTATAAGAGTGTCCATAACGCCTATTCATTAGCGAAGCATATAACAATATAAAATCCGGGTCAATTAATGGGTGAAGTGTATACTGAATTTCTTCATCATTGGTGGAAAGAGCTGATGTTATCAAGTCTTGAACTTCATTTTTGGTGTGGAGCCTTACGAAACAGCAACACAGGTATGTTATTTTGTGCCGAGGCAATTGTAGTAGAGTGCTTTGCCCAAGAACACATTACGGCAGTTGCCTCAGACTGGTTCAGTGCTAGGCCTCGAACCCGAACACTTTCGGCCGTGAGCCAGGCATGCTATTCATTAATCCACCGCGGCTCCCCGACTTGAATTTGTATTTTGATGTATAGTAGCAGTCGATTATGCTCGAGAATAGGTCTACTATCTAACAATCTTTTAGGGCGAGTTATATCCCATGATGCCTCACTATTTTCCCAGCGGTATTATTGATCAGCGATCCATAGGTATCGGTACGTGATATGGTTTGAATGGCATCAGGCTATTCATAAAGTATGAATATCATCCACGTACATTTAGCTTCAGAAGATAACGATGCATCTGTTTTCTACAAACATGTTATGTTTGTTTTGTTTGTTTTGTAAATGGGGAAGTTTTTCACATGCTATATCAGCACTGTAGTTTCATATATATCTAGACGTTTCCGATATGTCTTGAACATTAATTTTGCCCGGTAAATCTGGTTCCATATAAAGGTGTGACGACTTTTGTATTCTCCTATATGAATTATCGGAAATTGAAAATTATTTTGGCAAAATGTTTCACTTTACTTCCATGAATTGATCTTTTTCTTTCTGATGAACTACTTTGACATAGTTTCAATTTCTATTTGATTTTGTTTGTTTTTTAAGTTTTGCTTCAGTGGTTTTTCGTAGGTTTCCCAAAACCCGGCAACTCGATATCTCCAGCTTTTCCCAGTTGCACTTAACGTTTACTTAGTTTGCTTAATCCCGCCATTCACTACGTTTTAACATTTAATATGACTAATAAAGTGATGTGGGTTTTTTTGGCTACCTCAGCCACTTTACCTGTATTAGAATTAGTGATAACCACAAAATGCAATTGTTGTCATTTGACCTCTGATGGTCATAGTCATTTTTGCATTATGAAATTTGAATGAACATGTTTATTTGTTTACACGAAATGTTCAAGTCTTGAAGTAATATTATATTTCCTAGACCCAAAAAGAATACCCTGAAAACATTATGCAAATTTATAAGGACTTTGTCACAGGACCACTAAGGTAAAATAAGGTAATCAACAGGCTCAACGATTCTATTTTGTTAGGTCAACAGGTACATGTTATGCATTCAAATATGCACTCAACAATAAGACATCTCGTGTAATTTTTTACACGAAACATAATAGGTATGTATTACCAAACATAACAAAGACGCATACTTGTATTTCTTAGTATATAGCAAATGAGTCCTTGTGGTTTGGTCATTCTCTCACCAGCTGTACCACGTGACACTCCGTTGAGACTGCTTTCTTAGAAGACATTGTGCTGTGAAGTAAATTACACGAGAGAAAAAAATTCAACCAACCTATAGTTGCAGCTATAGTTCAGCATTGTTACGCATGCAGACAAATTCAATTTATTAAATTGTCTGATATTTCCTGGAGACTTCAGCAGGTGACGAATATTAATTGTGTTAAGAAGAAAGCAATCATTGAAATACTAAACAGAACAAAATATTAATCGAGTTCATCCTCTGGCTTCTTGCATAGAATAACAATGCAAACAGATGTCATTACGCCGGTTCTGAGAGGTCACTGGCACTAAATACATATATTATTTAATTAAATGTAACATTTATACAAAATGTAACATAATTGTTAGAGGTTTTGTATGTTAAGCACAAGTTAATGCAGATCAAAAGAAATATCGACTTGGTACATCTGACAGTATGACTAGCTCACTGTAATAGATTACTCCTCACGGCGCCAGTGATGGTTTTTTATTGGCCCACATAGATATACAAACTTCTGATACTTATCAGGGAATCATTTTAGATTATTAACATACACTATAATTTGATAAATGAATTTAAATGATAAATGACTTTAAATGTAATTCAACTCAAAGTGTAAAACAACTAATTGATGTGAAATAATCGGTCATGTAATTCTGGGCAGATCTCTCGTTCTGCACGTTTATGAATAACTTCCCAGGAATTGTAAACAGGAAGCTAAATTACCATACAAATTGCAAATATATAATTATGTAGCAGCTTTTAAAACTTCATCCAAGTGTTTGAGCGATTCAATTATGAACCTAATATATCCATCAAAACACGTATTTTAGATTTCTATATAAAACGAATTAGAGCTGATGGCCAGAGACTATTAGATCTAAGACGCAGTTTATAGGTCAGACAAATTCAGCTGTATTGAAGTTACTGACTGTCTTCCTGCATAGCAATACCCCCATTTTCTACACTTTTCTCTTTAGGAAGCAGTAACTATAATCTGAAATAGAGGAAAGTACATATGAAAATTATATAATGCGTTTCTCTATTAATTACTGCGCCTATTTGTTTTGTATCATAATAAAGCTGCATTGTTTAATCGATAATGACATTAAGGTCTTGGTTGTATCTCGTTTTCTACGAAATAATTCAATGTATATATGTATTTATTTATTTTTTTGTTTTAAGAAAAGGCATTATCTTAGCTTTGGGGAGGGGTCTTCACGTATTATCACTCAGTTGGTAATACAATATAGGAAACTTCCAGATATTTTCAAAACTCGGGATAGTAATGACCTTGAGGTAGCCATCTCTCAATACTGGGATACTTTTACCTCTTTAGCATTTTACCTTTTCCTTGCGAAACATCTTGATTAAAATATGATTGGCGTTACCTAATAGGTTATACATATGCCTTGGAAGAAAATTTTTCTTTCTCTTCGGAAGTCCAGCAAGTGTATTCAAAGAATTAGTACACTTCAATCAGTAGCTACAGTCTAAAATAAAGTTTGCAGATTACTAAGGACAAGTTAGATAAGGAAAGGAAAATTTACATTATTTTTTAATTTTAATTAATGAACATAAAATGTCTTTTAAAAGCTTGTAACTAATTCGACTATATATAATATATATATATAATTATGCACAACATTTTTCGGTGGTTTCTTTTCTATATATTGCATTTTGGTTCTACATGTTTCTGTAGAGACAAGCCACCTGAAGGTTTGAAATTTGAATTTAAGTTTCGGTGAATAATTACATATGGCATCTTTCAACAATGACAATTTCCGAGTAAACGGAGATCGCCTAAACAAACCAAAATCTACAGTTGAAAGCTGAACATTCACTAAGATATACTACTTTAAGAAATTTCTCAAAGTAATGAATAAAAAACAAAGGTTGAAATAATACAAATGCTCTACAACCACCGAATTACGATCTTCATTGAACAACGGAAAGCATAACTAAATTAAAGAGAGTAGTTACAAAGATCAATACCAGGTTCTGAAGTGTGATGTCATTTTATCTTTTCAGATTACGTTCATTTTCCATCCGAGTTGAAATTAATTTACGTTGACAAAGATTATAAAATTGAAGCTTCGTAGTCGAAGATTACACTCATTACACTTTATTACTATCAGTTACCTGTCTGGTACCAATATCGTTCTTATTTCATTTTCTTTTCGATCTACGATGGTAGATTAATGCGTGAAACGTAGTATCCTCTAAAATCTGTGTTCTTCCACCTGGCAAGCACTAAAAGTTGGAAATTAATCCGAGCTTGGAAATAATCCCTCCAGCTCTTTGCTGTCATCATTAGGCAGCTTGATGTATTTAATTAAAATTTTATATGTTTATAAGTTAAAGTTGAGAGAGAGAGAGAGAGAGAGAGAGAGAATACAGACACTTTTCACTAGACATAAGCCAGAGTAGAGATTGGAACCCATGGGTGACTGAGCAGCCATTTTTAGGTTCACACTGATCACCTCCGTAGGATGACGTAGGGTCTATAGGTGCCCTGCACATTGCATGTTGCATCTTAACCCTGGTCAGCATACCGCAGCTGACTTGTATCTCACCTTAGCGGTCTAAAATCTTTACAAGACAAAGGTAATTCTTTGTGCCGTTTTGTGTTTTCCTCCATCATTCTAAGCCAACAGAGAGAAGCCACATTTAAATCAATCAGTTTTATTTTCCTTCACTGATGTTGATTAGAAAAACGTATTGGTATTTAGTAAATTTAAAGCCATTGCCAATATGAATCAATTAGTTTTAAAAATACAATAGAACAAGCACACGGTGCAATTCAAACTAATTTGCTGAAGTGTTCTAATCATGGAAATAACTGAATGAGAAAATCCTTATCGATTTTACTTGCGTCATTTGTAGCGGAAAATAATCTCTAGCATCATCCTTTCATTTAATGTAAATCACAGAAACGCTAACTTTATGCAGAGTTGCCCCAGAGTAGTGTTTATATATGTGAACGTTTTTTTCTTCTTCTGAGTAACATACGTGATGTCAATTCAGGCGATGTTTCCTCTGGTTAGGATACTATCCATCAGACTTCAAGGATGCAAATTCCAACAAATACTGAAAGACAGTTTTGTCGAACTTTAAATTACGTTCAGAAAGAACATTCTGGCCAATTAAAACAAGAAGATGCCATGAAACATCAATAACGAACACACAAGCAAGCAAAATTAAACGTGCTATTTTTCAGAAAATAAGATAAAATGAAAAATTCATTATAATGGTTGCGACTTTAACTTTATAATTTTTAATACTCCTGAACGAAATGGATGTTTACACTTATTGTGACTTTTCAGATAATTATGAAATTGTGTCATTTTGTCAAATCATCCACTAATAACTAAAATTAGATGTTTGTCTCCTTTTCTTACTTGAAAGCTTCATACATTACATTGCCTTTGTAACACGTGTATCAAAAATATGTGTTTAACCGTACAGGTGCATATTCGAGGACTCTTGTCTTTCAGAATTCAGTCATTTAAAAGGAAAGATTCATACACCGACCACATATATAGGAACTGGGTTAAGCTGGATATTGAACTTTCAAGTAGAAGTTATAAGTATGCGGAAATGCTGTTATGTTATTTCTCTATGCAATAAACAGAGCAATGCATGGACAGTATGTTCTTTCAAATTACGACCGTCAATCACACTGGAAACAGTGGTCCGAGTTGGAAGATAGAAGGACCGTAGATGATACATTCGACTTTCAAAATAGGAACGGGAATAAATTTGTTTGCTATTTAAGACTGCTTTAAGCGGTTTTCTAGATGGACGTTTTATTTATTCAAAATAGATTAGTTTGTTTTCCCTTCTACTATTGGTTTTCAAGATTGTTATATCATCAGAAAGTCAGATCTCGATGCCTGCGAGTTTGCTTTTAACTTATTCTGGCTATTTTATAAATGAACTTCTGAGTGCTTCATATCGGTCTACGTGTAATGTTAAATATCCTGTCATATCAAACATGTTTTCACTTGTCCCATTGCTAACCGTGGTACGTAACATGTCATATATAAGTCTAGCTTCCTCTCGTCTCATTGCTAACCAAGGTACGTAACATGTCAGATATAAGGCGTGATTTCATTGCTAACCAAGGTACGTAACATGTCATATATAAGGCGTGATTTCATTGCTAACCATGGTACGTAAAATGTCACATAAAAGGCGTGATTTCATTGATAATCATGGTACGTAAAATGTCAGATATAAGGCGTGATTTCATTGCTAATCAAGGTACGTAAAATGTCAGATATAAGCCGTGACTTCATTGCGAATCATGGTACGTAAAATGTCAGATATAAGGCGTGATTTCATTGCTAATCAAGGAACGTAAAATGTCAGATAAAAGGCGTAATTTCATTGCTAATCAAGGTACGTAAAATGTCAGATATAAGGCGTGATTTCATTGCTAGCCAAGGTACGTGACATGTCAGATATAAGGCTTGATTTCATTGCTAACCATGGTACGTAAAATGTCAGATATAAAGCGTGATTTCATTGCTAATCATGGTACTTAAAATGTCAGATATAAAGCGTGATTTCATTGGTAACCATGGTACGTAAAATGTCAGATAAAAGGCGTGATTTCATTGCTAATCATGGTACGTAAAATGTCAGATATGAGGCGTGATTTAATTGCTAATCATGGTACGTAAAATGTCATATAAAAGGCGTGATTTTATTGCTAATCATGGTACGTAAAATGTCAGATATAAGGCGTGATTTCATTGCTAATCAAGGTACGTAAAATGTCAGATATAAGGCGTGATTTCATTGCTAATCAAGGTACGTAAAATGTCAGATATAAGGCGTGATTTCATTGCTAACCATGGTACGTAAAATGTCATATAAAAGGCGTGATTTAATTGCTAATCAAGGTACGTAAAATGTCAGGTATAAGTCTAGCTTCCACTTGTCTCATTGCTAACTAAGGTACGTAACATGTCAGATAAAAGGCGTAATTTCATTGCTAATTAAGGTACGTAAAATGTCAGATATAAGGCGTGATTTAATTGCTAATCAAGCTACGTAAAATGTCAGATATAGGTCTAGTTTCCACTCGTCTCATTGCTAACCAAGGTACGTAACATGTCAGATATAAGGCGTGATTTCATTGCTAACCATGGTACGTAAAATGTCAGATAAAAGGCGTGATTTCATTGCTAATCATGGTACGTAAAATGTCAGATATAAGGTGTGATTCCATTGCTAATCAAGGTACGTAAAGTGTCAGATAAAAGGCGTAATTCCATTGCTAATCATGGTACGTAAAATGTCATATATAATCGTGATTTAATTGCTAATCAAGGTACGTAAAATGTCAGATATAAGTCTAGCTTCCACCCGTCTCATTGCTAACAAGGTACGTAACATGTCAGATATAAGGTGTGATTTCATTGCTAATCAAGGAACGTAAAATGTCAGATATAAGGCGTGATTTCATTGCTAATCAAGGTACGTAAAATGTCAGATAAAAGGCGTAATTTCATTGCTAATCAAGGTACGTAAAATGTCAGATATAAGGCGTGATTTAATTGCTAATCAAGGTACGTAAAATGTCAGATATAAGTCTAGCTTCCACTCGTCTCATTGCTAACCAAGGTACGTAACATGTCAGATATAAGGCGTGATTTCATTGCTAATCTAGGTACGTAAAGTGTCAGATATAAGTCGTGATTTCATTGCAAATCAAGGTACGTAAAATGTCAGATATAAGGCGTGATTTCATTGCTAATCAAGGTACGTAAAATGTCAGATATAAGCCGTGACTTCATTGCGAATCATGGTACGTAAAATGTCAGATATAAGGCGTGATTTCATTGCTAATCAAGGAACGTAAAATGTCAGATAAAAGGCGTAATTTCATTGCTAATCAAGGTACGTAAAATGTCAGATATAAGGCGTGATTTCATTGCTAGCCAAGGTACGTGACATGTCAGATATAAGGCTTGATTTCATTGCTAACCATGGTACGTAAAATGTCAGATATAAAGCGTGATTTCATTGCTAATCATGGTACTTAAAATGTCAGATATAAAGCGTGATTTCATTGGTAACCATGGTACGTAAAATGTCAGATAAAAGGCGTGATTTCATTGCTAATCATGGTACGTGAAATGTCAGATATGAGGCGTGATTTAATTGCTAATCATGGTACGTAAAATGTCATATAAAAGGCGTGATTTTATTGCTAATCATGGTACGTAAAATGTCAGATATAAGGCGTGATTTCATTGCTAATCAAGGTACGTAAAATGTCAGATATAAGGCGTGATTTCATTGCTAATCAAGGTACGTAAAATGTCAGATATAAGGCGTGATTTCATTGCTAACCATGGTACGTAAAATGTCATATAAAAGGCGTGATTTAATTGCTAATCAAGGTACGTAAAATGTCAGGTATAAGTCTAGCTTCCACTTGTCTCATTGCTAACTAAGGTACGTAACATGTCAGATAAAAGGCGTAATTTCATTGCTAATTAAGGTACGTAAAATGTCAGATATAAGGCGTGATTTAATTGCTAATCAAGCTACGTAAAATGTCAGATATAGGTCTAGTTTCCACTCGTCTCATTGCTAACCAAGGTACGTAACATGTCAGATATAAGGCGTGATTTCATTGCTAACCATGGTACGTAAAATGTCAGATAAAAGGCGTGATTTCATTGCTAATCATGGTACGTAAAATGTCAGATATAAGGTGTGATTCCATTGCTAATCAAGGTACGTAAAGTGTCAGATAAAAGGCGTAATTCCATTGCTAATCATGGTACGTAAAATGTCATATATAATCGTGATTTAATTGCTAATCAAGGTACGTAAAATGTCAGATATAAGTCTAGCTTCCACCCGTCTCATTGCTAACAAGGTACGTAACATGTCAGATATAAGGCGTGATTTCATTGCTAATCAAGGAACGTAAAATGTCAGATATAAGGCGTGATTTCATTGCTAATCAAGGTACGTAAAATGTCAGATAAAAGGCGTAATTTCATTGCTAATCAAGGTACGTAAAATGTCAGATATAAGGCGTGATTTAATTGCTAATCAAGGTACGTAAAATGTCAGATATAAGTCTAGCTTCCACTCGTCTCATTGCTAACCAAGGTACGTAACATGTCAGATATAAGGCGTGATTTCATTGCTAATCTAGGTACGTAAAGTGTCAGACATAAGTCGTGATTTCATTGCTAATCAAGGTACGTAAAATGTCAGATAAAAGGCGTAATTTCATTGCTAATCAAGGTACGTAAAATGTCAGATATAAGGCGTGATTTCATTGTTAATCATGGTACGTAAAATGTCAGATATAAGGCGTGATTTCATTGCTAACCATGGTACGTAAAATGTCAAATACAACGTGCGATTTCATTGCTAATCAAGGTACGTAAATGCCAGATATACGGCGTGATTTCAATGCCAGATAACAGCATCTGATTTATAGTTCTTGCTCTGTGGTAAAATCCTCGGTACTCAATTTTTATCTACCTCGTATGTAGGTCTCTTCACAATTCTCACCTTCAGTGGCCTGATACTGCACACCTATTTCACAGAGAAGATACGGGTGGCACATACTAGGAGAATACTCTCGGCGTTGTGTTTAAGTATTCAATAAAGTCATGTCAAGTATTGATGCTTTCCTCCAAATCACACACATACACATAGATATCCGTGACATGTTCTCGTACAAATGAATATAGAACTCGACTTCCATGATTCTACACTGCCATAGTTGTAGCACTTATTTCAGAAATAATGTTTCAATAGCACCGTTTATTTTCGAGAGTTGAGGGTATCTTTTTTCAATGGGTTTTTAACGGAAGTCTGTGGTGTCTTTTTACATTATCGTCTTCGGGAGTCGATGATGTTTTGTTTCTAATGAGCTAATTTTATTGTAGGACATTTCTATTTTTCAGAGGCGTGTGATGTTATTATAACTTCGTAGTACTGAAGCTGTTGTAGTGGGAAGGTTTCATTAGAAATATTAATTGTTTTCACATTCTATAAAAAATAAAGGGATGTAAATGTTATAGAGGTTGACATTTCGAAATTTGGAAATCAATAATGTTTTGGTCCACATATGTACAATTTTTTCCCTTTGTGACATCTTGAATTTTAATTCACTGTTGACTACAATGTCACCTTGTGCGAAAGGAAATCCGCTTGCCCCAACCACAACCCCTTCTTGTACTGCTACTAGGATAGAAAATTTTGTTTTTTCAAGTGCTAGGTTATTGGATAGCGATGGTGGGAATAAGGAGTGGGAAGTTTATCCGAGGAACAACCAAAATAAATAGGAACAGAGAAAGATGACGATGATTTTATTGATGATGATGATGATGATTATGATGATGATGATAGAAAGAGAATAAATAAAATAAAATAATTATCATACAACAGATGATGATGAATGAAATTGTCCAATTTACTAGTAATATTTGTTTTTTTAAGGGAATATAAGGGCTGAAGCTAGTTATTCGCATCAAATTATTTTGTCAAGAAAGCTTAGAATCATGAGAGTATAAAATTTCGCCAATTGCCTCGTTATATAGAAACATATATGTTGCTGTGTTTCAAAGCGCCAAGGCTGACTGTATAAGGAGCACCCGTTATTCACAAAAGGTAATGAATTCTCCAGTTAGTAAATAAATAAATGCAAAAACAGTTTCTCGTATACTTCATCAATCGTGTTCGTTTGTAATTAAATGGTTGCATCAATGGAGAGTGTTGTTCCAAGGGGATACTTTAGTCTTTATCTCATTACCAAATACCTTATCCATGTGTTCACCATTCTGATACGTGTCCAGACTAATGTCTGCCTTGTCCTTTGATTTATGACGTTTTCATACCTCTATTTATCTCTTTATTATAAGTCAGAAAAAAAAGTACAAACCTTACTTTCTTTTCGTACAGCTTCAGCATTTCTATTATTAGTTGTTATTATCCAGTACCTTTCAAGACGTATTACAATCTACTACTATTACTACTACTACTACTATTACTAACACTACTACTAACTTTCTGTCAGACTCTTATTTTGTTAACAAACCCTGTAATATACAGATTGAACGTGAACATATAATCAGTAAAATGAAATTGCTAATAAATAACCGCCGATATTACATCCAAAATTTGATTTATTCATATCAAAAGAATTCTTAACATCTATGAAGCAAACAATCTCGAGTTACCATTACCAACGTACAAGTTAATCCCCTATTAAAATGCGTCAGTGGAGATATGTTGCTTGAATCCGAAGTGGTTGTTAATAAGCTCTAACTCACGTCTTTGTAGTGTATGTTCAATATTGCAGCTTTATTTCTTATTTCTGTCTGTTGTTTATTTCCAATATCTCCAACATTTGCTTAATGAGGAAAGCACTTCAGTGCTGCTCGCATCGATGTCGACGTCTTAAATTTAGGACTCGACCCATACATGTTTACCTGTTTATTTTTCAACAGTGTTAGTTGTATTTATTTTACACAGATCATTTTGCTTTTCTTTTATATGTTTCAATATTTTGTTAACTAATTATGCGCCCCACTCTCTGCGGTTTACTGCTTAGAGCATTTATATATCTGTGAGTGATGAACAAAACTGGATGTATCTTTGTCCAACACTTCTTCTTGCCATCGTGTATTTTAGATCGTATCCCATTTATCACATATCTCTTTCGAGATTTTAATCGTTGTTGGACTTCTAGACAATTGTTTTATCTTACGGAATGTATGTCTGTGAACGCTACTGAAAACGTGCTCGAAAACTCAAATTTGTCCTTCGCCTTGATTAAATGTGAAGACAAGAAAAGTTTGCTATTCTTTATTTGTCCCAAGCGTTTCAACGGCAGTGTACTTAATTTTATCGGCTCAGACAACAACTTACGATTTGCACCTGTCAATAAGTATTTATGGGCTAAAAAGGACAGGAAAACGGAAATAGATCGATAAATAAAACAGACGCGGCTGGCAGTGAATTGTTTAACTTTATCCTCTGATAAAGCTATAGACGACTAAGTAAGACGGAACAGTTTTAATTGTTCCAAGATTATTAGGAATCTATAATGGGCCGCGTAGCCATTACACGGAACGATTTCAAGAAGACAAACATATGTTTTAACCGACCAGATATTTAAATCTATCTGATTCCCTTAATATCTATAAATGATTAAAGTCCTTGGAAAGTTGTGGTTCCGGTTTTAATCTTCTGTGTGAATTAAAAGTAACAATATAGGTAATGACGAGCTTTTAATAAGTATATTTATAATAATATCCATATTGCAATCTAAAAATGACGAGAATGGAGGTTCGATTTGAAGCATATCTTGTATTACTGTGAGCACCTATTAAAATTGACTTTATGCCATTATACATGCAGAGAGAAATAGATGTCAAGTATACAGTGTTAATGAAACTAATAACCATATTAGCGTCAAGAAGTTTATAAATATCATTCAGGACGCAGTAACGAGATGTGTACCACACAAGCATGTTATTATTCGCAGTAATGAACCAACTTGGACGCATAATGAAATTAGGAAACTAAGAAGGCAGAGACAACAATTGTACGAGCAAGCAAAACGTACACAAAATCCCAATCAATGGATTCTCTATAGGCAAATGATGTTTAAATCCATGGAAAGCTCGGACCCCGACTTACTGCACACTAAATTACTGCCAAAAATAGCACAGTCCATTAAATATCCACTATGCCGAGGCTCATTCATAATCTCCTTGCAAACATCAGTGTTTCCAGATCACTGGAAACTAGCAAACGCAGTGCATATGCATAAGAAAGGTTCTAAAACCGTCGTGACAAACAATCGTCATATATCTTTACCATGTACTTTATCTAAACTTTTTTAGAAGTGGGTTTCTAAATATTTAAACAATTATATTATTCAACAAGATATAATTTCACATAAACAGGAGGGTTTTTGACCGGGTGATTCGGCAACACATCCGCTTACATTTACATTTTTTTCTGCGCTAGACAAAGGAAAGGAGATTAGGGTCGTTCTCTTCGATATTAGCAAAGTCTTTAGACAGAGCTTGGCCATAGCTTGCTCTCAAAATTAGAGAGTATTGTTATTCATGGAAATCTGTTATTATGGTTTGAAAGTTAATTACTGCCAAGAAATCAAACATTTATTATAAATTCTAAATCTTCAGATGTTCGATGCATTAATCATGAAGCCCCCCCACCTCCAAGGTATCTATTTTGGGACCACTGTTATTTGTAATCTTCATCAATGATATTGCGGAGAATATAGAACGATCAGTCAGACTATTTGCTTGACGAAACAACATTATATATATATATATATATATATATATATATATAGAGAGAGAGAGAGAGAGAGAGAGAGAGAGAGAGAGAGTGGTTGTTAACTAGATGGCAGCTGGTGAAATCTTAAATAGTGAAATTTAAAAGATACTCGGATGGTCCAAACGCTGGTTAGTTACATTTAATCCAGGCAAGACTGAATCAATTCTAACGACATGAAAATGAAACAATAACCACCATCCTATACTATGCATGACCAATCTTACAAGAGGTTCCTCAGCACAAACATCTGGATATAATATTATCCAGTGATGCCACTTGAACGCACATATTAAGTACATTTCCGACAAAGCATGGGAGAAATTAAATTGTTTAAAAAGTCTCAAATTCAAACTAGATCGATAATCCTTGGAAAAAATGTACGAATCTTATATTCTTCTAGTTTTTTACTACGCCCATCGCATTTGGGACAATTGTACAATATATGATAAAGAACTCTTAGAGAAATAAATGTTGAGGGGATCAGAATAATAACGGATGCAACCAAAAGTGCATCCCCTTCACAACTGTACAATTAAATTTGCTGGGAAAGCAAATTTGCTGGGAAAGCATAAACTGCTTTAGTTACTTCAAATTTACCACGAACCAGTTCAGCATATCATCCAGACTTGATTCGACCGTTATTTACAGAACGTGCGAGATACTCATAAATCTTCAAACTATCTTCGACACCCAATGTGTATTACGACTTTATTCTAAAATTCATTTCTACCTTCTACGATCTGAATATGGAGCTTGTTACCCGTTGAAGTGAGAAACAACTCTTCAATACATAATTTTAAAGTCTACATGAATCGCGGTAAAGAAACCACTTCATGTTACCACTACGCTGGTGATAGAATGTCTCAGATTATGCACGCAGACAAAGAAAAAATTGTAGTAACTTAAATTAAGATTTATATATGAATCATGTATCTAATAATAAGTATTGCTCCTGTAGAATGCGAACCATTTTCTTCATGACTTTTCCAAATATTCAAATCTTAGAGATTAAATCCTTTACAAACACCCCTTTGCTCTTACGCTTGAAAAATTATTATTTGGCAACCTTATATTAACTATAGAAAGCAACAGAGAAACATTTTATGCTGTGCAAAATTATGTTAGGATGACTAAGAGATTTAATTAAGTGACTGAACTCACAATCATTTGAGTCGCAATTAATTAGTTCTTATTCATTCATATGCTTTGTATGTATATGCATATTTCTTTAAACCCAGTGGTACCGGCATCAAGTTCCTTGGTGCTGTATTTTCTTTTTTGTTACTGTTGGGTAGACAATAATACTAAGCTTATATTTTCTACTGAAGTACCCACATCATATGTTTGCAATTGTATGTGACAAAGATTCTCAAATAAATATGACTTAAACTATTTATACGTTAACGTTCATAGTCTAAATACAGAAAGAGAAACATTTGGACAATTTTGGGTCAGTTATGTGTGAAAATGAAACTATATGTTCTTTTGCATCATGGCGTGAATATTGGTTCAAGAAGTATACCACTTTAAAACTGTTTATTGGTCAAAGCGAGGGTTGATAATTTGCAGTGTACACCAGCTGATGATAAGAAATAAATATCCTAGGCAAGCAGCAGAGAGGGCGAAAAGAGCACTTTTTATAAGGTCTATTTATGGGAACTAAGGCTTATACGAAAACGAAAAAAAAAAAAAATACGCCGATAACGTGTAACGAAACCTCTAACTTTCCGAGAGTGAGTGTCTCTTACGGGTTAGTTGTTTTTGTTACTTTTTTCGCGTCAGTGTTTTTTCAAGTATAAACGGCGTTTACCCACCATGACATATCTGTGGCAGCGCCCTCTCTGCTGCTATCAATTTTTTTTATATATCAAAACCAATTCGATATATTGCACACGAATCATGGAAATTTATTGATATAAACCTATACGGGATTGGGTCCACGCTGTTAAATAATTCTTTAAACTTGCTATCACCGCTGCATCAAGTCTGATTAATATGTCTTATCGTATACTTGTCAACTCCGTTTAACACCGCAAATGCATTACAGTTATCCCTGATCACTTTAGGTATTTGTGAGTACCGCTGAGTACATAAAATCACATCGGCGTTTTTATGCCTTCCTCGGGAAAATATTCTAGCGGGATTTTCCTGTTTGTCTAGCATTATGTCGTCGTATACAACTAAATTGTTAATATTCCTGTCAAGGTCATCCACGGCGGTGGCATAATTGATGTCAGTGGTAAATTCAACTAGGTTATCGTTGCTCATTAAAATCCTTAAGTACTTCATAACACGGCTGATCATCAGCTGTCGGAGCTATCAAATACAATTTATCCCATTTTAACCATCTCATTATTAAATTAATTACATCCATATACTTAATATATGAATTTATATTGTGTAAAGTGCAGAGCGTTCACGAGCACGGATGCAGTAACGACTATAGCAACAAAAAATAACAGACAAGCACTCACGGGCAAATGTGAACGATGTGGTACAAAAAGGTTTAAATTTATCCCGGGTCCAAACAGTAAAAAAAGGAGTAGATATTGCCGCCCAGTTAACAAGGCTACCCGGGGCTCCATGGGGAAAATACCCAGGAGAAAAACACCTTCCAGGATATAACTATTGAAGCCCTGGTACCAGACTTGATATCCGACTTGATAACCAAGATCAACCAAAACCCGGTGAGTATCCAATAAACGCTTTTGATAAAGCGTGTCATGCTCATGATGTGTCAGCAGCGGCATATCGCGGATGTAAAATTAATTCATGCGCTAAATTCTATAAAAAAATAAATCCTTCAAAGAATCATTAGCTAATTGGTTAATAAGATCCGCGATGAAAGGTAAACTGGTATTAGGGGCTGGTAATTAATCAATAATGGATTCGATTTATTATAGCCCAAGAGGATACTGCAGGAGTAGAGCAGCGATTAGTAAACTGGCCTGCGCAGCAGGTGTCGAACGTGTCGATGCTGAAAAAATGGTTAGCACGACAGGCAGTATGGCAAATTTAGCTACCACCGCCTAAAACAATACAGTACGCACATTTTGATCTCAGCGTGTCAAATGAAGCTTATATAGGCTGATATTTTATGTTTACCTCATGATACTATCAAAATTGGAAGACGTCATGTAACATACAAATACGCGCTATCTGTCGTTGATCTTGCAAGTAGATACAATGAAGCAGAGCCGCTATCAACAGAGACAGCAACTGAAGTAGCTTCTGCGTTTGAACGAATTTATCGACGTGGTGGTCTACGATGGCCACAGCTGCTACAAGTTGATCCTGGCAGCCAATTTCAAGGTGCAGTATCATCGCTGATGAAGCAACAACGCGTTAAAATACGACGAGGACATACTGCAATTCGTCGTGATCAGGCAATTGTTGAGCGATTTAATCGAACATTTGTTGAGCGGTTATTTTGATATCAATACGCGAAGGAAATAATTCAAGACAAAAGATTTCGTGAATGGGTTGCAAGATTACCAAGTGTGATAGCTGCATTAAATAATGAAATTATTCATGCAAGTTCGATGAAACCTATTAACGTGATCACAAAAGCGCATATACCCGTACAACGACGTAATTTTTCAGCGCAGCTCGTATTGGGTAATACGACTGTAAGATATTTATATGAACCCGTTGAACTTGAAGGTGGTAAAAAAGAGCGACTGATCCTATCTGGAGTATTACCACACACAAAATTTCCAGTGTGGTTACATCAACGGGTAGACCCGCAATCTACAGATTTGATTAAACTGCTCCTCAACGTGGATTTACACGTGAACAATTACAAGTAATTCCTACGGATACACAATTACAACCGCGATCACTTAACTAGCACTCCTACGCCGATTACACTTTAGACAGGTCAGCATCACATTTTCGCGTGTATGACCAAGACTATTATCTTTTCTATCCACGGTAAATTGTCTTGGATTATTACTCGAGTACTGCCACAACATTACTGTATTACAGCTCACACAATGATTATTCTGCTGATGATTTAGCGCTATGACAAATCCAACATCTAGATCAAAGTCTCGGTTTTTTGTTGTTGTTGTTTTTTCTTCATTTTGTTTATAACCAGCTAATTTTTACTTACTATATCATTATCATCGAGGATATCATTGATGGTTTCTGTAGCCTCTATGGCAAATCTCCGCAGCTGAGATATTCTTCTGACTCTCGACACTGCAAGATAAACTAAGTTTGACCATTCGACACCATCATCGACACTCCAAACTCGAATATCAGGGATGGTTAATTGTCATCGCGTATCCCAGTGTCCACGGGGGTATATGCGCGCTCAGCGTATCCTCAACAACACTGACATCAACTACGACATCATTTAATAGGAGTTTTTCTTTCTCAGTCTGTCCTGTTATTTCAACGTCTATATTCTGTCGTCGTGTATCAGCTGCTCTATAACACAATGGTACACGTAGATCTGAAAATGTTTCTTTATGTAACTGAAATAATCGCTGTTGAAGAGTATCACGAACTATCTTTCTACTTGCCACTATTAAATCATTTGGTCTGCACACTTGCAGAAAATAGTTCATAGATTTTTCTGAAATTATTTTACGCATTATTTCACATTGAATTTTATACGGTTGTAGTCTGATTAATTTCTTAAAGTCCTTTAATTCTACATCAAGAGATATATGGTCATCAGTTATCTCCTCGTAATAATCCACCAAATTCTTTAGCCACCCGTGCGGAGATAACCCAACAAACGGTGGTTGTTGTCCGTGATCGCCGCACATGACCACAGCTGTATTTTTCAATAACAGCCAATCGAGAATCATTTTTAATGTATCTTTAGATACTGTACATACTTCATCCCAAATGATGATCTTTGGAATATATTTCTCTCCCATTCGAGATGTTTTACCAGAACCACCCGATCCGTGTAGTGTCCGGATACTGGATCATACACAGATGCCGCAGACGATAATTCTGATATCTGATTATTTTTGTAATAAATATCTTTGATTTCAACATCTGCGGATTCAGAATAATTATATAACATTTCTTGTTTTATTCTCCATTTACCCCATGATGCATCAGTGGTTGTAAATTGAGTCAGTAATTCTGTATATTTTTTTCGATATAGAATGAATCTATTGCAACTCTGGCTGCAGTGTCAGGGAATCTATTTATCATCGATAATAAATTTATAGAAACATAAGCGAGCATTGAGGATCTTAAATGAGTAAACTGAGGTGACTCGCCATCAATGTAACCAACAATTGTACCTAATCGTGTTCCGTTAGACAAGTAGGCGTTTTCTCGACTTACAAATATATCTTTCTGCGTTGCATCGGCGATAATAAAATCATATTCAGCATCATCCATGATTAATCGTGCATAATGTCGTTTATGATCATATTCTCCGACTTGAGTAAATTTACCAATTATTCTTCTACCGAGATCCTTTGCGGTTTTATTTTCATCAGGTGGTGGTAACCAAACTTCGGCCTGAGGACGGTATGATATAATTTCCTCAATTACAATCAACGATATTAACATTTTACAATCAAGCATATATCTTAATAAAACTATTGGTGCCCAACATCTTTCTGAAAAGTGCCTACCAGACCAAACATAACAGATCGGATGAAGACCTTTAGCAAACTCGAATGATACAATAATAGCGAAGCCAGTCGGAGTAAAATCGGGTAAGGGTCCATTTATCGATACTCTTGTCATCTCGTGTGTGGGGTGTCCAAATATTTCAAAATATCCAAAACATTCTCCGTAACCAAGAAAACTTCCCGGATAACACGCGACCATACGAACCGAGATAACATCGTTGTGGTCATACTTGGTATTCCACAATCCACCGTGTCCGTAATGACAGCAACTTAGTTGTATGTCTTCAAGAAATTCAAATCGTGTTGGCTTCCACGAATTTTTCTCTCTTGCAAAGTAAGCTGCAACTGACGGAACGGTGAAACAATTATTTAGTAATTGCTCAGTATTCTCTGTTGAAAATTTCTGCGCAAGATTTTTCATTTCTTCGTTGAGAGATTCTTTACGACATATTTCGCCGTTAGATATATTTTTCATCATCTGAAATCTTAAATAGCCATACTGACACAGGATCGTTTTTACTTATTTCGTGAATAAAATCAGACATGTTTCTCCCAGAGTCTTTCTCTGGGTAAAATCTTACGGTTCGATCTCGTGGAAATATTGCTAATGCGCTGGTCCAGGCGTGAGCATTATGATTAATAATTTGGGGCTCCACTCGATTTATTCTTTGATTCGTATAAAATCTATACGGTTATCGTTTTTATTTTTATTGGGAATATTAATTTCTTTCCTAATTCAGCGACATCATTTATTGTAGCTCCGGTATCCTTGACCGATTCAGCCCATTTGTTTATTTTTTCACGTCGTAGATTCGTTATCCCATTTCCACGCATCGCGTTTGTAAAATGTTCAATTACTCGTTCGGCTACACAATTCAACTTTGAAAATCTCATTGGCGCATAATCATTAATGTTGCGTTTATCATTTAGCTGATACATTCCATAAATAACCTCGAGCGTAATATGGTCTGTCAATTCCAGTCAGCATTCCTGTCTTGGAATTTTTACTTAGCAAAGCGGTTTTTCCATTAGCAAGGGCAGGGTCACGTTTGTTACGGATAATCCATCAGCGGAATATGTTTCTGATAATACAACAAATTTTATTCTGAAAAAATATTTCTGACCGTTGAGATAATCGATAATCATTTTCGCCCGCTCATCGTTCATTGTAGCATCAATGACTTGATCATCAAGTATGACCTTGAATGTCGACCACGTGTGAGATACCCCATCATCACGAAATTCTTTTGTAGCATCCCGAATATTATTAATCAGATTATTCGTTGGATCAGCCAGAGTTCGCCTCCGCAAGTCAGGAGTTATTCTGTCAAGATCGAATCTGGATTCAGGAAACGAAGGTCCAAAATCGGGCTTACGGTGTGGTGTTGGAGTTAGAAGGAAAGCGCACTTGTGTGTGTAATGTGGTGGTAAAAGATATAGAGAACTAAAGCGGTATTATGACAAAAATATAACAACCCTGACGTTGTCAAGGGCTCTGTGTTTGATAAAGTTATAAGAAACCCTGAAGTTTATATAGCTAGATTTGAAGACAAATTATAATTTAGACAAAAATTGCACTAAAATTGTGCACGTGCAAATACCAGAAGATGTAAGACTTTTTCAAAAAAGGCGGTTAAATCCTTAAATCTAGAGACTGGTGAAGAAATAATATTTCAATCGATGAATGCGGCTGCCAAGTATTTTGGTATTAACACGAGCGGGGTACGAAAAGTCGCAAATAAAATAACCAAAGCAGCTTTTTCACACAAGAATGAACAATGGATTTCATTGTGTGATATCCCAATCGTATTAGATACGTACATCTTTAATAAAAATTAACTGAGATAACTCTAACGCGGATATGTATCGCGGTTGATATAGTTTTCGTTGTTCCCCTGATTTTATCCTTGACGCTGTCAGTGGTGATAAATTTCAAAATGCTTGTAAATATATATAAAAAATTGTTATGATCATACAATTTAAATGTCTACGTGATAATTGATGGGAAATAGTGCACTTACCTCTGATGCTTTCCCTTAGTCCAGAATGACTAGAAAGTCCCTCTCTCCGTCTTTTATAGTTATCCACATGTTTTCTAGTGAATCATCCATGTGTAAGTTCCGAAAATAAATCACCAGAAATGGTATGTGTATAAATATAAAAAGACGGAGTGAGCGACCTTCTAGTCATCCTGGACTAAGGAGGGGGGAGGGGTCAGCAGAGGTAAGTGAAATATTTTCTTCAGTAATCTTTTACACAATTGTGTTATTGACAAATATAATTTAAAGATAAATTATATACTGTATAACGAATTACGAAAATATCAATGATATTATTTCTACCATTAAAAAATTAGAAAAAGACGGTATAAAGATATCTGATGAACTAAATTCTGAAAAATTATTTCTGATTTTGAAATATTACAAAAACGTAAGGAAGGGGATACACTCTACCATCAGAATACAGCTTCTTTAAAAAAAATCAAACGGTGATGTTTCAATCGCTGGCCACAGTAAAAGAAAATCAAGTGAGGGAATTTGTCTCTCTCTCATTCGTATTAGAAAAAATGAGATCAGAACTGTCCCGTGAATATGAGGCAAAAAGACAATCAATACTCACATAAGACAATTAAGAAAAATTATGTAAGAAACTGTTAGAGGTAATGAAAATGAAAATTAGACTTATTCGTGGAAATGAAAGTGAAAATGTATCAGATTTTAGTCTTTCTCTCACTAATTTTAGTCGATTTGTCACTTTTAAAAAAATATCTACCAACGATGATTTTATAAAGATAAAGTTCGGAGATTATTCTTTTTTACTATTTTTAATGTTTTTAATATGTATCATGCGTCAGTGGCATTTTTCATGTATGTGATGTTCTCTTGTCATTGATAAGGGGAGACATCAACTCTACGATTAAAAGTCCTCGAAAATCGTAAGTTTTTAAGATTGAAAATCCTCGAAATTCGTAGATTTTTACAATTTTACATATAAATTCAGACTCAGCTGCTCACCACGAAGGTCATGCAAGTTGCCGGACTGGTCAGTTTGTCTGAAATGTATTCTTGACAATAGCGGATTATGATATGGTAGATATACCGGATTAATAGGTTCTTGCACAATCAGATATCCGGGTGGGAATTGCGGGGTAAAAGTATACAAGATGTATCCTTGCTGTGCTTGAACTGATATTTCTGTGTTTGTCGGATAGTTTCCATCAATTACGTCACACACAAGATTGACCGTGATCGTTGATGTTATGTCTACAATTCCCGGAGAAGATATGACGGCCTTGTCCGTATGGGTAATTATTATACCCGAGAACAGTTGCCGGTGGTAGTGTTTTTCTCCATTGTTCAAGTATTTTAGGAAGATACTCATCGATGATATCAATGACTGATTTTTTTTTACTTCGTCTGGGTTATACCCGGGACATTTAAAATTCGGTAGAGCTGCCTCTGTTATCAAATATTTATCAAGAAATAATTGCTTAAACCTGTTTTCTGACTTGATTAACCCCTGTATAAATTCAAAAGTAGACACAATTTGATTTAATATTTCTATTTCTTTAATGATTTTATCAAATCAAGAAGATACTCGGTAAAAATATCTCGCAAAATTGTTTGACTTAGTTTATGGTCTTCATTAATACGATTAAAATAAATTATGAAAGTTTCTTCGGTAGCAAGTTCGCTCTTTATGTCACCGCTAGATTTGAGACATTCAAACTGCCACAATATTCTACCATTTTTGTATATTAATTCACCGCGGTAACTCTATGATACGAACGATTCGTCGATGTAAAATCATCCCGGGTTGGTTCAGGTATTGGAGGTGATGCCTCGATGGCAACTTCAGGCCATCCCAGCACTGATCTGATCGATGACTGATAGATATCAACGGTGTAATCGGGGTAGCTTATCTCTATTGCGGCTGACAGCGTTGGTTCGTGTACTGTTATGGCTTTCTTGGATTCTTTCCCGGTGATATTTTTTATTCTACGTTGAAATTTATCATTGATCTGTTCGATTTGATAACTGCCTGTGGATATTCCAACAACTACCCAGTCAGGTGTTCCATCTGATTTATTTGTATTTGCAAATACCAGCGAATTATTTGATTGCAGTCCGTCATACGATCTTGACCGGATATTTGGCCAACTGTAGTATACTCGCAACTGTGCAAGAGCGATTTCTTTTACTGGAATCGCGTTTGGAAAATTAATACTGAATTCAGGGTTTGATGAACTTGCTGATATCAACGGATTCTCAACGGACTTGTATTTGCGGCTATCTGCTCAAGTAGTTCTGTCATTATCTAAATCAATTACTTCATTGTATGTCTTAACCATTATATCAAATTCAGAATCTGATATCGTCGTATCGTCAAGGCTTGGTGATATCAGCGACGACAATTTAGAGTACGCGTTTGTTGCCGTGTGTAATCGCACAACGTAGCAATGCAATTTTGTACTCGTGTACGTGGATATCTTCATCGCGATAATATTAAAAAACCCAGCAATTGTTGCTGATAATGAAACACATATTGTTCCTACTGCTACCGTTAATGGTGTTAGCGCTAAATAACACTACGCCGGTGGACGCAACTAGTGTAGATATCGAGTATACATTGACATTGATGGCAACTACACGTCTTCGGTATTTTTTTACTTTCGTTGTATACTTTTCAACGATGGTTTTTAGCACTGTTTGCAATTCACGTACTTGATCATATCTAAATTTTTGAATGTCCATTATACTTTACACAGTAACCAATTGAGGCGTTTCAGCAACAAATTCCAGACACCACCAGTAAGATGTTGCGGTTAATTTCTTATCAGCTGCTTCCAGTATAAATGTCTCTTCGTCGTTGCTATTTAACACAACAGACACAACCCCGGAAAACTTATAGGTTGATTGCCACCAGGGATATGTAGTGTATATACTAAATTTTGCAGCGCTGAACACAGACAACTTGTACACACCAGTGACCGCCACGGTATGTTTGATATTATTATTTTTCTGTGACTATATCGAGAATCCTGATGAGATCATATATACAACTTTTGTAATCTGTTTGTGGGGAATTTTAATCAGATTAATTTTGTTAACGATATCAGGAATTCCACTTATGACATCTTCTAGTGTTTTTTAATCGTTTCAATGCTCGTCTTGACATCAGAGAGTTTCATGTCAGCGGTCAACGGAGTACCAAATAATTCCTCTGTGGTTTCATTAAGTTTTCTAAAGTTTCTACAGAGATTTGTAAACGTACTTACATGAACATCATACTCGGCGCGCAACGTGGACAATTTACCATCAACGGTGCTGTAGTTAACGTCCACATATATTTTGTTGCGGATGTTGGTTCTCTGAGCACTACTATTTTATTTCCGTTCATGCTGAGTACACCTGTCATTGTGTCGCCGGTATTCTTCAAACGATTAGCAACGCTTCGTACAATTTCATCTCTGATGGTTATAAACGATATATTTGAGTCTCTGATTCTACCGCCGTCATTAAATACTTGAATTTTATCTGTGGTATCACCGAGAACTCTACGAACTATATTATTCCAATTTATATTGCTCGTTTTTAAAACACCGTATCTGTCCTGAAAAACAACAACTTCATCTCGGTCAACCCCAGAGAGGTTCATGATATCAGCGAGTTCGTCTTTAGTCGCGTAATTTGACAAATCGATTTCGTCGAATTTTTTTTTTACTCGCAGTAGTATCACCGCGGGATCTTCCGTAAATATCTACAATTATTCTTTTCTTTCTAATCTAAATCAATGATTTCTCAAACTGTTGACTTGTACAATTGTGCACGACCTTGTGAGGTGGTAAGTATGGCGTCGCTGATACAGCGTCAAGTACAGCAAGTGCTTCACGGCCGCATATTGGTGGATCGGTTAATGTTTGTGTTGGTAGCGTTGAGTACCAGATTGGCAAGCTGTGTCCAACTTTGTACGCAGAGACATAGTGCATAAATTCCTGCGGTGGAGCTAACCCGTACGAATCGAAATAAACAATTCCACGGGGGTCAATTGCGTATGGTACCCAGTGAGTTCCAGGTCCAGTACTGTTATCGAGATTAATAATACCGGTTTCAATATTCTTTGGTCGTTGTGGTAATTGATCTCGCATAAAAACACCTCTAAAAAAATTATTTTCAGTTGCTTGGCAGCATCAAGTAAATCAAAATGTGATATCGGTGAAATTAACGCAGTGTTCTTGGAAGCCTTTGACATTTTCCTCGATGAGTTCCGGGAAGCCTTAAGCCCTTTCCCGTTACTTTGTTTAATGCCATTCTAGCAGCGGTTCCAAGAGCACCTAACGCGGCTACTTTTGCAACTGCTGGTACGGCAGCAGCTATCAGCGCTGATATTTCCGCGAGTAACGGAAAGATACATCCGGTCTTAACGGTGTCGCTGATGGCACCAGTGGAAAGTTTAAGTCGTATTCCGGTTTTTGTTTGTCTGGCTTTATTGAGATGTTTAAGTTGACGCGTTTTCAACGACAGTTTATTTTCACCGCCTGTGATTTGATTGTTTTCTAACATTATTGTGGTTCCTGTTTTTTTTTCACTGACGCGAATTGTAGTTTTTCATCTGACCAGGAGTCAGACTAACACTAACGTGATGGTAAGACAATTTATAAAATACTCGTGTTTTCAAATCGTTATATACTTGGAAAACATTACGTTTTCTACTGGTGCGTCAACGACTTTCATTCGTCCACCAGCATGAAGCAATAAATTGCTTTGTCGCTGATTAGAACCACGATTGCTCTAGCCCCCTCAGCACCAATAGCTCCTACGTGTATATCAAAGACAGATTACCTGAATAAATCAAGATGTTCCAGCGAGAAGTAATAAATCGGATACAGTGTTGTAAAATCTCGCTGAGATATTTGTAAACCAGTATCGATGTTATGAACATATACGACATTAATCGATGATATGCACGTTGAACATGATTATTTTCAAAATTCAGCAGTATTTCTTCAGATTGTTCTTGATGTCTGTATATCCTCAAAGGAACTTCAGAAACTCCAAGTGTGTCAAATACCATTGGATTTTTTTCTTGATTGTTTACTCGCGCATTCGCCTGAAGCGCAACAAATAACTGTCGAGGTGCTGCCACTCCCTGCTGTGATGCTATTTGCCACGTGAACAGCCCAGTGGCGTTAACGGGGGCACTATCTGTAGTTGTTGTAAACCATGATAACATCGACTTCCCAAATGTGTTCATAAAAGAACGTAGTTGCTGTTCTTCAGTGATCGATGGAGTCATTACGGGCATCTATAGTGACAGTTTTGTTAGGGTTGCTATACCAGCATCAACTCCATTAGAACGCCATATTACATCGCTGTCGGTGGGTTTTCTAACAAGTACTACTGTGTGCTTGGCGCCGAATATAACTTTTCTGACATCCCTGCAGAATCCAAATATATGAGTCAATGGGATAGCGCATGAAAAACTTCCATTGGCGTTTAACATCATTCGACGTGTAGCAAAACCCAAGTTGAATTCTGGATTAACATTTATGACCATAGGCCCAACATCTGCATCATCGGCGGGGACAGTATGTTTTTTTGGTCGTCTTATAATATATTGATTACCATTAGGGAAGTCAACTATGTATTTTGCAAATATTATTGTTGGACCAGCCGATCTCGTATAGTCGTCGGAGTATCTTACAAGACCAAGTATCGTCATGGCAACGTCAACGTGTTCAAGACATGATTCAATATCCTTTCCATCAATCGAGTATGTGGCTCTGTTGAATAATGCCATTATGCCGTTGGTAACAAAACCAACTTGATTGTTAGCGTCGTATGGGATATTATCTTCTTTTACAAGTAAACATTCAACTTCAATAAACCACTCAGAGGGTAGGAAGTATATACGTGTATCCTGAACTTGTAATTCAATTCTTCTACGTGCGTTTGATGTAGAATAATACTGATAATCACGCACAGACTCATCTTTGGGGACTGGTGCGTTCATGTCAAATGCTGTGTCGGATATACGCTTGAACATTTTTATTATAGTTGTTATCGTCTAACACGAAGACCACTTCCTGCTATTCAAACTTGCATTTATATTTTTTTCTACTTCTTTGGGAGGTACACCAGCCAACTCTGCTAGTTTTTTGATTTGTGACCTGATTTATTATTTTACTGGCATTTGCGGGCATAACTTCGGTGATTGGTATTTTTTCTGGTTGTTGCTGAACCACTTTTCGTCGTCGTACTAATCGTGATATTCTGTCCTTGATTGCGGTGAACACTTTACCAGCAGCGTCGCTGATTACACCAGGAGCTTTTTCACGAATAACACCCATGGCTTTCATTGATAATTGTTTTGCAATTGGCGTTACTTTGGGAACTATTCTTTAAATAATCCCTGGACAACATCGCCAAGTCCATCCCCGTAATACGCGCTGTAAACAGGTAATCGTGAGTTTACTACTCTGACCATCATGGATCTGTGGTGAGAGTCATGTATGATCATCTTATTTGTTAGCTGTTCGTTTAATCGCTGTGGTATCCATCCACGATTTCATCAATGAGACCACGGTAAACATTAATATCAATTATGCCGCCGCGTAATAATCGTTGGCAAATATCAGCTGCTTCATTGATTATTTCCGGAGATTTATTTCCAGCTCGTTTTCCTCCTATGAGAACTTCTATTCGTTGCACGTCATTGATGATGTTGTTATGACAAGTAACAAGACCACTTCCTGTAAAACGGGTGTCAGGTGCATCGTAAAATTGTTCTGGAGATTGCGGTCGAGAAGTTTGTTCTATTATTTCTTTTCTTCTTTCTTCTACTCGCTTTTTAAATTTAATGTAATCCGGATCTTGTAATTTAATCGGCAAATTTTTAGCAGCAAAATATACCACATGAATCCAATTACCATTGCTACTGGTTTATCACTTTTTAAGTAATCTCGACGTGTTTCATATCCATTTGCAGCAATATCGATTAAATCATCCGGATTTTTAAATTCATTAAGAGCTTCATCATCGTTTAAGCTCTTTATCAAGTCTTATTTCTTCAATAAGTGTATCGTATTTAGCATCATCACGTATGACTTGTTTTTTGTTGTAATATACACGATATATCCATTTTTAGAAAATTGTCATCATTTACGGTTTCATGTTCGGGTTTTAATATTTTAGATTTATCATACACGCCAATTAGTATTTTTCCAGGCAATTCACGTTCTTTAGTATTTTTAATATTTTCAACAATCCCCTCCTTAAATTTTTTAATCAATTCAATATTTTCTTTTTTTTACATTGGATTTAGTAACAAGTTCTTGTTCTACGCCGGCGGTATGTGTTTCTTCACCTGCATGAGGCTGAGCTGCAGCTATTTCAGTTGGAAGTTTTCGTAAAATCCTTTTTGTTTGTTTGGTTCTCGCCGCTATTTTTGCAGTTTGTTCAGCGGTTTGTTTTACTGGCGCAAGTAGACCTTCAGTAGCCATTGCGACTCTTTCAGTAACTGTTGTGATAGCTTAAATAAATGTTCTGTGCCTGTAGCGAATTCAACTTGTGCTTCTTGTCGAGCTTGTAGTTTTTGTTTAACAGCATCTCTCAACGGAATATATTTCTTAATTGCTTCTATTCGCTCTCGAGGTAATCTAGCTGTGTAAGTTTCCTGCGCTGGTGGCAGTATCTGATATAATTTTATTTTAATTGATAGCAGCAGAAATGGCGCTGCCACAGATATGTGTCACGGTGGGTAAATGCCGTGTATACTTGAAAAAACACTGACGCGAAAAAAAAAGTAACAAAAACAACTAACCCGTAAGAGAGACTCACTCTCGGAAAGTTAGAGGTTTCGGTTTCACGTTATCGGCGTATTTTTTTATATAGTTTTCGTATAAGCCTTAGTTTTCATAAATAGACCTTATAAAAAGTGCTATGTTCGCCCTCTCTGCTGCTAGAAAGACAAACTAACACTCCTCAGATAATTACCGTATCACAACACATTATATCAAAATAAATGAATCCCAATGAAATAAAAAACCAAAGACTTATACAAATGGTACTAATAAATGCCTCGCTAGGCGCTCAGTATTAAGAGGTTAGTGTTAGGACTGGTCGGCCGGGTGTCAGAATAATGTGACTCTGTCATACTTCATACTACATGTCTGTGGCATGATACTCCATTGCTAAACATCACGATAAACTGCCACACTGCAGACATAGTAGTGATATTACTGAAAAATGGTTAAAGCTACGTTAAAAATCCAAATCACACACACACACACCAAAAATCTGTTCACCATCAGGAGTTTCAACGCATGACATCCAATTTAGTTTACAGCTTATTTTCAAAAATGTTATTAGTTAGTCAAGTCCTAAAGTCGATTCGAGGGAGAGATAGGCAGACAAACAGATATAGACAAATCTGTATAAGACTAGGAATGAACAACACACTAATCAGAACCTTTTTGTTTCCGACCAATCCTACCCCACAGACACAATTTATATTTCTTATCATAATATTTGTCTAATAAAAACCTTTCCTATGATTCACATTTGTCAGTTTGAACCATAATCTGTCTCTGTATCTGCCTGTTCGCCTCTCTCTCTCTCTCATGACGTCGCAAAAGCGCAGTTTACATATGCATATGAAGTATTTAAATGCTTTCACGATTCTCGTTTGTCCTGTATGCTATGTGGTCAGTCGCACTTAGAAGATGTTTCTGTTGTTTGAATTTTCACGTGATCATAAGCAGTAGACAATCAAAACAATCCGATTTGTTTGCTGTCGATATCGATATGTTAGTTATTGATCAAGGTATTCATGTCGTAAAATACTTTGGGAAACATTCTTTGAATAGTCGTAAATAGTTGTATATTCTAAATTAAAGCGACAAATCAACGAAAATTGACAAAACGAAAAAGCAGAGGATCGTGCAGATTCAGAATATAATTCTATGTTTTGTTGTTGTTGTTAGTAAATATTTTGAACAGTTGCTTGTAATGGCTATTAACTTTGGGTATCAACCTAATTGAATGAGGCAATACTGGTATGTTTTTACCAAAGATAAACCTAAACATTTTATCTTAAATTGGAGAACTCTAAATGTACAATGAAATATTGCTCCTGAATCTATTTTAAATACGATTTAAATGTGACCCCAATTATGGAAACCTAAATTTTCATATAGTGGCAGTAACACGCAATATTGTTCAGAATATAAACTTCTAGTTTATTGTCATATGCATAAAGTATTCAGTTTACTTGGAAAAAGTACAACTCCTAATTATCCATCTAATTCGATGGTAGAAAAATATTTGCAAATCAGTTTTTAAAGATAACAGCGATAGAAGGTTTAGTTATCTTTCAAATGTATACTATTCTATTGGTTTTACTAAATCTATCGAAGCAGGTTCTCAGTGAATGAAATACACTATTTGAAATTTATATCTGATAGGTCGAAGTAAAAAATCCAAAACCCTTGGATGTGTCAAAAAGAAAATACTCTACATCCTGACGTGCATGATATGTGCCATCCAATATATAGGCGAAACATCTATAAAAAAGATAGATGGCAAACATCATATCAGAAACAAAAACAAAGAGATATGAAGTTATTATTATTATTATTATTATTATTATTATTATTATTTGTATTATTATAGGTGGTGGTGGTGGTGGTGTTATTGTTATTATTATAGGTGTTGTTGTTGTCTCACCATGAGCAAATAAAACACCCGCATGGGCATGGCTTTATAGTCCTCAAGATAACAGTCTCTGTCAACTAAAAGGTTCATAAACGCGCAAATACAGCACTTTGTATCTAATCACCTAATGAGCACATATCACGAAACTCGAGTTTCACGCTGGTACAATGTTTCGCTCTTGTTTCACACCTGTACGACTTACTAGTAAGCTCTTTTAAGCCTAATAATTGTATTTCACGCCATGCAATTCAAACACGACCGAAACACCCAATACAAAGAATCATTCTTATATTAAATTACTAAACATCTATACCTAAAAAGATATTTTAAAAAATCAATATGTTGAGAAATTAGGGAGTGTCCATTTACTCAACTAATCCATGTTATCATAAGGTCTCGTGGGTAGTGTACATATGGCGTCTGTTCCTGGAAATTGGCTAATTACACGGCTTTAGAAATATCTTCCCAACACTGACTCTCCATAATCAAGAAAAATAATCACTAAACTCTAACAAAGCTGAAAACGGAGATGTTGATACTAATGTGTGTATGTGTGTGTGATTTAGATTTTTAACGTAGCTTTAACAACGACCTACCGCATCCGAGGCGGACGCTTTAACCACCAGGCCACCGATTTAGATACTAATAGCATATACCCTAAGTTTATTATATTATTAATTATTCTTTTCACTATCTTCCGTTGTATTATAAACACATTTATACTTCTTGTTTCCCACAGTGGAAATTATATCATATAAATCCATTTCTCACCCATGCGACAGAGAAATCTAGCTGTTTTGCTAACCTTACTTTTCTTGTTTCAGTCTAGTCATTTCAGACCAGTCGTCTGAGTCCACGCGGTACGGACTACTTTATCAAGGGACGTAACCATAGTTGTCTTATGCTTGGTTTGATGGAGTTATTTTCGTATAACAAACGCTAACACTTTGTGACAATTAACAAAATAATTTTTTGGAGTAGAGAGAAAAAATAACTTACAAAAAGAAGATTTAGAAAGAAAACGATAAATATAAGACAAAAGGAAAATGGACTACAAGGCTAGGAAACATTTTGACTCTTAAAGGTAGGAGAGCAAAAATCGTAAATGTTTACCACCCACTGGGTACCTATTCCATTTACCACCCACTGGGTACCTATTCCATTTACCACCCACTGGGTACCTATTCCATTTACCACCCACTGGATACCTATTCCATTTACCACCCACTGGGTACCTATTCCATTTACCACCCACTGGGTACCTATTCCATTTACCACCCACTGGGTACCTATTCCATTTACCACCCACTGGGTACCTATTCCATGTATTCACTGCGATTTATGGACGATAGAGTTTCGCAAATTAATCAAAACATGAACTAGTAATTTCAGAAAATTCACCACTGCATGAGTCAGATGATCTTTCCTTTCTTTTTGATGACTGGGAAACAAATGAAATAACTGTATCTCTGAAACCGAACCAACTTTCGTCGGAGAAAATAAAGAAATCAGGAGTGGAAATAAAAAACACTAAAACGGTAAAAGAGAGTAGGTTTACAGAAGTGGACGAACAATTTGTTACAAATTTATTTTAGAGCAAGAAAATATGAATATCAAACGCAAGACATTGGGACACATAAAACTACTAGAAGAATATCTTCAGAAAAACAACGAGACGCGCCCTATACATCAAGTTCTGGCACCTGCCCTGAACATCATTCTCTCAAGATTTTCCTTTCAGTTCGTCAGAATGATGGAAGTGAATACGAACCGACATCATTGAGAGGTAAAAGACGACATACGTACTGACTGATAACACACAATTAAATTTGAAGAATAATGTATAAGCAAATAAAATGATGCATAGCGCAACTGATATAAATTCTATTTGTTTGAAACATAAATGAATTTTTAAATGAGTGCAAGAATGAATAACTAATTACCCAAAAAATAGTATGTAATGAACAAGAATTGTATTCATAGTTTTAAAAGGTAAATTACCTTATAAATTAAAGAACTTGACTGATGAAGCAATTTAGGCCCTCGCCAACATGGATGACAAATGATAAAAAAAAACAGAGAGAGAGAGATTTGTTAACCTAGGTACATGGCTTTTTATAATTGATTGTTATTTATTATTAGGTATGATGGGAAGTTTTGAACGATATCTGCAATGAAACAGATACAATTGCAGCTTGGTTTATGGCCCTGAATTTTACCAAGCAAGAGAGGCCCTAAAATGTAAACAGAAAGATTTGAAGAAGAAAGGAAAAGGAAACAAACCCGAAGTGCTGATGCCGTAACTGATGATGACATATAAATAAAACTGTATCAATACTCGATTTTGGACCCCAGAACACCGTCAAGTTTACTGAACACTTTATGGTTTAATAATACTTTGCACTTTGGGGTACGGGGAGGGGGAGAAGAACACAGAAACATAAATTGGGGAGACATATTAAAGCAAGATTGCGAACTTAACCTATAATATTTAGAGTTTAACGAGAGACAGACGAAGACGATGACAGGCGAGGACATAAAAAATACGAGAAATGAAAAGCCAAGAATGTACGCTAACCCTCTATTTCCAGATAGATGTCCGGTAACTATCTACAAATGTTTCATGAGTAAACGTCCAATTGATTTTTGTAACCCTGACCGTCCATTTTACCTTGCCCCTGTAACTTACATACATGCACCTGGTCCAAATGAGAAATGGATTTTACGTGCACCAGTTGGTGCCCAAAAGTTTAACTCGCTAATGAAAAAAAATGGCTTTGAAAGTAAACTTGCCCGATTTGGCTTCTAAACGCATTACAAACTCTAGCGTGAGAAAATATCTATGTCAGAAACTAATAGAAAACAATGTTCCATACACTCAGGCTATACATGTCACTGGTCACAAAAATCCCAACTCTCTCAACAACAACAGAAAACTTAGTAATAGCCAGAAATGTGTTATGTGAAGCATCCTTTCTTCTAATTGTGTTGAACATCCCCATTGTGCCCCAGTTGAACCAACCATGTGCATGCAATCTTTAAGGACAAATAATGCACCCACCAGCCAGAGGGAATCAGTTATCAATCCACACGTTATTCCACAAACAAATTTCCCTGTAGCAGATTCTTCCACTAATAGTAAAAACACTTGCCATATTTCCAAGACAGAGAATATAAATTTTCCGAGAAATCTTGAACTTGAAACCTCATCACATGGTTATCAGCTAGGATCTGTATTTGGAGGGTCTTTGATACAGGGTGGTAATTTTACAATCAATATTAATTACAACACAAGTAAGTCACAAACAGTTTCACCACCTCCAAGGAGAAGGAGAGTTATATACGATAGTGACCCTGATCTCTAATTATCCGTGAATAACCCAGCACGGACACTCATGCTACATATAACTTTTCATTATAACAATAGAGGTGTGGGCCCATTGTCGTTTCATTCTTTACAATATAATTTTCTAAGTTGTAACTGATGAAAATGAAACATTTTCTTGTACTAAATATTAACTATTTTTTGTTAATTTCATATAACATCCATATATTAAACGTGATAATACCTCAATACCATGCAAGGTTATTTCTTTTTTTGGCTCGCGCATAGATACGGTGTGCTTCGGATTACACGGTCACGCCACATTCCTCGTGGGGAGACAAATTAAATATAAACCCTTGACTGTGATTTCCTTGTCTCGGCCCAAACCCCAACATAAATTCTATATGTCCCTGTCCCCGACAAAAAGAAAGAAAGAAATAAAGAAAGGAAAAGACTCAAAACAGTATCCTAGCACTATCTTGAGTCTTAAGTATGTGTTTTAAAAAACTCTTAAAGGAAAGAAAACTCTTCTACTAATATAAAACCATAGAACTTTAGAAAAGCAAAGAGTCAGGGCCTGATTTTCTGATTTTATTTAGTCTAATTCACAACATGATTTTTAATTATGACCTTGCATGTTATTTGTGCGGTCTGAGTCTGCATATCCTAATACCACACAAACTTCTTTTCAATCAGTTTTAATTTCCATGCCTCGCTGAGGTGTGGTTACATAATGTTCCATAATTATTTCACCACAAGAAATATCTGATTGATTGAAGAATTAGTAATTGTGCAAAATAGAAACAATGACTTACATTCTAGAATGGAGAAACATGATCAAACTCGCAATAGGCTAAAACCAATTATATTAAAATGTCGCAAAGGAAAAGAATATATTCCGGGAAAATATCAAAAGCATCAATAAGCACTTTAGTAAGTAATAATATAATTGTACTACTAAACATTTAATTATGGCGAAGATGTGCCGTGAGTGTAGGTCAGGATTAAGATCTGAAAGAAGTATATTTAATACAATAAATGTATAACATGGTATTTGTTTGTTTTAGCGACACATCAAACACAATAATGGCTATATTATGTCGAGGACATGAGAGCTAAGTGCCTTTCCCAAGGACATACCGATGCAGCCATCCATAGCTGGACTGGGTGTGCATACATCGAAGCAGCCGACTCAATCTGGCCTTGGCAGATACGACAAACAGAGGCAGCCGACTGGACTGACCTTAGCGTGTATTAATCGAACCTTCTCCATGAAAATAATTAGAAGCTCCAACGTATTCATACACTTTCTGGAAGAAAACCTTTAAGCTTGCATGTATACGACACTGTGGATTATACAAAAAAATTAATGAATTATAACACATGTGGCACCTAGTCTAACAGTTTAGGAACAATGTTCGTTTATTACTTACTTTATGTATGTTATAAATAGTGCTGCTGTATTGTTTTTGTTCATCATTCTAGTTCGAAAATGACCAAATCATCACAAGATAGTTTGGTGTCTGTGAGTAGGTGAGTGGCTGCTATGGCATGTTTGTACTCTGGACTAGTTGTGGCACACTTGACAGGAGATGCCGCCTGTGGTTGCTTTATCAATATAAGTCGTACTGCAATTCTGACATTTACGTTGCGCAATTTTCCTCCTTTAAAGTCTGAAGCTCCAGCATGAATGTGACTGTAACAGGTGGAACAATCCTTTGCGAGATCTTTTCAAGACTCATGGCCAATTTTTAAATGTTTGGATGACGTGAGGGGAATCTTTGAAGCTTTTCATTACACCACCCCGAGATCGATCGCTTTCTCTCTTGCAGCTCACCGTAGAAGATCTTCTTTGGTAATTGCTCTTCTGACAAACTGGTGACGTTGCGTGCCCATCTCATCTGTGATTTCATCAGTAGAGTGTGGATGCGTGGGTTGCCTGAAAGTGAAAACCACAGAGTCTGGGATAATGTCTTTCCATCTTATCCTCATCAGTATCCTCAGACAGCCTGTTGAAAATGGTTCAGGTTCTTGGCATGGTGCTATATAACGTACAGGTTTAACATGCATTCAGCCGGGTTGGCAACATAATGGCTTTGTAGACTCTCCATTTTGTTTGCAGAGTGATGCCACACATTTCCACGTAGTCTACCATAAAGGTCACGCTTGCTTTAACAATTTTGGCATTGATTTCATCATCAATACGTACTGCACTTCACAGTGTACTGCCGAGATAAGTGAACTTGTCGAATTGTAAAGACGGTTTAGTCATTTACTACGATGGTAGGTTCTAAGTAAGGGTTTCATGGGGCAGGTTGGTGCATCACCCCCGTATTCATGATACTGATTATGAAACCAAATGTTTCACAAGGTAAACATAAATGGTCCTTACTGAAACTCAAAGTCAACATCCAGGAAACACAGTCGTCAGTAACTGGAGATTAGAAACAACACTTCCTGTAACTTTGTCTTTCCCTGTAGTCTTCGCAAATTGAAGAAATTGCCCTCAGTCCAGTATTTGATGTCAAACCCAGTATCACAATCATGCCAGTGTTGATTGAGACTGGTTCAGATGACGCATCGTCTTCAACTACACGAGTGAGCATACCTTCATGGAAATGCCGTTACGGTGAATTGCTCTTGGCAACCAAACTGAGCCATTCTAATCCAGAGGCCCACACAACAGACTGACTGTGATAAATATGTACAACGCAGCAGTCAACCTAATAAAAATTGGTCCAGTATATACTGTCTTGGTATTGTAAATATGAACATATTCATAACGATAAAAGGATGATCAGCATTCCCTAAATGTATCAATATAAAATGTGTTAGCAGATAAAACAAAACGCTGTGCATGTACAAAATGCACGTAAATACACCACATACATTCATGCAACAAAGTTATGGTTCTAATTATATTTGTTTTTCTAACACAATAGCTCCATCAACATTGTGACGTAAGCTCTATATTTGGATTGCGACTACACATGGTACTGGAACAAAGGTACTCAATGCCTCAATTGTTATAATGTGTCGGGCAGAGGTTTTAGAAAATGATCGCTTCCCGTCAACCAATATGTTTTCATCAATCCCTTGCCCTAAAAAAGATAAGAATATAAAGTTGTTCAGGGTTTAAAATTTAAAATAATTACAAACCTTTTTAACAGTTATGTACAATTTGACTTGTGTATATGAATTTAGCAGTTACACAATAAGAAGGTTCTGTTGTTTTTCTTCTGTTTTTATTAAAACTGTAAAACAAATAAAGCATCCAATATCTCTGGAGGTACGTGAGTCCCTTTGGATACATTGGAAAATTTGTGACAAACATAGCTTTTTAGCAACGTTCTTTGATTGGTGATTACCTCTAATTCTAATATATTTAACCTTCTTTTTGGATACATATATATTTTGCCAAAAGGTTCATCCATTCATTTTGAGGGAAATACATTTTTATTTATGGAAAATAAGTATGCTAAATTAAAAGAGAAATGCACAGCTAATAAATTTATTCTTGCTGGCGACTTTAACGTTTATACAAGTACAGAACCCGATTTTATTAGGTATGATGTAATTACGTGCCAACATGTTGATTTGAAATTCATGCAAAATACAAGTTAGTTCACCATAAAAACCAAGATCAAAGGGAAACAAACCAACATTAAGAAAAATTATTTAATTTCTGTAGAATTTTCGCACTCCGAAATTTGAATGGCAGGCGTGAGGCAGGTAAAGGCGTTGGTAAATATGCATATATTTAAGATAACGCGGCTACAACGATATTTTATGTCTTAGCTGATCAATCAATTTTTAATTACATGTGATCCTTTGATGTTGACGATAGAAAAGAATCAAGACATATGCCAATATTGGTCGATATTTAATATTTCTACATACATTATCAGCAGAGTACAACAGACCTTTTCAATGTTAACCCAGTGGATGAAATACATATGGAACAAAAAAAGTGATTACACTTTGTCCAGTCATTTACAGATGTATTTGCACAAAGATCAGGAAACATAACAAACAATTGCTGGATAGGATGGTTTGAAGCAAGTATTTTAACTTTGAAATAGTGTTATCAGTGTAGGCTTAAAATAGGGGAATATCATCCATGTTTTCATGGAGATTGTAAGTTGAAGAAACATTGCTTTATTGGTGTTCCGAATGCTTGGGTTTAACACGTTTCGGTTTAACAAAGCATCTTGGTCATTTGAAGACCTGAAGTTTCATCGTAATATTCATAACTTTATTTGTAGAAGTAAAATGAGCTCGAATGAAAAAGGTTAAATAACTCATTAATACAATATATGCCAATGATACAAAGCAGTTTTGTCTGTTACTAAAGTGGCCTGATCGTGCTATATCAATACTGTACCTCTGTTCAGCCTGTCATAGATACTTTTATGAGCTATCAAGATAACACACAAAATTGAATATTTTCAATATAGCATACGAAGTTGAATATTTCCAAGACAACGAAAATCTGATCATTCAGCACGGACTCGTAGACATTGTAATATCACAGAAAGAGGTGAAAATCACACCGTCAAACCATAAAACGAAAATTTTGTGGAACAGTTGTTTTATCGAGTGATATCTTTAAAAACGCACTAGTTATAGTTACTACTCAATTATGCAATAAAATATTTGTTACTGGTTATTTTCCACAAAATTAATCAACAGCCATAATAACTCCATTTTTGTAATAAAAAGGTGATAAATGTAATCCATCCAACTATAGAGTTTTAATGAAGGTATTTACAACTGTTATGAATAAATCGATACATGACTGAGTTGCACAAAGTTAATTCCTGGGAGACGAACATGATGACTTCTGGTCTGGGTACACAACAGTTGACAAAATGTTCATATTATCCAAATTAATAAGCAAATATATGCGGAAGGAAAAGGGAGAAATGTTTTATACCATAAACGTTTTACATTTTAATATAAGTCACAATATTTTAGTAATGATTAAAGCAAACTATAAACATATCAATGCTTGTGGTAAGTCTAATAATTGTCCGAGCAATGTTATTGATTATCCAACTGGGGTAAGGCAGGGATGTGTTCTGTCTTTATTCCTTTTTATTTTTAAAGTGATCTTCAAAGTACTATGCCATACCAGTCAGGGGGATATGACTAGGAACAACAGAATTGTTTACATTGTTATATACCAATTATGTAATACTACTCTAAGACACTGGGTTTCTACTCCATAAAATGTAAAACATATTGAGATGGTATTGTTCGTGATGGAAACAATCGGTTAAGCTTGGAAGAAAGAAAAGAACACGAAATCGTTGCATTCCGTACAAAAATAGCAAAAGGGTTCAAGAAAAATTGCAACTGAAACATACTATACATATTTGGGCAGCATAGCCTCCTGAGAAAAGTGTTGGTGTATTTGATAGAAAACTCCGGCCTGTAAAGCAGCCAAAACTATCATCATCATAGGCGACTCAGTCTCGAGACCATGCGAGTAGCGCCCTTGGAGTGTCGTCTGTCTTTGGGGTTTTAGCAATGTCTGCGGTGGCTGGGCAGGCCTATATGTGATTGACAGTCCCTGTTGAAGTTGGTGCAGACATACTGGGAAGTCTGAGTTGCTATGGTTGCTGTCGATCTCTTCTTTCTCTCACGTTTCTATGCTGTCAGCCAGCCTCTCCTCACATCAGCGTCTGTCTCCAGGTGCCTCGCACCTCGGCCTGCACTTCACAGCCGTCGGTTGAAATGTCGTATGTCTTCATGTCCCTCTTGCACACATCCTTGAAACTGAGTGAGGGGTGGCCGACTCTACTGGTGCCAGTGGCCAGATGTCCATATATGATGTCTTTTGGCAGCCTCCCATCCTCTATGCTTCGAACGCGTCCCAGAAATCGAAGGCAGCGTTTGCTCAGCAGGGAATAAATGCTGGGGATACTTGCACGCTGCAGGATAACGCTGTGTGTGACGCGGTATTGCCAATTGATTTTCAGGATGCATATTAGGCACCGTATATGGAAAGAGTTGAGCCGACACTCTTGCTTCATATAGGTGCTCCAGGTCTCACTTCCGTGGAGGAGGATGCTGACATCGCATGATTGACAGACTTGGATCTTGGCGTTCTCTGTCAGCGCGTTGTTTTGCCACATCCTCTTCATTAGTCGGGCCATGAGGGTATTTTCCTTTACAACCCTTCTGTCCAGCTCCATATCGAGCGAGAGAGTGTTGCTGATGGTTGACTCCAGGTAAGTAAAGTTGATGACTGCTTCTAAGGCGATAACGTCGATTTTGATGGAAGGGGCAGTGGTGACATCTTGCACGTTAACGTTTGTCTTGTTCAGACTGATGGTGAGCCCGAACTGCTTTCAGACATCAGCGAAATGGTCTCCCAGTCTCTAGAGGGCATCCTCGATGTGGGTCACAAGATCCGCGTCATCCGCCAAGAGAATCTCGAAGATGAACAGCCTCCCGTCTGACCTGGCGTTCAGATATACGCCATCTGTGGACGAGTCGAAGGCGTAGGAAAGGAGCAGGTAGAAGAAAAGGGTCGGCGGCAGCACGCAGCCCTGCTTCTCACTGCTGTCGATGGGGAAGGAGTTTAAGGAGGATCCATCATAAAGGACTGTTCACTTCTTATCGGCATGGACAGAGATTATCATGCTGCGGAGTTTTATTTTTTTTTTGGGGGGGGGAGGCATCCGATCTTACTGAGAAGTTAAAATAGGCCCTTCCTGCTGACCAGGTCGAAGGCCTTAGTGAGGTCGATAAACATCATGTAGAGTGGCTGACCTTGCTCTCTGTTCTTCTCTTGGAGTTGTCGGAGGGAGAAATCATGTATGTTGTCGACCTGCCTGATCTGAAGCCACACTGAGATTCCGGGTACACACGGCCCGTCAGCAGTTGTTGTCTGTTTAGGATGATGTGGGCATACACTTTCCCAACGATGCTCAGGAGCGAGATCCCTCTGTAATTGTTACAGTCACTACGGTTGCCCTTGTTTTTGTAAAGAGTCACAATGGTGGAGTTAGGCATGTCTTGGGGAACTGCTCCTTCCACGCAGCAAAGGTAGAGTAGCACATGCAGCGGCTGAGGCAATGTCGGTTTCCACGTGTGATAACTTCAGGTAGGATGCTGTCGCTACCTGGTGCTTTGCCATTTGGGATGTAGTCGATGGCTTTTCTGAGCTCGTCTAAGGTGGTCACTTTGTCGAGTGCCACCATGGTGGGCCGTTTCTGTATGCTGCTAAGGGCCGTAACGGTGACTGGGGTTTCTCGGAAGTATAGCTCTGTGTAGTGCTCAACCGATCTGGCCAACTGTTTCTCACGGTCTGTGATCTTCTCTCTCGTCATAGATTTCAGGATGGCAGCCCCTTTCACTGTAGGGCCTGGAGTCTTCTTGATGCCACTATACATACATTTGATGTTTCTAGATTCGACACTGCGCTGGATTCCTTCACACAGTTGTTGCCAATACTCGTTCGCGTTCTGTCAAACGATGCGTTGGGTGATAATTCGGGCACTTCTGGGAGCAACAAACGTCCTTTCATTGGAGCATTTTTGAAAGCTATGAAGGCTTTTCGTTTGTCCTCAATTATTAGTTCCATCCTTGAAAGATAAACATGGAACCAGTCCTGACTGGGCCGTTCCTTCTTGCCAAAGTGGACATAGCTGTGCTGTAGATGGCACTCCTCAACCTTGGAGGGGACCGATATCTGCGCAGTGTTTATGCGAGGGCAACCTTTTGGTTTTGAGCGGTGTAGTGTGTGTGGCTCTAGGCGCACTCTGCTGATATTAAGGGCGTGGTCGGAGTCGCAATCTGCACTGTGGTAGCTTCTGGTGGAGAGGACGTTGTTCAGGGCAGAGCACTTTGTGATGACCACGTCGAACTGGTCTCAGCGATGAAACCTGGGGTGTTTCCATGATACTTCGTATTGTGACTTACACTTAAAGAAGATGTCTGTAACGCACAGGTCATGGTAGGTGCACAGCGTCAGCAGTCTCTGCCCGCTTTCGTCGTTCATTGCCATCTGAGGGAGGTTCAACTGAGGCAAGGAGAATGATTTTGATGGCGAAGCCCTCTCCGTGCTTGCTGCGTTCATAAGGTTCTCGACTCCTTCCTGAAGGAGGTGTAGCTTTCCTCCTTGAGGGAGCCGCTGAAGTATTCAGTATGGTGAGCTCTCTGTCGATGACGGCCGTCTTTTTAGTGTTGTCCACCTCCCTGAGATCGTCAGATATGCCTGTACAGATGGCGCGTACGTTCCAGCTTGCGAATCGAAAAGCTGGAGTCTTCATTGTTAGTTTCTTGTTTCTTTTGTCTGGTGCGGAATTTACGTCTGCTTGTCATGCTGAGCAACACACGGAGCTCCAGGCACCCACTGTAGCAGGCAGCCGTTGGTGGGCCAACACCTTACTGACCGGAGGCTGCCCTGCTTGAGGCGGGCTGTATTCGGACAGTGGGACGCGATAATCAAAGCTGACCCGTGGCTCACCTTAGGTACGCCAATTGGGTGGGACTTATAACCCGTAGAAAGACAGCTTCCGTGTTGTTTCCTCAATCAGGATCGATGCTGAAGTGGCCTCTCCAGGACACAAGCTTGGTCGTGGAGTATGGAGATCCTCGGCTGTCCAGACGTCATGATCCCCCTCTTGTCATTGGTGTTGGTGTCCTACGGAATGCTGAGCATGACATTTAGCACCAGTTCGGATGCAGGAGCTGCCGGAAGGGAATCGAAGTTGACACCCAGCCGCCTTAGGGGCTCCTCTCCGGATTTTCTGTCTGGGTTTATTCCCATTGCCTTTCCTTCTCCCGAAGATATCCACAAGACAGCAGAGCCATCATCCAGTGGCTGGGACTTGGTGAGTTTGGCATCAGAGTTTCCTTCTCCTATATGAACTGCCTGACAAGGCAACGAGCTCCATCTGCCCGGTTTCGGAGCCATTGAATTTTTCTCTTAGACTGACTGCATGCCAAGACTAACGAGCCCAGTCTGCCCACCCAGTTATACACATACTGAATAGTAGTATATCTTAATTTGGCAAATCACCTGTACGCAACATGTCTCTCGTATTTGACACAAAATCATTGCCTATTTTAAACTGTAGATGCAAAATATGGGTATTCCATGAAACAACCGATATAGGAAAGATAAACATTGTGCTTTGTACATTTATAATGTGTCTGTCAATACACACACTGCATTCTTTTATTTATCGGCAATCAGGAAGAATCACTTAGAAAAACGTTCGATATATTAGAATTCTTAAGTACTGGTTTTGGATTTTAAATTGGCCAATGACCAGAGTTCTAATACAATGTTGTAGTTTCCAATGGAAACAGACGAAACCTAGATATATTATTAAAATATGGATTTCGTAATATTTAGCTAAGATGTGGTGTCGCTGATGAGCGGTTGTTTATAGGAATGTTTAGACTATTTTAATCCTGTCAAAATAAAGTGGTTCTTATTACAGCTAACATTAATTCATATAAATTTATCTTGACTGAGAATTGTTCATAATTCGTATAGATATATATATTCGTTGGGAATCGTTCATATTACAGTAAACATTAATTCATATTGATGTATCTTCATTGAGAATTGTTCATATAATAGTAAATATTCATTCGTATAGTTTTTTCCTAGTTTCGAGTTGTTCATGTTAAAGTAAATATTAATTCATATAGATTTATCTTCATTGGAGACATAACTATGAGTGCCTACCTTCACGTAGATTTCTCCTCTGTATTTCGTGTTGTATCCACCGCATTTGAGAAGAGCCAGGTGTGCTTTTTCACTTAAATGGATACGTTGACCTATAAAGGAACAGGATATAGTTCTGCGGAATTTATTCCAAACATGAAATATTTCAAGCAGAACAGATGTTTCTGACTCCTACTATTCCACTATGCCAATATAAATCGTAATAAATCCAGCATTTTGCAACTATTCAACACAGAATGTTCTGCATACTCTAAACAAATGTACACTAATTGACAAAGGATAATTGTCAAATAAATTACTAAGATTTTATATGACGTGTTGTGCTCATTACCAGGCATCGTTATTGGTGCTATGGCGAGCCAAATTGCCAAACATGGCCAAACCTGAGTATCGATGTCCGTATCGTTTCATTTAATTATTTTCAAGAACGTTGGCCGAAAGGAACTCGACATTACTTTCTAGTCTGAAGATTTAAATAAGATGTGCATGTACACAAGTAAATGATACAAACAAAGCAATGAACGTATGTGGAACTTACGAGTGATCTACTTGATATATTTTACATATAAAGCAAAAGCTGATACTATAGTAATGGGAAACAATGAGGGTCATGTAGTCATTTCCAACAAAAGAAATAAGTAGCACAGACCAACCAGCTTATAGATAAAGCATGTTGCCGGACTTTCGACAACTAACATAAGCAAAATAAATAAACTGATTTATCGCTACGTTCTTAAAAACTGACCAGTACTACGTTAACATAAACTGATTTATCTTCACATTCACCAATATCACTTTAACATAAAATTGTTTTGATGACTCTTATAAAATTTTAGCTTCGAATAGAGTGCGAAAAGAAATGCCGAGTGCGCAACTTAGAAATCAACTTTCCTAATTTAAAACGATCTATCTGCTTCAAATAGAATCTTTTGTCTCACAAATTGCAGCATCAACAAAAACTGATACAGGATGCCTTTTTGGGAACATTTACCTAACATTTACAACGTATTATTTCACTGTCCGTGTCTTAATAATGTGGCTCTGAAAATGCAACGGATAACGTTTTATACACGAGGGCAAAATAACGATAAAATGGCATTGATTAACAATAACATAAAACGCAAGAGAAGAGCGACTCAAAATCTTGAAATCCATGCAACCCTTAATTCGTGAATAAATTGATTTTGTTTTCCGTATCATATAGCCAGAGACTATATGGTTTTAATATTGCTGATAATTGTTTTATTTTATTTGTAGTTATTGGTTGGAATCGGCAATAGTTTTGAAATTATCTCAGTGTTGCTAGAGATAGGTACGCCATTCTATTGCTTTTTTGACTGAAGACAAATCTTAACATCCACATGCAAATTAATAATATAAAAATATACATACTTTCGCCATTGCTTTCCATTCTTGATGCTGTATTGACCGTGTCTCCAAAGATACAATATCGAGGCATTGTATGCCCTACAACACCTATAAAATAATAATACCGCTAGCAAAATTAATATTATTATTCGTCATTTTTAATGAATATAATACAATTTAGATGTTTTTTTATTACACGCTGCGCTTCAGATTCATAATGTTTACTAAAATATACATTATGTATGCTTGCCTCGTTCATTCTAAAACGACCTTTCAGATGGTGCCATTATCAAAATATAATACCTGTAAGTTCAGAAGAAAAATTAATTGTTTCAATTACAGCTGCTACAATTGACTATCGTAATAATAATAACAATAATAATAATAATAATTTTTTAAAAATTAATAATGATAATTATAATAATAATAATAATAATAATAATAATAATAATAATAATGTTTCGGAACAATATTTAATTTAATAACGTATTTCAGTAAACATTTGATCGAAACTTGCTATATATGCTACACATCCGAATAAATGCCAAAGGTTCTGCAATTTTCATGACTATCTGCAAATGAGATTTGCTTAAAAATGATAGCGCATTCCAAAAACTGTCCAGGAATTCCTATTAAAACTCATCATCTCCTAGACTTTGCTGTTATTTTTGTGCCATAAGGACTACATACCTGCACAACATGGTCCTGTGTGGATTCCAATTCGGACCATGAGTTTTCTCTCTTCCATATGTTTGATTTTAAACCCCATTAAACTGCTGATGATCTCCAGTGACATGTCACAGATTACTTTTATGTGCAGATCGCCATTTGTGTTTGGAAGGCCGCTTACAACAAGATAGGCATCACCTATCGTCTCGACCTGCAAAAATCAGCGAATACTCAAAGTCAGGAAAATTCTAGGAATGTGGAGAAAACTTAAATTGCTTCAATTAGGGAAGGACATCTAATATCATGCAAGTGGGCATTAAACTAGGACAATGAATCTCATCTGGTATATATTGGATTCATTCTCTGTAGGTTCCATTTTCAAAATCTGAAATGCACGTTTAATTCAGAATGACTTTGAAAAAAGAGCTGACTGCACCTTTTCTTATTTAGATAGGAACCTGAAACTGTGTAGTAAATACGCACGAATTCACCTGCTACATAGATACATACATTCATGCATGCATACATACATACATACGTACATATACATACATACATACATACATACATACATACATACATACATACATACATACATACATACATACGTACAAAAAGTACTCAAGCGAAATAAATAAGATATGCATAATTTACCTTATAAGCATCAAACTGGTCGATGGTGTTATCGAACAAGGAGTAAAGATCATTTAGAAGACTGACGACTTGGAAAGGTGTACTCATGCCAGCAATCGTTGTGAAGCCAACTATATCTGAGAAATATACTGTCACATCCTCGTAGAGAGTCGGTAATACGGTTTCTCCAGCTTTTAGCTTATCAGCAATGATTCTGGAATATAAAATCAGAACTCTATGTTTATTTTGCCACAACATGCATATTACCGTATGCTTTGATGATTGTAGTTACTGTATCTCAGTAGTATAGGAATTGGACTCGTGACCAGAAGGTTTTGGGTTCTATTTGTACCAATAGATGAACCTGGATTAGATACCGTGGTATGTCCTGGAAGAAGGCACTTTGATCTATCTAACTGGAAAATGTTCTTCTTGCAACTCAACCTCCAACACTCGCAACACCAGGAAAGGTCTCATAACTGTTTGTTGTTTTAAGTACAAATTGTTCAAGTATTATGGTATATGGGAAAAGTTGCTCTTAATTTTTTTTATAGGCCAATTTATTTCATCTTTTGATCATTCGTTGTCATTAGTCATCACAATGTTAAATTTTTCAGTTTTATAAGGTTCTGCTATCATCTTGTTAACAATAAGGATCACAAACACTATTTCTGATTTAACATTAAATACTTTTTTAAAGTTTGTTTTTCTCAGCATTTGCTTGACATTTTAGAAAATCTAATAAAAGACATTATTTTAGAAATATATAACTTGTTTCCTTATTTTTTAAAACATTTTCCTAATTTCTGGTAGAGAAATAAAAAACCGATTCTTACAGAAAATATTTGAACATGCTTCTTTCAAGTTTACGTGCAAAATTTAACTAATTTTTCCAGAAAATTTAATTTATTTTAAGTTTTTGAAAAAGAAAACAACTTAATATTGTAAAGAAAAAGCGGTTTAAAATGAAATTTTTAAAAACTACATGTATGTGATGTATTATATACTATTTAAAATTTTGTGAAAGAAGAAATATGACAGAAACTTTATTGTAATAAAGTGCTTTAGAAAAATGTTATTACACAACAGCCATTTCAAAGACAAAAATGTAGGAAATAAAAAGCGCACTGGTACTTTAGAGATGTAAGAAATATAAGAATCTTTTCTTTGTTATATCAGGGGAATGTTTAATTTATACACCATAAAGGCTTCATATCAAGTAGTAGGTAGCTCATGGCTGCTTTTTATCATTAAGAGTTCTTTTAAATAGTCGATATATTTGTAATTATTAGGGATTACTATTTATGCAATAGAATGAACGGAACCACTTTTTTCATCAGTATCAGTCAATCGTTGTGAATTCTTTGAATTTTATGGAAGTTTTCCTCTGATTTCGTTAAGACCCATAACCAAATTTTATTTTTATCTTGATCCTTATCATTTGAGTCTTAACACTATTTTCAGCATTTGAGTTCTAACACGATTCTTAGCATTTGAGTTCTAACACGATTCTTAGCATTTGAGTTCTAACACGATTCTTAGCATTTGAGTTCTAACATAATTCTTAGCATTTGAGTTTTAGAACAGCTTTTAACATTTGAGTTTTAACACGACTCTTTGCACTTTAGCTTTAACACGACTCTTAGCATTCGAGTTTAAACACGATTATTTGTATTTTAGTTTTAACACGACCCTTTCCAGTTTAGTTTAAACACGATTCTTTCCATTTTTGTTTTTAACTCGATTCTTAGCATTTGAGTTTAGCACTATTCATTGCATTACTCTTTGCATTTTAGTTTTAACACAATTCTTTGTAGTTTAGTTTTAAACTCGAATCTTTGCATTTTAGTTTTCACCACAATTCTTTGTATTTTAGTTTATTTTAGTTTTAGACACAATTAATGTATTTTACTTTTAGCAATTCTTTGTATTTGAGTTTTAAAACGATTTTAAGCATTCGAGTTTTAGCACGATTCTTAGCATTTGAAGTTTAACACAATTCTTAGCATTTGAATTTTAACACGATTCTGAGCATTTTAGTTTTCAACGCCATCCTTAGCATAGAGTTTTCAAACGATTCATATTAGCTTTTAACAAGAGTTTAAGCATTTCAAATTTAACACTCTTCTTTGCATTTGAGTTTTAGCTCGACTCTTTCATTTGAGTTTTAACACAAATCTTTACATTTTCGTTTTAACCAGTTCTTGTTATTTTAGCTCTGTACACAATTCCTTGCATATGCGATTAAAGCTAAAATACAAAGAATTGTTTTTAAACTAAGATGCAAAAAGTCGTGTTCTAAAACCAAAGTGCAAAGAATTGTGTTAAACGTACAATGCAAAGAATGATTCAAGGAACATTTTGAAACGCAAATGCTAATACTCGTGTTGAAAACAAATATGCAAAGAATCGCGTTGAACCTAAAATCCAAAGAATCGTGTTAAAACTTGAATGCTAAGAGTCGTGTTAAAACTTGAATGCTAAGAGTCGTGTTAAAACTTGAATGCTAAGAGTCGTGTCAAAAACTACATGCAAAGACCATGTCAAAAACTAAAATGCTAATAATCGTGTTACTACTCAAACGCAAATAATTGTGTTTAAAGCTAAAATGTAAATAATTGTGCTTGAAGCTAAAATACAAAGAAATGCGTGAAACCTAAAATATAAAGAATGCTCTTATAAAACTAAAATATAAAGAATTGTGTTTAAAACTAAAATGCAAAGAATCATGTTTTAGCACGACTCTTTGCATTTGAATTTTAACATAATTCTTTACCTTAAATTTTGACACGATTAGTAGCATTTGAGTTTTAACACAATTCGTAGCACTTTAGCTTTTAACACGATTCTTAGCATTTGCATTTTAACACGATTCTTATCTTTTGAGTCTGAACACACTTTTTTGCATTTTGGTATTTAACACGAATCTTTGGATTTTAGTTTTTAACTCGATGCTTAGCTTTTTTTAGTTTGTAACACGATCCTTTACATTTGAGTTTTTAACATGATCTTATCATTTGAGTTTGAGCGCGATTCTTAGCGTTTCAGTTTTAACACATTTCTTTGCAGTTGAGTTTTAACAGAATTCTTAGCATTTTAGATATTGACAGGATTCTTAGCATTTGAGATTTAAAGAGAATTCTTTGCATCTTGGCTTTCAAACAATTATTTGCATTTTAGCTTCTAACACAATTTTTAGCATTTTTTGAATTTTAGCACGATTCTTTTCATTTTAATTTTAGAAACGACCCTTTGAATTTTAGTTTTAATATGATTCTCGCATTTTTGCTTTTACCATGACTTTTAGTATTTTAGTTTTTTTAAAAGTTTCTTAACATTTGAGTTTTAACACCATTCTTTGTATTTTAGTTTTCACACTATTTTTTGCATTTGAGTTTTGACACGACTCTTCGCATTTTACTTTACACCATGATTTTTAGTATTATTCATAGCAATTTATTTTTAATACAGTTCGTTTTTTTATAATAGATTTTAACATAACATTTTGCATGTTAATTTAAAACAGAGTTCTTTGAATGTTAGCTTGAAACACGATTCTATGTATACACGTTTTAAACAAGTTTATGTATCTTAGCTTAAAACACAATTCTTTGCATCTGATTTGTAACACGCTTATTAGCATCTGAGTTTGAGTTTTTTTGTATTTTAGTTTAGTTTTGGTTTTAACACAATTCTTTGTATTTTAGTTTTCAACACTACTCTTTGCATTTTAGTTTAAAACACAATTCTTAGTATTTCAGTTTTAAACGCAAATCTTTGTATTTGGTTTTAAAACGATTTTTAACATTTGAGTTTAAACACGATTCTTAGCATTTGAGTTTAAACACGATTCTTAACATTGAGTTTTAACACAATTCTTAGCACTTGAGTTTGAGTACCATTCTTAGCATTTGTGTTTTAACCCGATTCTTAGCATTGGGTTTTAACACAATTCTAAGCTTTTTAGTTTTTGACACGATATTTAGCATTAGGTTTTAACACCATTCTTAGCATTTGGTTTTTAACACGATTCTTCGCCTTTTTGTTTTCAACACGAATGGTAACGTTTGAGGTTTTACAGCATTCTTTGCATTTCAGTTTGAACATAATTCTTTGCATTTTACTTTTTAATCCGGCTCTTTGCACCTTAGTTTAAAACACAATTAGTTGTATTATAGTTTTAAACAATTCGTTGTATTTTAGTTTTGAACACAATTTTTTGCAACTGAGTTTTAAACCGATTTTTAGCATTTGAATTTTAACACTAATCTTTGCATTTTAGTTTTAACACGACTCTATGCATTTTAGTTTTAAGTTCATTCTTTGCATTTTAGTTTTAATACAATTCTTTGCATTTTAAGTTTAACACGATTCTTAGTATTTGACTTTCAATACAGTTCTTAGAATTTGAGTTTAATACAATTTTTAGCATTTTAGCGTTTAACACAATTCCTAGCATTTGAGTTCTAAACACAAATGTTTGCATGTTAGCTTTCATCACTATTATTTGCATTTTCGCTTCAAACACGATTCTTAACAATTGAGCTTAACACAATTCTTTGCATTTTATCTTTTGACACGATTCTTAGTATTTGAGTTTTACACACAATTCTTTGCATGTTAACTTTTAACACGATTCTTTGCGTTGAAGTGTTCAACACTATTTAAAAACGTTTTTTTTCAATTTAGGTTTACACGATTCTTCGGATATGAGTTTTAAGACGATTCTTAGAATTTGAGTTTAAACGCGATTCTTAGCTTTTCAGTTTTTAAGACGATTCTTTACATTTGAATGTTAGCACGATTCTTTGCAGTATTCTTTGCATTTTAGTTAAAACACAATTTTATGTATTTTAGTTCTTAACACGACCTTTTGCATTTCAGTTTTAAACACAATTCATTGTAATTTAGTTTTAACACAATTCTTAGTATTTAAGTTTTAAACACAATTGTTTCTATTTTAGTTATAAGCATAATTTGTCATATTTTAGCTATAAACACAATTTTTTGCAATTGAGTTTTAACACGATTCCTTGCATTATTCTTTGCATTTTAGTTTAAACACAATTCTTTCTGTTTGAGTATTTAACTCGACTCTTTGCACTTCAGTTTTAAACACCATTCTTTGTATTCTAGTTTTAACATGATATTAAACATTTATGTTTTAACGCGATTCGTTGCATTATTCCTTCCATTTTAGTTTGAAACAATTTTCTATATTTTAGTTTTTAACACCATTCTTTGTATTTTTGTTTTAACACGTTTCTTTCTATTTTAGTTTTAAGCACAATTATTTACAATTTAGCTTCAAACACAATTCTTTGCATTTGAGTTTAACACAATTCTTTGTATTTTAGTTTTTAACACGATTCCTAACACTCGAGGTTTAAGAAGATTCTTTGCATTATTCTTTGTATTTTAGTTTTAGCACAATTTTTAGCATTTCATTTTTATTACAATTCTTTGTATTTTAGTTTATAGCATACCTTTTGTTGTATTTTAGATTTACACACAATTCTTTGTATTTTAGCTTAAAACACAATTTTTTTTATTTTAGTTGCAAACACAATGCTTTGCATTTTATTTTAACAAGATTCTAAGCATTTGAGTTGTAGCACGAGTCTTAGCATTTTAGTTTTAACACGATTCTTATCTTTTGAGATTTAACGCGATTCTTTGCATTTGAATTTTAATACGGTTATTTGTTTTTGAGTTTCAACACGATTCTTAGCATTTCAGTTTTTAACACGATTCTTAGCATTTTAGTTTTTGACACGACTTTTAGCATTTGAGTTTCAACACGATTTTTAGCATTTGAGTTTCAACACAATTCCTAGCATCTGAGTTTTAGTTTTAACACGATTATTATTATTTGAGTTTTAATACGATTCTTTGCTTTTTAGTTTTTAACGCGACTCGTTGCCTTTGGGTTGTAACACAATTCTTTCCATTTATGCTTTTAACACATTTCTTAGCATGTTAGATTTAAAACGATTGTTAGCATTCGGGTTTTAACACGATTGTTAGCATTTTAGTTTTCAACTAGAATGAATCATTTGAGCTTAAACACGATTCTTAGAATTTGAGTTTTAACGCCATTTTTTGATTTTAGTTTTAACAATATTCTTTGCATTCGAGTTTCAACAAGACTCTTTGCATTTTAGTTTTAACACAATTCTTTGCATTATAGTTTTTTCACGATTCTTTTCATATTAGTTTATAACATGATTCTTAGCATTTGTTTTTTAACACGGTTCTTTACATTATTCTTAGCATTTTACTTTTCACACAATTCTTTTAGTTTTAGTTATTAAACATGACATTTCGCATTTTAGTTTAATACACGATTCTTTGTATTATAGTTTTAAAAAACTGTATGAATTTTACCTTCAAACAGAATTCTTTGCATCGGACTTTTAACACGATTCTTAACATTTGAGTTTTAACACCGTTCTGATTATTTGAGTATCAAGACGATTATTTGAAAATATTATTTTAAACACGACTCTTTCATTTTAATTTTAACAAGATTCGTATCATCTGAGTTTTAACACGATTCTTTGCCTTTTAATTTTTAGTACGACTCTTTGCATTTGAGTTTTAACACGATTCTTTGCATTTATGTTTTTAACACATTTCTTAGCATTTTAGTTTTCAAAACAATTCTTAGCATTCAAGTTTTAATACAGTTCTTAGCATATTAGTTTTTAACAAGATTATTGGCGTTTGAGTTTCAACACGATTCTTATAATTTGAGTTTTAGCACCAATTTTTTTGATAGTCTTAACATTATTCTTTGCATTTTAGTTTTAACACAATTCTTTGTATTTTAGATTTTAACGTGAGATTTCGCATTTTAGTGTAATGAACAATTCTTTGTGTTCTAGTTTTAATCAATTCTATTTATTTTACATTTAAACATCATTCTTTTCATCTGATTTTTAACACTGTTTTTAAGATTTGAGTTTAAACACTATTCTTAGTATTTGAGTTTTAACACGATTCTTAGCATTTGTGTTTTAAAACAATTATTAGCTTTTGAGTTTTAACACGATTCTTAGCTTTTGAGTTTTAACACGATTCTGAGCTTTTGAGTTTCAACAGAATTCTTTGCATTTTAGCATTTAACACGACCCTTTGCATTTGAGTTTTAATATGATGTTTGCATATTTGTTTTTATCATGAATCTAAGCATTTGCTGTTTAACACGGTTCTTTGCATTTTAGTTTTTCTCATGACACTTTCCATTTTAGCTTTTAACACGATTCTTAGCATTCGAATTTTAACAGGATTCTCTGCATTTTAGTTTGTAACACTCATTTTTGCATTTTATATTTAATACGATTCTTTGTATTTTAGTTCTTCACATGAATCTTTTCGTTTTAGTTTTTAACACGATTCTTTGCATGTTTTAAACACGATTCTCTGAATTTTCTTTAGTTCATAGCTAATTCGTCTAGCCTACGAATATTTATTTGAAGGTTATGTCATTCCTTTCTTATTTGTTTTCTCTTTATATGTCGGAATCATCGACTATGCATAATTAGTTCTGTTTGTTTTGGAATCATTTTCATTGCCATAAAATATTTAGCGTTATCTTTATTGTATTTTGTTACAATTGCAATACTGATCTGCATTACTTTAAAAAGATAGGCAGTAAAGCGCTGTTTCATGTCCATTTATCTAGAGAAATTTAGAAAATAAAGAATAAAAACCTATAGGCATTAATAGCATATATTTTTAAAACATTTGTATCAGAACAAAAGTATTGATTTTGTATAGCTTAGTCGAATATTTTATACATTAGGTAGCTGAAGGCTAAAAGTATTTTTTTAAATATTTAAGTATTGCTATTTATATTGGATTTAATTTATATTTGATTTAATTTAATTGTTTGTAAGTTTTAAAATCTTTTTATTTTTAATTTCATTATATGTCAAAATAATGTAGTTTTTTGTTTACTAGTAACTCTACATCGTTCCAGAAAAAAATTTGACCGCGACTGTTTATTTGTAAACACATAAATCTGACCTAGTTCCCGACCTTAACTGAGAAATCAGTGAGAGAAGTACACAATTGTTTAATTTTTATCTTATTCTTAGAGTAAAATGATTGGTTCTTGTCAAGGTCATCCTGAGCATACGTGCTTTTATACGTAAATACTTCTCCAAGGTTCTAGATAGTTGACATTCATCCTGGAATTTTTTTAGCGTTTCGAGATATTTATAATCATTGTTTATAGAGATATCTCTCAGTTGGTCTTCTAAACACTGGGACGTAAAGGTGTTTCTTTTGTTGCGAAAGTTTTGGAATTACATTATAATGTTCATTCGAATTAGTTGGATTTACAAGGCTTGATTCTTTTCTCCTGGAAATAGTTTAGTGCTCATACCGAACTTTTTGACAAAGACATTTCATTAATTGAAACACCGGATTATTGTTTCTGAATAGCACAGAACTGTTGACATACCAACACCACAAAGGATACAGTATGCATCATCAACTTTGATCTTGAATTCTTCGTCGGGAATCGAACTTGATTTCATTAGAACATTTAATTATTCGGACTTCTAAAATTTAATTCGTAGATTATTCTTGGATTATGTTTGGATTTTATTCTCAAACTAGTAAGTTCGTTTTTTTTCTTCTCATTTTCACAGAGTTTTCCGGGGAAATAAATTATTTCTTACATTTTTCAGAGCCTGTTGTTTTCACTTTTTTCTGTGCTACATGTAACATATAAATTAGGCGTTCGTCCTGGATTTTTGAATTTTGGCTAAAATATATCAGAATTTTTTTTCTCTTTTTTAAATTTGAATTCCCCTAGTTTTTGAAATCTTTAGTGAAATCGGCAACCTTTTTCTAAAACGACATCAAGAGTGGAAACCTAGTTTCCAAGTCCTACCCAAGACCAATTAGATCTTTTCCTAAAGAATGGATTAATTCAACTTGCCAGAAAATATGATCTTTTATAGGTAAAGGCTTCCTTAACGAAGCGAGAAATAAAAAATGTTGTGGTCCAGCACTAGGTAGAAAAGAATTTTTGAGATAAAAGTGACTTGGTTTCGATCAGTAAATTTGTATCAGACTCTGACATAAAAGAGAAGGAACAAAAATTAAAATACATGATGCAATTGGAGTTGAGGAAGCTGGAACTTCAGATAGATAAAGAAGAAAAGGAAATGCAAATGCAGTTTTAAATGGAGAAAGAAAAAGAATACATGCATTTATAAGTGGAAGTAAAAGAGAAAGAAAGACAAATGGAGTTACAAGAAAAATAAATCCAGTTACATTACGAGAAAGAGTAGAATGAGACAAGAAGAAGAGAAATAAAAATAAATGCAGCGACAAGAAGAACAAATGCAGTAACAATATGAGAAAGAGGAGAGAGACATGAAAGGGAGAAAGAAAAACAAATGCAATTAGATAAAGAAGAACGAGAGAAATAGAGGGAATATCAATTTAGAATAAACGGTATATATATATATATATATATATATATATATATATATATATATATATATATATATATATATATATCGAATGAATGGATACCATAGAGAATATGTAAAGAAAGGCTTACGGTGGCAACATTCGGTAAAGAAGTGCATCTGTCTTTTTCTTTTCTTTCAAAAGTTCCTGTGTTCGGTGTTCCACCAGTTCCTCTAAATTGTTGGCATATTTTTCTAGTCGTTTTATCATCACGTCCAATATGTTTCGACTCCTTTAAATAGAATTAATATGAGTATAATTTATCAAAATGAACTTTGTGTCTGCTACCCTACATAATAGACCATCGTATCACACTGACACTGAAAGAGTCCTGTTAGGTATTACTTGCTGGAAAAATAAAAGAACAATAAAATGGTTAAAATAGTTTGCAAATGCGTCTGAAGTTTTCCTTCAAATATTTGCTTGGAGTTGCTTTTGACAGGGTTGAATGGAAGTACACCGCACGGACGGTTATTTTGGTATGCATCTTCGGAGTGGTACTGATGGTTTTGATCCTCATATAGGTCACACCGCACGGACGGTTATTTTGGTATGCATCTTCTGAGTGGTACTGATGGTTTTGATCCTCATATAGGTCACTGTCTTCTATCACCGTGAATTTACCTCTTTTTATTTTGAAATTCACATATTATGCACCGTGGATCTAAGAATCGACGAAGATGAAGTGGTCAAACTAAGGGAAGAGTCATACAATGCAGACGCCAATCGACCGTTTTATTGTGTGTAAAATGAGTCCCAACTACCTTTCCACAAACAAAAAATCGGAAAAAGAACAAGAAAGCCAACAACAGCAAAAAGATGCCAAAAATATACATATTCTTTCCCCAATAAAAACAATACACAACAAACATGCTGTCATCAAATATGCAGCACTTTCCATCCAAACTCTGTTTATTCCAAACACCCGAATATTTCCATTACGAAAGCATTCCAATCCAACGACTTCCTATAGACATCAATCCAATAGCAAAAGCAGGAACATCCACGGCCAACAGCAACATAAACATACTCAAAAAACATCGACAGTCAAAACAAAAATAACTATACCACCAAAAACGCATAACACTGAATCTACTCAGGTGGTTGAGAATGATTTGATTCAATCGCATAATCTTTTTGTGAAAAAAATATCGACTCTCTAAAGGTTTCCAAGTCATAAATAGAAATATTGTAATGTTATCCTAATAAAAATCAAAGGAGGCTTTTTGTTTGGCACACCAGGTTTATTACTATACCTATATAGTCCTAGTTATCCATTTGTGCCCAAGGATAAGAATAAAAAAGGGTCACGTGAGCATTCACAAAGCTGGTTCATGTAAGTCAGATAGGAACTAGAATCCTTCGATTACGAACTTGACTGTCAAGTTCCAATTTGCTGGTTTAAGAAATTTTATCTAAACCTATTTTACGCTTATTTGCATGAAAATAATTTTTAATGTGTCATCAAATATTAGATTTATAAGAATCAGGATTTAAAATTGATTAAAAAAGAAACAAATTTAGTTATATTTTTAAATAGGTTTTTAGCGGGATATATTTTCTATAGTTCAGGTGGAACAAGTCTAAACAATGACCTTGTGGGATTTGACCTTGCAAATTGTATATGACTTAATTATCTGACTAGGACAGAGCTAATAACTCTCCATTTTGCAATAGCTGTGGAGACCAGAATGTACTGAATAAGGGTGCTTGACGTGTCGGAACTATCAATAATGTATCAACAGACACCAATAATTTAGCACATCCAGGCTCTCCAGTATCGAACAGTCCATTTTAGAGTTTAAGGGTTGTTATGATATACGTATGCAATAACCCTCTTAAAAACGGCATAGAAAAAAAAATATCTCATGAAGAAACTGAGAACTATTTTATATTTGAAATAAATTCGTTGAAATATGACAGCTGAAGGCATTGTTTGCTCATATTAGTGAATAGGGACGGTCTAGGGACTAGGGGACTTTCATGTTACAAAGGGTATATCCACTCTGGGGACTATGTAAATTTAACATGGGAGAAAAAAATATCCACTCTGAGGACTATGTAATTTAACATGGGAGAAAAAATATCCATTCTAGGGACAAGGGGAATTTAACATAGGAGGAAAAAAACTACTCTAGGGACAAGTGGAATTGAACATGGGAATAAATAGTGGGACTGTCTAGGGACTAGGGGAAATGGAAATACATTAACACATACACTCACACTAGGAACAAAGAGTCAGTGTTTATATTCACACTACTCTAAATTCACAGATTGGCAAATCGATTACTATATCTTTTCTAGAGTATTGAGTAGCCCTGAAAAGGGCTGTTTGTTTTGAACTCCAGGGCACCTGATTAATGGTTGCACCTCCCCGGCCTGGTACCGCAAACGCATCTCCTACTCCAATCTCCTTTCACTCTTTTTGCTGGGAGTGCAGAGGCGGAATGAGTGACTTCAGAATCCCAATCTTCTGTCTCTGGGATTCTGAAATTTCCTTGTTGTGTCTATGGTACAGCCATTCCTCTCTCCTTTTCCTCCTCTTCTTTTTTTTCTCTCCTCTTCTTCTTTTTTTTCTTCTCTCCTCCACTTCTTTTTTTCTTCTCTCCTCTTTCATCCTTCCTTCTTCCACTATAGCGTCTGCGGCCAGCTCATTCAGTATGAGCCTGGCATATTCCAGGTGCACATGAAGTTCTAACAGTTTCGCTAGCCTTCTGCTCATTCTCAAGTGTTGATCAATCAACAAGGGTAGCTAGACTGTCGAGCGATTTTCAAATTATAGTTAAAGCGCGGACGTGAAGGAAAACATCCCCCAAAATCCAAAACTTATATTACCTAGATCATCAATTAAAACGCGCGGACGTGAAGGAAAACATCCCCCTAAGACAAAACTTATATTACCTAGACCATGACCAAACAACGCGCGGACCTTAAAGAAACACTCACTTTTTTATACTACCCATCACTATTCTAAAAAATTGTACAAGCCATTTAAATAAATATTATACTATTCACATACGCAAAGCAATCAAATCAAAACCAAAATCTACTCTCCACACACCTCAAACAGCAAAAAAAAAAAACATTATCATTATCTACTATCCACATAAACTTAATTAATCACTTGCAATAACAAACATATACAATCACACCAGAAAAAGAGTGAGTGTTTATATTTACACTACTGTACATACACACATTGGCAAATCGATTGTTATTTCTTTTCTAGAAATTGGGGTAGCCATGAAAAGGGCTGCTTTTTGTGTGCGAAGTTAAAGCTAGGGCGATCTTTTATATTCTAAGAGTGCGACGTCCTCTGACGAGAGGCTTTCTGACGATAGGTCTGCTTCTTCGGAAAGAGAAGAAGAACTCTTTGGTGTCGATACGACAATCGACAAAGCCTCTGTCAGGTTCAGGTTGCTGCTGCTGTTGTTGTTGCTGTTGTTGCTCTCTCTCTCTCTCTGCTGTTTCTGAAACCTGTACTTCTCTGTCCATTCTTCTTTCTCCCTGTTAATTTCTTCTCTGAAGAGCTCTTCTATCAGGTCTTCAGTGACTTTTAAGATTCTCACATTCTCTATCTCTTCTGGCTTCGGTATCAGACTGTGTCTGACCCTATGCAAATTCACGTAGGCTTCGTTTAGCTTAGCTAGTCTGGAGCACATCTTCGTAGGAGGATGAGTCGACAATGGATGGTTAGACTGGAGGCTACCCCGGTTTTTAAAGTCAAAGCGCGGACGTGAAGAAAAACATCCCTACACGGTTTTCGAGTCGGAACGTTTAATGAGTGTCATGAGAGGGATAGAGAGAAGTCAAAGAGCATGAATCAAGATTCCTATAGCCAAACAAACCACAAAGGAATTTTTTTCTTCAAAACACAACATTTTTTATTTAAAATCACTTAACACTAACAAACAACTATAACATTTTTAACAATAATCAAACATTATAACATCAAACCTTTTTTTTCAAATCACAAACATTTTTTTCAACTAACACATTATTTTGGACAGGGCTGAAAACGTTGTGAATGAAATTGTGATTTCTACTGTTGGAAGTCGTTAGGCCATTGATGGACACTACGTTTCCTAGCTTGAGACAAAAGACCAGTATAATGGTCACAAAACCATCGATCTACTTTCACATCGTTTCTAGAAGAAGAACGAGGATCAAAATGAGTCACTAAATGTTCTAAGGAATAGCCCAGGCTGCGATGATGCAGAAAATACACACAGTACTGTCCGAACACAAAGGAATCTGTGCCTTGTAATTTCACATTATTGAATCGGGTGGTCTGAGCATTTCTTTTCATAAAGTCGATGATATCGTCTTCCAAAGGGGGCAATCCATAGGAATTGAAATATTCCACACATCCTTCTTGAGGAAAGTAGACGGCTATCCAGTGGGTTCCTGGGGGATGACTGGCGTCCGTGTTGATCACATAAGCTTGATGGTCTTTAGGTTTGCGATGAGGGAGTTCATCTTTAGCAGTGTACGAACTGTGATTCAAAAGGTAATAAAGTTCCCAGGCATCCATTTATTTGTGCGGTTTTCTTTTTCTTCATAGGTAATGATAAGTGATCAATTCGATCCTGACTTTTTGCCTGAAAATGTCTGACAAGTAAAAGGCGTTTTGCTCCGACTTCTTACTCTGGTCCATGAGAGATTCGATGCGACGGCACTCCAGAGACGTTCATGGAGGAGAAGAATGTTTATCCAAGCCTTTATAACACTCATTCAACATGAATTCTATCTCGATGAGACCCCAAGCTTTGTCCAGATATTCGTCGAACTTTTCTTCTTGGCTCAACATCAAACATTTGTCGTGTTGAATTTGACTGGGATGATCGTTGTGACATCCATAACACTCTTCCTTGGTCATTTCTTTCATTTTATCTGCCAGGACTGTAGCAAAACAGGAGACTAAATGGGCTCCTTGTTCTGGCCATCTTGACTTCATCATGATGGCTTCTTCGTCTTGGGATTCTTTATCTTCTTCTTCCACAGTCTCCTCACATTCCATCTCCAAAGTTTCTTCACTAGTTAAAGAGGGATAACAGTCTTCCATAGCTTCTAATAATCTAGAATGACTTCTCTCAAACTGTTGATTTCTATCGTATTATCAGATTTTGCATACAGGATGACGTTCACCGTTACATCAGGGTCTCGGTTTGCAAACTGAATTTCCACACGAATCTGACCAGATTTTATAGGGTGGAAATGTCCCTCGTCGCTACCTTGGTCTGGAGTGAAATCAAACGCCCACAAAGCATAGCCTCCTCCATAATCTTCGTACGAAATACCGTGACTGGTGTTGGTTCCTAACTGACCGGTAGCTTCGTATAGCGACAAGTACGACCTCAAATAATTCATGTCACCAAATTTAGGTTCGAAAGGTCGGGTACACAAGGTCTTGCCATCGCGACTGACTTCGATCTTGGACACGCCAAAGTGTTGAAAGTTGAAAGGATTTTTATCGACAGCTCCGTTGAAGGCTTCATTGCTCACGATAGCAACGATTAAACGTTTGGGTAGCTGTCCTTGGAACAGATGATCTTCGATCATGGATCGCTGTTTCCTGGGAATGGTGAAGGTTTTCACTTCCACTCGTCGGTTATGATACTTGGCGGTCGTTCTGCTCAACGTGTGACTGATGTCGTTTCCCACTTTAGGTAACACTTCACTTCCACTCGTCGTACGTAGAGTCTGGCTTCTTGGATGACAGTTTTGTAATCGTTAGCATTAGACAACACATGGAAAGCGGCACTGCTGCGATTCAGTCTCAGGCGGACATCCACTCCGTTCAGCAAATACTTTTCTTGTAACCACAGTCCAAATTTAAACGATCCATCAGTTCTAAGCTACGACTTAGTGCAATTTTCTGTCTTCGTTCTATAAATCCAGATAACTTTTGACCATCCCATTCAATTGTTGTGCTGTCGAACTTTACACCTAATGCGTATTGCTGTTGATCTTCGGTTTAAAATTTGGAGCCATTTTTGTGTCTCCACCTAAAATATCAAACAAGTCACGATTAAAACTGATGGACAACGTTTGGGTATCCTGAAATTTCATCAGTAAGCGACGAGCTACTTTATGGTACTCCAGGGTGACACTTTGTTTTGATTTTGTTCAGGGCTTTGCCAAAGGCTAACTCGAACCTGTAGCAATGGTATCCACCAAATGTTGGCCACTAAAATAAAACCCTGACGAAATTTTCAAGGTGTAGAGACTGAAGAGTGGATTGTTGGCTGGTTTTACGTCACCTGAAAACCCGATTTCATTCATGGTTTGTTGCAATTGTTCGTTCAGGATTTCGACCTCAAAAGTGTTTTGAGTTTCGGTGATGTTTTTGATTTGTGTTGGGTGAATGATTTCCACTAAAGCCACTTCACAATGGGTTTCGTGATCTAATTGGATGGCCTGAGGTAATTTGGCAGTGTAACAGCACAACGTGTTGTTGGGAAACACCTCCATGGAACTGTCACTGGGTAAGGTTAAGTAAAATTGGTTGTTAGTGTGACTCATAATTCCAGAGTTCTGTGGCTGAGGGGTTACTAGAAGTCAAAGGAGTGTCTCCGCCTAAAATGGGGTTGTTGTTGTTGGAGTGGTGACTGGCACTGGACACAAGGTTCCTGTTGTTCAAGTTCTAGGAGAATTTCAGGGAGGGATTGGGAAGCAGGTAACCGATGCAACTCCTCAATAAAATGGTCCACAATTGTTTGTCTCCTTGTTGCAAACTCAAATTGGCAATGGCTGCCCTGATGACACAATACACCACAAAGATTTGGCAAAAGAAGACGATTTGCGTTTTAGACACACATTCTCCACACCACACACTCAAGGGTTGTTTCTGTAAATCTTGCAGAGAAGAACTGGGTGAAGGAGTGGTCGAAGTAGCTGCGTCTGTGTGAAAGGGCATGATGGTCACTTCTTTTCATAGTCGATGACTTGCGAAGCGTCGATCCAAGAATCAAAACTGGGTGGATATCCTTTTCAACGTATTTTGACTTCTCTGACACGTCGTTTGCCCACTTTACGGGTTCTGCGTTCGAGAATGCTTTCGATGTCATACACGTCGTCTTCTTTTTTGGTGACACGTTGTAATTCCGGTAAGTAAAACGTTCCTTTGTGCACTTCTCCGTTCATGTCTTCCAATTTATAGACGGTAGGATGACGGCCATCCACTCGTCCAGTAACACAAAACAATTCGGTACTCCAGTTAGGTAAGTAACCTTTGTCGAAAGTGCGTTTGGTTTTGCCAATGCGTACCCAATTTCCTACGTCCAACACTCCGCTTTTCTTGGGGACAGCCCTCATCTGGGACGTACCAAACAGGCGATCAGACACCAGCAATTCGTTCTCGGGAGTCACCTCTTGCTGGGCACGTCCGATGCTTCGATGGTAAGATTGGTTGTACGCTTGAACCAGGTGCGGTAAGATGTCGATGTACTTCAGAGTGTGATGATGCGTAAAATATTTCCACATGCGTTCTTTCAAAGTGTGTTGAAAACGTTCCACGATGCTGGCTTTGGTTTCAGGATTCTCGGTGGTAAAAAAATGAATGTCACGTTTCTTTAATTCTTTTTGGAAAGCTTGGTTCAGAAATTCGGTGCCTTTGTCCGTTTGCCATCGAAGAGGGTGACGACCACTTTGTTTCAACACTCGTTGCAGGGCTCGCACTAACTCACTGCTCGATTTGGAAGTCAAGGGTACGACCCAAGCAAATTTGGAAAAGACGTCGATGACACAAAACAAATATTTGTAGCCACGATTGTAGCTGGCCAAATGAGAGACATCGGCTAAATCGACTTGCCATTGATGATCGATGCCTTCCACTCGGGTGCGACTTCTGGAAAACTTGCGTCCAATCGGTTTGTGTAAAGTGTAGGTAGCTTGTTCTTGTAACCATCGTTGCACTTGAGGTAAACGGAGACTTTTCAGTCGAGTTTTGGCAGCACGATACAATTTTTGAACTCCTGCGTAACCTACAGGATGGGAGGGATCGTAGTAAATGCTGGCTAACACCTTCTCCATTTTTTGTTTCTTAATAAGGCACACACTCGTCGAGGATGCTACTTTGGGTGGGACGAAAGGGTGGTTTAGAAACGGATTTACGTGTCCGATGGGCTACGGGAGTAGAAGTCGAAGGTAGTGGTGGTGGAGGTCGCAATGGAATGGCTTTGGTCTTCTTTTCTTTTTTCACTTCTGGTTTCCCTTCTTTCTTTTTCACTTCTGTCGAAGGAGGAGTGGACATCAACTTTTAACTCAAGCTTTCATTTCTTCTCGTTGGGGTGTGGGGAACGGGGTCAACAAGGATTCCGCAATCTTACTACACATGGGAGCTGCTGACGGTGTTTGAAAGACTTCTCGTATCTCTTCTTCCTCAGGCCTTCGTGGGGTAGCGTCTCTGGTGACCCCTGGGAATGGTAGTGATGGTGATGGCGTGGGGGATGGACTTTAAAAGCTTTCAGAGTGGGAAGAGCTGTTTCGTCTAAAGCTTTTTGGTGAAAGAGTTGCAGTCGTTGCAAGAGTTGACCGTACTTTTGCGATTTTTCTGTTTCGGACAAATCTTGGGGATCCATCAAGGACTGCAATTCGTGTTGTAACCGGGACATCTCGCTCCAATTGGGATTGGGAGGTAAATGCGGGGTGCGTTGTTCTTGCCAACGATGATATTCCATCCATCGTTTGTAATGCACTAAAGCTAGTTTTCAGCCTTCCATGGGATGTCAGGGGTCGATTCTGAGATCTTGGAACTTCAGAGGGTCTTTTTATCTTGCTCCAATCAGTCCTCCCAACATAGTTCCCAAGACTCCTTTCAGCAATGGCCTAACAAGAGAGGGTAAAATTCCTCCACGTTGGACCAACATCTTCTTCTTTTGTTCGATGGGAATTTTCTTTTGAACCATTTCGCGAAGAACGTGACGATGTTTCCCTAAGCATTGTTTCTGGTGTTTGGACAAAGGGATCGTACCTTTCAAGACGTTCAAAAACATTCGCAGACGGTATCGATGACCTCTTTGGAGGCGATTTGAATGAGGTTTTTTTCGCAGGGGTGGAGAAGCTTTGAACAGAACAGATCACATGTCCCCATGTTTGACTAAACGTGGAGGCAGTCCTTTCCTTCTCTTTCCTTGGGGTTGTTTAGAAGAGGGATGTTTTCTGAAGAGTGACATCTTCAGGAGCACCAAAACACTGATACCCCTACTCGGTCACACACCCTTTTTATACTGGAACGCGTCGCCACTGATTGTCTTTACGTCGTATTAACTTCAGGACAGGCATGACACGTCGTGCAGGGGTACGCAACGGACTAAATCGAGCCAGTTCTTCCTTGGACAAATCCAGTAAACTTTGTAACATGCCCGATCTTTCTTGGACTTTGATTTTGGGAGAAGGTACTTTGTGAGCAGCAGCCACTGCCACTAAATTGGAGGGTCCTGCCACTGGGGAAATTCTTCTTGGGGTCATCAACGGAGAAGTTCTTGGTGTGATCAACGACTCCAAGTACTCTTCAGTTCTTGGTGTCATCAACGGAGAAGTGGATGAACGTGAGGCTGCCGGAGACGCGGTCACCGCCGTGGCAGGTCGTGGTTTGCGAGTGTAAGGTTGCGTCCTGACCGAGGTGCCTCTCTTGCGACTAGTTTTCTTCTGTGGACTTTTCTTTTTGTGGGGACTTTTTCTCTGTTTCTTTTTCTGGGGAGTTCTTTTCTTTTTCCGGGGTGGTGTCTGGTAAGAGGAGGGTCCCGCCACTGCAGAAGTTCTCTTTGGGGACCAGGTCTTTTTCTTCTTCTTGGAGCTTCGTTTGACTTTTTTTCTTGGGTATAACTTTGGGGGCATTAGGATCCCATCTTAAGAGAGAGCGAATAATGACCCCTCCTAGAGTACCGCTCCCTCCAGGTTTCAAAATGATTTGTTTTTTGGTTTGAGTGTCGATGCGGGGATCGGCCGGTTGGGTCAAAGCGACTTTGTTTCGATCAAAAAAGCGTTTGGTTTGATGAGGAATCTGAATGATCCCTTGGAGTAATTAACGTGCCGTCACCGTGAACCATCGTAAAACTTCTTTGAGACTAGTTTCTAAGACACGAGCTCGTGTTTGTGGATTTTTTTCTCGACTGATGCCATACATGGCACGAATCAATTTGACGGGAAGATGCGACTGAAGGGACGTCATGTTCAAAATGTGTGTGAGACAGACGAAAAGGTTCTGAGGTTTTTATAGATTTTTTTGTGGAATGAAGTTAAGTCGAAGACGGAGACGTGTACAGGACAGGCCCTCCGTCTTGGCACCAGTGGTGAAACAAGTGGGTACGAAATCGTAAATCATCGGGGGTCGTAGGTTTCAAATCGACGAGTAAATAGGCGTGTGGAGTTTGAGTGGCATCGTCGTACGCCTGAGTCAGCCAAGGCGTTCCTAACTGTTTGGCTAAGGCTTGCACTTGCGATTTATCTCGAGGGCTTTTAAACAAGACCACGTAATGCGCATTGAGACTGATGGTGCGATGGGCTTTACTTTGTTGAAACAGATTTTGAGTGATGTAAACGACATTGGCATTACGATGATGTCCTTTGCGCGTGAACCACAGTTTAATTTCTTCTTCGTCTTCTCCTAACATGTCGTCGAAAATGACCAAATGGGTTTGACGGGAGTCAGAGACGATGCCGTCGTCTTCTTTAGGAATGCCTTCCACAAACACGATGAAATCGCCTTGACTTTCTCGCAAGAGGCTGTACGCCGATTGCCACTCTTTGTAACACCACACGATCCGCTGAGGTGGTCGATCGATCAAATGATGTTTATGTTCGATCAAACGTTTGACGAATTCGGTTTTGCCTGTACCGCTAGGTCCAGCAATGAGCATGATAAAGGGATGGCAAAGATACGAAGCCTCCCAACTGGCACGATCTAAGTGTTCGTCGATGACTTTGACAGTAGAGGAAGAGGGAGCAGAGACAGCAGAGGTAGCCATAGTGTTAGGAATGTCACTTGTGACACGAAAACAAACAAGACAAGAGTTTATATACTTTTTTCAGGACACGTTTATTGAATGTTTTAAACATGAACACGAAAGACAAAAATACATAAAAGCCAAAGGCTTAAGTACAACGATAAAAGGCACATGAAAACAATCAACGTGGAATAAAAACAAGTGTCTGTACAACATGTTTTGGGTAATGTTCTGACCAGTTCTATAGGGGGTAAGGTCAAAGAAGTGTCCTCCCGAAAGGGTCTTTCAGGCATGTCCACGACAGTTCTGTCCTGGGTGACGGGTTCTTCTTCTTCTGGCACTGTCACTAACACAGGTTGAAAAGTAATTTTTTTCGTTGAACATCTTTCGTGCATACTGGGCCACTTCTTGGGTCCAAGCCTCAAAACCCCCTTTTTTCCGGCACGGACATCTGTCCAATGGGGATGTAAGTCATAAGCTACACACACATCGTCATACACGTCTTCGGTAGCTAAAAGTTGACGAATGTTTTTTTCCTGTAGAGGTCGAGAAGTATCCAGATGAAAACCAAGGCTTTGTGCAAAAGGAGTCTTTCGTGACCATTTAAGGACATTTGGGTGGTAAGTACTGTTCATAAAGAGTCCACAAGGAATCGGCTGGTAAACGAAATCCCAGAAAACAAGTCACTAAGACACACACTATGCGTCGTCCCAAATTGATTGGATACAGTTCTTGTAATAATTGTTGGTAATGATCCACGGTTTGAATATGGTCATTGAGTTCCTTCCACGGAATCTGTTCAATCACATATGATAAAAGCCTTGGCATGGCAGCCTGCTTTTATCTTCTCTTTTTTTCGGATGCAATACACGTACTTTCTAGCCAGAGGTATTCGTTCTCCAGATGGGAATCTAAATGCTCCAAACTGTAACCTACAGTTCAGAGTTCGTTTAGAAGTTTCCTCTTCCACTCAGCAGATTCCACGTAAAATATGTTGGTAATCCTTTAACTTGTCTTCCTCAATGCGTTGCACTAGGTGAATCTCGAAGTAACCAAAATGATGAACATGTCGATCATTGGCGACCTCGAAGTTTTGAACAATGTCTGACCACTGGAACAATTTCTGACGAATCAGTTCTCTTATTGCATTCAGGTACCAGTGGTTCAAACACCGGTGACGTAACGGATGCAATTGTTCTTTATGTTTCACTTGTATTTTGACCAGTTCTCGGTAAATGCGTTCTCTCAACTCCACAGGCAAAGCACGAATGTTCTCTTGTAAAGTATCCATAAACAGGTCATACTAAAAAACTTTTTTGTTGTCGTATAAGTGTACTGCCTGGTCAGAGATGGTTTTATTCCAGTAGCAAATCTAAATGGTTTAGTCACTAACTTGCACTTTACAGTTCGTTTAGAAGTTTCCTCTTTCACTAAGGTGACATTCTGTAAAAGATGTTGGTATTCCTTTAACTCTTCTTCCTCTGAGATTTGTTGCAGTAGGTCTACCTGGTAGCAAATAGAATCTTCAGTAACAAAACATTTCTTTGAACGACGGGATAGTTGATCAAGGTCTGACCAATGAAACACTTTCAGACGAATCAGTCCTTTTATAGCATTCAGGTACCAGTGGTTCAACCACCGGTGACGTAACGGATGCAACTGTTCTTTACGTTTCACTTGTATTTTGACCAGTTCTCGGTAAATGCGTTCTCTCAACTCCACAGGCAAAGCACGAATGTTCTCTTGTAAAGTATCCATCAATAGGGCAGTCCGTACAATTCACAATCTTCTCCTAGAGCAAAAGTAATCCACATAGTGAGTAATTTCTGACCACTGCCACTCAGGGTAACGTCCAAGAATATCAATGAACTCTTTTGATGTAAACGGTCTAGAGTGATATAATAGGATGAATGCACCCTTGACCCAGAGAAATCTGACACATTGGTTGACTTTTTCACTTTCCTCTTGTGAATTTCTCGGCACAAAAGTTCTACAGTTACCCACTGAGATTTCACTCTGGCAAGTCCCTGCCAAACTTCCTGGTAAATCTTCTTTTGCAGTTCTTTAGGTAATGATTCAATATCGTTTTTGAAATGGAGTTTAAATACTGGTCTCGGTGATGTCCAACATTTGACTCCTAACCAATCTGGTTTCTTCTTCTTCAACGACATGGTAAGTTACTTCAATGTCTCAGTCCCACTAAGGGTAAGTAATGACAATTCGGTGACCAACGAGCATGTTCTAGGTAGGCCGAATCTTGTGGTTCCCAGTGGTGAAGTGACACACCGCAACTGAAGCACTTGACTTTAACCCCTTCGCCCAAGTAGAACAATCCCGCTCTGGCTAATTCTTCCGGGGTCGGGCCTCCCAAATACTTAGGCCATTTTCCATTGAACGATTGAAGACGATTTTCGAAGTCGCAGTATTCCGACAAACGCACAGGAAACGAATATTCGTCTTTCATAGGTTCGTTTCGATGAGGGTTGGGTTACATTTACAAGAGTTTGCTCAGGGCTGGATGACATCCATAGGGGGGTAGACGTGAAGGTGGACATCCACCTCTAATACGAAACCCAGTAAAGTGTCCAAGAGGACGAGCGGCATCGCTTTCGCATCCCTCAGGTTTGGCACGCACAACATCACTTTCCATGATAGGGGTAGTGAGAACAAAGTTCCCATGATGCTTTACGGCATCGCTAAGGTCACAGAGTACAGCATCGTTGCCATCGCAAGGCTCACAATCGCATTCCACTTCAGAGGCCCCAAACTTGAATTGTGCCTGTCTGAACTTGTTTTGTGTTTCTCTGAAAGTATTCATCTTGTTCGCTTGGCCTTGGTAGTCACAATGAACTATCGATCTTGACCATATTCCCCTTTTTATACTAGTCGCAATGAAGTCTCAAGCTTGTACATCGTTCGTTTTTTATGTTTTGTTTTGGAAGGTACGGTCTCTAAGGTGCCGTCATAAGTGTACCGTAGTGTAATGGGTGGAAAGGCCATAGAAAGGTAAGGGCAGTACGGTGACCATGGAGTATGTTCCAGAATAGCTGAATCTTTATAGATACATAGATTCATTCGTAACTTCAGGCCACAACTGAAACACTGTACTTTGTATCCCAATCCAGTCTCAGGTCCCAAGTAGACAAATCCTGTTCAAGCTAAAACATGCGAAGTAGGTAATCCTTTCCTATCCGTAGGCCATTTTTGAAACGTGTCCAGTCGACTGGCACAATCACAATAGTCAGGCAACAAAACCGGAAAATGGTAGGGTTTGAACTTGGAGTTCTCACTGGATTTCTCACTCTATTCTTGCTGTGGCGAAGTCATCCTTCTGGTGGGTGGCTTTCCTCTTACAACCAATGTTTTATACCGACATGTCCATACGGCAATGTAAAGTGGTTGGGAAGCCGCACTCGCTTCTGGTACATGATTTGATAGACTTTTTCCAAGGGTCGACTGACGATGTGGTGCGTGGGTAAACGTACACTTTTGTTGGGCTGATAGGTGGTCACTTTAAAGTGTTCATCTTCTCTAGACTGCAAGGCTTCTTTCAATACGTCAAAGGTCACAACTCGACTGGTACGATACTTCAGAGTCAATCCTTTCATTTTACACTTCGTGTGCACTTCTCCTTGTTTGTCCCGGTATTCGTAGCCGTAATTCTTTGGACCGCCACTGACGAAACTTAGCATCTTGTCGTCGGGGTGCTCGTCTGTCCAGGCTCCTAAACGGTCTCCTTCGATGTCAGGGTGATGTTGACTCGGGTGATCGATGTAAATGCAACTGTCCGTATCAAAGTACAGGACACGTTCCCCTAACAGTTTTAAAGCTTCGTACAATTTTAAGCGAGCATGAGCTGTCACGTAAGCCGCAACGATGACATTTCCAAAAGGGTCGTCTTGTACAAAGTCCAGATCTTCTTCGTAATTGACCAAGATCAAATTCTCGCGAACGACGTTCACGTGTTTCATGAATTTGGTTTTGTCGTGAATCATCTGGAAATAGCGGGAAGGTTCGGTCAAATATTCCGTCTTGGGCAAACACGGTCGTTGTGCCATTTTACCCCACAAGCAATTTAACATCACTTTGGCAAGCGATCGCCTGTCTTCGTTTTTCTCGATGTGATCTAAAGTGATGCCTTCTTGTGCCCAGTATTTCTCTTTGAATGTCTTTTGGTCTTCGGGAGTGTAACACCAGGACGGATAGCCACTGGCTTCTTGCTTCAGTTTCAAAAAGGCATCCACGTAGTCTGCGAAAATGCCTTTCTGACTGGGGTCACCCTTGTGGTATTGTTGTGTCTTGGGAAAGTGGCAAATTTCGTATACTTCTAACAGTTGGTATCCCATGTCCAGAGCTTTGAAGAATTCTACGCTGACCCACGTCCCCGTCAAGGCCCGTTCTTCCTGGGTGTGATGACAAGGCTGATCTTGGTTGCACGTTTCAGCACAAGTACGGCACAAAGGAAACATCAGTTTGCCTTGGCAATGGTGAGGTAAGACGGGATGGTATAGGTTCGTGGGAGGCAAAACTTTGCACTTGATCAAGCCTTCGTATTGTCGAATGTTTTCGGTGAACAATTGTGGGTGCCCTGCAGGAAAGCGACAATATTTGCACACGTAGGGATACAGCGAACACACGTCCAAGTATTTCATTTCTTCTCCTTTCTCTTCGTCAGCTTGGTACAGCAAACAGGTGGCATTGGTCCTTCCTCCGTACAAACTATCCCTCGGGTTCAGGGGGTCCATGAACTGGTAACTTTCCACGAGGCATTTAAACTCGGGATCGGTTTTCAAACGGTGATCGTATTCGTGTTCCCACATTTCCACCACTTGGCATCCTTCCTGTTCTAACTTTAGGCGTCGCTGACAAGTGTCCTGGTACAAGTCTTCCATGGTTCGTTGTAAAAACTGATTTTTAGTGCCACGGTCAGGGTAACAGACGGGACATCCGTGAAATAAGCAACCGTTAAACTCGTACACGATCTTGGGGTTTTCTAAGTCCCAGCCATCGACCGAATGCGTTCCGATGGTCTTTTCGCCTCCTCCGTTGCGGGCATGCTGAAATGCTGAATCCATTTGTCTTCCTTGTCGCACAAGTAATGTAACCAGCGTAGGGCTTTGACCAAGTACTGACGTTTGACATAGTTGGTCGTTTGAGGACTGATGACAGCCACGGTGTTTTCAGGCATGAATCGTTGTCGGTAGACTAAAGAACACGCTTTGGCAATGGTGCAAGCTTCTTTCAAAGGATCGACCCCTCCGTGTTCCATGAACAGTTCTCGAAATTTTCCACAGCATCGCCGTAAAATGTCCACGTCGGAACGACAATACTTTAGCATTTCTTCCTGAAAGTCGAAAGGGTCGGAGGCGTGAGCCTGGTACCAAGCGTAGAAAGCTTCTCGTTGTTCGGTACGCATGTTATCAGGGTCGTAATAGTGAGCCTCAGGCAAATGGGGTAGAACGGCGTGTTGATTGGCTTCCGTATTGAAAAAGTGTGGAAAGTAACCTTTAGCCATTTCTGTCATTCCAAACGTTTTTGGCATTCGACTCAAAGGCATGGCTAAGTAACTCATCGAATCTTTAAACTGCACTTGTCCCACTTGCATGAAAATGATTTTGGCTCCGTTCAAAGTGACTTTAGGACACTCGGTGTCATGTTCCGTATAGTATCTCAAAAGAAACTGTCCATCGTATCCGGAGAAATTGTGAGCCATCACCGTGGCATGGCGATGACAATCTCCGTAACGTTCGATGTCTTCAGATGTTGTTGGTAACAGGCAGGGCTGACAAATGTGCGCAGACAAGCAGGACAATGCACTGGTTCTTGCCCTTCGCTCAGACAGGGTTGAGAGGCCAAACATCCTGAGCATTTCGATCCACAATGTTTGTGTTGCTCTCGATTATTATAACCATAGTCACATTTCTCACAGTAATATTTGTTTCCCAAGAATCCAGTGATAGTGGTAATGGTATTGAAATGGTCATCGTGATGATAGAGGTGAATGTATTTTCCATCTTTAAAGTCTTTCCCTCGAAACAACAGAGACCCGCGCACTTCTTGAGGGTGCACTTTCAAGGTGTAGCGTGGAGCTAGGACATCTTGCAATTTTTGCATTTCAGGAATGCCACAGGGTGTGTCTTTGGACAGGCCTGCTTGTTGTAACAGAAGTTCTGCTTCATTTCGTTGCTTGGGTCGGTTCGATTTTCGAATGTTCTCCCAGGCTCTTTTCCATTCTACCGTGTCGTTCTTGTCGACATAAGTTCGTCCCACCACGATGGCTCGGGCTAAACACATGTGGTCTTGAAAATTGTTAATTTGGACGAGACTTGTTTTGGTAATGCGAAGGTTGTTGACCAATAAGGTCTTTCTGCGTTGTCCGGTCCTTTATGGAGGAGAGACGTGGGTCATGTCCAGTGTGGCTTTTCCATCGGTGATGTCAAACCGGTCATTGGATTGTTGCACGTGTTGAATCTTGTCCATGACTTTGGAAGCGGTCAATTCTGCAGGGCTGCTAAACTCGATCCAAACAGGAGATTTCAAGCCGTCGTGTTGTATGGAAAGTCTCAAGCGATCGTCTTCTTTGGGTTGACATTGTCGCTTGAGTGTGGTGAGCAAAGAATCCCACATCTCGGTAATGAACCCTTCTGCTTTCTCTAACGGTACTTCGGACTTGAAATCTTTAAACTTCACCGTGTATTTGTAAGCCGTGGTTCTAAATTTTCTAGAGGGACGCTTTTCCGTCTCTCGAATGGAATATTACTTTTCAGGGTTGACTAAGGGTAGTGAACTTTGTTTAGAGGAAAACTCTCTGGGCTTGGATTCTGGTTCACTCATGTCCTCTTCAAAATCACTGGCATGAATTTGTGCCAAGACTTCAGCCCTGGTACGAGGCGATAGATCACGTTTCTGCCTCTTACTTTCTTCTTTCTTCTCAGATGAATTGGATCGTTTCATCTTGATAGCAAAACGTCAAATGACTAAAATTTAAACACCATGGGTTACTTTATAGTCATGGCGGACCAGCGTATATAAAAGGGTATGTGTCTTGTCCTTTCACTATTCATTTCACTCTCAAACCGAGCACAACGATGGAAGAGACTACACAAATCGAACGTTTCATCAGAGCTTTGCGAGGGGTCATTAGAAAATTTTCTTCAGACCAGCCGAGGGACTACTCACCTTCCTTTCGAGATAAAAGTCAAGATACTTGCTATATCTGTCAGAAGAAAGGGCATTGGTCTTCAGAGTGTCCAGACCGTCAAAAACCAAAGAAAGGGTTAGAAGAGACAAAAGTCAAGATACCTGTTATCATTGTCAAGAAAAAAGGACATTGGTCTCCAGATTGCCCAAAAAAGAAACAAGAGGAGTCAGAAGAAGAGAGGGATTCTTCAGAGGAAGAGGAAGAAGAGGAAGAAGAAGAGGAAGAAAACAGACAGGTGAAGAAAAAGAAACAGGAGAAGAAAAGAAGAAAGGAAGAAAGTGAGGAGGAAGAGGAGGAAAAGACTGTGACTGTGAAGAAATTTAAAAAACAGAGAGAGTAAACAATGAGACAGAAGAAGTGTATGAACTTTTTAAAGTGTTATGTTGTGAAATGTGAATTGAATTGTAAAATTTGTACCAGAATAGAAAGTCTATAAAACGTAAGTGTCTTTGGGTTTTGATTTTAAAATAAGAACCTACACTGACGCACTCATACGCACGTACTATAGGGGTAAAATGTTTTTTTTTTAGTTTGAATGGATGTTGGCAATTGAAAGTCTATCTCTTTTCGAGAGACATGGGTGGCACTGAAAAGGGCCTTTCTCTTGGTGCAGGGGTGAGTTTAAGCAATCAACTTTAACTGCCTTAAGCCTTTGCCACGGCCAAGGCCTATTTCTGGACTGCGAACTGTTGATGATGACGATGATGATGATTTAGTTGAAATCACTAAGGGTGGTACGGTAGGCTTAGTCACGGAGTTGGAGTGTTTAGCTCGGGTAGGTCGTATTCTCTTCGGTCGTAATAAAGAAGTCTGATACATTTGTTTCAGACTTCTTAACTCCGCTAAAATGTCTAGCAGTACCGTAACCGTTTGATTTTCACACCTTTGTTTCTTTGCTGCTGCTTCTTCTTGTTGTTTTTTTTTTCTTACCTCTTCTTCTTGTTGCTGTAGGAGAAAAGCTTGTTCCGCTTCCTTTTGCCGTTGAATAAATTTCTCCAATTCTTCTTTCTGTCTCTGTCTAAAATTATCCACGTGCGGTAATGAAGGAGAAGGTGACGATGGTTCCGGAACAAATTCTTGCGAGGTTAGAAAATCCACAAAATCCCAATTCACCTCTTCTGAAAGTAAGTCCGGGTTCCCTTGGGTAGTCTCTACGGCTGGTGCATCCCAATTTATCGTTTTCTGAGTTTCCGTCATGTTGAAAAACTGTCGCATGAATTGACTGCGCACAGGCGCTAGCGAATCTATATAGACCACGTGACGTCACAGACTGCTCTCTTCTGATTGGATGTGGGCTGACTGAATTTTGTAACGCGTGTTTGGATTGGTCAACAAACTCAATCCGGTTCAATCCTTCCTCTCCCTATAAATAAGTGGAGTTCACTGCATTCCTTCACCTGTTCTCGGCACACCAACATGTGGACCGACGTACAATCTTCAACCCTTGTGTCTTCGATGATGTTCCGGACGGACATACCAATGTATGTCCGATCCAACTGGACAGTTATCCATAGGACAGACACCAGCCTTTGGATGCGAAGAGTCTATGTGGAGCTTCAAGGATGTCTCAAAAGAGTCTTAATCTATGGTCCTGCAGTCAGGCGCAGCTTAAGAACAAGAAGAAGATGTCACAGATGCCCTTTATGTTAAGGGTATATTAACATAAACCCAAAGGCCCTTTTCAGGGACACTCATAGGTCTCGAAAAGATCTTGACTTTCATTGCCTACCCCCATTTTTTTTTGTTTAAAAAAGTAGAGACCCCTGCCTGTTTCAATTTTATCCTGTTCCATTTCCATAGACCCATCAGGTCGGGACCTTATTAAAATAGGGTCCCGACCCTGTTCCATTTCCCGTAGTCCCTAGACAGTCCCACTATTTATTCCCATGTTCAATTCCCCTTGTCCCTAGAGTAGTTTTTTTCTCCTATGTTAAATTCCCCTTGTCCGTAGAATGGATATTTTTTTTCTCCCATGTTAAATTACATAGTCCCCACGGTGGATATATTTTTCTCCCATGTTAAATTTACATAGTCCCCAGAGTGAATATACACTTTTTAACATGAAAGTCCCCTAGTCCCTAGACCGTCCCTATTCACTACTGCTGATGTCAACCAACCTGCATCCCCTGCCTTTGCTGACACGATCGTGTATGCGTTTGTCAACGTGAGCTATACTATCGCAGCCAATACTTACACATCTTTGAATTTGCTTTTCATGTATGTATTGATGGTGACAAATGTTGGCCTGTCGCTTGGATCCTCCATCCAACAAAGCTCCATTAGCCTGACAATGGCGGGATTCAGATCCTGGACATTTATATATGTGTCTGGGCGGCAAAGGACTGCCTCACCGTTCCTTACCCGACCTATGATATCTGAAACAAAACTTACGGTTGATGAGCAACAAACAGCAAAAGGACTGAACCAATTCATTCATGTGCCTTTCCTAAAATTCCAGTTATTCTACAAACCCTAAAAGCATAAGAGATGCATGAAGAAAAAAGACAGGATAAATGTAACTGATGGGAGTTAAATGTTATATATATATATATATATATATATATATATATATATATATATATATATATATATATATATATATATATATATATATATATATATATCGCGTGTGTGTTTGACGCAACAATCATGGAAGTATTCAGATTACAAAATCAGAAAACGGGAACATTCTCCAGCTAAATGTGAACCGACAGAAAATCTGGCTGCTTAGAAACAAGAATCCACAAGAGATGGCATATCCCACTTAACCCTGCGCTGAATCTAATGTACAAACCCGTCCTGAAAGAACCACTTTGTTCTGCACTCTGAATAGGTATGATACTAGTACTAGTAGATATAGTCCATTACTCATGTACTACTTATACTGTTGTAACGCTAGAATGTATCTGGGTACTGCAATCCAGCTATTGACTTTTGAAAGTATAGTACAATAAGTATTGAAAAAACGTTGAAAACGTTTATTTGTAAATTACCGTAAGTGCGAGAACAGATGAACATGCAATTACTGAATTTCGATAAAATTACATATACATAAACATATAAGATTTAACACCAGTCTTACGCAAACAAGTACTATACTTATATATCAATTGATGAAGGAACACTTTGAATGTTTCCTAGAATTATCTAACCCTCATTATCTCTCCCCTTCAGTTACATAGGTTAATCGCGGTGATAGCTCACAGATGGTGAAAACATGTGAAACAATACGGTAGCAGACGTCACCTCATGGATAATAAATACATTCTGGAATTCCGGCAATGTCAAGCAAACATGTCATATTTCATTTTGAACTAACCATTGAAGCTTGACCATGTTTATCTAACATAGCTTGAGTCATTATGGAATAGATGAAATTAGTACAATGTCAACCGATGCTTTACTTCCGTCTGCTCCGAACGCTGGACAAGAAAACAGTGACGCACTACAATCCACGTACTAACATCTGCCTCGCCTGGCGCTCGGCATTAAGAGGTTAGTGTTAGGACTGGTCGGCCTTATGTCAGGATAATGTGACTGGGTGGTACATCATGCTACATGTCTGCGGCATGATGCCCCAGTGCTAGATATCACTGTAAACTGCCACACTGCAGACATAGTAGCGATATGACTGAAAAATTGTTAAAGTCACGTTTAAAATCCAAATCACACACACACAAGCACACACACACACACACACAAAATCAACGTACATGTTGTATCTTTCGTAGCGTTAAATCGCTACTCCACTGTCTCTCTTGATCTTTCTTATATTGCGAACTCGCGTTGCGCCTTCACCTTACGATACTTACCACCCTAATCACCTGAAGGTTAACACCTCACCTTCACTTAATTCACCGCCATAACGTAAGCAACTCATGTGTCAAACTTCCTAAACTTTATAGTCTAAATGATATGAATCATTACAAATATATTCTTTAATCAATTCAGAGAGGGGTGGAGAAGGTGCATTTATGTTTGAAGCTCCTTTGTACCTTTCCCCACGGGAAACGATCACCTTTGTCTCCCGTGATTATCTGGTTTATATAGGTCTGGTGTTAAATATTAAATATTTATGTATATGTAATTATATCGACATTCGGTCATTGCATGTTCATATACGGTCCAGTGTTCATGCTACCTATACTAGTTCCCTTTGGTCCAGTACTAATATACTGCTGATAATAATACTCTATGACCCAGTACTCACATACTACTTATACTAATACGCTATGACCCAGTACTTACATGATACTTATACTAATATTCTATGACCCAGTACTCACATGCTACTTATAATAATACCATATGGCCCAGTACTCACATGATACTTATACTAATACTCTATGACCCAGTACTCACATGCTACTTATAATAATAATACTCTATGACAGTAGTGAAGGGGGGCACTTTACGGTCAATGGGAATTAGCATTACAAGACCCCTTGGGCAAGATTACCGTCAAGGGAAAATTAACATGGAGAAAAATCGTGGGTAAGATTACCGTCAAGGGAAATTAACATGGAGAAAGAAAAAATCGTGGGGCACTTTAGCGTCAAAGGAAATTAAACAGGGTGGGCCTTTATAGCGTCAAGGGCTTTTACTAAAGTGGGCCTTCATAGCGTCAAGGGAAATTGAACATGGGATTTTTTTAAAATTTTTTAAAAAAAGGGTAGGCAATGGAAAGGCTATCTCTTTTCGAGATATATGGCTGGCCCTGAAAAGGGCCTTTGGGTTTTTCTTCTTCTTCTTTTATCTTCTTAACTTTTTCCAACATCTTCTTAATTTGTCCATCATTCCTTTCTTCTTCTTCTTTTCTGTTTCCGGCAGCCAGTCCGGGTGGCCCATGGCCCGGAACTTCTCTTGGATTTTCATCCAGTTTGTGTTCAGTTTTTCGAATTCATCCTTTTTTCTTCTATTTTCTTCGTCTTTTCTTTCATTGGACCACTTTTCTTTTATCTTCTTGACCTCTTTGGTCAGCACATTCCTCATTAGTTCTTCAGCTTTCTTAAGTTTTTCTAACCCCCACTTTGCGAAACACCAATCTGTCCATTCTACAACGTCTTCTAAAAAGCACCTTGCACTTGTCACATGATCTATTGCTTCTTTTAACTTACCCACTTTGACATACGGTGGGTTAACTAAACCTCTGATTCTCTTCTCCTCATCCTCTATCATTTCTTTCACGATGTTTACGGCTAAGTGCAGGCTCTTTACTTGTCTTGTGACGAAGTCTTTTGTCACTTCATACCTCCATTCCTGTTCAACCCTTTCTGCTACACTCAATCCATCTACCATCCAATACCAACTTCCCATAAGATCGTTGTATAAAGCTGAAGCTGCTGGCATCTTCTTGTTTGCTTATTCCGTAGAATGAGCTCCAATGGCCAACACTGTTAGTTTTATACTGAAAGTGCGGACGTGATGGAAAACATCCCCCTAAAAAACATAAAATTGATCTTACCTAGATCATGACCCAACAACGCGCGTACGTGAAGGAAAACATCCCCTACTTTTTCATTTCATTTCATATAATATACCCCAAACTATACTCTCCCCATTTGCTAAGAAACAATAAAGAAACCCATAATCTACTTTATCACTTACAAACACAAACACACAATCACACAAACACTGACCCTCACATTTTTTAAAGAAAGAGTTAGTGTTTATATTCACACTACTCTACCTACACACATTGGCAAATCGATAGTTATTTCTTTTCTAGAGTATTGGGTAGCCCTGAAAAGGGCTGTTTTGTTTGGAACTTCATGGGCACCTGGTTAATGGTGGCACCTTCCAGGCCTGGCGCCACATACGCATCTTATCCCCCAGTTACTTTTTACCTTTTGGGGGGAGAGAGCAGAGGCAGGATATGTCGCTTCAGAATCCCAATTTTCGCTCTCTGGGATTTTGAAATTTTTTCTTCTCTCCTTTTCCTCCTCCTCTTCTTTGTTTCTTCTTTCCTCTTTATATATTCTTTCTTCTTCTTCTTCTTTATATCTTCTCTCCTCCTCTTCTTTGTTTCTTCTTTCCTCCTCTCTTATTCTTCCCTCCTCGACAATGGCTTCCGCGGCCAGTTCATTTAATATGCGCCTGGCATATTCCAGATGCACATGAAGCTCCAACAGTTTCTCAAGTCTCGTGTTCATTTTTTGGTGTTGATCAATCAACAAGGGTAGCTGGACTGCCGAACGAGTTTCAATTTATACTGAAAGCGCGGACGTGAACTAAAACATCCCCCTAAAAACATAAAATTCATCTTACCTAGATCATGACCAAAAAAACAACAACGCGCGGACCTAAAAGAAACACTCACTTACTCTTTTATGCTACCCATTACTATTGTAAAATTTTTTATAAATCACTTCAATAGACTATCCACATTAGCAAAACAATCCAATCTAACTCCAAATATACACCTCAAAAACCCAAAAAACATTATTTTAATCTACTATCCTCACCAACTTACTTTAGCTGTTACAAACACAAACACACCAACACATACCCTCACATTTTTTATAAAAGAGTTAGTGTTTATTTTCACACTACTCTACCTACTCACATTGGCAAATTAATAGTTATTTCTTTTCTAGAGTATTGGTTAGCCCTGAAAAGGGCTGTTTTTTTGTTTTGCTATGGCATTCTTTTTTTAGTTTCTAAGAATGCGATGTCCTCTGAGGATAGACTTTCTGGCAATAGGTCTGCTTCTTCGGAAAGAGAAGAAGAACTCTTTGGTGTCGATACGGCAATCGACAAAGCCTCTGTCAGGTTCAGGTTGCTGCTGCTGTTCTTGTTGTTGCTGTTGCTGCTGTTTTTGAAGTCTGTACTTCTCTGTCCATTCTTCTTTTTCCCTGTTCACTTCTTCTCTGAAGAGCTCTTCTATTAGGTCTACAGTGATTTTTAACATTCTCACATTCTCTATTTCTTCTGGCTTCGGTATCAGACTGTGTCTGACCCTATGCAAATTCACGTAGGCTTCGTTGAGCTTAGCTAGTTTGGAGCACATCTTCTTAGGAGGATGAGTCGACAATGGATGGTTAGACTGGGAACAAACCGGTTCTTAAAGTTAAAGCGCGGACGTGAAGGAAAACATCCCCCACACGGTTTTTCGAGCCGCAACGTTCATGAGAGAGATAGTAAGAAATGAAAGAGCATCAATCCAAAAGTCTTATAGCTGAACAAACCACAAAAGCATTTTTTTCAAAACACAACATTTTTTATTCAAAAATCACTTAACACTTAACAACAACATTTCTAACATTTTTAACAATAATCCATCACTATAACATCAAACAATTTTTTCAAATCACAAACATTTTTTTCTCAATGGACAATCTACTTTAAACAGGGCTGACAACGTTGTGAATGAAATTGTGATTTCCACTGTTGGAAATCATTAGGCCATTGATGGACACTACGTTTCCTAGCTTGAGACAAAAGATAAGCATAATGGTCACAAAACCATCGATCTACTTTCACATCGTTTCTAGCAGAAGAACGAGGATCGAAATGAGTCACTAAATGTTCTAAGGAATAGCCCAGGCTGCGATGATGCAGAAAATACACACAGTACTGTCCACACACCAAGGAATCTGTGCCTTGTAATTTCACATTATTGAATCGGGTGGTTTGAGCATTTCTTCTCATAAAGTCAATGATATCGTCTTCCAAAGGGGGCAATCCGTACGAATCGAAATATTCCACACATCCTTCTTGAGGAAAGTAGACGGCTACCCAGTGGGTTCCTGGGAGATGACTGTCGTCCGTGTTGATCACGTAAGCTTGATGGTCTTTAGGTTTGCGATGAGGGAGTTCATCTTTAGCACAGACGACAGGATTCCAAGAAGCCGTATACGAACTGTGGTTCAAAAGGTAATAAAGTTCCCAGGTATCCATTTGTGTTGTTTTCTTCTTCTTCACAGGTAATAATAAGTCGTCAATTCGATCCTGACTTTTTGCTTGAAAATGTCTGACGAATAAACGGTTATTCGTTCTGTTTCCTCACTCTGATTTAGGAGAGCTTCGATACGATGGATCTCTTGAGTGGTTAATGGTGGACAAGAATGTTCACGCAAGTCTTTATACCACTGGTGCAACACGTCTTTGTTTGAGATGAGACTCCAAGCTTCGTCCAGATACTCGTCCAATTTTTCTTCTTGACTTAACATCAGGCATTTATCGTGTTGAATTTGACTGGGATGATCGTTTTGACATCCATAACAATTTTTCTTGATCAATTCCGTCATTTTGTCAACCAAGTGTTTGGCAAAACAGGAGACTAAATGGGCTTCTTGTTCTGGCCATCTCGATTTCATCATGATCACTTCTTCTTCCACAGTCTCCTCACATTCCATCTCCAAAGTTTCTCCACTAGGTAAAGAGGGATAACAGTCTTCCATGGCTTCTAATAATCTAGAATGACTTCTCTCAAACTGTTGATTTCTATGGTATTATCGAATTCTGCATACAGGATGACGTTCACTGTCTGTTTCAGTGTTTCTGCAAACTGAAGTTCCACACGAATCTGGCCAGATTTTATAGGGTGGAAATGTCCCTCGTCGCTGCCTTGGTCTGGAGTGAAATCGAAAGCCCACAAAGCATAGCCTCCTGCATAATCGTCGTACTCAATGCCGTGACTGGTGTTGGTTCCTAACTGGCCGGTGGCTTCGTACAGGGACAAGTACGATCTCAAGTAATTGTTGTTGGCAAAGTCAGGTTCGAAAGGTCGGGTACACAAGGTCTTGCCATCGCGACTGACTTCGATTTTCTTCACTAAAAAGTGTTGAAAGTTGAAAGGATTTTCTTTGAAGGCTCCGTTGAAGGCTGAATTCGAGACCATACCAAGGATTAAACGTTTGGGTAACTGTCCTTGGAACAGATGATCTTCGGTTATGGATTGCAGTCCAGCAGAAATGGTGAACGTTTTCACTTCCACACGTCGTATGGGATACTTGGCGGTCGTTCTGCTCAACGTCTGACTGATGTCGTTTCCCACTTTAGGTAACACTTCCACGCGTCGTACGTAGAGTTTGGCTTCTTGGATTATGCTTTTAGGAACCTTAGTAGCATCAGCAGCTATCAAATGGAAAGCGACAATGCTGCGATTCAGTCTCAAGCGGACATTCACCCCGTTCAGCAAATATTTCTCTTGCAACCACATGTCCAAATGCAAACGATCCATCAGTTCTAAACTTTTCTTGTTTAAGATTTTGTCTTCTCTTGCCTCAAAGCCGGAATTGCTTCCATCTGTTTTGTCGAACTTGCCCGCTTCGTCAGCTACCCACAGCACGCAGGCATTGAGATGAGTATCCTTGGCATCTATTCCGTACGTCAAGAGATTTTCCAAGTAGGCACGGTAAGGGTATGTATCCATGCTGCTGCTGACTAGTTTGTTATTCAAGTACAAATCCACTGAGCTGAACAAGGAATGCATGAAATTGTTGACGGGAGCTATTTCGTCAGCGTCATCTACTCCACTATTATCTTTTTCTAGAACTTGGACTTTCAAGTACAAGTAACTGCTATTCAGATAGATGTAATCTTCGGGCTGTCCCTTGATTTCAAACTCGATGGGAGCGGAATCGGTCAGTGAGGAGACGGGGTGAAATTCCACCCATTGGGATTCTTGCATCGTCATCATGGTGGGGGGCATGGCAAACAGATTCAGTTCCGTCTTGGAACAAGCGCAAGACTCTCGGTGCATCATTTTGTTCTGTGTTTCAATAATCGAAAACGTCTAAGTCTCGAACGGTTCTTCTTTTCTTGGCCTTTCTCGCTTGAAGTCTGGTGAAAGGGTGTTTTCTTCGTCGTCTCTTTCTGCCTTGTCCTTGCTGAATGCTTGACTCGGTAGCGTGCAGGGCATTTATAGGTGTCTCTCGTCGGCCCAAAATGTCTTTTCCCGTTTGCAGCAAGACATTTTTGCCTGCCCTCATGAAGGCTTCTTTAGGGTTTTGTTTGTCGATGATGACATTTTGGAGAAATTCTTTGCCTTGTGTCAGTGCCGCATCTTTCAAGGCGTGCAATCCTCGTGTCACCATCGGTTTCAACACCGGGGCCACCGAACGAAAGGCCGATTTTAACATGTCTCCTAAACCGTGTCCTCGTTGTCGAGCCACCCCTTGGTACACTGGATACATGACTTACTCACGAGTCGTGAGAGAACCGTTTTCGAAAATGGAGTTTCACCGTGACTTTTCCTTTGGTGAATGGAATATTTTGTCCCAAATCTCCTTTTATAGTAATGTTGACCGTGTCCAAATACGACTTGCTGACCGGCAAATAGTGAGGATGGACAAATTTGCGGTGGACGTGATAAGTGTTTCCACCTTCCTCGTCAGCGTTTGTGGCAGAATCCACTTTGAAAGGAATGACACGCAGTAACGGCACGGAGGTGTGTCCCACCACGTTGTATTCCACCACATCGGAATACACGAACATCAAATTCAGTCCTTGGTTCAGTTCTACCGGGAAACGAAAATACTTGGCAAAAGAGTCGTTGTCATAAATGACTGGTAATTCGGGGCTTTTTTTTTGTTCTCCTATCTTCCTCATCTCCGTGTCACCGCCCAATATGTCAAACAATTCAGGACAAAATAAGAAAGACATGAATTTTTTGGACCCCTCAGAAAATTTCATCAGAAAGCGACGTGCTATTTTGTGGTATTCCAGGGTGACACTTTTTTGGACATTCCCCAAAGCTTTATGGAACACGCCATTAAACTTGGAGGCTATGACGCTGACCAAATGATGACCACTGAAATAATAGCCTGGGAGAATGGACAAGTTGTAGGTCCACGTTTTAGTTTTGTCATCATAGGTTCTATTGCTATATGTGCCAATCTTATCCAACTCATCTTGCAATTGTTTGTCATGAACTTCCACCTTAAAATAATTTTGATTGGGAATGACATTGTGGACTTGGGTTGGGTGAATCATTTCCACTAAAGCCACTTCCCAATGGGCTTCGTGATCTAAGGGGATGGCTTGAGGTAATTTGGTCGTGTAACAGCACAACGTGTTGTGGGGAAACACCTCCATGGAACTGTCACTGGGTAAGGTTAAGTAAAATTGGTTTTGGTGACTCATAATTCCAGAGTTCTGTGGCTGTCCGAGGGAATATTAGTGGATGTCAGAGGTGTGTCTCCGCCCAAAATGGGGTTCTGGTTGTGGATGTTGTTGGAGTGGTGACTGGCACTGGCACTGGACACAACGTTCCCGTTCGAGGAGAATTTCAGGGAGGGATTAGGAAGCAGGTAACCGATGCAACTGCTCAATAAAATGGTCCACAATTGTTTGTCTCCTTGTTGCAAACTCAAATTGGCGATGGCTGCCCCGATGACACAATACACCACAAAGATTTGGCAGAAAAAGACGATTTGCGTTTTAGGCACACGTTCTCCACACCACACCCACAAGGGTTGTTTTTGTAAATCTTGCACAGAAGAACTAGGGGAAGAAGGAGTGGTCGACGTAGCTGCGTCTGATGTGTGAAAGGGCATGATGGTCACTTCTTCTTTTTATAGTCGATGACTTGCGAAGCGTCGATCCAAGAATCGAAACTGGGTGGATATCCTTTCCAACGTACTTTGACTTCTTTGACACGTCGTTTGCCCACTTCACGGGTTCTGCGTTCGAGAATGCTTTCGATGTCGTACACGTCGTCTTCTTTTTTGGTGACACGTTGTAACTCGGGCAAATAAAACGTTCCTTTGAGTACTTCTCCGTTCATGTCTTCCAATTTATAGACGGCAGGATGACGGCCATGCACTCGTCCAGTGATGCGAAACAATTCGGTGGTCGAGTTAGGTAAGTAACCTTTGTCGAAAGTGCGTTTGGTTTTGCCAATGCGCACCCAATCTCCTACGGTCAACTCTCCACTTTTCTCGGGGACAGCCCTCGTCGGGGACGTACCAAACAGACGCTCAAACACCAGCACTTCGTTGTCGGGAGTCACGTCTTGCGGGGCACGTCCGATGCTTCGATGGTAAGATTGGTTGTACGCTTGCACCAGGTGCGGTAAGATGTCGATGTACTTCAGAGTGTGGTGATGCGTAAAATATTTCCACATGCGTTCTTTCAAAGTACGTTGAAAACGTTCCACGATGCTGGCTTTGGTTTCGGGATTCTCGGTGGTAAAAAAATGAATGTCACGTTTCTTTAATTCTTTTTGGAAAGCTTGGTTCAGAAATTCGGTGCCTTTGTCCGTTTGCCATCGAAGAGGGCGACGACCGCTTTGTTTCAACACCCGTTGCAGGGCTCGCACTAACTCGCTGCTCGATTTGGAAGTCAAGGGCACGACCCAGGCAAATTTGGAAAAGACGTCGATGACACAAAACAAATATTTGTAGCCACGATTGTGGCTGGCCAAATGAGAGACATCGGCTAAATCGGCTTGCCATTGATGATCGATGCCTTCCACTCGGGTGCGACTTCTGGCAAACTTGCGTCGAATGGGTTTGTGTAAAGTGTAGGTAGCTTGTTCTTGTAACCATCGTTGCACTTGAGGTAAACGGAGACTTTTCAGTCGCGTTTTGGCAGCACGATACAATTTTTGAACTCCTGCGTAACCTGCAGGATGCGAGGGATCGTAGTAAATGCTGGCTAAGAGTTTTTCCATTTTTTGTGTTAATAAGTCACCCACTCTTCGGTGATGCTACTTTGGGTGGGTCGAAAGGGTGGTTTGGAAACAGATTTACGTGTCCGATGGGCTACGGGAGTAGAAGTCGAAGGTAGTGGTGGAGGTGGCAATGGAATGGCTTTGGTTTTCTTTTCTTTTTTCACTTCTGGTTTCCCTTCTTTCTTTTTCACTTCTGTCGAAGGAGGTGTGGACATCATCTTTTTAACCCAAGCTTTCATTTCTTCTCGTTGGGGTGTGGGGGACGGGGTCAACAAGGATGCTGCAATCTTACTCGAAATGGGAGCTGCTGACGGTGTTTGAAACACTTCGTGCATCTCTTCTTCCTCAGGTCTTTGTGGGATAGCATCTCTGGTGACCCTTGGGGATGGTATTGGTGGTGGTAATGATGATGATGATGGTGCTGGACTTTTCATCAAGGTCTTAAAATCTTTCAGAGTGGGTAAAGCTGTTTCGTCTAAAGCTTTCTGGTGAAAGAGTTGCAGTCGTTGCAAGAGTTGACTGTACTTTTGCGATTTTTCTGTTTCGGACAAATCTTGGCGATCCATCAAGGACTGCAATTCGTGTTGTAACTGGGACATCTCGCTCAAATTGGGATTGGGAGGTAAATGCGGGGTGCGTTGTTCTTGCCACCGATGGTATTCCATCCATCGTTTGTAAGGCACTAAAGCTAGTTTTTGTCCTTCCATGGGGTTGTCAGCGGTCGATTCTGAGATCTTGGGACTTTCGAAGGCCTTTTTATCTGGCTCCCATCAGTCCTCCCAACATGGTTCGCAAGACTCCTTTCAGTATGGGGCCTAACAAGAGAGGTAAAATGCCTCCACGTTGGACCAGCATCTTCTTTTTTTGACGAATGGGAATTTTCTTTTGAACCATTTGGCGAAGAACGTGACGATGTTTGCCTAAGCATTGTTTCTGGTGTTTGGACAAAGGGATCGTGCCTTTCAAAACGTTCAAACAACATTCGCACACGGTATCGATGACCTCTTTGGAGGCCGTTTGAATGAGTTTTTTTCGTAGGGGTGGAGAAGCTTTGAACAGGACAGATAACATGTCCCCATGTTTGGCTAAACGTGGTGGCAGTCCTTTCCTTTTCTTTCCTTGGGGTTTTCTGGAGGGTGACATCTTTGAATCTTCAGGAGCACCAAAAAAACACTGATATCCTACTCGGTCACAGGCCTTTTTTATACTGGAACGCGTCGCCATTGATTGTCTTTACGTCGTATCAGTTTGAGGACAGGCATGACACGTCGTGCAGGGGTACGTAACGGACTAAATCGAGCCAGTTCTTGCTTGGACAAATCCAGTAAACTTTGTAACATGCCCGATCTTTCATGGACTTTGATTTTGGGAGAAGGTACTTTGTGAGCAGCAGCCACTGCCGCTAAATTGGAAGGTCCTGCCACTGGGGAAGTTCTTTTGGGGGTCATCAACGGAGAAGTTCTTGGTGTAATCAACGTCTCCAAGTACTCTTCAGTTCCTGGTGACATCAACGGAGAAGTGGACAAACGTGAGGCTGTCGGAGACGCTGTGGCAGGTCGTGGTTTGCGAGTGTAAGGCTGCGTCCTGGCCGCAGTGCCTCTCTTGCGACAAGTTTTCTTCTGTGGACTTTTCTTTTTCTGAGGACTTTTTTTCTGTTTCTTTTTCTGGGGGCTTCTTTTCTTTTTCCGGGGTGGTGTCTGGTAAGAGGAGGGTCCCGCCACTGGAGAAGTTCTTCTCTTTGGGGACTTGGTCTTTTTCTTCTTGGGGCTTCGTTGGACTTTTGTCTTAGGGATAACTTTGGGGGCATTAGGATCCCATCTTAAGAGTGAGCGAATGATGACCCCTCCTAGAGTACCGCTCCCTCCAGGTTTCAAAATGATTTGTTTTTTGGTTTGAGTGTCGATGCGGGGATCGGCCAGTTGGACCAAAGCGACTTTGTTTCGATCGAAAAAGCGTTGGGTTTGATGAGGAATCTGAATGATTCCTTGGAGTAATTGACGTGCCGTCACCGTGAACCATCGTAAGACTTCTTTGAGACTAGCTTCTAAGACACGGGCTCGTGTTTGTGGATCTTTTTCTCGACTGATGCCATACAAGGCACGAATCAATTTGACGGGAAGATGCGACTGAAGGGACGTCATGTTCACACTGTGTGAGACAGACGAAAAAGGGTCTGAGGTTTTTATAGATTTTTTCATGGGGAGTGAAATGAAGTCGAGGACGGAGACGTGTACAGGACAGGCCCTCCGTCTTGGCACCAGTGGTTAAACAAGTGGGTACGAAATCGCAAATCCTCGGGGGCCGTAGGTTTCAAATCGACGAGTAAATAGGCGTGTGGCGTTTGAGTGGCATCGTCGTACGCCTGAGTCAGCCAAGGCGTTCCTAACTGTTTGGCTAAGACTTGCACTTGCGATTTATCTCGAGGGCTTTTAAACAAGACCACGTAATGCGCATTGAGACTGATGGTGCGATGGGCTTTACTTTGTTGAAACAAATTTTGGGTGATGTAAATGACACTGGCATTACGGTGATGTCCTTTGCGCGTGAACCACAATTTAATTTCTTCTTCGTCTTCTCCTAACATGTCGTCGAAAATGACCAAATGGGTTTGACGGGAGTCAGAGACGATGCCGTCGTCTTCTTTAGGAATGCCTTCCACAAACACGATGGAATCGCCTTGACTTTCTCGCAAGAGGCTGTACGCCGATTGCCACTCTTTGTAACACCACACGATCCGTTGAGGGGGCCGATCGATCAAATGATGTTTATGTTCGATCAAACGTTTGACGAATTCGGTTTTGCCAGAACCGCTAGGTCCAGCAATGAGCATGTTAAAGGGATGGCGAAGATACAAAGCCTCCCAACTGGCACGATCTAAGTGTTCGCCGATGACTTTGACAGTAGAGGAAGAGGGAGCAGAGACAGCAGAGGTAGCCATGGTGTGAGAAATGTCACTTGTGACACGAAAAACAAACAAGACAAGAGTTTATATACTTTTTTCAGAACACGTTTATTGAATGTTTCAAATATGAACACGAAAGACAAAAATACATACAATCCAAATAGTGATGTACAGGAATATAAAACACAGCAAAGCGATCAAAGTGGAATATAAACAAGTGTCTGTACAACATGTTTTGGGTAACCAAGATGTCCTAGGGACAGTGTGTAATGTTCTTACAGTCTCTACATGAGGTATTGTCACACAAGTGTCCTCCCGGAATGACCTTTCAGGAATGTCCATGACAGTCCTGTCCTGAAGCGAGTGGTTGTTCTCGGTGACGGGTTCTTCTGGCACCGTCACTAACACAGGTTGAAAAGTAACTTTTTTCCTTGAACAACTCTTGTGCATACTGGGCCACTTCTTGGGTCCAAGCCTCAAAACCCCCCTTTTTCCAGTCACGAACATCTGTCCAATGAGGGTGTAAGTCACAAGCGACACACACATCGTCATACACGTCTTGGGTAGCTAAAAGTTGACGAATCTTTTTTTCCTGTTGAGGTCGAGAAGTATCCAGATGAAACCGCAAGGCTTTGAGCAAAAGGAGTTTTTCGTGACCATTTAAGGCCATGGAGGTGGTAAGTACTGATCGTAAAGAGTCCACAAAGAATCGGCTGGTAAACGAAATCCCAGAAAACAAGTCACTAAGACACACACCACTTGTCGTCCCAAATTGAATGGATAAAGTTCTTGTAATAATCGATGGTAATGATCCACGGTTCGAATATGGTCATTGAGTTCCTTCCACGGAATCTGTTGGATTACATACGACATAAGTCGTGGCATAGCTGCCTGTTTTTATAGTCTCTTTGTTTCGAAAAGAATACACGTACTTTCTAGCCAGTGATGTTCGTTTTCCAGTGGGGAATGTAAATCTTGCATACTGTAACCGAAACGTCAGAGTTCGATTAGAAGTTTCCTCTTCCGCTAAGTAGATTCCACGTAAAATATGTTGGTAATCCTTTACCTCGTCTTCCTCAATGGGTTGCTCTAGGTGAATCTCGAAGTAACCAAAATGATCAACACGTGAATCATCGGGGGCCTGGAAGTATTGAACAAGGTCTGACCACTGAAACAATTTCTGACGAATCAGTTCTCTTATACCCTTCAGGTACCAGTGGTTAAAGATCTGGTGACGTAACGGATGCAATTGTTCTTTACGTTTCACTTGTATTTTGACCAGCTCTCGGTAAATGCGTTCTCTCAACTCCACAGGCAAAGCACGAATGTTCTCTTGTAAAGTATCCATGAATAGGTCATACTAAATCCTCTTTGGTCTGACACAAGAAATGTACTCTTTGCACAAACATGGTTTCACTTCAGTGTCGAATTTAAATCGTTGAGTCACTAATCTACACATTACAATTCGTTCAGAAGTTTCCTCTTTCACTAAGTTGACATTGTGTTCAAGATGTTGGTAATTCGTTAACTCTTCCTCTGGAATTCGATGCAGTACGTTTACAATGATGTAACTACAATCGTCCATACCAAACCAATCCTTTTTAAAACTAGAGGATCGTTGATCAATGTCTGTCCGATGGAACACTTTCAATTGAATCAATCCTTGTATAGCTTTCAGGTACCAGTGGTTCAAACACCGGTGACGTAACGGATGCAATTGTTCTTTACGTTTCACTTGTATTTTGACCAGTTCTCGATAAATGCGTTCTCTCAACTCCACAGGCAAAGCACAAATGTTCTCTTGTAAAGTATCCATGAACAGATTATTATGGTAAGAAGTTACTTCAATGTCTCGGTCCCACTAAGGGTAAGTAATGACAATTCGGTGACCATCGAGCATGTTCAACGTAGGCCGAATCTTGCGGTTCCCAGTGGTGAAGTGACACACCGCAACTGAAGCACTTGACTTTATCTCCTTCGCCCAAGTAGAAAAATCCGGCTCTGGCTAATTCTTCGGGGGTCGGTCCTCCCAGATACTTTGGCCATTTTCCTTTGAACGATTGAAGACGATTTTCAAAGTCGCAGTATTCCGACAAACGCACAGGAAACGAATATTCGTCTTTCACAGGTTCGTTTCGATGAGGGTTGGGTGACATGAACAGGAGTTTGCTCAGGGCTGGATGACATCCGTAGGGAGGTAAACGTGAAGGTCGACATTCCCCTTTAAACCCGGTAAAATGTCTAAGAGGACGAGCGGCATCGCTTTCGCATCCCTCAGGTTTGACACGCACAGCATCACTTTCCATGATAGGGGCAGTGAGAACAAAGTTCCCATGATGCTTTACGGCATCGCTCAGGTCACAAGGTACAGCATCGTATCCATCGCAAGGCTCACAATCGCACTCGTCTGCAAACTCCGTTACGCAATTACAATGGTAACCACATGGACAATCGAAGTTTCCTGCCGGACATTTTCCGTCGCAATGCATGGGTCTTATCCATCCAATATTAGTCACACTAGAGGAAGATACAACTTTTTTACAATCCCCAAACTGGAACGATGCCTCTTTCAAAGTATTCAACTTGTTCGCTCGGTCTTGGTAGTCACGATGAACTATCGATCTTGCCTAGGGTTCCTTTTTTATATACAGACCAATACCGACATGACCGTACGGTAAGGTGAAATGATTGGGAAGTCGAACTCGCTTCTGGTACACGATTTGATAGACTTTTTCCAAGGGTCGACTGACGATGTGGTGAGTGGGTAAACGTACAATCTTGTTGGGTTGGTGAGTGGTCACTTTAAAGTTTCCATCCTCTCCCGATTGCAAGGCTTCTTTCAATACCCCAAAGTTGACCACTCGACTGGTACGATAATTCAGAGTCAGTCCTTTCACTTTGCACGTCGTGTGCACTTCTCCTTGTTTGTCACGGTATTCGTAGCCGTAATTTTTGGGACCGCCACTGACGAAACTTAGAATCTTGTCGTCGGGATGCTCGTCTGTCCAGGCTCCTAAACGGTCTCCTTCGATGTTAGGGTGATGTTGAATCGGGTGATGGATGTAAATGCAACTGTCCGTGTCAAAGTACAGGACACGTTCTTCTAACAGTTCTAAAGCTTCGTACAATTTTAAGCGAGCATGGGCTGTCACGTAAGCCGCAATGATGACATTTCCAAAAGGGTCGTCTTGTACAAAGTCCAGATCTTCTTCGTAATTGACCAAGATCAAATTCTCTCGAACGACGTCCACGTGTTTCATGTATTTGGTTTTGTCGTGAATCATCTGGAAGTAGCGGGAAGGTTCTGTCAAATATTCCGTCTTGGGTAAACACGGTCGTTGTGCCATTTTACCCCACAAGCAATTTAACATCACTTTGGCAAACGATCGCCTGCCTTCGTTTTTCTCGATGTGGTCTAAAGTGATGCCTTCTTGTTCGTAGTATTTCTCTTTGAATTGTATTTGGTCTTCGGGAGTGTGACACCAGGAAGGATAGCCACTGGCTTCTTGCTTCAGTTTCAAAAAGGCATCCACGTAGTCTGCGAAAATGCCTTTCTGCGTGGGGTCACCCTTGCGGTATTGTTGTGTCTTGGGAAAGTGGCAAATTTCGTACACTTCTAACAGTTGGTATCCCATGTCCAGAGCTTTGAACAATTCCACGCTGACCCAGGTTCCCGTCAAGGCCCGTTCTTCTTGGGTGTGCTGACAAGGTTGGTCTTGGTTGCACGTTTCGGCACAAGTACGGCACAAGGGAAACATCAGTTTGCCTTGACAATGGTGAGGTAAGACGGGATGGTATAGGTTCGTGGGAGGCAAAACTTTACACTTGATCAAGCCTTCGTATTGTCGAATGTTGACCAGGTCGATGTGTTCCGTCAGCAATTGCGGGTGGCCTACAGGAAAGCGACAATATTTGCACACGTAGGGATACAGCGAACACACGTCCAAGTATTTGATTTCTTCTCCTTTCTCTTCGTCGGCTTGGTACAGCAAACAGGTGGCATTGGTCCTTCCTCCGTACAAACTATCCCTCGCGTTCAGCGGGTCCATGAACTGGTAACTTTCCACGAGGCGTTTAAACTCGGGATCGGTTTTCATACGGTGATCGTACTCGTGTTCCCACATTTCCACCACTTGGTATCCTTGCTGTTCTAACTTTAGGCGTCGCTGACAAGTGTCCTGGTACACGTCTTCCATGGTTCGTTGTAAAAACTGATTTTTAGTGCCACGGTCAGGGTAACAGACGGGACATCCGTGAAATAAGCAACCGTTAAACTCGTACACGATCTTGGGGTTTTCTAAGTCCCAGCCATCGACCGAATACGTTCCGATGGTCTTTTCGCCCCCTCCGTTGCGGGCATGCTGAATCCACTTGTCTTCCTTGTCGCACAAGTAATGTAACCAGCGTAGGGCTTTCACCGAGTATTGACGTTTGACATAGTGGGTCGTTTGAGGGCTGATGACAGCCACGGTGTTTTCAGGCATGAATCGTTGTCGATACACTAAAGAACACGCTTTGGCAATGGTGCAAGCTTCTTTCAAAGGATCGACCCCTCCGTGTTCCATGAACAGTTCTCGAAATTTTCCACAGCAACGCCGTAAAATGTCCACGTCGGAACGACAATACTTTAGCATTTCTTCCTGAAAGTCGAAAGGGTCCGAGGCGTGAGCCTGGTACCAAGCGTAGAAAGCTTCTCGTTGTTCGGTACGCATGTTGTCGGGGTCGTAATAGTGAGCCTCAGGCATTGATTGGCTTCCGTATTGAAAAAGTGTGGAAAGTACCCTTTAGCCATTTCTGTCATTCCAAACGTTTTAGGCATTCGACTCAAAGGCATGGCCAAATAGCTCATCGAATCTTTAAACTGCATTTGTCCCACTTGCATGAAAATGATTTTGGCTCCGTTCAAAGTCACTTTAGGACGCTCGGTGCCTTGTTCCGTATAGTACCTCAAAAGAAACTGTCCATCGTATCCGGAGAAATTGTGAGCCATCACCGTGGCATGACGATGACAATCTCCGTAACGTTCGATGTCATCTTGGCTCCACGTCTTGTCGATGGGGTCTAAGACCCATTGGGCAAAATCGGCTAACGTGTTCGGTCCCCGAAAGATTTTTTCACGCCCTCCAGGAATCTTGCTGCAGTGAGGGCAGTGACTGAAGATAGGTTCTTGAATGCACTTCTCGCACGCTCTATGAGCCACGCAGAAATTAGGGATGTGAATGCCGGTCTCTTGCATGCATTCGAAATCGAAAAAGATGAAATTGCCTTTCTTCTTGTGACCGTCCTCTTTCTCTGGTGGGGGTTGGTATTTTTGCACGTAACATTGGTGTTCCAAGTCCACGATGTGGTGACAAATGTGACATTTTTTCTTTCCTGAACATACGTGTGCCTTGGTATTATTGGTACGTATGACTTGTTCACACGTAGAGCACAATCTCAGCAGTTGACAAGCACATTTCTTCTGTGAACCTTGCGTCTTCAGATGTTGTTGGTAACAGGTAGGGCTGACAAACGTGCGCAGACAAGTTGAACAAGGCACTGGTTCTTCGCTCAGACAGGGTGAAGAGGCCAAACATCCTGTGCATTTCGATCCACAATGCTTGTGTTGCTCTCGATTGTTATAACCATGGTCACATTTCTCACAGTAATAACTGTATCGCAGGAATCCAGTGATAGTGGTAATCGTATCGAAATGGTCATCGTGATAATAGACGTGAATGTATTTTCCGTCCTTAAAGTCTTGCCCTCGAAACAATAGAGGTCCGCGCACTTCTTGAGGGTGCACTTTCAAGGTGTATCGTGGAGCTAGGACATCTTGCAATTTTTGCATCTCAGGAATGCCACAGGGTGTGTCTTTGGACAGGCCAGCTTGTTGCAACAGGAGTTCTGCTTCGTTTCGTTGTTTGGCTCGGTCCGATTGTTGAATAGTGTTCCAGGTTCTTTTCCATTCTACCGTGTCGTTCTTGTTGGCATAGGTTCGTCCCACCACGATGGCACGGGCTAAACACATCTGGTCATGAGGGTTGCGAATTCGGACGAGACTCTTTTTGGTGTTGCGAAGGTCGTCCACCAATAACATCTTTTTGCGTCCAGTCCCTTGAGGAGGAGAGACGTGGGTCATATCCAGTGTGGCTTTGCCATCGGTGATGTCAAACTGGTCATTAGATTGTTGCACGTGTTGAATCTTGTCCATGACTTTGGAAGCAGTCAATTCTGCCGGGGTGCTAAACTCGATCCAAACAGGGGATTTCAAACCGTCGTGTTGTATGGAAAGTCTCAAGCGATCGTCTTCTTTGGGTTGACATTGTTGCTTGAGTGAAGTGAGCAAAGAATCCCACACCCCAGTGATGAACACTTCTGCTTTCTCTAACGGCACTTCAGCCTTGAAATCTTTAAACTTCACCGTGTATTTGTAAGCCGTGGTTCTAAATTTTCTAGAGGAGCGCTTTTCCGTCTCTCGAATGGAATAGTACTTTTCAGGGTTGACTAAGGGTGGTGAACTTGGTTTAGAGGGTTCGGATTCTGGTTCACTCATGTCCTCTTCAAAATCACTGGCATGAATTTGTGCCAAGATTTCAGCCCTGGTACGAGGCGATAGATCACGTTTCTGCCTCTTACTTCTTTCTTCTTCTTCTTTCTTCTCGAATGAATGGGATCGTTTCATCTTGAAAGCAAAAAGTCAAATGACTCAAGTTCAAACACCATAAACTACTTTATAGTCATGGCAGACCAGCGTATATAAAAGGGTGTGTGTCTTGTCCTTTCACTATTCATTTCACTCTCAAGCCGAGCACAACGATGGAAGAGACTAACCAGATGGAACGTTTCGTCAGAGCTTTGCGAGGGGTCATTAGAAAATTCTCTTCAGACCAGCCTACGGACTACTCTCCTTCCTTTAGAGATAAAAGTCAAGATACTTGCTATATCTGTCAGAAGAAAGGGCATTGGTCTTCAGAGTGTCCAGACCGTGAAAAAAGAACAAAAACAGGGACTAAAAAAGACAAAAGTCAAGATACCTGTTATTATTGTAAAGAAAAAGGACATTGGTCTCCAGATTGCCCAAAAAAGAAACAAGAGGAGTCAGAAGAAAAAAAGGATTCTTCAGAAGAAGAGAGGGATTCTTCGAAAGAAGAGAGGGATTCTTTAGAGGAAGAAGAGGAAGAAAAAAGACAATTCTATTTACAAGAGGCAAAGAAACAGGAGAAGAAGAAAAGAAGAAGGGAAGAAAATGAGGAAAAGACGGTGAAGAAATTCAAAAAACAGAGAGACTAAACAAGGAGAAAGAAGAAGTCAATGAACTTTTAATTAAAGTGTTGTGTTGTGAATTGTGAATTGAATTGTAAAAAAATGGAGAAAAGAATAAATGAATGATATAAGGTAAGTGTCTTTGAGTTATGATTTTAAAATAAGAAGCTACACTCACGCACTCATACACAGACACGTACTATAAGGTAAAATGGGTGGGGTTTTTTGAGTTATTGGCAAATTGAAATTGTATTTCTTTTCGAGAAATGTGGGTGGCCCTGAAAAGGGCCTTTTTTGGTGTAGGGGTGAGTTTAAGCAATCAACTTTAACTGCCTTATGCCTTTGCCACGGCCAAGGCCTACTTCTGGACTGCGTAATGTTGATGATGATTGGGTTGAAATCACTAAGGGTGGTACGGTAGGCTTAGTCACAGGGTTGACGTGTTTAGCTCGGGAAGGTCGTATTCTCTTCGGTCGTGATAAAGAAGTCTGATACATTTGTTTCAGACTTCTTAACTCCGCTAAAATGTCCAACAGTACCGTGGCCGTTTGATTTTCACCCTCTTGTTTCTTTGCTGCTACTTCTTCTTGCTGTTGCTGCTGTTGTTTTTTTCTTACCTCTTCTTCTTGTTGCTGTTGCTGTAGGATAAAAGCTTGTTCCGCTTCCTTTTGTCGTTGCATAAATTTCTCCAATTCTTCTTTCTGTCTCTGTCTAAAATTCTCCACTTGCGGTAATGAAGAAGGTAACGCAGGTTCCGGAACAAATTCTTGCGAGGAGAGAAAATCCACAAAATCCCAATTCACTTCTTCTGAAAGTAAGTCCGAGTTCCCTTGGGCAGTCTCCCCTGCTGGTGCACCCCAATGGATCGTTTTCTGAGTTTCCGTCATGTTGAATCACTGTCGCATAGATTGACTGCACACAAGCGCTAGCGAATCTATATTGACTACGTGACGTCACAGACTGCTCTCTTCGGATTGGATGCGGGCTGACTGAATTCTGTAACGCGTGTTCGGATTGGTGAATGAACTCAATCCGTTTCAATCCTTCCTGTCCCTATAAATAAGCGCCGTTCACTGCATTGATTCACCTATTCTCGGAGCCTCAACATGTGGACAGACGTTAAATCTTCAACCCTTGTGTCAACAATGATGTTCAGGACGGACATGCTCATGTATGTCCGATCCAAGTGGACCGTTGTCCACAGGACCAACAGCAGCCTGTGGATAAGAAGAGTCTATATAGAGAGACAAGGTTGCCTCAAGAGGACTCTGATGTATGGCCCTGCTGTAAGACGAAGTTTGAGGACAAGAAGATGTCGCAAATGCCCTTTATGTTAAGGGCATATTAACATAAACCAAATGCCCTTTTCAGGGCCAGTCATATTTCTCGAAAAGAGATAGCCTTTCCATTGCCTACCCCTTTTTTTAAAATTTTAAAAAAATCCCATGTTCAATTTCCCTTGACGCTATAAAGGCCCACTTTAGTAAAAGCCCTTGACGCTATAAAGGCCCACCCTGTTTAATTTCCTTTGACGCTAAAGTGCCCCACGATTTTTTCTTTCTCCATGTTAATTTCCCTTGACGGTAATCTTACCCACGATTTTTCTCCATGTTAATTTTCCCTTGACGGTAATCTTGCCCAAGGGGTCTTGTAATGCTAATTCCCATTGACCGTAAAGTGCCCCTCTTCACTACTTATGACCCAGTACTCACATGATACTTATAATAATACTCTATGACCCAGTACTCACATGCTACTTATACTAATACCATATGGCCCAGTACTCATATGCTACATATAATATTACCCTTTGGCCCAGTACTCTGATCATGGTGATACTAATACCTTATGACCCAGTACTCATACGCTACTGATACTTGTACTCAATGGTCCAGTACTTATGCGCTACCTATACTAGTGTCCTATGGTCCACTTGTCATATAATACTAATACTCTGTGGTATTTATATGCTACTTATACGAGTACCATACGGTCCAGAACTTATTTGCTACTTTGTTTCATTGCTTACATAAAGGATGGAAAAATCTTGGTTGCGGTAAAGTCTAAGTCTCAAAATACCTTTCTACGCTAAGAAGTACTGTTCTGCAAACACAAACGTTTCCAATCGACAAACAAACACATATAGCGATGGCTATATCCACCGACATTACATACCTGGACGATGAAATACGGATGTTTGTTTAGAGACTTTGAAGTGAAATACATTGATGTAACAATTAAAAATTTAATAGGTGACCACGTGACCACAAAAAATTGCTACTGGTGATTCTTGAAACATAAATCACTGCCATAAAGTCGGAAAACGATCTTGTTGATACTTTCATGAATGGAGCTTGATACCACCGAAAATTCTCTTTTAGGAAAGGCACAACACGTATTGAATGAATTGCTATATTTATCTTGCTGCAGAAATACCATTCTTTAGTTTCAACATCTAAAATCATACCAAAACTGAACTCTTGAATTAAAACATTCGCTAATTTTACCATAAGAAAAATATGCTCAAAAATGATTGTTGACTTTTTAATAAAATGGGAAAAGATGAGTTATAATCGCAAGGCTTTACAAGTTTAGTTCATGCCGTGAAAGGTGTTGTAACAAGATTATACAATACTTTCTGCACTTTGAGCTTCCTTGCCTCTTGCGATCATGTTTTCTCTCGGAAACACTCCCATCCTGTAGACTATTTCGTGCAGGATTATTCCGAAGCTGTATACATCTCCGCTCTGGGTGCCATGTGGCGGCCTATTTACCACGCGTAGTAATTCCGGCGCTGTCCATAACAGTGCTATAATACATATTAACACACTTTATAAGAATGTAAAAATTAAAAATTAACACTTAATATTTATCCTATTCTAAACGTAGACTTTCATAAGACTTCATGTCTATAATGTTCGATTACAGTCCAGTATGAAACACCTGGAAACGGAAAAAAATACAGACGAACGACCCCCAACGCAATACTATTTCAGCACACGAATATGTCAGAAATATTAAATAGGGGCTGAGCTTTGAAGCATTTCCTGGAACACCCAGGTTCAGATTTTAACCGAAAGTTGACTGGAACACAAAGAAAATACTTTCAATTAGAAGGTGAAGCTTTGGAATGTTTAATAAAATGCTCGGGAAAGGATTTTAACCGGAAGGTTAAGATTTCCTCGTTGTCTATCATGTTAAGATAGAAAATGGCGTATTCCTCACCATATCAACAAGCTCATATCAAAGATCTGAATCGGAAGGCTTTAACATTGCATGTCCTCTGTACATAGTCCTGATTCCAGATTCTCATAATATGAAAATTATATTATTAAATGACAATATGCAAGTGACAAATTGAAAATACTCCAGACAAAATGGGTGACAGTTTGTGGTGTGTAGTCGTAAAACCGTTTACGAAAAGACATAAATCAAATGAGATGTATTGGTTTAAGATTATCACGTGCGAAGGTTACCTTTATATCTTTGATTTTCCTCAACATCTGGGGGATCAATCATCTCCGTCAGGTAGCTCAGTCCAAAGTCTGTTATCTTCAACACCCACCTGTTGTCAACCAAGCAGTTGGTGCTCTTCAGTCTCCCGTGGGACACGATCTTGGAGGAATGAATGTACATCATCCCCTAAAACGGTGTCAGAATCACGTGGTCAAGAAGTTCAGTTAATATTGCTATGATTGATAATACTCTGCTCCTACTAAAATACCATCTACCTTGAAATTAACGAACCCTTTGTTACAAATTTAAGTAAAAAGAGTCCATCTAAATCTGATCTTTCACACGTCATATAACTAACGTAAGCATATTCTATTGTGAAACTGAACTATCAAAATATTTGTCTTTGTGGGACATAATTATGGAAATTAGAGTAGTCCCCGCAATAACAAAACAATGCACGCCTTATTGATATCGCTAGTTTTATCCCAAGGTCCCGTCCATTGTTCCTTGGTTTTCAGTGCACAAAGATATAGGATAGTGTGCCGTGTTATGTATATATGATTTAATTATATCTGATTTAATGTATATTTATTTCAATTTATATGCTTGTCAGTTTTAATATTGTTTTATTTTTCATTACATGATATTGTAATATAAATGTATTCACTAGAGATGATACTTTTTTTCAGAAAATAGTTTGACCGTGACTGTTTGTTTTATGAATACCAGTTGTTCATCTAAATCCTGACCATGTTTCAAAATTTGTGGCAATCACGTAAACAAGTTTTATCTTTATTTTAAAATGATTGGTTGTTGTCGAATTCATGATGGGACTTCGGGTTTAAGATGTAAACAATTTTTTATTTTATTGTTTTATTTCTTAGAGTAAAACGATTGGTTTTGGTCAGGGTCACACTGGGTAGACGTGATCTTTAACAAGTACTTAGCTTCTCTAAACTTCCAGAAGATGATCACGTGACCCCTTGTTTACGTTTTAGGATACGATATAACCTCTGTTTTGGAGAGTTATCCTCAGTAGAAGATGGGCTGTTAAATTGGAAGTTGTATGTTGAGCTGTTTGGAGTTATTTCAAATTACTTGGATTCAAAAGGATTAATTCTGTTATGTTTCTGGAAAATACGTGTGTTCAGTAATATTGTGGAATAAGGACAGATTTGTTATAAAAATGTATTCAGCCATCAGAAACCGGAGTTATTATTCTTGTTTCTGCAAGGAACTGTAGAATTCAACACAACCGATTTCACCATACGTCATCGTCTTCCATCTTGGATTCTTCGTAGGGATGCGAACTTGAAATCAGTAGAACATTTTGTTATTAGGACTACTAACATTTTATTCTTGGATTATTCTTGGATTATTTTGGATTTGATTCTATAAAACCGTAAGTTCATATTTTTTTTATTTTTACTGAATTTTTCCAGGGAAATAAATTATTGCATTTTTTCAAAGCTTGTTGTTTTCACTCTTTCTTGTGTTACTGTGTATTCGAGCCGAAACACGTGACATAAGAGCTGACATTCCACCGTGTGTTTGTTAACCAGAGAGAGAGATAACAACTGCAGCATAAAAGATAATCTATCTCTCTCTTTCTCGTGTTATCTGTTAAGGACAACAACAAAAAAACTTTAGTTAGCATTAAAGAAAGTCGGTCAGCAGACTTTATCTTTTATTCCTTAATGTCAATCAAATATATATATATATATATATATATATATATATATATATATATATATATATATATATATATATATATATATATATATATATATATATATATATATATATGTATATATATATGCATGTATATATATATATATATATATATATATATATATATATATATATATATATATATATATATATATATATATGCATTTATCTCCCTAGATGTTGGAAGGTGCTGAGTGTAATGATCTAGTCTGGTAACATGGTTTATGTTAGTCACCCCCTCGTAATGACCATTTTTGACAAAGTTCTGCATATTTCGGACAGGGAACTCTACCAAAGCGGCTCTCGGGACGCGGAACTAAGCATTGAAGTGTCTACAATCCTGATAATCCTATTCTCCTTGTTACAGGTACGAAATGATCTTATTTCTTTATAAATTTAGACACTTAAGGATTTTAAATTCTATTCTTACATGCTATTTCAGTCTTCGTTTTATGAAATTCTCAATATTTGCAGCTTACATTTGGTTAAAACATATTTTTATTGATATAAACTGGGATAGGGTTTTAAGTTCTGATAACTTGCTATCAACTTTCGAACCCAAAGATTTTTGTTGTTGTTGTTGTTGTTGTTGTTCTAGGATTTAACGCCATTTTTCAGCACAAGATAGGCTATACATGGCGGCCAGTATAACTGGTGGAGGAAGAACCCTGGAAAACCCAGGGCAGAACAAACGACCCACGAGAAGATACTGACGGGCTTTCCCACGAACCCACGCAAGCCGATCCTTGGACTCGAATCAACGCGGACAGAGGTGAGATGGCAGTGATCCGGAACGGTGAGCGCTTTAGACCACTCGGCAATTCGGGGCCCACCGATCCAAAGAATACCTTTCTGTAAAAAAATCTCCATGACCGGCATATGTACATACATACATACATACATACTCCAATGGCGATACTAAATGGATATTAAGGGAGAAAAGAACAAATAAAAACGTAAAGGAGAGAAGTAAAAATATAAATCCCATGTCACATACACAGAAAAATAGTCAAGCGTTTTATAGTAAGAACCGTTTAATAGTTAAATTTATTTTAGTACTGCCCAGCCTGTAATTTCGATTTTTCTCATTTGATCGATTGAGAATTACTCTTAATAATAACTTGAAATGTAAATTTAATTGAATAATTAAAGTAGTAATACGCATATTGGACCTGTATACCTTCAACATGAGAAGAAATTAGGTTTATTGGTTTACATGCCTTCTACTCCTACAGTATTCGTTAGCTTTGCGTGTGCAATTGACAGTTTGGTATCTCCATTCCAAAAGTTTTGAAGTGTTAGATTTTTTAAGAAGGGGTCATTTCAACTCCCTTAGCAACATAATATGACGTGTATCCTGTGAAGGATTGCTCTGAAAGTTGACACTGAATAGTATAAATGACTTGCTATGAAAAATATACCTGCAATGGACCGACACAAGTGGGGATATCAGCGTAAATAATTATATAGAACGTTACTAGTTTAAGTCTATCTCTTCATTCACTCAACAAACAAAACCTTATTTCTAAACAAAAATATTTTACTCGCAAAATAAATGATAAGTAGGACAGCTTCATGATAATCTCTTTTATCAAAAACAAATTATATTCACTGCAACGGTCCCAAACTACACTTGCATATCCAATAGGGGTCTAATATCGGTAATGTACAACTTAGAACTATTAGTTTCAGAACACTGCAACCTACCACTCTCAACAATGCCAGATTTGTATTTCTTGACACAAGACCGAATAATAAATGTTCTAAAAAAACGTTAGTGGAAACCCAAATTAAATCCAATGCTGTAAATGTTTATGTCTGAAGTGACCTGTATCGTGTTGGTGTAATAATAGTCTTTTGTTGAAACAGGTTCGTATTCACAATAAAACCTAGTGAAAATCTCTATACAAAAATCTTTATTTTTGTATGACCACTCTGTATTTCAAGAAATAATAATAACTTGAATTGTACAATTTTAAGAAATAAATTTGAGCCCAAAAGAACTACTGACATAGCAAAAATACAGTTTGATTTTGCAAACAATTAAAGCACGAATGAATAATCTTTAGAGTAACAAGATTATAAAGTCTTCTACTTGACCTCAGGTCACAATTAGCATTTTCTATTTAAAAAAAAATATCTAATGGAAAATAACCTTAGGAACGTCTTAATGTTTCTGAATAAAATGTTAGGTATAATTAGAACATATGTTACTGACATTATAATATAAATCCCGGACTATGTCAGGTTCGCCAAAGAATCCCAGTAGCATAGACCCAGACATAAATAACATGTTTATTTCGATTAATAATGACTATATTGATCCTTTTGAAGACTTACTAAATAGTGTTAAAAATGAATCGAATAAGAAGCACTTGCTCTCAGCATTGAATACCCCTTCTGTTCGTATTGAGGTTATCACATTATCTGATATCCAAGGTGCAATAATAAGACAAAAAGGTGGTAAATGTCCAGGATCAGATTTTTTTATGGAACATTTTAAATTTTCAGATACTAGACTTCATGTTCTGTTGATGATTTTATTTAATTGTATGGTTATGCATAACTTTGAACCAGATGATTTCACAAAAATTACAATTATACCGCTAATAAAAAGCGAAATTGGTAACCTGGCGGACAAAAATAACTATAGACCTTTAGTTCTCGTACCATTATTTCAAAAATATTTGAATGCATTATATTGCAAAGATGTGAAGTCACAATCTCCGATAATCAGTTTGGTTTTAAACAGCAGCATTCAACATATTTATGCCTATATACCTTTAAGGAAACAGCTATTATGTAGAACATGGCAGACCAGTGTTTGCATGCTTTTTTACATGCTAGTAAGGCATTTGATAGGATCAATCATTGGACACTCTTTAAAAAGTTGATTGATATTAAAATACCTGTCTACATAGTTCATATTTTAGTTAACTGGTATGGCAAACAGTTGTATTATGTGCGATGGGGAAGTGTAATATCCAGCGCTTTCCATGTAACCAATGGGGTGAGGCAGGGGGTATTCTTTCCCCTTTGTTATTTAATATATATATATATATATATATATATATATATATATATATATATATATATATATATATATATATATATATATATATATATATATATATATATATATATATATATATATATATATATATATATATAAAGAGAGAGAGAGAGAGAGAAATCGTAAGCTGGGTCAGTGTTAGGTGGAGTTAGTCTGCCACCAAATGTGTTGTTTCTTGACAATTTTAATTTTTGCTGATGATATAACATTTATAACTCCTTATATCACAGGTTTAAGGACATTATTAAAGATATGTGAACAATACGCATTTGAAAATGATATCATCTATAATACAAAAAAATTAGCATACATGGTCTTTCAGCCAACTACTTTTAAATTACCATCTCCTCCCCCTGTACATCTTAAAGGCAATGCTCTTACGCATGTCAACATTTATACGTATTTGGGTCATATTTTGAAATCCAATCGGTCAGATAATGAAGATATGATGAGACATTACCGATTTGTGTCTACTCAAAAAAACATGCTTCTACGTAAATTTAAGAATTGTTCATTGAATATCAAAATTAGATTATTCAAATCTTATTGCTGCACTATATATTGTGCTCCTCTGTGAACAAACTTTAGTGAATGTATGAAAAGAAAAGTAGTTATTGGTTATAATAATAGTCTTCGTTTTATATTATGTCTTCCTAGATGGAACAGTACCTCCAACATGTTTTTAAATTATAATGTCTTCAGTTTTGATGAAGTAATGAGAAAGTATGTATTTTCAATGACTACAAGAATATCCAATAGCAAGAACTACATAGAAATCTCTTTGTAACAATGACATTCATTTAAATTCTCATATTATTAGCAGATGGAACAAATTACTCTTTAATTGTGTCACTTAATGTCATTCTTAATAATTCAGGGCACAGTTAATTGTGTAGACGTATCTGCATACTTGTACATATGATATATATGTTCTTTTATGTTTACAATGTTTCTTTTACTTTATATCTCTTTTTCTATAATTTTCAGACTGCGCTGATGTCCATCCTTGCATTTCCAGGGTGATGTCTGATTTTGTATGTGTTGGGAAGCCTTGTAAATGTTTGGCAAATTACCTCAGAGTTTTATTCAATGAAGAGAGGTCACTTTTTGAAATGTTACACCATAATTCACTTCCATAACACATTGAAGGAAAAATTATATTTTTGATTACATTTTCAGCAACCAAAGGATTTACCAATCAGACCGTGAACAGATTTTTTTCCTTTCTTGCATGCATCGAGTATTGATTCATGCGACGACAGCTTTGAGTTAAGCCGGTGTCCCAGGTGTGTTTCCGAATCAGTAACGACAAACATGACGGCCCAAGATACAACTTCATATTGATATAATTCTTGTACTGGGGACCGAGAATGATAATGTACGACTTTGACACTAAGCTCGAATCGCCACTAATTACTGTAGGCGTATGCTATATCTAACAGTTTTTGTAGATTGCTAGGATATATAGCCAAAAGTGAAATATCATCAGGTAGGGTTGGATTTCCCACAGCTAAGGATCCAATCTTTGCTCCAAATCCTCTATTTTCTAACCGTAGCAGAAAGTAATTTATAAATATTGTGTATATCAAGACTGACAAACTCCGCCTTGTCTCACTCATTGGCCAATTGAGAACCAGTCCAAAAATTGCCCATTTACAAGAATGTTGCTCTGTAAATTTGCAAACATGTTAAAAATTATCAAAAGGGATTTACATGTAATTCCCAACATGAATAATTTAAAAAGTAATCCTTTATGCCACACGGTATCAAATTCATTTTTGTATCAAGAAAAGCAGCGAAAACCCGTGAACCCATGTTTACTTTATATTGTACTGATTGCAACAGCAAAACCTTTGCTGTTGTGCAGCCTAAACCTTTTCGGTAACCATGTTGTTGTGAACTGGGTATACTAGAATTAGTATCTTTGAGCCAAGTTACCACACATTCATGAATAATTTTCTCAAAAGTTTTGTAGATAACAGGCAGTAAAGTAACAGGCCTGTAACTTTCGAGGAGTTATTTGATTTTCTGTTACTTTTGTATAGTGGTATTACTTACCCTTTTTGCAGTCTACAGGTATTAAGATTGATCAATCATCTGAGTAAATAAAATTGTCATACACTCGATAAGGTAATCGCTTCCATATATCGAATGTTCATTGCAAATTTGATCATGGCCCAATGCTTTTTATTTTTTTAGTCTTTTAATGATTTCTCTTACTTCGTTTACATTGATACTGGTCTGTAAGGCATCGATATGGCTTTCTCCGTCCTGTAGACCTCGATTTAATTCTCTCCCTATAAATTCGTAAAAATTTCCTCAAAGCTATGGTTAACATTTGGCGTGTGAATGTCCTCATAGTATCTGGCAAAGCCATTTGCAATGAAATCGTCATCACGGACACGAACTCCATCAGTTGGTAATTCCTGACAAACATTTATATTATTCCCTATCTTAACACTGATCATTTTCCAAAAGTCACTTACATTGCATTCATGTGCTTATTCAATTTCTTCATATACCTCCCCCCCATATATTTTTCCACAACCATATTTTTAAGGTTTCTAAAGTCTCTCTTATTTAATATTCTCTATAAGAGTTATATTGACCAACCCTAGGTTTTCCCTCATTTATCCAAATATACCTAGCTTGTCTTTGAAGCTTATGTGCCTCTTTGAGTTCATCGAACTCGTATTGTTTGGCATGATAATTGGATTTAGACTTTGGAAGCGCAATGTTGCTTGACTGCTGTATTGCATTAAGAATATGCAAGTAAAATCTATCAACATTGTCCGAAATAGTACTTATATCAAAAGTTTTCAAGCGATGGTCCAACTCAGTTTGATAGTTTTTCAAGATATCGGCATCTAATTTATTCCATGCTATGTTATTTCTCTTCATAGACTGTCTGAAGTCTCTCCCACAGGTCACTGTACGAAAGGAAGTAAGGATAGGGAGGTGGTCAGATAGCACGTACTCTTCGTGATCTGAAACAATGTGCACACTCAGTAATCTACCTATGCATTGATCCGACAGTACAAAATGACCAATCATCGTTCTTGCTGGGGTGAATGTATAACGGTAACCAGTGCATATTATTAACATTAGATAATGAGTCTTGAATAACCACTCCTTATACGATCAAAAACATAGCTTCCAAACCAGACAAGTAGGCTATTCAATGTTTCTTAATTGTAAGGTTTAGTCCACAATGCCGAACTTAGTAAAATGCCTTCAAAAGGTCATGGAACATTATACAACTATCTTCATTTGTTTCCCCAGTTAGACATGGGGATGTTAAATCTCAGTGAAATGAGGTACTGAGAGTTTGTCAGATTTATAATTTAAAAACAAGTATTTTTATGAAAGAAGTTATAAACATATTTACACATATTCTTTTCAAGAAGTTTTCCAATGTAGCTTTCTGAGTGAGACAGGTCTACAAAGACATAGCAGACTTTTATCACCTTTTTTCGAAGACTGGTTCAACATTGGTTATTTTTTTATGAACTAGGAAACGTTTTATCTACAACAAATCTAGTGAAGAACCAGACTACGACTCTGTATAGTGACGTTGAAACAGTTTTAAAACTGAATAGCCTCTGGAGAATTCTCTTATTGACATTTGAATTTTGTATTTTATCCCAGGCTTCCGGTTAAGGAGACTGAATATTTGATGGTTCATTATAAGTCCTTAGGTCGAATGTCTGGGTTTCTATAAATATTTTTGAGATTTTGTTTACGCTACCGAATATTTCGTTTGCATCTTAGTTAAAATTATATTCGTAATTAAAGGCTTTTTTATTTTTACTATTGTTTCGTAATCTGTTTTAGTCTTATTGTGTGACTTTGTACAAAACAGTGCGTCACAGATAGTCTAACTTTGTTAGAAATGTATAGTTAGCAATTATAAAAACGTAGTTATTTTAGGAATTGATAAGTATCACTTTTTGCTATTACTGTTAGAGGTTATAACAGTGTGTTTCTTATGATAAATGTATTCTTCACCAACTTTGTGCGCTGTGATATTTTTTTTGTAGAAGTGATGTCTTCATACATTTTAAAGTTATAAACCTTGAATTGCTGGAGATTACGGTGTAACATTTGAAATATATTTATTTGAATTCATGCACAATGATTTTGGTCTTATGTTTCAAGTTTATTTTTGCTACGTTTTCTGGAAAAATATGAAGTTGACAATCCTTAATTACGTGTAATAACTACATGTTTGCTTCCATAAGAAATGGTATATATAGATATATATTCTTTTGATTTAATAAAGTATTATTATGTCTTCAAAACTGGAAGGTCTCTTCTTTACGTTATGCATATTATCGAACCAACACTGCCTCTCGTATTTACGTAAATAATTACCATTCTATTCCAAATTCCCTCAGCATAGTGACACCCCTCAAGTTATTAGTACAAAAGGAATGACACTAACTCTCACCTTTTAAGTCTGTTGGGTTTAACAGAAAACCTTCCTTTGGGATAGTGGTGAGAACATAAATTTTATGATCAATGAAGGGATCACAACGGCTTCAATTTGTGTCTAATGTCCTCAGAGCACTACGATATGTTAAAGTAACAGAGCGACGTAATAACGTGATGGCAACGTTATTTAGAGCTGTGCAGTAATTGTCAATCTTACAAAAGCGGGTGTCATTAATATACAGATCAAGATATGAGGTGGGTGAAGTTTCGTTGTGATCATCCTATTATCAATTTAAGTAAGAATGTTGAATTTTACAATAAAAATTGTCTCTAATTTAGACTTGCATTTACTTGGATTTTCTAGCAGACTTCAAATCCTAAAGTGAAACATAGCTCATCGTGAATTGACATGATATTCTTCACGCATAAACAGTTTTAAAGCAGATCCATGAAGGACCAGTATTTATAGGAAAAACACATAAGAGCTCTTCTAATTCGTCTTTTACATTCTGACAAGGAAACCTTGGTAGGTACTGCCTGTAGGAAATCTTAATACATAACATGGTCTGGACGCAATATAAAATTCATCGGACAATCAAGTGATTTCAGATTAATGAAACTCACTTTATAAAACAAATAACATAACAAAATACATCTTATGATCTCTCTATTTACAATTTAAGGATTCATTTCGTTTGTTTAGAATAATAATATTTCTAATATTCGTATATGTTTTTTATATTTATTTAGATATAATATTTCTTGTTCAAATTTAAAACGCAACAATAAGATAAACCACAGAAGAAAATCAAGATATATTCTAATAAACAATGAAAGTTGATTATTCTATTGGGACCTCCAATGCAGCATTCGCACCTGTCTAGTGCTTTGCAAAACTATGCCTTTAATGTCACAATTTGCGAAGCATTCCTTTTCAGTAAAGAAATCGTCGCCTCTGAATAAATCCTTTCAAGTTGTTTGCTAATTACTTCACATCAAAATGGTTGCAAAGCACATGCAATAACAGTTACAGATTTTGCAAACCTTTCGTTTGCCTTTCAAAGAAAATATGTGATCTCTTCGCTCTAACTTTTTCCACGTGTAACATTTGGAAAATGACTATATCATAACATCATGCTAACCTTACTCATTTAACAATGCTTTGAAAACATCATACAATTAAAACACTTCATTTTCGAAAAGATAAAGAAACGGCCAAGTGTTCAGTAGTAAAATGTTCAACTGCTATTTAAGATCTATCCAATACATTACATAAAATAAAGATTACACCTGCTTATCCAATACCAGCTATTTCAACCTACTTGAACAAGATCCATTATCAAGGAATGGCGGAACAACCAATCCAGTTGAATGTCATCGTTCTCCAAAACATCCTGCAAGGAAAATAAATAACTGGTATGCCGTTTCTGGTATGTTTTTATGGATGTCTTTTTTTGCAAAGGTGGCTCCATAAATAAAAAAAAATTATTTTTGTTTTGACAACGGGAAAGGGGTGTTCTATGGTGCTATGATCTGAAAAATGTTGATTGATATCTCCTTTCTTCCGGTATCTAAAGGTCTTCTATCTACCACACACCAAAACATAAGGTTCTGCTTAACTATGGCCAATTGTAATGAAAATAGCTCTCATATAAGCATGATACAAATATTATCAGATGATGTACTGTCACAGAATTAGGCAAATAAATAACTTGGGTTTTGTCTTAAAACAATTTGACTATTTCTCGTTGTACATGCATACAACGTTATCTAGGGTGAATGTGTTTTTCCAGGTAAGCGACTGTATTAACATGTGCCTAGCCACAGAGATTACTTGTGACAGGTATCATGACTAACATGATATGCACGGGTATTCCACCCTGACTTGTACTCACTCTCCTATTGATTTAAGTAAGACCAATTTCTAAAAACCACACTGGTCGTTTTTGGATCACGTCTTGTACTCTCTCTCCTATGGATTTAAGTAAGACCAATTTCTAAAAACCACACTGGTCGTTTTTGGATCACGTCAAGAAGTATACACTCTCCATTGTTCTCCAGCCATAGGGGTAAGTGTTAAATTTACATTTTCATTTGATATGCAAAGCTTATTCGGTTTGTAATGCCTTATCGCGTAATAATGTGTTTATTACAACGCAGATTTAAAGTATTATCATATATCTAGTGATTATACAGAAACTATTATTATGTCCAATTTGGTTTTATTGTAGCTGATTCTGTGTTTGTAGCTGACTGTTATGGTAGCTGACCATGTTTGTAGCTGTGATTGTGTCTATGTAATGTGATTGTCAGTGTGACTGTGAATATGACTAGGGCTGTCTGAAGCTGTCCGAAGCCGTCTAAAGTTGCTTGGAGCTATCTGGAGTTTCCAGAACAATTAATGCTACGTACTGTCGATACGTATGTATGTATGTACGTATGTCTGTGCCTCGGACGTAGACGTAGCAAAATTGAAAAAGTGCTGTATGCTGTCTGTACGTGTAACGTATGACTGTACTCGTAGTGGATTCATAAAGGGTGCGAGCGGTCGATAAGAGTGTGGACCAACCCATGGAATCGTGCGACTGTACAAAGGGTCTAGCAGCATACGATTGGATCAATTGTTGGTCCATTGCATTTTTTTTTGCTGTTTATATTCATAAGATTATCGTGAATCTTTGTTGTGGTAAGATTATTGTGAATCTTAGTTGTGGTAAGATTATTGTGAATCTTAGTTGTGGTAAGATTATTGTGAATCTTAGCTGTGGTAAGATTATTGTGAATCTTAGTTGTGGTAAGATTATTTTGAATCTTAGTTGTGTCAAGATTATTTTGAATTTTAGTTGTGTTAAGATTATTTTGAATCTTAATAGAATTTTTGTTCGAGATTATGTGAATCTCTTATTGTGTAAAATACTGTTTGAGGTGTATGTGCAGTCCATGAGGGTTCTTGGATCTGTACTTCATTTTGATTTAATATTTGTTTTGTTTATTTTCAATGTGTGAATGTTGTGTAGAGTGATTTGAGCAAATCGTATGTTGAGAGCGTGAGAGAATCATTGTATTTTTACATCATATATTTAACATTATTAATTCATTCATAAATTTCCATCTTTCCCACATTGTGTTTGTCTTGTTCATTTAGTCCAAAAACCCACTCGGTTGCAATTCTGCGACATGTACATGTCAATAGTTTAAGTGATGCACTTGTGAGGGTAGCATTATTTGATGATTGATGATCAACATTTGAATATTTCTCCTAGGTTCCCACCCCATCTTCCAATGTTATTTCTGTAAGTACTATTATTAAAACGATACCAATCGAAGAGACTCACTCATGTTGACAGGAAAATAAAATATGAGCAACCAATAATAAAAAAAAGTAAAAGGCAGGTCACAACCAATGTTCGACAAAACGACAGTACATGGTTCAAGTTTTAATCAATAAATAAAACAGAGAAACTTGACGTTTTAATGCTGGAGGCAGTGACGAGAGATCTTTTAGACTCCAGAATATTTAGTGTTTCAGTTAAGAAACCATTTTTAAAAGAGAATTTATGAGGTCTGGTATCTTGAATGTTTAGTGATTAGAACGTCACTGGTTGTGAATAATAACTGCTAGAATCATTAGCGCCTCCAGCCAAGATCTTTAATTTTTGTAAACGCGCATTAATATAAATTAATTAATCAAGGCAATGTGGTGCCCAGTTAATGTCCTATAAAAAGTAAGTAGTTAATACACTTTGTACCGATAACTTTGAACTTTCATCAGTTTTAACTTGTAAACAGTTATATGGTAGGCAACGGTACGATAAAATAGTTTTAATGAAGGAATGGCCGTGAGATTTCTAACTCAAGATGTGCTTGGAAATTTATATTTTCTGCCCTGGAAATATACCAAATGCTGCTATTACTTTTACAATGATACGCTACATGTAAATCTTCTTGTTGAATAGCGTGCGGACTGATGAATTAGCCTTTCTCATTGTTAAGCGCAGGAATATTCATTAGTTAATAACGTTTGATTCAAATTGGGCTGGTTGGGGTGTGTCTGGAAAGGTGTTTCCTTATATATTTCGTTCCACAGTATCGCGAATTTTATTGAAGCTCCGTAAATTTTCAGGTTAGCGTCCCTGAGTCTAACTAAAAGTACCTAATTCGTATTACAAGAAGTATTTAAAACTAATTAGATACTTTTAACTACATTTACCGTTACGGATAAGATAAAACTTGTCATGCTGTGTGAAGTTCCTACCATAATACCAAATAAATGTCTGTCTCCCTCAAAATAGTTTGTATGATATGTTATCAAAGTTGAAGAGACCTTAGTTGCTGTATGAGTGAATCTTTTTTGGTTATATATCCGTTGTTTTGTTGTTTGATATTATAACATCTCATTCAGGAACAACAGAAGACAACGAGGGTTTCTTTTTAAAAGGAGATCCCTAGCGCGAGGACACCTTGACTGAGACTACCGGGCTGGAACAACCAGACTGGGATAAGAAAAGTAATGCTAGAAAAAAAACAGTTAAATTTCTTTGTCGCATGGGTGAGCAAATCTGCTCTCCAACTTTCATAAGAACAGCCATGAACATTATGCAATGTTTAGAAACAAATGACAATGTGTAAGTTGCAATTAAGTCATTTAATATTCATTTAATTTGCGCTTGGCGTTTCATTTTCTTTCTTTTGGATACATTCACCTCTCATGCGCACACCAACACGAGACCCTCGCCTTCCGAGATATTAGAAATATAAGCCCAACCACATTGGGAATCAAAGACTCCCAAGAATACAATTTCGTCTTTTATGTCAATATTATATAGGAAAAGAACAATAACTCATGTCCATTACATTCCTTTGCAGGTGGCGCTAGTTCAAGGCTGATCAGGATATCTTGTAACGGGTTGCTCGCATTGGAAAGAGGAATCATAGGTATTAAAGTAATGTGATCACTTTAGTATTCTACGAGAAACATAATTTACTGCAAAAGTTTCAGTCTTCTTCAAATACGTTCCCAGATCACATTAACATTATTGGAATAGATAAGAGGCGGAGACGATTTTGAGCATCTGACTTTGTCTTGGTTAACCCCGGAAGGAGGAAGATTGGATTTCTCAATTTAACCCCTTTTTCCAAACTGCTAACGACACAAACGGAAGTGGTGTGTTAAGTCTGGGAAAAAGAAATAATACGATCTTCTTACCAATTACAATTTCCGGGAGAATCCATCGAAAGTTGCGTAAGATGTCTGTCGGGAGGTTATGCTGATGTGACATGGGTCTGGTAGTCCCTAGTGCAACTTGGACTGGGTCTATCAGATCTAGATTCGCTGTGGAGCCAAGTCTAGTAGAAACAATCTGGAAAAGGTTGACTGTGAATGGCATCGAATGATCTCCACTATATCTTTAATATATATAATGGAAGGCTCGCAGTTATCTCTTATCTCATGAGCAGAGATCTGTGTGAGATGCGGTTCTTTTCTAGACATATGCCGCAGTGTGCAGTGCATATTACATAATTCAACTACGATTGGAAGTCTTGGGCGGATATGTCCTCTTTCCAAGGTTTAACTGGGAGAAAGAGGCCTCTTTGAACTGGCCCAGTCCCCCTGAGGTAAAGTCTTAGAGCACTTCAGCCTCTTGGGTTGTGGCCATACAGGAGAGATATTGAATGATCACTTTTTGATTGCCCACTGACGGCAACCAATTCCTTGCAAAGAAACCGGCCGAGCCATAAGATCGAAACTGAAGATAGCCTGGGTCGATAGAGAGGACATGTAATTCAATATCTCTGCATGTAAAAAGTGTTAAAGCTAGGCCCTGGCTAAAGGCTCGAAATCGTTTGAATCCAGCCAAGTCAGATCCCAGGAACTTTGGATTCAATGTGAATGATTTAGGTATATTGTTACGAAGGTTTGTTATGGTTCTTTCAGTCATAACATATTTTGGTATCGCCTGATACTCGCTTGAAGTAAAATGAGCGTAGAAATATGCTAGTGGTATTGATATTTTGTACAATATTGGCTCGACCGACAGAAGAGATTACATCGAAGAAAGAATAAATGTGTGCTCTTTATGATATAAATAAATACCGAAAATTGTTTTAGTTTTTATCATTTTCTCTCTTGTTTTTTTTTCATCTTCTTTTATTCACATTATCACAATTACATTGACTTACAACAATATTGATTTTAATTCATGACCATACATTTACTTACAAGCTGCAGCAAACAAGGTTTTCACAATACAAAATGTGTCAACTATACTTTAAGAACAACAGTTTTAACATAAATATTTTATAAACTAACTTTGGCAAAATGAAGATTATAACATCAAAGTATAATACTAATAGTGGAAACTTGTGAAGAGTTATTTATATGAACTCCCCATAAAATAAAACTTAAACATGAAAATCTTGCAAATCCGAACTTTGATTACAGCAAAATCTTGGCAAATCCTAAATTTAGACAAATCTGAAATTCAGACTACTCGAAAATCTAGGCAAGTCCGAAATTTAACCAACTCGAAATTAGGATAATTCAAAATCTGGACAAGCCCGAAATTTGGATAATCAAAATCTGGGCAGATCCAAAATTTGGCATTGTAATTAAAATAACACTTTGATAGATGGTTTTATCTGAATACAACTTGTCATGGTTGACAACTTTTCAAAACGACCAAAACTTGTAATTTACGAATTTTGAAATTTATGTACGAATTTTATTCCGAAAGGAGACAGAGAACTAGAATGTAAACGCTGTCCGTCTGTTTCGAACCACTGGCCCGTATTTATACCCTCTGTACTCTTAGAGCGGTCTCCCGAAACACAGTAATGGACAGTAATGGGCAGTAATGGACAGTAATGAAGATGAAAATACTGTAATGTAAGAGAAGTTACAGGAATGGAGTAAATTCATGGAACTAGTTTTAAAAGATTTATATCCAGAAATGTATAATTAACAGAAAAAAATTCAGAAACATATTTACGTTTTGTTCCATCACCATTATTTAACATTTTACATTCCAGACGACATAAATCACTATCCCTCTGACCTTATCATACTTTCATCTCTCTCATTTAATTCTATGTATGTATGTCAACTGTCTTGACTTTTTTCGAGACCTGAAGCCTGTGGGTTCATTAATTATGTTCATAATGGAGTAAAACTTGTATGTTTAAAAACTTATGTCCAATCCTTTTGCTCTGTATACACACGTGATCTTCTGGGGAATAAAATATGTATAACAAAACAAAATATATATGTTCGCACTTGTAAAGAGTATATACTAATCTATGTTGTCAAATAATAACACAGAACTGCATAGCTATGGAACTTAACATATGTATCAATTTATTTCTGTCTTCATTTAAGAGACTCCATTTAAGTGTTTGTTTCTTCAAAATTTTCTATAAAAATATAGTTAACTGATTTCTACTTTAGGACTAATGGCTGAAACATTTCAATTGCATAGCCACCTAAAACTAGTATAGTGTGCTTTCATTAAATGCTGCATTCACACCTGTCGCAAGTGTCTTTGATGTCTTTGATATCCACTTTAGCTGCACATAGAATCCAGTAAGTTGAGCAGGTAGTGTCATGTATAGCCTAAAATAACATAATTATCATTTAACGACATACCGTGAAATGTAATGGTCAATGAACATTAATAGAATTGAATAGAGGTATCAACAATATTATTTGTTACAGGCTTGAATTGATATAATGATATATGAACAATAGTGCTTGTTACCAACTTTCGCTATTTTTAAACAGTTATTTTTAATGTAAATAATTGGTCTCAAGATGAAAAGAATGGGAAGGCTCTAATAGACATATATACCTTATATGTATAAGAAGGTTGTAGTTAAACCAAAAACCAATTTTAAATTTACTGTGATAAAATTCTCAATTTAGTGGACATTTGTGATATCAGAATGGTAAAAGGAAAGAGCAGGAAACAGTTTCCTTGTGGTGATTAAGAAAGCTTGTAATTCGGGCTGTCTTTTATGTCAGGTTTGTCTTCTTTTGGATTGCTTATATAATGCTATGTTTCTTCTTAACGCTCTTTAATTTCTATCATTATTATTATATTCTCCCTGACTATTGTTTGCTCTGTCAGTACAATCATTCGTTTAAATATACAAACCTCATGTTATCTGTGTTTAACATTAAACAGTATCTACATAAAATTCAGACCGCTCATGTACCTTTCTTAAATTCAGTTAAAACTGGTCAAGTAGATGTTTTTCAGTATTAATTGTATTCTATCATTAGCTTCATTATCGGATTGATTAATGTATGTCATTGATCGCAAAATGTTAATTTTAGTCTTTAAATTAGCATTCTACCGTTGCGTCTTATATTGAGTCTTTGATAAGAGAATTTGACAAGTTCGATGTTATTTGTTGCCGATTGAATAACGATATTTATCTTAAAAATGGTGATTCAGATGTAGCAAAATCAATTTAAAGGAAGAAAATGTACTGAATCTCATCATAAGATGAATTCCATTACCTCGATAATACATGTATTCTCTCTCACTCTCTCTCTCTCTCTCTCTCGCATAATGGTATTCATACATCTCACTATTTTATTGTCAGATGATATATGATAAGCATATTAGTTATTTTACTATATTAATGTATTATGGTGTGTCTGTATTTTACTGTATTATGGTGTTCCTGTATTTTACTGTATTAATGTATTATGGTGTGTCTGTATTTTACCGTATTAATGTATTATGGTGTGTCTGTATTTTACGTATTAATGTATAATGGTGTGTCTCTATTTTACCGTATTAATGTACTATGGTGTGTCTGTATTTCACTGTATTAATGTATTATGCTGTGTCTGTATTTAAATGTATTAATGTATCATACTGTCTTTCTATAATACTGTATTAATGTATTATGCTGTGTCTGTATTTTACCGTATTGATGTATTATGCGGTGTCTGTATTTTACTGCATTAATGTATTATGCGGTGTCTGTATTTCACTTTATTAATGTATTATGCTGTGTCTGTATTTAAATGTATTAATGTATTATACTGTCTTTCTATAATACTGTATTAATGTATTATGCTGTGTCTGTATTTTACTGTATTAATGTATTATGCTGTGTCTGTATTTTACTGTATCAATGTAGTATGCTGTGCCTGTATTTCACTATATTAATGTATTATGCTGTGTCTGTATTTTACTATATTAATGTCTTATGCTGTGTCTGTATTTTACTATATTAATGTATTATCCGGTGTCTGTATTTCACTGTATTAATGTATTATGCGGTGTCTGTATTTCACTGTATTAATGTATTATGGTGTGTCTGTATTTTACCGTATTAATGTATTATGGTGTGTCTGTATTTTACCGTATTAATGTATTATGGTGTGTCTGTATTTCACTGTATTAATGTATAATGCTGTATCTGTATTTTACCGTATTAATGTATTATGGTGTATCTGTATTTTACCGTATTAATGTATTATGCTGTGTCTGTATTTTACCGTATTAATGTATTATGCTGTCTCTGTATTTTACTGTATTAATGTATTATGCTGTGTCTGTATTTTACTGTATTAATGTATTACGCTGTGTCTGTATTTTACTGTATTAATGTATTATGGTGTGTCTGTATATTACTGCATTAACGTATTATGCGGTGTCTGTATTTCACTGTATTAATGTATTATGCTGTGTCTGTATTTAAATGTATTAATGTATTATACTGTCTTTCTATAATACTGTATTAATGTATTATGCTGTGTCTGTATTTTACCGCATTAATGTATTATGCTGTGTCTGTATTTTACTGTATTAATGTATTATGCTGTGTCTGTATTTTACTGTATCAATGTAGTATGCTGTGTCTGTATTTTACTATATTAATGTCTTATGCTGTGTCTCTATTTTACTATATTAATGTATTATGCTGTGTCTGTATTTTACTGTATTAATGTCTTATGCTGTGTCTGTATTTTACTATATTAATGTATTATGCTGTGTGTGTATTTTACTGTATGAATGTATTATGCTGTGTCTGTATTTCACTGTATTAATGTATTATGGTGTGTCTGTATTTTACCGCATTAATGTATTATGGTGTGTCTGTATTTTAGCCGTATTAATGTATTATGGTGTGTCTGTATTTCACTGTATTAATGTATTATGCTGTATCTGTATTTTACCGTATTAATGTATAATGCTCTCTCTGTATTTCACCGTATTAATGAATTATGCTGTGTCTGTATTTTAGCGTATTAATGTATTATGCTGTGTCTGTATTTTACTGTACTAATGTATTATGCTGTGTCTGTATCTTACTGTATTAATGTATTATGCTGTGTCTGTATTTTACTGTATTAATGTATTATGCTGTGTCTGTATTTCACTGTATCAATGTATAATGCTGTATCTGTATTTTACCGTATTAATGTATTATGCTGTATCTGTATTTTACCGTATTAATGTATTATGCTGTGTCTGTATTTTACCGTATTAATGTATTATGCTGTGTCTGTATTTTACTGTATTAATGTATTATGCTGTGTCTGTATTTTACTGTATTAATGTATTATGCTGTGTCTGTATTTTACTGTATTAATGTATTATGCTGTGTCTGTATTTTAGTGTATTAATGTATTATGCTGTGTATGCATTTTACTGTATCAATGTAGTATGCTGTGTCTGTATTTTACTATATTAATGTATAATGCTGTGTCTGTATTTTACTATATTAATCTATAATGCTCTGTCTGTATTTTACCGTATTGATGTATTATGCGGTGTCTGTATTTTACTGTATTAATGTATTATGCTGTATCTGTATTTTACCGTATTAATGTATCATGCTGTATCTGTATTTTACGGTATTAATGTATTATGCTGTGTCTGTATTTTACCGTATTAATGTATTATGCTGTGTCTGTATTTTACTGTATTAATGTATTATGCTGTGTCTGTATTTTACTGTATTAATATGCTGTGTCTGTATTTTACTGTATTAATGTATTATGATGTGTTTGTATTTTACTGTATCAATGTAGTATGCTGTGTCTGTATTTTACTATATTAATCTATTATGCTGTGTCTGTATTTTACTATATTAATGTATTATGGTGTGTCTGTATTTTACTGTATTAATGTATTATGCTGTGTATGTATTTTACTATATTAATGTATTATGCTGTGTCTGTATTTTACTGTATTAATGTATTATGCTGTATCTGTATTTTACGGTATTAATGTATTATGCTGTGTCTGTATTTTACTGTATTAATATATTATTCCACGTCTGTATTTTACTGTATTGATGTCTTATGCTGTATCTGTATTTTACTGTATTAATGTAGTATGCTGTGTCTGTATTTTACTGTATTAATTTATTATTCTGCGTCTGTATTTTGCTGTATCAATGTATTATGCTGTATCTGTATTTTACTGTATTGATGTCTTATGCTGTATCTATATTTTACTGTATTAGTGTAGTATGCTGTGTCTGTATTTTACTGTATTAATGTATTATGTTGTGTCTGTATTTTACTGTATTAATATCTTATGCTTTGTCTGTATTTTACTGTATTAGTTAATATATTATGCTGTATCTGTATTTTACTGTATTAATATCGTATGCTGTGTCTGTATTTTACTGTATTAATGTATTATGCTGTGTCTGTATTGTATTAATGTATTATTCGGTGTCTGTATTGTATTAATGTATTAGGCTGTGTCTTTATTTTACTGTATTAATGTATTATGCTGTGTCTGTATTTTACTGTATTAATGTATTATGCTGTGTCTGTATTTTACTGTATTAATGTATTATGCTGTGTCTGTATTTTACTGTATTAATATGCTGTGTCTGTATTTTACTGTATTAATGTATTATGATGTGTTTGTATTTTACTGTATCAATGTAGTATGCTGTGTCTGTATTTTACTATATTAATGTATTATGCTGTGTCTGTATTTTACTATATTAATGTATTATGGTGTGTCTGTATTTTACGATATTAATGTATTATGCTGTGTCTGTATTTTACTGTATTAATGTAGTATGCTGTGTCTGTATTTTGCTGTATTAATGTATTATGCTGTATCTGTATTTTACTGTATTAATGTATTATGCTGCGTCTGTGTTTTATTGTATTAATGTTTTATGCTGTGTCTGTATTTTCCTGTATTAATATATTATGCTTTGTCTGTATTTTACTGTATTAATGTATTATGCTGTGTCTGTATTTCACTATGATAATGTATTATGCTGTGTCTGTATTTTACAGTATTAACGTATTTTGCTGTGTCTGTATTTTACTGTATTAATGTATTATGCTGTGTCTGTATTGTATTAATGTATTATTCTGTGTTTGTATTTTATTAATGTATTATTGTGTGTCTGTATTTTGCTGTATTAATATCTTATGCTGTGTCTGTATTTTACTGTATCAATGTATAATGCTGTGTCTGTGTTCTGCTATAATAATATATTATGCTGTCTGTATTGTACTATATTAATGCATTATGCTGTGTCTGTATTTTACTGTATTAATATCTTATGCTGAGTCTGTATTTTACTGTATTAATGTATTATGCTGTGTCTGTATCGTATTAATGGATTATGCTGTGTCTGTATTTTACTGTATTAATGTATTATGCTGTGTCTGTATTGTATTAATGTATTATGCTCTGTCTGTATTTTTCTGTATTAATGTATTATGCTGTGTCTGTATTGTATTAATGTATTATGCTGTGTCTGTATTGTATTAATGTAGTATGCTGTGTCTATTTTGCTATATTAATGTATTATGCCGTGTCTGTATTTTACTGTATTAATGTATTATGCTGTGTCTGTATTTTACTGTATCAATGTAATATGCTGTGTTTGTATTTTACTATATTAATGTATTATGCTGCGTCTGTATTTTACTATATTAATGTCTTCTGCTGTGTCTGTATTTTACTGTATTAATGTATTGTGCGGTGCCTGTATTTTACTGTATTAATGTATTATGCTGTGTCTGTATTTAAATGTATTAATGTATTATGCTGTGTTTGTATAATACTGTATTCATGCATTATGCTGTGTCTGAATTTTTCTGTATTAATGTATTATGCTGTGTCTGTATTTTACTGTATCAATGTAGTATGCTGTGTTTGTATTTTACTATATTAATGTATTATGCTGCGTCTGTATTTTACTATGTTAATGTCTTATGCTGTGTCTGTATTTTACTGTATTAATGTATTATGCGGTGCCTGTATTTTACTGTATAAATGTATTATGCTGTGTCTGTATTTCACTGTATTAATCTATTATGGTATGTCTGTATGTTACCGTATTAATGTATTATAGTGTGTCTGTATTTTACCGTAATAATGTATTATGGTGTGTCTGTATTTTACTGTATTAATGTATTATCCTGTATCTGTGTTTTACCGTATTAATGTATTATGCTGTGTCTGTATTTTACCGTATTAATGTATTATACTGTGTCTGTATTTTACCGTATTAATGAATCATGCTGTGCCTGTATTTTACTGTATTAATCTATTATGCTTTGTCTGCATTTTACTGTATTAATGTATTATGCTGTGCTTGTATTTTACTGTATTTATGTATTATGCTGTGTCTGTATTTTACTGTATCAATGTAGTATGCTGTATCTGTATTCTACTATATTAATGTATTATGCTGTGTCTGTATTTTACAATAGTAATGTATTATGCTGTGTATGTATTTTACTATATTAATGTATTATGCTGTGTCTGTATTTTACTGTATTAATGTATTATGCTGTGTCTGTATTTTGCTATATTAATGTATTATGTTGTGTCTGTATTTTACTATATTAATGTATTATGCTGTGTCTGTATTTTACCGTATTGATGTATTATGCGGTGTCTGTATTTTACTGTATTAATATATTATGCTGTGTCTGTATTTTACTGTATTAATGTATTATGCTGTGTCTGTATTTTACTATATTAATGTAATATGATGTGTCTGTATTTTACTGTATTAATGTATTATGCTGTGTCTGTATTTTACTGTATTAATGTATTATGGTGTGTCTATATTTTACCGTATTAATGTATTATGGTGTGTCTGTATTTTACCGTATTAATGTATTATGGTGTGCCTGCATTTTACCGTATTAATGTATTATAGTGTGTCTGTATTTTACCGTATTAATGTATTATGGTGTATCTGTATTTTACTGTATTAATGTATTATGCTGTATCTGTATTCTACCGTATTAATGTATTATGCTGAGTCCGTATTTTACCGTATTAATGTATTATGCTGTGTCTGTATAATACTGTATTAATGTATTATGCTGTGTCTGTATTTTACTGTATTAATGTATTATGCTGAGTCTGTATTTTACCGTATTAATGTATTATGCTGTGTCTGTATAATACTGTATCAATGTAGTATGCTGTGTCTGTATTTTACTATATTAATGTATTATGCTGTGTCTGTATTTTACTATAGTAAAGTATTATGCTGTGTCTGTAGTTTACTATATTAATGTTATATGCTGTGTCTGTATTTTACTGTATTAATGTATTATGCTGTATCTGTATTTTACTGTATTAATGTATTATGCTGTCTCTGTATTTTACCGTATTAATGTATTATGGTGTGTCTGTATTTTACCGTATTAATGTGTTATGGTGTGTCTGTATTTTACCGTATTAATGTATTATAGTGTGTCTGTATTTTACCGTATTAATGAATTATGGTGTGTCTGTATTTTACTGTATTAATGTATTATGCTGTGTTTGTATTTTACCGTATTAATGTATAATGCTGTGTCTGTATTTTGACGTATCAATGTATTATGCTGTGTCTGTATTTTACCGCATTAATGTATTATGCTGTGTCTGTATAATACTGTATTAATGTATTATGCTGTGTCTGTACTTTACTGTATTAATGTATTATGCAGTGTCTATATTTTACTATATTAATGTATTATGCTGTGTCTGTATTTTACTATATTAATGTATTATGCTGTGTCTGTATTTTACTGTATTAATGTATTATGCTGTGTCTGTATTTTACTGTATTATTGAATTATGCTGTGTCTGTATTTTACTTTATTAATGTATTATGCTGTATCTGTATTTTATTGTATTAATGTATCATGGTGTGGCTGTATTTTACTGTATTAATTAATATCTTATGCTGTGTCTGTATTTTTCTGTATTAATATCCTATGCTGTGTCTGCATTTTACTGTATTAATATCTTATGCTGGGTGTGTCTGTATTTTACTGTATTAATGTATTATGCTGAGTCTTATTTTACTCAATTAATGTATTTTGCTGTGTCTGTAGTTTACTGTATTAATGTATTATGCAGTGTCTGTATTTTACTGTATTAATGTATTATGCTGTGTCTGCATTGTATTAATGTATTATGCGGTGTCTGTATTGTATTAATGTATTTGGCTGTGTCTGTATTGTATTAATGTATTAGGCTCTGTTTGTATTTTACTGTATTAATCTATTCGCCTGTGTCTGTATTTTACTGTATTAGTGTATTATGCTGTGTCTGTGTTTTACTGTATTAATATCTTATGCTGTGTCTGTATTTTACTGTATCAATGTTTTATGCTGTGTCTGTATTTTACTGTATTAATGTATTTTGCTGTGTCTGTATTTTACTGTATCAATATCTCATGCTGGCTGTGTCTGTATTTTGCTGTATTAATATCTTATGCTGTGTCTTTATTTTTATATTTTAATGCATTATGCTGTATATGTATTTTAAGTATTAATGTATTATGCTGTGTCTATATTTTACTGTATAAATGTATTATCATATATCTGTATTTTACTGTATTATTGCATTATGCTGTGTCTGTATTTTACTTTATTAATGTCTTATGCTGTATCTGTATTTTACTTTATTAATGTCTTATGCTGTGTCTGTATTTTCCTTTATTAATGTATTTTGCTGTGTCTGTATTTTACTATAATAATGTATTATGCTGTGTCTGTATTTTACTGTATTAATGTATTATGCTGTATCTGTATTTTACGGTATTAATGTATTATGCTGTGTCTGTATTTTACTGTATTAATATATTATTCCACGTCTGTATTTTACTGTATTGATGTCTTATGCTGTATCTGTATTTTACTGTATTAATGTAGTATGCTGTGTCTGTATTTTACTGTATTAATTTATTATTCTGCGTCTGTATTTTGCTGTATCAATGTATTATGCTGTATCTGTATTTTACTGTATTGATGTCTTATGCTGTATCTATATTTTACTGTATTAGTGTAGTATGCTGTGTCTGTATTTTACTGTATTAATGTATTATGTTGTGTCTGTATTTTACTGTATTAATATCTTATGCTTTGTCTGTATTTTACTGTATTAGTTAATATATTATGCTGTATCTGTATTTTACTGTATTAATATCGTATGCTGTGTCTGTATTTTACTGTATTAATGTATTATGCTGTGTCTGTATTGTATTAATGTATTATTCGGTGTCTGTATTGTATTAATGTATTAGGCTGTGTCTTTATTTTACTGTATTAATGTATTATGCTGTGTCTGTATTTTACTGTATTAATGTATTATGCTGTGTCTGTATTTTACTGTATTAATGTATTATGCTGTGTCTGTATTTTACTGTATTAATATGCTGTGTCTGTATTTTACTGTATTAATGTATTATGATGTGTTTGTATTTTACTGTATCAATGTAGTATGCTGTGTCTGTATTTTACTATATTAATGTATTATGCTGTGTCTGTATTTTACTATATTAATGTATTATGGTGTGTCTGTATTTTACGATATTAATGTATTATGCTGTGTCTGTATTTTACTGTATTAATGTAGTATGCTGTGTCTGTATTTTGCTGTATTAATGTATTATGCTGTATCTGTATTTTACTGTATTAATGTATTATGCTGCGTCTGTGTTTTACTGTATTAATGTTTTATGCTGTGTCTGTATTTTACTGTATTAATATATTATGCTTTGTCTGTATTTTACTGTATTAATGTATTATGCTGTGTCTGTATTTCACTATGATAATGTATTATGCTGTGTCTGTATTTTACAGTATTAACGTATTTTGCTGTGTCTGTATTTTACTGTATTATGCTGTGTCTGTATTGTATTAATGTATTATTCTGTGTTTGTATTTTATTAATGTATTATGGTGTGTCTGTATTTTGCTGTATTAATATCTTATGCTGTGTCTGTATTTTACTGTATCAATGTATAATGCTGTGTCTGTGTTTTGCTATAATAATATATTATGCTGTCTGTATTGTACTATGTTAATGCATTATGCTGTGTCTGTATTTTACTGTATTAATATCTTATGCTGAGTCTGTATTTTACTGTATTAATGTATTATGCTGTGTCTGTATCGTATTAATGGATTATGCTGTGTCTGTATTTTACTGTATTAATGTATCATGCTGTGTCTGTATTGTATTAATGTATTATGCTCTGTCTGTATTTTTCTGTATTAATGTATTATGCTGTGTCTGTATTGTATTAATGTATTATGCTGTGTCTGTATTGTATTAATGTAGTATGCTGTGTCTATTTTGCTATATTAATGTATTATGCCGTGTCTGTATTTTACTGTATTAATGTATTATGCTGTGTCTGTATTTTACTGTATCAATGTAGTATGCTGTGTTTGTATTTTACTATATTAATGTATTATGCTGCGTCTGTATTTTACTATATTAATGTCTTATGCTGTGTCTGTATTTTACTGTATTAATGTATTATGCGGTGCCTGTATTTTACTGTATTAATGTATTATGCTGTGTCTGTATTTAAATGTATTAATGTATTATGCTGTGTTTGTATAATACTGTATTCATGCATTATGCTGTGTCTGAATTTTTCTGTATTAATGTATTATGCTGTGTCTGTATTTTACTGTCTCAATGTAGTATGCTGTGTTTGTATTTTACTATATTAATGTATTATGCTGCGTCTGTATTTTACTATATTAATGTCTTATGCTGTGTCTGTATTTTACTGTATTAATGTATTATGCGGTGCCTGTATTTTACTGTATAAATGTATTATGCTGTGTCTGTATTTCACTGTATTAATCTATTATGGTATGTCTGTATGTTACCGTATTAATGTATTATAGTGTGTCTGTATTTTACCGTAATAATGTATTATGGTGTGTCTGTATTTTACTGTATTAATGTATTATCCTGTATCTGTGTTTTACCGTATTAATGTATTATGCTGTGTCTGTATTTTACCGTATTAATGTATTATACTGTGTCTGTATTTTACCGTATTAATGAATCATGCTGTGCCTGTATTTTACTGTATTAATCTATTATGCTTTGTCTGCATTTTACTGTATTAATGTATTATGCTGTGCTTGTATTTTACTGTATTTATGTATTATGCTGTGTCTCTATTTTACTGCATTAATGTATTATGCTGTGTCTGTATTTTACTGTATCAATGTAGTATGCTGTATCTGTATTGTACTATATTAATGTATTATGCTGTGTCTGTATTTTACAATAGTAATATATTATGCTGTGTCTGTATTTTACTATATTAATGTATTATGCTGTGTCTGTATTTTACCGTATTAATGTATAATGCTGTGTCTGTATTTTGACGTATCAATGTATTATGCTGTGTCTGTATTTTACCGCATTAATGTATTATGCTGTGTCTGTATAATACTGTATTAATGTATTATGCTGTGTCTGTACTTTACTGTATTAATGTATTATGCAGTGTCTATATTTTACTATATTAATGTATTATGCTGTGTCTGTATTTTACTATATTAATGTATTATGCTGTGTCTGTATTTTACTGTATTAATGTATTATGCTGTGTCTGTATTTTACTGTATTATTGAATTATGCTGTGTCTGTATTTTACTTTATTAATGTATTATGCTGTATCTGTATTTTATTGTATTAATGTATCATGGTGTGGCTGTATTTTACTGTATTAATTAATATCTTATGCTGTGTCTGTATTTTTCTGTATTAATATCCTATGCTGTGTCTGCATTTTACTGTATTAATATCTTATGCTGGGTGTGTCTGTATTTTACTGTATTAATGTATTATGCTGAGTCTTATTTTACTCAATTAATGTATTTTGCTGTGTCTGTAGTTTACTGTATTAATGTATTATGCAGTGTCTGTATTTTACTGTATTAATGTATTATGCTGTGTCTGCATTGTATTAATGTATTATGCGGTGTCTGTATTGTATTAATGTATTTGGCTGTGTCTGTATTGTATTAATATGTTAGGCTCTGTTTGTATTTTACTGTATTAATCTATTCGCCTGTGTCTGTATTTTACTGTATTAGTGTATTATGCTGTGTCTGTGTTTTACTGTATTAATATCTTATGCTGTGTCTGTATTTTACTGTATCAATGTTTTATGCTGTGTCTGTATTTTACTGTATTAATGTATTTTGCTGTGTCTGTATTTTACGGTATTAATGTATTATGCTGTGTCTGTATTTTACTGTAATAATGTCTTATGCTGTGTCTGTATTTTACTGTATTAATGTCTTATGCTGTGTCTGTATTTTACTGTATTAATATCTTATGCTGTGTCTGTATTTTACTATATCAATATCTCATGCTGGCTGTGTCTGTATTTTGCTGTATTAATATCTTATGCTGTGTCTTTATTTTTATGTTTTAATGCATTATGCTGTATATGTATTTTAAGTATTAATGTATTATGCTGTGTCTATATTTTCCTGTATAAATGTATTATCATATATCTGTATTTTACTGTATTATTGCATTATGCTGTGTCTGTATTTTACTTTATTAATGTCTTATGCTGTATCTGTATTTTACTTTATTAATGTCTTATTCTGTGTCTGTATTTTCCTTTATTAATGTATTTTGCTGTGTCTGTATTTTACTATATTAATGTATTATGCTGTGTCTGTATTTTACTGTATTAATGTATTATGCTGTATCTGTATTTTACGGTATTAATGTATTATGCTGTGTCTGTATTTTACTGTATTAATATATTATTCCACGTCTGTATTTTACTGTATTGATGTCTTATGCTGTATCTGTATTTTACTGTATTAATGTAGTATGCTGTGTCTGTATTTTACTGTATTAATTTATTATCCTGCGTCTGTATTTTGCTGTATCAATGTATTATGCTGTATCTGTATTTTACTGTATTGATGTCTTATGCTGTATCTATATTTTACTGTATTAGTGTAGTATGCTGTGTCTGTATTTTACTGTATTAATGTATTATGTTGTGTCTGTATTTTACTGTATTAATATCTTATGCTTTGTCTGTATTTTACTGTATTAGTTAATATATTATGCTGTATCTGTATTTTGCTGTATTAATATCGTATGCTGTGTCTGTATTTTACTGTATTAATGTATTATGCTGTGTCTGTATTGTATTAATGTATTATTCGGTGTCTGTATTGTATTAATGTATTAGGCTGTGTCTTTATTTTACTGTATTAATGTATTATGCTGTGTCTGTATTTTACTGTATTAATGTATTATGCTGTGTCTGTATTTTACTGTATTAATGTATTATGCTGTGTCTGTATTTTACTGTATTAATATGCTGTGTCTGTATTTTACTGTATTAATGTATTATGATGTGTTTGTATTTTACTGTATCAATGTAGTATGCTGTGTCTGTATTTTACTATATTAATGTATTATGCTGTGTCTGTATTTTACTATATTAATGTATTATGGTGTGTCTGTATTTTACGATATTAATGTATTATGCTGTGTCTGTATTTTACTGTATTAATGTAGTATGCTGTCTCTGTATTTTGCTGTATTAATGTATTATGCTGGATCTGTATTTTACTGTATTAATGTATTATGCTGCGTCTGTGTTTTACTGTATTAATGTTTTATGCTGTGTCTGTATTTTACTGTATTAATATATTATGCTTTGTCTGTATTTTACTGTATTAATGTATTATGCTGTGTCTGTATTTCACTATGATAATGTATTATGCTGTGTCTGTATTTTACAGTATTAACGTATTTTGCTGTGTCTGTATTTTACTGTATTAATGTATTATGCTGTGTCTGTATTGTATTAATGTATTATTCTGTGTTTGTATTTTATTAATGTATTATGGTGTGTCTGTATTTTGCTGTATTAATATCTTATGCTGTGTCTGTATTTTACTGTATCAATGTATAATGCTGTGTCTGTGTTTTGCTATAATAATATATTATGCTGTCTGTATTGTACTATATTAATGCATTATGCTGTGTCTGTATTTTACTGTATTAATATCTTATGCTGAGTCTGTATTTTACTGTATTAATGTATTATGCTGTGTCTGTATCGTATTAATGGATTATGCTGTGTCTGTATTTTACTGTATTAATGTATCATGCTGTGTCTGTATTGTATTAATGTATTATGCTCTGTCTGTATTTTTCTGTATTAATGTATTATGCTGTGTCTGTATTGTATTAATGTATTATGCTGTGTCTGTATTGTATTAATGTAGTATGCTGTGTCTATTTTGCTATATTAATGTATTATGCCGTGTCTGTATTTTACTGTATTAATGTATTATGCTGTGTCTGTATTTTACTGTATCAATGTAGTATGCTGTGTTTGTATTTTACTATATTAATGTATTATGCTGCGTCTGTATTTTACTATATTAATGTCTTATGCTGTGTCTGTATTTTACTGTATTAATGTATTATGCTGTGCCTGTATTTTACTGTATTAATGTATTATGCTGTGTCTGTATTTAAATGTATTAATGTATTATGCTGTGTTTGTATAATACTGTATTCATGCATTATGCTGTGTCTGAATTTTTCTGTATTAATGTATTATGCTGTGTCTGTATTTTACTGTCTCAATGTAGTATGCTGTGTTTGTATTTTACTATATTAATGTATTATGCTGCGTCTGTATTTTACTATATTAATGTCTTATGCTGTGTCTGTATTTTACTGTATTAATGTATTATGCGGTGCCTGTATTTTACTGTATAAATGTATTATGCTGTGTCTGTATTTCACTGTATTAATCTATTATGGTATGTCTGTATGTTACCGTATTAATGTATTATAGTGTGTCTGTATTTTACCGTAATAATGTATTATGGTGTGTCTGTATTTTACTGTATTAATGTATTATCCTGTATCTGTGTTTTACCGTATTAATGTATTATGCTGTGTCTGTATTTTACCGTATTAATGTATTATACTGTGTCTGTATTTTACCGTATTAATGAATCATGCTGTGCCTGTATTTTACTGTATTAATCTATTATGCTTTGTCTGCATTTTACTGTATTAATGTATTATGCTGTGCTTGTATTTTTCTGTATTTATGTATTATGCTGTGTCTCTATTTTACTGCATTAATGTATTATGCTGTGTCTGTATTTTACTGTATCAATGTAGTATGCTGTATCTGTATTGTACTATATTAATGTATTATGCTGTGTCTGTATTTTACAATAGTAATATATTATGCTGTGTCTGTATTTTACTATATTAATGTATTATGCTGTGTCTGTATTTTACCGTATTAATGTATAATACTGTGTCATTATTTTGACGTATCAATGTATTATGCTGTGTCTGTATTTTACCGCATTAATGTATTATGCTGTGTCTGTATAATACTGTATTAATGTATTATGCTGTGTCTGTACTTTACTGTATTAATGTATTATGCAGTGTCTATATTTTACTATATTAATGTATTATGCTGTGTCTGTATTTTACTATATTAATGTATTATGCTGTGTCTGTATTTTACTGTATTAATGTATTATGCTGTGTCTGTATTTTACTGTATTATTGAATTATGCTGTGTCTGTATTTTACTTTATTAATGTATTATGCTGTATCTGTATTTTATTGTATTAATGTATCATGGTGTGGCTGTATTTTACTGTATTAATTAATATCTTATGCTGTGTCTGTATTTTTCTGTATTAATATCCTATGCTGTGTCTGCATTTTACTGTATTAATATCTTATGCTGGGTGTGTCTGTATTTTACTGTATTAATGTATTATGCTGAGTCTTATTTTACTCAATTAATGTATTTTGCTGTGTCTGTAGTTTACTGTATTAATGTATTATGCAGTGTCTGTATTTTACTGTATTAATGTATTATGCTGTGTCTGCATTGTATTAATGTATTATGCGGTGTCTGTATTGTATTAATGTATTTGGCTGTGTCTGTATTGTATTAATATGTTAGGCTCTGTTTGTATTTTACTGTATTAATCTATTCGCCTGTGTCTGTATTTTACTGTATTAGTGTATTATGCTGTGTCTGTGTTTTACTGTAGTAATATCTTATGCTGTGTCTGTATTTTACTGTATCAATGTTTTATGCTGTGTCTGTATTTTACTGTATTAATGTATTTTGCTGTGTCTGTATTTTACGGTATTAATGTATTATGCTGTGTCTGTATTTTACTGTAATAATGTCTTATGCTGTGTCTGTATTTTACTGTATTAATGTCTTATGCTGTGTCTGTATTTTACTGTATTAATATCTTATGCTGTGTCTGTATTTTACTGTATCAATATCTCATGCTGGCTGTGTCTGTATTTTGCTGTATTAATATCTTATGCTGTGTCTTTATTTTTATGTTTTAATGCATTATGCTGTATATGTATTTTAAGTATTAATGTATTATGCTGTGTCTATATTTTCCTGTATAAATGTATTATCATATATCTGTATTTTACTGTATTATTGCATTATGCTGTGTCTGTATTTTACTTTATTAATGTCTTATGCTGTATCTGTATTTTACTTTATTAATGTCTTATTCTGTGTCTGTATTTTCCTTTATTAATGTATTTTGCTGTGTCTGTATTTTACTATATTAATGTATTATGCTGTGTCTGTATTTTACTGTATTAATGTATTATGCTGTATCTGTATTTTACGGTATTAATGTATTATGCTGTGTCTGTATTTTACTGTATTAATATATTATTCCACGTCTGTATTTTACTGTATTGATGTCTTATGCTGTATCTGTATTTTACTGTATTAATGTAGTATGCTGTGTCTGTATTTTACTGTATTAATTTATTATCCTGCGTCTGTATTTTGCTGTATCAATGTATTATGCTGTATCTGTATTTTACTGTATTGATGTCTTATGCTGTATCTATATTTTACTGTATTAGTGTAGTATGCTGTGTCTGTATTTTACTGTATTAATGTATTATGTTGTGTCTGTATTTTACTGTATTAATATCTTATGCTTTGTCTGTATTTTACTGTATTAGTTAATATATTATGCTGTATCTGTATTTTGCTGTATTAATATCGTATGCTGTGTCTGTATTTTACTGTATTAATGTATTATGCTGTGTCTGTATTGTATTAATGTATTATTCGGTGTCTGTATTGTATTAATGTATTAGGCTGTGTCTTTATTTTACTGTATTAATGTATTATGCTGTGTCTGTATTTTACTGTATTAATGTATTATGCTGTGTCTGTATTTTACTGTATTAATGTATTATGCTGTGTCTGTATTTTACTGTATTAATATGCTGTGTCTGTATTTTACTGTATTAATGTATTATGATGTGTTTGTATTTTACTGTATCAATGTAGTATGCTGTGTCTGTATTTTACTATATTAATGTATTATGCTGTGTCTGTATTTTACTATATTAATGTATTATGGTGTGTCTGTATTTTACGATATTAATGTATTATGCTGTGTCTGTATTTTACTGTATTAATGTAGTATGCTGTGTCTGTATTTTGCTGTATTAATGTATTATGCTGGATCTGTATTTTACTGTATTAATGTATTATGCTGCGTCTGTGTTTTACTGTATTAATGTTTTATGCTGTGTCTGTATTTTACTGTATTAATATATTATGCTTTGTCTGTATTTTACTGTATTAATGTATTATGCTGTGTCTGTATTTCACTATGATAATGTATTATGCTGTGTCTGTATTTTACAGTATTAACGTATTTTGCTGTGTCTGTATTTTACTGTATTAATGTATTATGCTGTGTCTGTATTGTATTAATGTATTATTCTGTGTTTGTATTTTATTAATGTATTATGGTGTGTCTGTATTTTGCTGTATTAATATCTTATGCTGTGTCTGTATTTTACTGTATCAATGTATAATGCTGTGTCTGTGTTTTGCTATAATAATATATTATGCTCTCTGTATTGTACTATATTAATGCATTATGCTGTGTCTGTATTTTACTGTATTAATATCTTATGCTGAGTCTGTATTTTACTGTATTAATGTATTATGCTGTGTCTGTATCGTATTAATGGATTATGCTGTGTCTGTATTTTACTGTATTAATGTATCATGCTGTGTCTGTATTGTATTAATGTATTATGCTCTGTCTGTATTTTTCTGTATTAATGTATTATGCTGTGTCTGTATTGTATTAATGTATTATGCTGTGTCTGTATTGTATTAATGTAGTATGCTGTGTCTGTATTTTGCTATATTAATGTATTATGCCGTTTCTGTATTTTACTGTATTAATGTATTATGCTGTGTCTGTATTTTACTGTATAAATGTATTATGCTGTGCCTGTATTTTTCTATATTAATGTATTATGCTGTGTCTGTATTTTACTATATTAATCTATTATGCTGTGTCTGTATTTTACTGTATTAATGTATTATGCTGTGTCTGTATTTTATTGTATTAATGTATTATGATGTGTCTGTATTTTACTGTTTTAATCTATTATGCTTTGTCTGTATTTTACTGTATTAATGTCTTATGCTGTGTCTGTATTTTTTTGCAAATCATCCCTGTTGTAACGACTCAAGTGTTTTAAAATGATGTCGGTAATAAGCTCCCTAGAACTAATGTTGAATTGTTGTTTTCAATCAGGCCGTTAAATAAATCATATTTTATCATTCTCATAGACTGTTATATTTCAACTCCCAGAATTATCCACTGTAAATATTACAAGAAAAGGTTATCTATGTTCTAATTTTATGTGTATCTAGATCACGTATATTATTGTCAACATTCTCCATTCTTTTATGAGCCCACTTGACAAATTACTTTATTCTGTTTATGTCGAACCTAAATCAGTTAGATATACCTAAATTAGATATATCCACCAAACTCCTAGAAGTAATTGTATTATCATCATAAAATAAAATTATTATTATTATTATTATTGTTATTATTATTATTATTATTATTTTACATATATATATATAAATGTTACTGGTTTACCCATTTCAATTTGTGACTGCCGGCAGTTCGCATCGTATGAGACATGTGGAGTCTGTATACATTTTGATTCAGGTATGTGATTGTTGGTTCTACTCTACATGCGAAGTGATAATAAGGAAAGACTTTTAAACCTGATATTTCATTGGTGAGGGATACATCTGTCGTCTTCCATTGATAATGGATACAGCTGTCATCTGTTGGCGTGAGGTGTCAAGGAACAGGAACTGAACTTGAAGCGTTATTTAGAAAGTTTCTCAAAGATAAGGGTACAAATTAGCTAACAGTAAAAGTCAACAAATGGTAAAATTACTATACCAAAAACACCTTCAGGAGGGAAACAACCTCACCATAGAAAAAGGATGAGAGCTGAGTGGAGTCAGACGAGAACAAAATAATAAAGGTGGACAGTCTTAGTTAAGAATATATATATATATATATATATATATATATATATATATATATATATATATATATATATATATATATATATATATATATATATATATATATATATATATATATATACAGTGAGACAGATAGAGACAGATTCGCTCCGATATTTGGCATTATTTTAACTAAAAAGCATATTATGAACGCTAATAAAACAATATAACAACCACATTTGTTATTTATGAATTATGTATTTAAGTCCGTACAATAGAAATTATAATATTCAGTGTACATTACTATAATTTCTTTCGCAATATTGTATTTTTGTCCACATTACTCTCCATTACTCTCCATTACTACTCATTACCGTTCTTCGTTACGGATCACTGCCATCTCACCGCTGTCTGCGTGGGTTCGAGTCTCGGATTCGGCTAATGTGGGTATGTGAGAAAGCTTGCCAGTAGCTTCTCGTGGGTCGGTGGTTCTTTCCCAGGTTTTCCCGGGTTCTTCCTCCACCATTAATACTGGCCGCCATGTATAGCCAATCGCGTGCTGAAAAATGGCGTTAAACCCAACAACAACAACAACTACTCATTACTGTAAATTACTGTGTTTAGGGAGACCCATGATTCCGATTCACAGGTTATAAAGGAGAACACTACTACCTCGCGCTCAGCAACATATAATACTGGGAACAATGAAATAGTGCCCGAAGGCAACTTTCTTTCCGCGAACAGGCAAAGAAATAAGTCAGATACTTGTGAGACAGAGGCGCTATAAGGGCCCATGTTATTAACTCAGCACCAGTCCCTGAAAACAAGCCGATTTCTGTCATAAGCCTGGGAAGTGAAGGGCTTTCTAGCTCATGCAATCCGTTCTACGACTGAAGGATTTAATTGTTTACACTGCAGGACTATTCAGACAAGAACGAAGCGTGAAGGAGAAGAGGGTGAGAATACGGATGGAGTGCGTCGGTCGGAGGCTGCTTCACGAAGATTCAGCCTAGTAAGATCTATCGATAGATCCAGGATTGGCCCCAGCGGAGAGTGGCAATCATAATGACTTTGCACTTTTGGCCCCTCAATTTCTCTATAGTATTTGGAACTATGATCGTTCGGAGTAAAAAAAAACAAAAAAAAAAAAAACAGACCCTCACAACAGATAGAAAGAATGTCGACGTACCGAATCTCACGACCCGGTACTGGGTAAACGAAGGTGGACAGTTTGTGATTACACCTGGCTGCAAATAGATTAATTATCGTTACGCTGGTACTGTAATCGTGTGGCATAGAAGAGTGGACACTCTTCAGATAGCATGCTCGTATGTAAAGAACACACGAAAAAGCGATCCAGCCTGCCTCAGGACTTTCCACCGAACAGCAAAGCAATCCGAAGGAAGGTTTTCAAGGTCAGAGCGGGATGCGCGTTTCCATCACGAAATGAATCACACAAACTTTCATGAGAATTTGGATTCAGAACAATATCCACCACCTGCTTCTCGATCTACGCCTTGCTGTAAATGTGTGTCCTTCACCAAGCCCAATGATACTTCCCTCAGGAATGGAATGTAAAAAAGAGGAGGTTTTGGCCAAACGAGAACCAACTCCCTTCTTGTCAATTCACATAGATATCTTAAAACTAACGCTCGCTGTATATGGCATGGGGGTAATTTGGCAAGAGTTATTTCTTATTGTCAATGTAATCTATAATATAGACAGAAAGATTATGTTGGTATTAGGGCTTATATTCCTAAGTAAATCTGATAAGAGAATGTATAAGAAGAAAAATGAAACCATTAATTAAATGCAGATAGTGGAATAGCATTTGTTGCAAAATAATACAGCTGAATTTACCTGTAGACTCCCTTTTGAACAGTAGCCAAACAAAACACAGTAATCTGATGGTGTCTCGCACGCTCCTACGAACTTATTGACATTGTCATTTCTCATATCAAGCATCTGGGGGAAGAAATGTGATAACAATTCTTAAACATAATACAAAAAATTCAAATGTCATGACGAAAACAACATTTAAGGTTCTTTTATACAGAATTCAATAAATGTTTCCCACCATATCAGAGTAAACATTTTGCTTTTAGACAGAACGGAGATTGTCAAACATTATCATTCTACAGATAAACTACCAAACAATACCCCAAAGGATGAAAATTTCTAAGCGCAACACATTGAATGATTGCAAAATTCGTGAATTTTTATATGTGATATTTTCACTCGGAATAGGCTTAGAATTCCAAAAGCATCTTACTGATTGCCAATTAAGAGAATCTATGTTTGGTTTTTTACTTGTTTTATTTGGCAAATATGAGTTAATTTTTTCCTAGACATGTTTCTTATTTTTTTTTTTTTTTTCTCTTCAATGTCCTATTTCACATAGGTTAAGTAAAATCAGTGACCAATCAGATGTCCACGTGTTCAATGTGATTTTGAGAGTGAAATAGTCGGTGTTCATTTTACAATCATCCATGTGAAATATTTTGCTATTACAACATTCAAGCCTCTTTTTCATTCGTATTTTTCAATCAATCCTCTGTGAACTGAATTTCATGAGTGGCATATTTATTTGAGTTCAAACGTTTGTCATTTCAAGAGTTAAAAACTGTTATCATACAAGACCTGTTTTGATCCACAAAAGTCTCCCTCTGTCACACACACACACACAAGTAGTGAATGGGGATCCTATAGGGTCTATGGGACTTATCATTAAAAATACCCTTGGGACAATATAGGGTCTATGTAAATTTAACATGGAGAAAAATTGTGGGACAATATAGGGTCTATGGGAATTAACATGGCCAAAAATCGTGGGACAATATAGGGTCTATGGGAATTAACATGGCCAAAAACCCCTGGGACAATATAGGGTCTATGTAAATTTAACATGGCCAAAAACCCCTGGGACTGTATAGTGTCTATGTAAAATTGAAACAGGGAGGGACTCTATTTTTTTTTTATAAAAAAATGAAATAAAAAAAGGGTAGGCAATGGAAAGGCTATCTCTTTTCGAGATATATGGCTGGCCCTGAAAAGGGCCTTTGGGTTTATGTTAATATTAATATTAACATAGATGGCATCTGTTACATCTTCTTCTTCTTAAACTCCTTCTAACTGCCGGTCCATACACAAGTACCCTCTTGAGACATCCTTGTCTTTCTATATAAACTCTCCTCATCCATAGACTTGTATCTGTCCTATCAACAACAGTCCACTTGGACCGGACATACATGAGCATGTCCGTCCTGAACATCATTGTTGACACAAGGGTTGAAGATTGAACGTCCGTCCACATCTTGAGGCTCCGAGAAACAGGTGAATCAATGCAGTCAACGGCGCTTATTTATAGGCAGAGGCAGGATTGAAACGGATTGAGTTCATTCACCAATCCGAACACGCGTTACAAAATTCAGCCAGCCTCATCCAATCCGAAGAGAGCAGTCTGTGACGTCACGTAGTCAATATAGATTTGCTAGCGCTTGTGTGCAGTCAATCTATGCGACAGTGATTCAACATGACGGAAACTCAGAAAACGATCCAATGGGGTGCACCAGCAGCGGAGACCGCCCAAGGGAACCCGGACTTACTTTCAGAAGAGGTGAATTGGGATTTTGTGGATTTTCTCTCCTCGCAAGAATTTGTTCCGGAACCTGCGTTACCTTCTTCATTACCGCAAGTGGAGAATTTTAGACAGAGACAGAAAGAAGAATTGGAGAAATTTATACAACGGCAAAAGGAAGCGGAACAGGCTTTTCTCCTACAGCAACAGCAAGAAGAAGAGGTAAGAAAAAAACAACAGCAGCAACAGCAAGAAGAAGAAGTAACAGCAAAGAAACAAGAGGGTGAAAATCAAACGGTCACGGTACTGTTGGACATTTTAGCGGAGTTAAGAAGTCTGAAACAAATGTATCAGACTTCTTTATCACGACCGAAGAGAATACGACCTTCCCGAGCTAAACACGTCAACCCTGTGACTAAGCCTACCGTACCACCCTTAGTGATTTCAACTCAATCATTATCATCATCATCAACATTACGTAGTCCAGAAGTAGGCCTTGGCCGTGGCAAAGGCTTAAGGCAGTTAAAGTTGATTGCTTAAACTCACCCCTACACCAAAAAAGGCCCTTTTCAGGGCCACCCACATTTCTCGAAAAGAAATACAATTTCAATTTGCCAATAACTCCAAAAAAAAAAAAAAAAATAACCCACCCATTTTACCTTATAGTACGTGTCTGTGTATGAGTGCGTGAGTGTAGCTTCTTATTTTAAAATCGAAACTCAAAGACACTTACCTTATATCATTAATTTATTCTTTTCTCCATTTTTTTACAATCCAATTCACAATTCACAACACAGCACTTTAATTAAAAAGTTCATTGACTTCTTCTGTCTCCTTGTTTAGTCTCTCTGTTTTTTTAATTTTTTCACCGTCACACTCTTTTCCTCTTCTTCTTCCTCCTCGCTTTCTTCCCTTTTTCTTTTTTTTCTCCTGTTTCTTTTTCTTCACCTGTCTTCTTTCTTCCTCAGAAGAATCCCTCTCTTCCTCCGAAGAATCCCTCTCTTCTTCTGAAGAATTCCTCTTTTCTTCTGATCCCTCTTGTTTCTTTTTTGGGCAATCTGGAGACCAATGTCCTTTTTCTTTACAATAATAACAGGTATCTTGACTTTTGTCCTTTTTAGTCCCTGTTTTTGTTCTTTTTTGACGGTCTGGGCACTCTGAAGACCAATGCCCTTTCTTCTGACAGATATAGCAAGTATCTTGACTTTTATCTCTAAAGGAAGGAGAGTAGTCAGTAGGCTGGTCTGAAGAGAATTTTCTAATGACCCCTCGCAAAGCTCTGACGAAACGTTCCATCTGGTTAGTCTCTTCCATCGTTGTGCTCGGCTTGAGAGTGAAATGAATAGTGAAAGGATAAGACACGCACCCTTTTATATACGCTGGTCTGCTATGACTATAAAGTAGCTCATGGTGTTTGAACTTGAGTCATTTGACTTTTTGCTTTCAAGATGAAACGATCCAATTCATTTGAGAAGAAAGAAGAAAGTAAGAGGCAGAAACGTGATCTATCGCCTCGTACCAGGGCTGAAATTTTGGCACAAATTCATGCCAGTGATTTTGAAGAGGACATGAGTGAACCAGAATCAGAAACCTCTAAACCAATTTCACCACCCTTAGTTAACCCTGAAAAGTACTATTCCATTCGAGAGACGGAAAAGCGCTCCTCTAGAAAATTTAGAACCACGGCTTACAAATACACGGTGAAGTTTAAAGATTTCAAGTCCGAAGTACCGTTAGAGAAAGCAGAAGGGTTCATCACCGGAGTGTGGGATTCTCTGCTCACTTCACTCAAGCGACAATGTCAACCCAAAGAAGACGATCGCTTGAGACTTTCCATACAACACGACGGTTTGAAATCCCCTGTTTGGATCGAGTTTAGCACCCCTGCAGAATTGACCGCTTCCAAAGTCATGGACAAGATTCAACACGTGCAACAATCTAATGACCAGTTTGACATCACCGATGGAAAAGCCACATTGGACATGACCCACGTCTCTCCTCCTCAAGGGACCGGACGCAAAAAGATGTTATTGGTGAACGACCTTCGCAGCATTAAGCGTAGCCTTGTCCAAATTCACAATCCTCATCACCAGATGTGTTTAGCCCGTGCCATCGTGGTGGGACGAACCTATGTCAACAAGAACGACACGGCAGAATGGAAAAGAGACTGGGAGAACATTCGACAATCGGACCGAGCCAAACAACGAAGTGAAGCAGAACTCCTGTTACGACAAGCTGGCATGTCCAAAGACACACCCTGCGGCATTCCTGAGATGCAAAAATTGCAAGATGCCCTAGCTCCACGATACACTTTGAAAGTGCACCCTCAAGAAATGCGCGGGCCTCTGTTGTTTCGAGGGCAAGATTTTAAGGACGGAAAATACATTCATGTTTATCATCACGATGACCATTTCGATACCATTACCAGTATCACCGGATTCCTGGGATACGGTTATTACTGTGAGAAATGTGACCATGGTTATAATAATCGAGAGCAACACAAGCATTGTGGATCGAAATGCTCAGGATGTTTGGCCTCTTCACCCTGTCTGAGCGAAGAACCAGTGCCTTGTTCAACTTGTCTGCGCACGTTTGTCAGCCCTACCTGATACCAACAACATCTGAAAACGCAAGGTTCACAGAAGAAATGTGCTTGTCAACTCCTGAGATTGTGCCCTACGTGTGAACAAGTCATACGTACCAATAGTACCAAGGCACACGTATGTCGAGGAAAGAAAAAATGTCACATTTGTCACCACATCGTGGACTTGGAACACCAATGTTACGTGCAAAAATACCAACCCCCACCAGAGAAAGAGGACGGTCACAAGAAGAAAGGCAATTTCATCTTTTTCGATTTTGAATGCATGCAAGAGACCGGCATTCACATTCCTAATTTCTGCGTGGCTCATCGAGCGTGCGAGAAGTGCATTCAAGAACCTATCTTCAGTCATTGCCCTCACTGTAGCAAGATTCCTGGAGGGCGTGAAAAAATCTTTCGGGGACCGAACACGTTAGCCGATTTTGCCCAATGGGTCTTAGACCCCATCGACAAGACGTGGAGCCAGAAGGACATCGAACTTTATGGAGATTGTCATCGTCATGCCACGGTGATGGCTCACAATTTCTCCGGATACGATGGACAGTTTCTTTTGAGGTACTCTACGGAACAAGGCACCGAACGTCCTAAAGTCACTTTGAACGGAGCCAAAATCATTTTCATGCAAGTGGGACAAGTACAGTTTAAAGATTCGATGAGTTACTTGGCCATGCCTTTGAGTCGAATGCCTAAAACGTTTGGAATGACAGAAATGGCTAAAGGGTACTTTCCACACTTTTTCAATACGGAAGCCAATCAACACGCCGTTCTACCCCATTTGCCCGAGGCTTACTATTACGACCCCGACAACATGCGTTCCGAACAACGAGAAGCTTTCTACGCTTGGTACCAGGCTCACGCCTCGGACCCTTTCGACTTTCAGGAAGAAATGTTAAAGTATTGTCGTTCCGACGTGGACATTTTACGACGTTGCTGTGGAAAATTTCGAGAACTGTTCATGGAACACGGAGGGGTCGATCCTTTGAAAGAAGCTTGCACCATTGCCAAAGCGTGTTCCTTAGTGTATCGACAACGATTCATGCCTGAAAACACCGTGGCTGTCATCAGTCCTCAAACGACCCACTTTGTCAAACGTCAATACTCGGTCAAAGCCCTACGTTGGTTACATTACTTGTGCGACAAGGAAGACAAGTGGATTCAGCATGCCCGCAACGGAGGGGGCGAAAAGACCATCGGAACGTATTCGGTCGATGGCTGGGACTTAGAAAACCCCAAGATCGTGTACGAGTTTAACGGTTGCTTATTTCACGGATGTCCCGTCTGTTACCCTGACCGTGGCACTAAAATCAGTTTTTGCAACGAACCATGGAAGACTTGTACCAGGACACTTGTCAGCGGCGCCTAAAGTTAGAACAGGAAGGATACCAAGTGGTGGAAATGTGGGAACACGAGTACGATCACCGTATGAAAACCGATCCCGAGTTTAAACGTCTCGTGGAAAGTTACCAGTTCATGGACCCGCTGGACCCGAGGGATAGTTTGTACGGAGGAAGGACCAATGCCACCTGTTTGCTGTACCAAGCCGACGAAGAGAAAGGAGAAGAAATCAAATACTTGGACGTGTGTTCGCTGTATCCCTACGTGTGCAAATATTGTCGCTTTCCTGTAGGGCACCCGCAATTGCTGACGGAACACATCGACCTGAAAAACATTCGACAATACGAAGGCTTGATCAAGTGTAAAGTTTTGCCTCCCACGAACCTATACCATCCCGTCTTACCTCACCATTGTCAAGGCAAACTGATGTTTCCCTTGTGCCGTACTTGTGCCGAAACGTGCAACCAAGACCAACCTTGCGATCACAGCCAGGAAGAATCGGCCTTGACGGGAACCTGGGTCAGCGTAGAATTGTTCAAAGCTCTGGACATGGGATACCAACTGTTAGAAGTGTACGAAATTTGCCACTTTCCCAAGACACAACAATACCACAAGGGTGACCCCACGCAGAAAGGCATTTTCGCAGACTACGTGGATGCCTTTTTGAAACTGAAGCAAGAAGCCAGCGGCTATCCTTCCTGGTGTCACACTCCCGAAGACCAAATACAATTCAAAGAGAAATACTACGAACAAGAAGGCATCACTTTAGACCACATCGAGAAAAACGAAGGCAGGCGATCGTTTGCCAAAGTGATGTTAAATTGCTTGTGGGGTAAAATGGCACAACGACCGTGTTTACCCAAGACGGAATATTTGACAGAACCTTCCCGCTACTTCCAGATGATTCACGACAAAACCAAATACATGAAACACGTGGACGTCGTTCGAGAGAATTTGATCTTGGTCAATTACGAAGAAGATCTGGACTTTGTACAAGACGACCCTTTTGGAAATGTCATCATTGCGGCTTACGTGACAGCCCATTAAAATTGTCCGAAGCTTTAGAACTGTTAGGGGAACGCGTCCTGTACTTTGACACGGACAGTTGCATTTACATCCATCACCCGATTCAACATCACCCTAACATCGAAGGAGACCGTTTAGGAGCCTGGACAGACGAGCATCCGACGACAAGATTCTAAGTTTCGTCAGTGGCGGTCCCAAAAATTACGGCTACGAATACCGGGACAAACAAGGAGAAGTGCACACAACGTGCAAAGTGAAAGGACTGACTCTGAATTATCGTACCAGTCGAGTGGTCAACTTTGGGGTATTGAAAGAAGCCTTGCAATCGGGAGAGGATGGAAACTTTAAAGTGACCACTCACCAACCCAACAAGATTGTACGTTTACCCACTCACCACATCGTCAGTCGACCTTTGGAAAAAGTTTATCAAATCGTGTACCAGAAGCGAGTGCGACTTCCCAATCATTTCACCTTACCGTATGGACACGTTAGTATAAAACATTGGTTGTAAGAGGATAGTCACCCACCAGAAAGATGACTTCGCCACAGCAAGAATCGAGTGAGAAACCCGATGAGAACTCCAAGTTCAAACCCTACCATTTTCCAGTCTTCTTACCCGACTATTGTGATTGTGCCCGTCGATTGGACACGTTTCAGAAATGGCCTACGGATAGGGAAGGATTACCTTCTTCGCATGTTTTAGCTAGAACAGGATTTGTCTACTTGGGACCTGAGTCAGGATTGGGATACGAGGTACAGTGTTTCGCTTGCGGACTGAAGTTACGAATGGATCTATGTATCTATAAAGATTCAGCTATTCTGGAACATACTCGATGGTCTCCGTACTGCCCTTACCTTTCTTTGGCCTTTCCACCCATCACACTACGGTACAATGTTGACGGTACCTTAGAGACGGTACCTTCCGAAACAAGACATAAAAAACGTAAAAAAGGAAAGATGTACATGCTGGAGACTGCATTGCGACTAGTATAAAAAGGGGGCTATGGTCAAGATCGATAGTTCATTGTGACTACCAAGATCGAGCGAACAAGATGAATACTTTGAAAGAGACATCGTTCCAGTTTGGGGATTGTAAAAAAGTTGTATCTTCCTCTAGTGTGACTAATATTGGATGGATAAGACCCAGGCATTGCGACGGAAAATGTCCGGAAGGAAACTGCGATTGTCCATGTGGTTACCATTGTAATTGCGTAACGGAGTTTGCAGACAAGTGCGATTGTGAGCCTTGCGATGGGACTGATGCTGTACGTTGTGACCTGAGCGATGCCGTAAAGCATCATGGGAACTTTAGTGTCACTACCCCTGTCATGGAAAGTGATGCTGTGCGTGTCAAACCTGAGGGATGCGAAAGTGATGCCGCTCGTCCTCTTAGACATTTTACCGGGTTTAAAGGGGAATGTTCACCTTCACGTCTACCCCCCTACGGATGTCATCCAGCCCTGAGCAAACTCCTGTTCCTGTCACCCAACCCTCATCGAAACGAACCTGTGAAAAACGAATATTCGTTTCCTGTGCGTTTGTCGGAATACTGCGACTTTGAAAATCGTCTTCAATCCTTCAAAGGAAAATGGCCTAAGTATCTGGGAGGACCGACCCCCGAAGAATTAGCCAGAGCCGGATTTTTCTACTTGGGCGAAGGAGATAAAGTCAAGTGCTTCAGTTGCGGTGTGTCACTTCACCACTGGGAACCGCAAGATTCGGCCTACGTAGAACATGCTCGATGGTCACCGAATTGTCATTACTTACCCTTAGTGGGACCGAGACATTGAAGTAACTTCTTACCATAATAATCTGTTCATGGATACTTTACAAGAGAACATTCGTGCTTTGCCTGTGGAGTTGAGAGAACGCATTTATCGAGAACTGGTTAAAATACAAGTGAAACGTAAAGAACAATTGCATCCGTTACGTCACCGGTGTTTGAACCACTGGTACCTGAAGGGTATACAAGGATTGATTCAATTGAAAGTGTTCCATCGGACAGACATTGATCAACGATCCTCTAGTTTTCAAAAGGATTGGTTTGGTATGGACGATTCTACCTACATCATTGTAAACGTACTGCATCGAATTCCAGAGGAAGAGTTAACGAATTACCAACATCTTAAACACAATGTCAACTTGGTGAAAGAGGAAACTTTAGAACGAATTGTAATGTGTCGATTAGTGACTGAACGATTTAAATTCGACACTGAAGTAAAACCATGTTTGTGCAAAGAGTACATTTCTTGTGTCAGACCAAAGAAGATTTAGTATGACCTATTCATGGATACTTTGCTAGAGAACATTCGTGCTTTGCCTGTGGAGTTGAGAGAACGCATTTACCGAGAACTGATCAAAATACAAGTGAAACGCAAACTCAAAGTGATTCGTCCGTTTTTAAATTATGCTATGTTCCAAAGTACAAGAAGACTGATTATGAGTGGATATTACATTAGGCACAAAGGTAAACGAGGCTATTGGCCACCACCCAACGATTCCAAAAACAGTGTATATACTTATGGATACTTTACAAGAGAACATTTTGGGCTTGCCTGAGGGTTTGAGAGAAAGGATTTACCGAGAGCTGGTGAAAATACAAGTGAAACGTAAAGAACAATTGCATCCGTTACGTCACCAGATCTTTAACCACTGGTACCTGAATGGTATAAGAGAACTGATTCGTCAGAAATTGTTTCAATGGTCAGACCTTGTTCAATACTTCCAGGCCCCCGATGATTCACGTGTTGATCATTTTGGTTACTTCGAGATTCACCTAGAGCAACCCCTTGAGGAAGACGAGGTAAAGGATTACCAACATTTGTTACGTGGAATCTACTTAGCGGAAGAGGAAACTTCTAATCGAACTCTGACGTTTCGATTACAGTGTGCAAGATTTACATTCCCAACTGGAGAACGAAGATCACTGGCTAGAAAGTACGTGTATTCTTTTCGAAACAAAGAGACTATAAAAACAGGCTGCTATGCCACGACTTATGTCGTATGTCATCCAACAGATTCCGTGGAAGGAACTCAATGACCATATTCAAACTGTGGATCATTACCATCGATTATTACAAGAACTGTGTCCATTCAATTTGGGACGACAAGTGGTGTGTGTCTTAGTGACTTGTTTTCTGGGATTTCGTTTACCAGCCGATTTTTTGTGGACTCTTTACGATCAGTACTTACCACCTCCATGGCCTTAAATGGTCACGAAAAACTTCTTTTGCTCAAAGCCTTACGGTTTCATCTGGATACTTCTCGACCTCAACAGGAAAAAAAGATTCGTCAACTTTTAGCTACCCAAGACGTGTATGACAATGTGTGTGTAGCTTGTGACTTACATCCCCATTGGACAGATGTCCGTGCCTGGAAAGAATGAGGTTTTGAGGCTTGGACCCAAGAAGTGGCCCAGTATGCACGAGAGTTGTTCAAGGAAAAAAGTTACTTTTCAACCCGTGTTAGTGACGGTGCCAGAAGAACCCGTCACCCAGGACAGGACTGTCGTGGACAGGCCTGAAAGACCCTTTCGGGAGGACACTTGGGTGACCTTACCCCCTACTATAGAACTGGTTAGAACATTACCCAAAACATGTTGTTGTACAGACACTTGTGTTTATTCCACGTTCATAGTTATCATGTGCCTTTTATCCTTGTACTTAAGCCTTTGGCTTTTATGTATTTTTGTCTTTCGTATTCATGTTTGAAACATTCAATAAACGTGTTCTGAAAAAGTATATAAACTCTTGTCTTGTTTGTTTTCGTGTCACAAGTGACATTTCTCACACCATGGCTACCTCTGCTGTCTCTGCTCCCTCTTCCTCTACTGTCAAAGTCATCGACGAACACTTAGATCGTGCCAGTTGGGAGGCTTTGTATCTTCGCCATCCCTTTAACATGCTCATTGCTGGACCTAGCGGTTCAGGCAAAACCGAATTCGTCAAACGTTTGATCGAACATAAACATCATTTGATCGATCGGCCCCCTCAACGGATCGTGTGGTGTTACAAAGAGTGGCAATCGGCGTACAGCCTCTTGCGAGAAAGTCAAGGCGATTCCATCGTGTTTGTGGAAGGCATTCCTAAAGAAGACGACGGCATCGTCTCTGACTCCCGTCTAACCCATTTGGTCATTTTCGACGACATGTTAGGAGAAGACGAAGAAGAAATTAAACTGTGGTTCACGCGCAAAGGGCATCACCGTAATGCCAGTGTCGTTTACATCACCCAAAATTTGTTTCAACAAAGTAAAGCCCATCGTACCATCAGTCTCAATGCGCATTACGTGGTCTTGTTTAAAAGCCCTCGAGATAAATCGCAAGTGCAAGTCTTAGCCAAACAGTTAGGAACACCTTGGCTGACTCAGGCGTACGACGATGCCACTCAAACGCCACACGCCTATTTACTCGTCGATTTGAAACCTACGACCCCCGAGGATTTGCGATTTCGTACCCACTTGTTTCACCACTGGTGCCAAGACGGAGGGCCTGTCCTGTACACGTCTCCGTCCTCGACTTCATTTCACTCCCCATCAAAAAATCTATAAAAACCTCAGACCCTTTTTCGTCTGTCTCACTCTCAGTGCGAACATGACGTCCCTTCAGTCGCATCTTCCCGTCAAATTGATTCGTGCCTTGTATGGCATGAGTCGATTTAAAGATCCACAAACACGAGCTCGTGTCTTAGAAGCTAGTCTCAAAGAAGTCTTACGATGGTTCACGGTGACGGCACGTCAATTACTCCAAGGAATCATTCAGATTCCTCATCAAACCAAACGCTTTTTCGATCGAAACAAAGTCGCTTTGGTCCAACTGGCCGATCCCCGCATCGACACTCAAACCAAAAAACAAATCATTTTGAAACCTGGAGGGAGCGGAACTCTAGGAGGGGTCATCATTCGCTCACTCTTAAGATGGGATCCTAATGCCCCCAAAGTTATCCCTAAGACAAAAGTCCAACGAAGCCCCAAGAAGAAAAAGAAAAAGACCAGGTCCCCAAAGAGAAGAACTTCTCCAGTGGCGGGACCCTCCTCTTACCAGACACCACCCCGGAAAAAGAAAAGAAGCCCCAAGAAAAAGAAACAGAGAAAAAGTCCCCAGAAAAAGAAAAGTCCACAGAAGAAAACTAGTCGCAAGAGAGGCACTGCGGCCAGGACGCAGCCTTACACTCGCAAACCACGACCTGCCACAGCGGTGACTGTGTCTCCGACAGCCTCACGTTTATCCACTTCTCCGTTGATGTCACCAGGAACTGAAGAGTACTTGGAGACGTTAATCACACCAAGAACTTCTCCGTTGATGACCCCCAAAAGAACTTCCCCAGTGGCAGGACCCTCCAATTTAGTGGCAGTGGCTGCTGCTCACAAAGTACCTTCTCCCAAAATCAAAGTCCATGAAAGATCGGGCATGTTACAAAGTTTACTGGATTTGTCCAAGCAAGAACTGACTCGATTTAGTCCGTTACGTACCCCTGCACGACGTGTCATGCCTGTCATGAAGTTGATACGCCGTAAAGACAATCAGTGGCGACGCGTTCCAGTATAAAAAAGACCTGTGACCAAGTAGGGTATCAGTGTTCTTTTGGTGCTCCTAAAGACTCAAAGATGTCACCCTCCAGAAAACCCCAAGGAAAGAAAAGGAAAGAACTACCACCACGTTTAGCCAAACATGGGGACCTGTTATCTGTCCTGTCCAAAGCTTCTCCACCCCTACGAAAAAAACTCATTCAAACGGCCTCCAAAGAGGTCATCGATACCGTGTGCGAATGTTGTTTGAACGTTTTGAAAGGCACGATCCCTTTGTCCAAACACCAGAAACAATGCTTAGGCAAACATCGTCACGTTCTTCGGAAAATGGTTCGAAAAAAAATTCCCATTCGTCAAAAAAAGAAGATGTTAGTGCAACGTGGAGGCATTTTGCCTCTCTTGTTAGGTCCCATACTGAAAGGAGTCTTGGGAACCATGTTGGGAGGACTGGTGGGAGCAAGATAAAAAGGCCCTCGGAAGTCCCAAGATCTCAGAATCGACCCCTGACAACCCCATGGAAGGACGAAAACTAGCTTTAGTGCCTTACAAACGATGGATGGAATATCATCGGTGGCAAGAACAACGCACCCCGCATTTACCTCCCAATCCCCATTTGAGCGAGATGTCCCAGTTACAACACGAATTGCAGTCCTTGATGGATCGCCAAGATTTGTCCGAAACAGAAAAATCGCAAAAGTACGGTCAACTCTTGCAACGATTGCAACTCTTTCACCAGAAAGCTTTAGACGAAACAGCTCTACCCACTTTGAAAGATTTTAAGACCTTGATGAAAAGTCCAGCACCATCACCAGTACCAGTACTAGTACCAGTGGTCAAGACAGAAAAAGGACAAGAAGAAGAAGGGTTTCAAACTCCACCAGAAAAAGTACAGAAGTTAACAACACCACCTACCTCCAGAATTGGATGGATTAAAAAGATGATGGTCACCCCTTCTTCATCACAAGAGAAAAAGAAAGTGAAGACACAAGTGAAACAAGAACCGATATCCCCCGCTCAGACATCCTCCTCCTCTTCAACACCTATTGCCGGTCGCACACGCAAAGCATTGCAATCCAAGAAAATACCCCAAGAGAAAAAGAGTAGCCTCTTCCAAGAGTGGGTGCCTTATTAAGACACCAATCAACACAAAAAATAAAAAATGGAAAAGGTCTTAGCCATCATTTACTACGATCCCTCCCATCCTGCAGGTTACGCAGGAGTTCAAAAATTGTATCGTGCTGCCAAAACTCGACTGAAAAGTCTCCGTTTACCTCAAGTGCAACGATGGTTACAAGAACAAGCTACCTACACTTTACACAAACCCATTCGACGCAAGTTTGCCAGAAGTCGCACCCGAGTGGAAGGCATCGATCATCAATGGCAAGCCGATTTAGCCGATGTCTCTCATTTAGCCAGCTACAATCGTGGCTACAAATATTTGTTTTGTGTCATCGACGTTTTTTCCAAATTTGCCTGGGTCGTGCCCGTGACTTCCAAATCCTGCAGCGAGTTAGTGCGAGCCCTATAACGGGTGTTGAAACAAAGCGGTCGTCACCCTCTTCGATGGCAAACGGACAAAAGGCACCGAATTTCTGAACCAAGCTTTCCAAAAAGAATTAAAGAAACGTGACATTCATTTTTTTACCACCGAGAATCCCGAAACCAAAGCCAGCATCGTGGAACGTTTTCAACGCACTTTGAAAGAACGCATGTGGAAATATTTTACGCATCACCACACTCTGAAGTACATCGACATCTTACCACACCTGGTGCAAGCGTACAACCAATCTTACCATCGAAGCATTGGACGTGCCCCGCAAGACGTGACTCCCGACAACGAAGTGCTGGTGTTTGAGCGCCTGTTCGGTACGTCCCTGACAAGGGCTGTCCCCAAGAAAAGTGGAGTGTTGGCCGTAGGAAATTGGGTGCGCATTGGCAAAACCAAACGCACTTTCGACAAAGGTTACTTACCTAACTGGACGACCGAATTGTTTCGCGTCACTGAACGAGTGCATGGCCGTCATCCTGCCGTCTATAAATTGGAAGACATGAACGGAGAAGTGCTCAAAGGAACGTTTTATTTACCCGAGTTACAACTTGTCACCAAAAAAGAAGACGACGTGTACGACATCGAAAGCATTCTCGAACGCAGAACCCGTAAAGTGGGCAAACGACGTGTCAAAGAAGTCAAAGTACGTTGGAAAGGATATCCACCCAGTTTCGATTCTTGGATCGACGCTTCGCAAGTCATCGACTATAAAAAGATCACCATCATGCCCTTTCACACAGCAGACGCAGCTACGTCGACCACTCCTTCTTCACCCAGTTCTTCTGTGCAAGATTTACAAAAACAACCCTTGTGGGTGTGGTGTGGAGAACGTGTGCCTAAAACGCAAATCGTCTTTTTCTGTCAAATCTTCGTGGTGTATTGTGTCATCGGGGCAGCCATTGCCAATTTGAGTTTGCAACAAGGAGACAAACAATTGTGGACCATTTTATTGAGCAGTTGCATCGGTTACCTGCTTCCCAATCCCTCGCTGAAATTCACCTCGAACGGGAACCCCGGGAACCTCGTGTCCAGTGCCAGTGCCAGTCACCACTTCAATCACAACCAGAACACCATTTTGGGCGGAGACACGCCTCTGACGTCCAGTAATATCCCCTCCGACAGCCACAGAACTCTGGAATTATGAGTCACCAAAACCAATTTTACTTAACTTTACCCAGTGACAGTTCCATGGAGGTGTTTCCCCACAACACGTTGTGCTGTTACACGGCCAAATTACCTCAGGCCATCCCCTTAGATCACGAAGCCCATTGGGAAGTGGCTTTGGTAGAAATGATTCACCCGACCCAAGTCCTCAATGTCCTTCCCAACCAAAATTTTTTCGATGTGGAAGTTAATGACGAGCCATTGCAACAGGAATTGAATAAGAGAACCACGTCTGACATTAAAACCTATAATGAGACAACTAAAACGTGGACTTACCACTTGTCCATTCTCCCAGGCTATTATTTCAGTGGCCATCATTTGGTCAGCGCCATAGCCTCCAGGTTCAATGGCGTGTTCGGGAAAGCTTTTGAGATTGTCAAGAACAAAAGTGTCACCATGGAGTACCACAAAGTAGCTCGTCGCTTCTCGATGAAATTTGAGCGGAGTAAAATCCTGTCCATTTCATTTTGTCCTGAATTGTTTGACATGTTGGGTGGAGACATGGAGATGAGGAAGAAATTTGATCAAAAAGGTGAGCAAGTAATCATTTACGACAACGAGTCTTTTGCCAAGTATTTTCGTACCCCGGTAGAACTGAACCAAGGACTGAATTTGATCTTTGTGTACTCCGATGTGGTGGAGTATAACGTAGTGGGACACACCTCCGTGCCGTTACTGCGTGTCATTCCTTTCAAAGTGGATTCTGCCACGCTCGCTGACGAGGAAGGTGGAAACACTTATCACGTCCACCGCGAATTTGTCCATCCTCACTATTTGCCGGTCAGCAAGTCGTATTTGGACACGGTCAACATTGCTATAAAAGGAGATTTGGGACAAAATATTCCATTCACCAAAGGAAAAGTCACGGTGAAACTCCATTTTCGAAAACGGTTTTCTCACGACTCGTAAGTAAGTCATGTATCCAGTGTACCGAGGGGTCGCACGACAGCGAGGACACGGTTTAGGAGATATGTTAAAATCGGCTTTTCGTTCGGTGGCCCCAGTCTTGAAACCGATGGTGACACGCGGATTGCACGCCTTGAAAGATGCGGCACTGACGCAAGGCAAAGAATTTCTCCAAAATGTCATCATCGACAAACAAAACCCTAAAGAAGCCTTCATGAGAGCTGGCAAAAATGTCTTGCTGCAAACGGGCAAAGACATTTTGGGTCGACGAGACACACCTATAAATGCCCTGCACGCTACCGAGTCAGGCATTCAGCAAGGACAAGGCAGAAAGAGACGACGAAGAAAACACCCTTTCACCAGACTTCAAGCTAGAAAGGCCAAGAAAAGAAGAACCGTTCGAGACTTAGACGTTTTCGATTATTGAAACACAGGAAAAAAATGATGCACCGAGAGTCTTGCGCTTGTTCCAAGACGGAACTGGATCTGTTTGCCATGCCCCCCACCATGATGACCATGCAAGAATCCCAATGGGTGGAATTTCACCCCGTCTCCTCATTGACCGATTCCGCTCCCATCGAGTTTGAAATCAAGGGACAGCCCGAAGATTACATCGATCTGAATAGCAGTTACTTGTACTTGAAAGTCCAAGTTCTAGATAAAGATGATGGTCCAGTAGAAGACACTGAAGAAATAGCTCCCGTCAACAATTTCATGCATTCCTTGTTCAGCTCAGTGGATTTGTACTTAAATAACAAACTAGTCAGCAGCAGCATGGATACATACCCTTACCGTGCCTACCTGGAAAATCTCTTGACGTACGGAATAGATGCCAAGGATACTCATCTCAATGCCTGTGTGCTGTGCGTACCTGACGAAGCGGGCAAGTTCGACAAATTGGATGGAAGCACTTCCGGCTTTGAGGCAAGAGAAAGCAAAATCTTAGACAAGAAGAGTTTAGAACTGATGGATCGTTTGCATTTGGACATGTGGTTGCAAGAAAAATATTTGCTGAACGGGGTGAATGTCCGCTTGAGACTGAATCGGAGCAGTACCGCTTTCCATTTGCATGCTGATCCTGCTAAGGCTCCTAAAAGCAAAATCGAAGAGGCCAAACTCTACGTACGACGCGTGGAAGTGTTACCCAAAGTGGGAAACGACATCAGTCAAACGTTGAGCAGAACGACCGCCAAGTATCCCATACGTCGCGTGGAAGTGAAAACGTTCACCATTCCCAAGGGACAGCATTCTATGATCGAAGATCATCTGTTTCAAGGACAGTTACCCAAGCGTTTAATCCTTGGTATGGTCTCGAATTCAGCCTTCAACGGAGCCTTCGGTGAAAATCCTTTCAACTTTCAACACTTCAACGTGAAGAAAATCGAAGTCAGTCGCGATGGCAAGACCTTGTGTACCCGACCTTTCGAACCTGACTTTGATCCCAAAAAAATGAATTACTTGAGATCGTACTTGTCCCTGTACGAAGCCACCGGTCAGTTAGGAACCAACACCAGTCACGGCATTGAGTATGAGGATTATACAGGAGGCTATGCTTTGTGGGCTTTCGATTTCACTCCAGACCAAGGCAGCGACGAGGGACATTTCCACCCTATAAAATCCGGTCAGATTCGTGTGGAACTTCAGTTTGCAAAAGAACTACCAGCGACAGTGAACGTCCTCCTGTATGCCGAATTCGATAATACCATAGAAATCAACAGTTTGAGAGAAGTCATTGTAGATTACTAGAAACCATGGAAGACTGTTATCCCTCATTACCTAGTGGAGAAACTTTGGAGATGGAATGTGAGGAGACCCTGGAAAAAGAAGAAGTAATCATGATGAAGTCGAGATGGCCAGAACAAGAAGCCCATTTAGTCTCCTGTTTTGCCAAACACTTGGTCGACAAAATAACAGAATTGATCAAGAAAAATTGCTATGGATGTCAAAACGATCATCCCAGTCAAATTCAACAAGATAAATGCCTGATGTTGAGTCAAGAAGAAAAATTGGACGAGTATCTGGACGAAGCTTGGAGTCTCATCTCGGACAAAGACGTGTTGCACCAGTGGTATAAAGACTTGCGTGAACATTCTTGTCCACCATTAACCACTCAAGAGATCCATCGTATCGAAGCTCTCCTGAATCAGAGTGAGGAAACGGAACGAATAACCGTTTATTCGTCAGACATTTTCAAGCAAAAAGTCAGGATCGAATTGACGACTTATTATTACCTGTGAAGAAGAAAACAACATGGATACCTGGGAACTTCATTACCTTTTGAACCACAGTTCGTATACGGCTTCTTGGAATCCTGTCGTCTGTGCTAAAGATGAACTCCCTCATCGCAAACCTAAAGACCATCAAGCTTACGTGATCAACACGGACGACAGTCATCTCCCAGGAACCCACTGGGTAGCCGTCTACTTTCCTCAAGAAGGATGTGTGGAATATTTCGATTCGTATGGATTACCCCCTTTGGAAGACGATATCATTGACTTTATGAGAAGAAATGCTCAGATCACCCGTTTCAATAATGTGAAATTACAAGGCACAGATTCCTTGGTGTGTGGAAAGTATTGTGTGTATTTTCTGCATCATCGCAGCCTGGGCTATTCCTTAGAACATTTAGTGACTCATTTCGATCCTCGTTCTTCTGCTAGAAACGATGTGAAAGTAGATCGATGGTTTTGTGACCATTATGCTTATCTTTTGTCTCAAGCTAGGAAACGTAGTGTCTATCAATGGCCTAATGATTTCCAACAGTGGAAATCACAATTTCATTCACAACGTTGTCAGCCCTGTTTAAAGTAGTTTGTATTTGAAGAAAAAAATGTTTGTGTTTTGAAGAAAATTGTTTGATGTTATTATTGTTAAAAATGTTAGAGTTGTTGGTTAGTGTCAAGTGATTTTTGAATAAAAAATGTTGTGTTTTGAAAAAAATGCCTTTGTGGTTTGTTTAGCTATAAGAATGTTGGATTGATGCTCTTTCATTTCTTACTATCCCTCTCATGACACTCACTAAAGGTTGCGGCTCGAAAACCGTGTGGGGGATGTTTTCCTTCACGTCCGCGCTTTGACTTTAAGAACCGGGGTTGTTTCTAGTCTAACCATCCATTGTCGACTCATCCTCCTAAGAAGATGTGCTCCAAACTAGCTAAACTCAACGAAGCCTACGTGAATTTGCATAGGGTCACACACAGTCTGATACCGAAGCCAGAAGAAATAGAGAATGTGAGAATGTTAAAAATCACTGAAGACCTGATAGAAGAGCTCTTCAGAGAAGAAATGAACAGGGAGAAAGAAGAATGGACAGAGAAGTACAGACTTCAGAGACAGCAGCAACAGCAGCAACAACCTGAACCTGACAGAGGCTTTGTCGATTGCCGTATCGACACCAAAGAGTTCTTCTTCTCTTTCCGAAGAAGCAGACCTATTGCCAGAAAGTCTATCCTCAGAGGACATCGCATTCTTAGAAACTAAAAAAGAATGCTATAGCAAACAAAAAGCAGCCCTTTTCAGGGCTACCCAATACTCTAGAAAAGAAATAACTATTAATTTGCCAATGTGTGTGTGTGTGTGTGTAGGTAGAGTAGTGTGAAAATAAACACTAACTCTTTTTTAAAAAATGTGAGGGTATGTGTTTGTGTGTTAGTAAAAGTTAAAGTAAGTTAAGGTGAATAGTAGATTAAAATAATGTATTTTTTGGTGTTTGAGGTGTATATTTGGGGTTAGATTGGATTGATTAGAGTATGTAAATAGTCTATTGAAGTGATTTATAAAAAAATTTTAGAATAGGAATGAGTAGCATAAAAAGTAAGTGAGTGTTTCTTTTAGGTCCGCGCTGTTGTTGTTTTTTTTGGTCATGATCTAGGTAAGATGAATTTTATGTTTTTTAGGGGGATGTTTTCCATCACGTCCGCGCTTTCACTATAAATTAAAAACTAATCGTCAGTTGGGTCCATCGTCGACCTGTTAACAGCAAGACATGAATACAAGGATTGTGAAGCTGCTAGAACTCCAGATGCACCTGGAATATGCCAGGCGCATAGTAAACGAACTATCAGCGGAGGTTATCGTAGAAGAAGCAAAAATAAAGAAGGAAGAGGAGGAGAGAAGAGAGAGGGAAGAAGAGGAAAAGAAAATAGGAGAGAGGATGACTTATAAGATACCAGAGACAGAGGATTGGGGTGCTGAAGCAAATCATCCCGCCTCTGCACTCTCAAGACAAAAAGTAAAAAGAGACTGGAGTCAAAGATGTGTGTGTGGCGCCAGACCTGGAAGGTGCAACCATTAGATAGGTGCATCTGGAGTTGAAAAAAACAGCCCTTTTCAGGGCTACCCAATACTCTAGAAAAGAAATAACTATTAATTTGCCAATGTGAGTAAGTAGAGTAGTGTGAATATAAACACTAACTCTTTTTTAAAAATGTGAGGGTATGTGTTTGTGTGTTTGTGTTTGTAAGAGCTCAGGTATGTTTGTGTGAATAGTAGATTATGGGTTTATTAGCGTATGTGAAGAGTATAGTTAGGGTTATATTATATGAAATGAGAAAGTAGGGGGATGTTTTCCTTCACGTCCGCGCGTTGTTTTTGGTCATGATCTAGGTAAGATCAATTTTATGTTTTCAGGGGGATGTTTTCCATCACGTCCGCGCTTTCAGTATAAGAACCCACCACGTTCTTCGTTGGAACCATTTTACAAAGAAGATGGCTTGTAACCAAATGGACAAGATGCAAACCTTGCAAGAGGTTTTAGACAATTTAGGAATAATGGAACAGATGCTAATAAGACTGGTTGAAGACCATTATTCCTATAGTCCCCATCGTGTAAAGATGGAAATTAATAACTTAAGAAAAGCAAAGGACAAGATTAGTGGTGTAATGAAAGAGATAAAGGAGGAGAAGGAGGATGAAGAGGAAAGAATAAGAATACGCAAATGGAACGAAAAAATTGAAAAAGAAGAAGAAAATGAAAAGAGGAAGAAAGAAGAGGAGGAAGAGAAGAAGAAAGAAGAGGAGGAGAAGAAAAAAAGAAAGAGAAGAAGAGTGTAGGAGATAAAATAAGAACTTGGTGGAGGAAAAGAAGAAATTAGAAGAAGAAGAAAACCCAAAGGCCCTTTTCAGGGCCAGCCATATATCTCGAAAAGAGATAGCCTTTCCATTGCCTACCCTTTTTTTATTTCATTTTTTTATTAAAAAAAAATAGAGTCCCTCCCTGTTTCAATTTTACATAGACCCTATACAGTCCCAGGGGTTTTTGGCCATGTTAATTCCCATAGACCCTATATTGTCCCACGATTTTTGGCCATGTTAATTCCCATAGACCCTATATTGTCCCACGATTTTTCTCCATGTTAAATTTACATAGACCCTATATTGTCCCAAGGGTATTTTTAATGATAAGTCCCATAGACCCTATAGGATCCCCATTCACTACTCACACACACACACACACACACACACACACACACACACACACACGCACAAACACACATACATAAATACACATACACCTACATAAAAATACTATATTTTACCGCGTTTAATCCTATCAATGAAGATCTAGGGAGAGCTGAGTAATGTTTTTTCACGGTTCTAAGTGCCACCACCTGACCTTTGTAAAGTGCAACTCTGGCCATATTTCGTTCGGCACTGCTGTAAGTAGAATTCATTCCATCGGAGGCAGAGTTGATGATCGTCTAAAACGAGAGTACAAAATTATATACTGTATAATTAGTTTACACGTGCACTCAATTTTTAAGGTCTGTCTCATGATCCTACTGTGTAATAGTTATGAGAATTAAATGTATCAAAAGGTCAATCTCATGAGCTAGTAAAAATCAAAGTAAGCAAGCAACCAAGTAAGCTACAATTTAAGTAAGTAAGTAATTGAATTAATGAAAACAATTTCAATTTACCATCATTATCACGATCTCATAGCCTGTACAAGTACACAACACAAAATCCCAAAACTGACTTTGCCTAATTTCTGTAGATAAGAGGAAATATTCTAATTTTAAAAGCATCTAAATGGAGAACATCGGGCAAGCTTTGGATGTATTTTAGAACTTATAATCTTCTGTTTTGTACTCTATCTCTCTTTAAAGACAAGAATGGAAAGACTGTACATACCCCGTTGCTATCAACTGTTTGCTTCGGCCGCTTCAATTCTACTTCAGCTAGGTCTATTTTCCACATCATTTTGATTATTTTTTCTTCAATTTGACGTTTCCTGCATTATGTAAGACATGAATATTAATGACACACACAACTGCTCGTGTTAGTCAAACATTTTCGTTCCAGATATAATCTATAAAAAAAATAATATTCGTCAAAAAGAAAGAAAACATTTAAAACAGAATATCACAAATGATTATTTAAATACCAATGGTTTCGAGTAAAATATGTTTCTTCAATAATACCTACTCGATCATAATACCTTAGCAAAACTACAACTACCATGCAAATCCACCACCCACCCCACCCCCACGCCTAAACGTTTTAGCCATAAAGATAAACATTATCTGATCACCTAATTAACTGATAGTCTAATCCCCCGCGGACACAGGGATTGACGCTAAATCCCTATAATACTTCCTTTAGTACTGTAACCGAAGGCACGCTGCCTATATGGATGTAAGCGAGAGGAGATTGCGAGGGTGTACGTATATTATGATCTGCCAAGTATTATTGAAAAAATATATTTTACTAAAAAAATATTGGTTTATTCTTCAAATACGTTACCTGATCATAATACCTTAGGAGACTAAGTAAGAGCTGTAGGGAGATTTTTACTATTACCTAGGAGAGACTATCTCCAGTCCTTTAAGGTTTGCGAATCAGCTTCTAGTTAAGACGACTGGAGAAGAGACTCCATATTTGGGGAGGATATAAACCCAAACCTTTTCTCTGCCGCAAATCATGTGAATGTTGCAACGTTAGCGAAACTATCAAACAACTTAGGAAGTTAATTTGTTATGCCACGGCTATAGGTCCCATCAGATCCAGCTGAAACTTTTAGGTTCTTCTCAGATAATTCCTGGGAAAGTGGACTAAGATCTCCAGTCCAGTTTATGGATTATGTCAGTTAGAAAACATTTTCGCTCAAATGCAAAATTTCTAGCGACTGCCTTAACTTCGTGAGCCAAGTTGCAAAGCAGATTTATTTAGTCTTGGGTTATTTTCTTATATGAGGAACTAATAAACCACTTTATCCGGGGCGAGAGTGTTTTTGTTAATATATCTTTCGATGTAACGGTTCGGTCCTTCTCTGGCACCACATCAGGACTCGCACTAGGTCTTGTTAACGAACTTGAGATGAAGTGTCCACAGTAGACAGTAATTTAATTAGAACGGTCTAATTCACAAAGAACAGGAGATTTTTCTTGGCAATGAGAACGGGGGCCAACTTGAGCAATACTGACCAATCTTATCTGAACTCTTTGTGGTTCAAGTACAATGAAAGAGCTCTATATATCGCTGATTCTGTGGTTCGGTAATGCTGGTCTTACATGAGAGGTAAACCAATGAGTCTCTTGAGAGCGATTCCAATGGTATTTTGCACAACCAACTTAGTATCCATGATTGACTCCATTTTTGGGCAAAGGGCCAACGTCCTGGTAAGTGGGAAACCAAACATGGACAGAAGATTGGATAGTATTGATTTTGTCAGATACTCTGTCTTTCATGATGACGCAGGTTGTTAGTGATCGTGGAACGCTAACCTTTGAGTGTAGTGCTAACCAGTTTCTCGTCAAAGAGCCATATAGGAAGTTAGCTTTATAAGATACTGATGACTGCAGTCATTTTATGTGTTATTGTATGAAGAGTGTTAATTTACCTTCATACACATCTAATGTGGACGGTCCTTCTCAGTTGAGCGATTTCTCCGCTGCCGGTTGTGAGAATTTCCTGTTCCTCAGGGCATATTTACTGTGATCCAGCTATGCTGTTTCAGCATTTTTAGGTTGGGGTAAAACAGCTACTGTCGTCGTTGTTTGAGCAAATCATGGAATACTTCGAATTTCCTGGCGATACGAAATTGATGAAGTGTGTGATCCAAGGTGTTTTCCCATTGACGAACATGGACGTGAATTTATCGCTGAAGACACCGCTATGAAAAATCCCAAGCAAGAACGCCAATGTAGGGTACATATCTAAATGACGATTTGAAATAATTCACCAATGTGGAGTAGTCGGACAGAATAAGATCTCCCCTTCAACATTCAAGTGAGCTTGGCTTATCTCCGAAGATGGCACCTCATATTTGTGCAGATTGTGAGATGTTTGTCCAATTGGCAAAGTCTCTGCCTCCTTTTGTACAGAATCATTTGCAATTGGCTCATACATAGGCCACCAATGACTAAACGTTCAGCTGCTGCATTGAGAAAACTCAACTGGCGAAATAATTCTGTGCTGGGTTGTCCGAATAAACAAGAAAGCCATCATTATAATGATTTCTAATACGCGTTTCTGAGGAAGACATACTCTATTTACTTGAGCGTTGAACTCACTGCATAGATGAACATAATGTTAGGAAGATACGAGTGTAACAAGGTAACCGGGTGGGATTTTCGGATTCACAACAAAACACTTTTAACGATGATATAAATACAATGTTTAATGATGGATGACTTGCATGAGCAAATAATTATGAATATGTACGTGTGTATATAATTAAAATATTGGATTTAATTAACATAATAACGCACAGACGTAATGATGAAAAATACAAATAAATTAATTTAGCAAATACAAAGACAAAGAGTGAATGGTTGACAACGATTTGACAATGAAACGATGGATATAGTTTACTCAGGTAGTAAACGATGTAAAATTTTACTCGTGTAGTAAAATGCATTCACTCAGAGAGCGAAATTATGGTGATAAAAAAGGGACAGATACACAACTTATCTTTACAGTCCCGAAAGATACACTGGATTTTACGAACCCCAAACAAATTACATGTACTGAGATACACTCCGTCATCAGTACACTGTTTCAGCTCCACGGCTGCTACAGTTTAGCTTCACAGCTGCTATAGACTCCGGACGCTCGGAACACTACGAAACACTCGGAACACTCCGAACACTAGACCCTCCGGACAGTCCAGACACTGAACATTAGATCCTCCGGCCACTCCGAACATTCGACACTAGACAGCTCAACAGCTGAAGATATGCAAGTCCTTGAAGCAGACTGCCGGCTGACAAGACTTATCCGTATTGTTAAGAAATTTACGTACGGTGAGGTATTTATACACACAGTCTGTGCGGGAGGACGCGGGTTCGAATCCCGGCCGAGTCATACCAATGACTTACAAAAATGGTACTAACAGCTGCCTTGCTTGGCGCTCAACATTAAGAGGTTAGTGTTAGGACTGGTCGGCCTGACGTCAGGATAATGTGACTAGGTGGGACATCATGCTACATGTCTGCGGCATAATCCCCCAGTGCTAGACATCACTATAAACTGTCATACTACGTTAAAAATCTAAATCACACACACACACACACACACACACACACACACACACACACACACACACACACACACATACACAGAGATTCTGTGCACTGCAGGCATTCGGTTGGTCCCATCGAGAGCACTTCGAACGTGCGGCATGGGATGAACCGAACTCACTATTTCGAAATACGGCACAATATACACAAATCACCCTCGGGTATCGTTGTACACGAAAATCGAAACCCGAGTACATGTATTCAATAAATAAAAGAATTTAATTCCGTGACAACGAGGTTAGGTAATCCCGTTTTGACAAGGAAACCAAACTTTGAGAAGGAGTTACATACATTTTACTGGTCCACCAATCAAGCGAAATCCCAGGGATTGATAAGGAGTCCAACTAGAAATGCACAAAAGTCGTAATCCGTGTATTTGTAGATGAATGTTAGGAACTTACTAGATGCGGTGTGAGTTGTGACGTGCAGATACGCATCTTGCAAGCCTATACTGTGAACTCCCTCGTAGAACCGGTCATGGTGTTTCCATCATGAACCCAGAGGCGCAAATGAATTATTTGAGTGAGCTTAGGTCGTTGAAAGGGCCAAGAATGTCTCCCTTGTAGCTGTAGGATCTCTGGACACAGGAGGAGGTGCGCTGACAGTGATAGTGCTTACCTCGTGAACCACTTGTCGGGTCCATAGATCATCGTGGCATAAATTGTCCCATTTACCAGCAAAGAATTGGAGTCTTTACTCTACCGGGATTTGTGATAAAGGTGGCTTAAAGTCATTCTTTTTAAAATACAGAGGCTCTCCATGAGAGAAACGCTGACGATAACGATTGCCCTCTTTATGCTTGGGAGAAGTGTGGCTCTCGACGGTTGAAGATTCGGCATGACTCTTCCCCGTGGCTTGAGTCACAGCAGCGTCCCTCTGATGATTTTATTGATTGCCCTGATAATCCCTCTGTTGTAGCTGAGACTGTTAGGGCATCGAACAGAATGAGTATGTTGGGATGCTCTGTTTAAGACGCGGACCATTCTGGAAACAGATATTCACACATGTTCTGTGGGATTCGGGGTGAGAGAAAATACGATGTGTTTCGGCTGTTGAAAGATCGCCATACGTGCTTGATCTGGCATGAAGCTCATGGCCGCTACTTTGCGTACAAACTGCTGAGAGTCGCTAAAAGACTTAGAATCCATAAACACCGAGGATGGCGTTGTCATCCCAAGGCAGCGATATTTCGGTCGACTTCATGGGAATCCAAATACAAATGTCATGTGTGGGACGTGTAGAACCGCGGACTAAAGTTTGAGAAGATCAGGTTTTGAGGAAAAAAGAGCCCGTTAAAGCTTGCGTCTCGTAATGGACGATATTAGTGTCCCATAATGTCAATAACTCTGATAGACAGTGGAAAAAATTGAAAGCATGTTTTCATTTTCAGTCAATATTCAACTGATGCCAGAACGTTAGACCAAGCAGTTGTTGTAGATGGAAGAGGAATATATAACTCAGGTGGCGGTAGGAAGAAAACTTGTCGAGTTGAAGCCCGTATGGCTGTGGCTTCGCGCATCAAGTAATATTTTATAACGACGATGTGATTTGCAACCCGACGTCTCTTCTATTAGCGGCGATGTAGCCGGAGAAGAATTGGATGATGATGTCTCACTAAACTCGCAGAACGTGATGAGATAGATACGATGATTTCCAAACTGTCTTTAATTATACGGCTCCATTTGAGTGGCAAAGCATAGAAAAACATTGAAGCAAAATCTCTTGGATACTTGAGGCAATAAGCTGGACATCGTACGCAGGGAGTGAGTAGCTGCACTATGACAATTTGTATAATCCATGAGAGTACCTGTATATCCTGGGTTCTTAAAACTGGACAAAGAGCGTTTTTGCTTTGGCTGATACTGTATTATCGATAGTGGTAGTGGCCCATTACGATCAGAGATATATGGTGACTGAACAGGGTCACCTCGGATGGCATGACGTTATCCAGTTCTTGTGATGTGCACGTGGCAGTGATATTGATCAGTGTAGCTGTTCCGTAAGTCTCATGCGCGAGGCAGTAACTGAGACTGCTTGTTTTGATATCTATCTCGCGTCCAGTATATGCGATTATGTAGAACCCTAGCGTACAAGCTCTTGACGTCCTCTTCCCTTGTGGTGCGCTTCTGCGGATTTCCCTTTTGGTACCCCTAACACTGCTGCACATTTACTTCTGTCCAAAAGATGCAAGTCTGAAATGTATTCTAAAATTGGCAATGGAATGTAAGCTGCACATATGGAGTGTTTGTCATTCTGGTTACGCATAGGTCTGAATTCGTAGGACTAAAATGAATAGACAATACATATATGTGTTGCTCGGCATGCGTCCTACTTTATGAACTTCGTGTAAAGCTACATACTATAACAATTATCTGCAAAAGAGCTGCCCATACAGATTGCGTATCGGAGCGTTGAAATTAATATTTAAGAAATGAACTCTCAATTAACATTTGTAATAAGCTGTAACTGTTGGAAAGACTAACTGACTGCCTATAAAAGTAACATCACCGACGCCTTCAGTTATAGTAACTCAAAAGTGGACACTATGACCATACTATGCATAGAAAACTTTCCTATATTCATCCGACCGCAATATATAGTGTATACAGCAATATAAGTGATTGTTCTATGGTAAACGCAACAACTGTATATAAAAACAAATGAACTTTAGACCTACATACTCGGTCTATGTTGTGTCTTAATATTGTTTTAATAATCTTGTTTACTTGAAAAATTATTCATTCTTGCGATAACATCAAAAGTATAATCATTTGTAATATTCAGTTTTTATTGGGTGCAATTATTTATACAAATTTGTATTCACTGGAAATACAAAGTGCTCATCAATAATAATATTCTTGGACAGAAACATTCATTTGGAATTATAATTGATTCAGACAATAATATTTTGGATTATATTAATTCAATGTCTCAAAAGGTTATTGGCACATCATCACACTGCAAACCATTGGCACAATACCAAGTTCAAGACTACAGGCACATCAACACATTCAGCGCTGGATCTTACTTGGAATACCTCTGGAATTTAATCTGAACTTGATTCATTAGGACTTGTGACATAACTTTTTGGACTATTTGGGATTTACTTCACAATGTTGTTATTCTTTTAAAATTTTCACTTGGTATTCTATGGAAAATATTATTTCCTAAATTTGAAAAAAATTTTTGGTTTTCACTCTTTTCTGTTACTTAGTTTAAGGTCATAATGTCGTAACACTGTAAGACAATGTTAGTTATCGGAAAGGTTAAATGACACCCTATCCCAGGGACATCGAACTTTATTTGGCTGGGGACCAAAACATACAAAATGCTAAAAAAAGAGGGCCGCATCAGCAAGGACAGTTATTTGGCAATGAAATGAATATTTTCAATAGGACTGCATACATAACCACCGGCCGCACAATGTAAAGCAAACAAAACCCTTACCTGTATGAATCTGACAGTGGGATAATATATACAGAGATCTTATACCACTTTTCCAATATCAGACACCAGACCTAGTGCTATTTAAATGCAGCTATCGGAATATGAGGGAACGCAGTCGAGAACACAGCAGGTACGTACCAGTGGCGCATAAGTGTGTGAGGACCGCAGAGTGATGACAGTGAACTGCCGGAAACATTTTTATCGAAGAGCAATATAACTAAAACTTTGGAAATATATAATTGTAGTCTACTTCTATTCGAATAGAATACTCCTCCATCTTGCTTAAAGGTGGAAAACTTCCAGAGAACTTGCTACTTGTCACAAGCGGAAGTATTCATGGAACAAATAGTCAATAACCATATCAAGGGAGATCGCTACATATAATTGCCACTTGGGCGGACAGAAAACGTTTAGTTTTTTAGCTAAAAAGTGTTAACATGTGAGGGTTGGCTTTGATATATGGGCAGTTCTTCTAATATGTTATGATCGAGTAACGTTTTGAAGAAGAAATTATGTATTTTTGATTTTCAGTTTTGGAACATGTTTTAGGGTTTATGCTGCTCGTTCTATGTGTAAATTCAAACGAATATAATGGACCCTGCTGGTGCACTATGCAAAGACGCTGCCGTTAACACCAAGATTTGCTTTATACATGGACAAAACGGAACATGTTTCTTTGGTTCATATAGCAAAATAGCATTGTATCATCAACGACGTGATTTACCTTATTATGTAGAAAATTACCACCACAAGGATTATCATAATCACAACGCACGTGCTAGCAGATATGATGAGATCACGGTTCTCTGAAATTATAAATAATTTCGCTGTAAGTTTCTTGCAAACGCGAGAGAGAGAGAGAGAGAGAGAGAGAGAGAGAGAGACAAAGACAGAGGCAGAGAGAGAGAGGAAGACAGGCAGAAAGAGAACGAAATTGTATTATATAAGGGGTTTCTGGCCCATAACCCTATTTTGAATCTCACATGAATCTTCCTCCACCCCCATGGTCCCCTCAAGTTAGTCAAAACAAATATACAAACTTCGTTGAGGCAACAAAATTTATTTCAAAATAGGGGTTTGATCCAGAAACACCCCTTATGTAAGACTACTTATATATTTCACACAAAATATTACTATGTAATTGCTAGCTATTTTACTGCATCTAATTTTTATATTTCACTCCAAATTGCCAGAGATTCACTGTAGCAACCAATCTAAAACATCTACTTTGCTAAATTCAACATCACATTTTTATATCCCAATGCAAATGTGTTAATGCCATCAGAACATTATCTCTTATCATCGTTATTGCAAAGACCAGATTGTATTATGACATCAGTCTTAATTTTTTGACCATTTGATCATTTTGACATCAGTTCGACATGAAGACTAAAACCGCCTAACTACGACCTATAATTGTCAAAACCTACTGCCTTACCTACAATATTTATTTTATTCCCTCTGCCCGTTTTTAACCTTGTTATCAGCCAACTTCAAGCAATACATTTTGCTATCCAATGAATTCCGTTATAATTTTCATAGAAACTTCATCTTTAAGCTTTCCTACTACCTTTTATTGTCATTACATTGATATCCGCTGTCTCTAGGATAATCAGAAAGATCAAACAGATCCCGGTGTTCATAAAAATTCTTTGTATATATCATCAGACTCTATCTTGTACATGAACGAATCAGTATCTGTAAATAGCAATTTCGCATCAGGCCACTTAACCTTAACAACAATGTGATGAAAGTTTTACATTAACTATTTCATTATCTCAAATACTGCCATACCAACAAAAATTAAATTAGTTTATTAAACTTCATGTTTGTCTTTTTCTTGTGTATCGCAAAAGGATTTTCATTAAAAATGTTCATACTAACACAATTATCAGATAATACAAGCTATTTCGACGTTCAGCGCTATTAGCAATTTCTGCATTTACTCGCTTTCGTATATTTTCCATGGTCTTTCCGAATACGCTATTTTTCATGAGCTTAAAGAAGTTTTCTTTTCAAAGTCTGTTGCTGCAGCTGCTCTTCGTATAGTATTAGAGTAGATATAATCTTTCATCAAACACGACTGATTTAACGGTAACACACGGTGAACTTTTCTTAGTATCAGATATGATCAAGTGCCTGTTTAAGATGTTTATAATGTAAAATATGTCTTCGTTTGTCAAGATTAGGAACTAGTTTTCGACAACAGATTCACCGCCAGTGCTAGCTCTAGACGAATAACTGCGTTGTTGCTCTGATAGCAAATTATAATCGATCAACATTGACCCAGGACAAAATGGATAATAGTTATGAACGTCATGTAGCTTCACCATATAGTCAAGATCAGCTTCAACAAAGTAACTAATATCATCAGGTATAACTTAATCCGTTTCGTTGAAAACTGATCCGCACTTATCCAATGAAATACACCATACGGCATCAGCTCAGACATTGCATACCATACAGATTATTTGAATCCAAATAAACTATGAAAAACGACGGCAATGTCTTATCATAGTTGTTCATGTACTTGTTATTAGCTTTAGTATATTTTTTGTTACAACGCTTTTCCCTCCTCTGATTTCACATTATATGAAACAAAACATGTCAGGATCTGTCAGCAATTCCAATTTTATTTTACTGTGCTTGCGTAATGCGTCACAACTTAATCCCGGTGCTGAGTAATACCATGCTGGGTCAAGTCCGTAGTTATCGGAGCTGACATCTCTGAAATTTTCAAATATATCTGCGAGCAACAACACATCTGTGATGACATATAGGTCATAATAATCATCGAATGTTTTACAATCAAATTTATTCCAAATTTGCTGAGTGTAATTGTAGTCGTCATTGCTGACACTTTCAAGATTTAACCTGAAATAAAACTTTCCCGGTTAAACTTGTTTCATTAAGTCTACCCCAGTCGTAAGGATATTCGTAATGGGAAGATACCCTTTATTGTGAGTAAATTTGCTTTGTCACTGAAATGATCAGCCAAATTATCAAACTTTACACATCCTTTCACGAGTTAGTCTTACGATGCCGCTATAAACTGTAAGCTGTCGATGAATCTCAACTTGCAGAGTGTTGCTGTGATATACTTTTCGGTATTATTTGGGATGCATATTATTTTGTAGTTGTTATTGATTTTTAGATGGTTAATTATATCTTTGTTATCTAATCCTTCTATGATAATATGAGAATCGTTTCCACGGAAATTGTGTGCGACAACAGGAATGAAATCTGGTGTGGTATATTTGAGATTGCATTTGTCATGAGCTGGACCGCGATACTTACATGTAATATGACAATGATATTTTACTGGCTCAAATCCAATTTCAGGCTTAAACGCCCCCTCGCACATATGACTTTCTTTGCTGAAGCAAATTTTATTTCTTGTTTTACAGTCAAATATTTCATTTTCGTTTACCTACTGAGCAACATCATGATGGCAGATTTTTCAATAACCACGGATCAAAATTGGAACAACGATAAAGTTTAACAGGCTTTGCTAAACGTTTATCAACAGCACATGCAACTTTATACGCTACTCCACAAGGAACATCTTCTTGTACTTTTCTTGTAGAAGAGTTGTCAGGGTTATATCCTGCTCCTTGCACTGGAAGTTGAATCTATTCAAAATCATAGTAAATTATAAATAGCACTTTCATCTTGTGTATGTAAGTCGTAAGGTGCAATGTTTTCATCTTTACCTTGCATAGATATTCGTTGTACGTTAGAACAATATTAAAGATGACGATCTAATACCAGTTGCGACTTGCAGCCGTGCAAACATCTGACACAGAAAAATTTCTTTTCTTTGTGTTTGTTATACTGCCCACTGACTAATCGGTTAAAGTTTTTAATCCACACCGTAGTGGCTTTTATAGAACAGCAAGTTTATTGTTGCTGGTTTGGATCTAGGGAGATCTTATGTGGCTCTATCGCTGATATATCACGGATAAATCTTTTGTGTATCATCATCTACTCCAACACGTTAACATCACTTGGTAAAATTAAAATGTTTTGCTTCTCAAATTTTGGAATTTGATATTCAGTAACGGGAAATACAATACCGGAAAAGTTTAGATTACTAAAATAACAGATGTGATTTGTTACTCTGTCGGCGTACTTATTTGCCTGGATTAACGCTGATAATAACTCCCAATGGAAACATTTTTGTCGTTGTTCCTGACATTGATTCAACATTGTGAGTTTTTAATTTTAGTTGGCAGATCGACATATGAGCTACCTCGAAGAGGATTGTATTTCGTTGTGTGAAATAAAATTTCTGTATTTTATCGAATCTCCATCTCAATCCGAATGTTCTGTATTCCTCTATTCTTCTGTATCTTCTGGAATATGTCATCTGACAGCGACATTAAATTTGTTCTAATCAAAATTTGGCGTGATAGTGATGTAATGTAAATATCAGCAAGTTCTTGGAACGGCTGTTGAGATGATTGCATCTGATCAGATTGTCGATCTGAGGATATACACATATTGAAAAACGAACATGAAATTGTACAAAAATCTTCAGACCTTTGTGCGCTGCAAGCTCATTTGATTGAAGTAAATGAAACAGATTTGTAGATGATAAATATGTTAATAAAAGTTGATTATCAAATCTGCAGCTATTATCGAATCCGGCAAATGCTGTTGCGATCTTTTGGGCTGATATTTTGTCACGAACAAACTTCATTTTGCGATATCTGCAAGTTTGAACATCATATAATATTCTATTTTATATTTCTTTAATAGTACGATACGAAATTGCCAATTAGAGATTTGAAAAAGTAGACGATCTTGCCAGGTGTCAGGAAATATTCTGGTGTCATCCAAAATATAACCTGTTAGCTGGCAATGAACTTGGAATTAATACTAATCTTAAAAGTGAAGCTTCATTCGGGATTGTAACACCGGTCGGTTATAAGATAAAAATAAACTTCATCGATGTTGCAAAGTACACTGACATATTTTTACATCAATATATATAGACACTGTTCAATGACGATATTCCATCTGGAATGCAAATGTCCCATGTCAATGATCAGTTCACCGATAATACCGTTGCAAATTTGTCTTTAAGAGAGTAGTTTAAACCACATCCAATATATTTTTTGTATGAGGCTAGCAGTATAAGTGTTTTAATGAATATTAGAACAAAGTTCATGATCGTGTTGGTAGTACCGGTTATTTGATGGTTATGATCAGTGGAAGCAATACTAATTTTATTAACTATTACTCGCATCGTTTTGTTTATGAGTTATTTAACGGACCTATCCCCAAAGGTCGTATTATTGATCACATAAACGGAATAAAGGCGGAAAACCGATCTGAAAATCTTGACAGAGGAAAATACGAGACGCGGCAGAGGAGGTGATATTAAGTCCTAAAAAAATCTGTTACATCAACTAACTCTGTCACAGGAGAAGAAACGTTAATTTATTCAATTTATTTCTAAAAGTATTTTACTATTCATCTATCTTCAATACAATATGCCGCTGATAGATCCGCATATTCAACAACAACATTTATAGAATCTCCTTTGGATACAAATCACTTACCGGTTAGTATAGCGCTAACATCATTGTTTGTCAACTAGCAATTTATATATTTGTTAAAAGCTTATATGCCGTATTCGATCCAGATCTTACAATAATATAGCATGTGATCTTGTTATTGAGCTAAATAAGACTATTTTTGCTCGTTCTACTTCGAAGCGAGCCATCTCATTAATCTCACCACGAAACATGTTTCTTATAGCTTCTTCAAGTTGATATGTGTTTACAACATTAGCTCGAGTAACAGACCGTTACATGTTATTTAATACAAAATTAGAGTGCTCTGCACTCCATTGATTAAAGATCTATCTTTAAGATATCTCTAAGATTTTCTGGGGTCAAGCAGCATTAAGCCCATTTCATGACATTTTCCCTGACATATCTGACAAATATTTTTATATCTTTTTCAAGTTTCGATACCTCAGAATCTATTAACAGTACCTCAAATGCAAGAGTCATATCCAACGAAACGATTGACATGCTTGAGATCCGTTTTATCATTGTTCATGAAAACTCTAACCGCGTCAAATAGCAAGTCCATATTAAAGAGTTTTGCTCGCACAATACTTCTTACTTCATCTGGTAGTTTTTGCTTCAATTAGGTAAAAGTGTTATGAATAATATCGCTAATACATTTTTTAAATATTTCAACGATTGTAAGATCTTCGAGATGATCTTGATCACATGATACAAAGTATACCTCAGATCGCTAGTGGTCCTCTGATTAATAAGGGTACTTGATAATAGACTGCAAAGATCCCGAGTTCGATTTAGAAACATATTTGTTTCCTGTACCTGATGATCATCTTGCCGATGAGCTAGGTATTATACCTCAACACGAACAAGTTTATGCTGCAGCGCAATCACGATATGATGTCAAGTATCACCTTGCAAAGAAGATACAAAAAATTTGATTTTGCTGTCAAATAACATCATATATTTTGGGAGATACTCAAGACGTTTACGTGTATAGGACAACTTGAGGTTATGGTCGTCAAAAATATAAATTTTATTTTATTTTTGTAAAGATTTTAAACTTGTTGAAACATTTAACAGAAACTTGAAGACAGTATCTGAAATCCTTATGCCGACCCGTTAAATGCAAGTATGTATATTTGATTTCACTAGTTGGAATCTAACTATTAAAACTATCACCGCTATTTGATCAAACTTTTATTACCACGTTTTTTATCCTCGTTTGATAACACATATCTCTTTCGTTCTGAATTATTGAAGTTCGTGTTCGTAGAAACTTCTATAACATCTTCGTTTGCATGATATTTTAACTAATACTTTAATATTTTACCGGTAGTATTGTTAAAATCTTGTTGATGACAAACACTTTTTCAGACCAGTTCGGGGTAAAACATTTTTCAAATGATATTTTCGTTAATTAAATTCTGACACAATCACCAAAGTTAAATGTATTACTGCGATACAGGTTTGCAAGAATTGGATTTTTTATAACGTGATTTGGTGGCAATCCAATTTTTCTGTGTTAAGTTTTATTGTAATCTAATATTACTCATGGCAGATCATCAATATATCTTATATCTTGTTATTGTTTTTGCTGTATGCTGCTTGTATGTATTTTCTGTCAGGCTACATTTAACGTGTTCGACAACAACACTATTTTCTTCGTTACCGGTAACATATTTTGTTAATATTATTTTGTTTCAGAAACTCTTCGAACTTTTTGTCAAAAAAACACTGACCATTGGTCGGTCTAAATCTTTATTTGGTTTTCACGATGAAAGAGCTATAATATATCGTAATGCATTTGCTATACTATATCCCGTTTAATCAGCAACATTAACACTAAACGCGTATTTGCTAAAAACGTCAATAATGTTCGACAATTATATTTTGTTATCGTTGTAATGTGCAATATTTTGCATATCTGCGAGATCTATCTCCCAGATATCATCGACATAGTTTGCGACGACCTTTCGTCCCAGACATTTATTTAGGTCTGTGTAGCTCATTCGTTTGCCTCTCCGTCATAAGTTTGCCAGGTACACCAACGCCAAGTTTATATTTTGCTCCAAATATATCTTGTAGTAGTTTTCTGTCAAATCGTTCTTGCATATCATCCGCTTTCATATCTCATAATTCGTCTAGCATTATACGATCGCAACCTAGTTTGTTGTGGACGTGATTGCGATCATAAATATCATGACGCATCGCACTTGTATCAACGGCGTTGTAAGGTTCTTGTCCCGATAACGGATTGTCATTTTCATCCAATTACTGATCAAGTGGATACCATGGAATGATATATTTATGTCTTAGCAATGTCCAACCTCCCTTTGGTTTCGGTAATTTGCCAATAATTGTATGTATATCCAATCCTGGTCCGATTACAGCTCTGTGATTGCAGGCAAAAGGCAACTATCTTATTTTGCTCCAAACACAGATCTTTCTTGACATCATCGCAATTACATTTCATTTATGTTTAGTCGCTGACATCGCAATTACATTTTATTTACTTTTAGTCGCTGACAAAAATAACCTTATCGTTTGACGATATTGTCGGAGTGCTAGCACTCTTGGTTTGTTTTGCACAACCACCAATTATTGTATCAGTTGATTTATCTTGTTTAAGAAACATACTCTTTCTCTTACCATAGACATCACAGATACTTTTCAGCATTTTTCTGTTATTAGCGGTAGTTTCTGTTGTTTCATCGATGTTTTTGGTTTTGAAATATTGAGACATATGTTGTTATTTTTATACTTGATGTCAGACAAAATTAATGCAAGATCGTTTACGATCTAAGTCCCGCTTTTCGATCATGCTGATACCTGGAAACGGGTCGAATTGTAAAATAAACAAACTTTTAAAAGTTTGTTTGTTTACCTGATGACTTTGATATCTGCAAAATAAACAAAACGCAATAGTAACCGCAAGCTGACATTCCAACTTGCTGAAGTTGATTAAATTTATACTTTACTTTTTTATATTTTTATGGTGTATTGTTAGATAATATCACTGAGAGGAAGACCAAACAAGTCAAAGTATTGTTGTAAAACGCTACCCAATGAGTTCCAAATCCGTCGTGGAAATCTTGGATATTGATGACACGTCTTTGATCAGCAGTTGGTGATCTATTTGCTAGTTTGTCTTTGGAAAATACCCCGATACATCTGCTAACATCATTAAGTTTACAGGCGATCTCAAAGTTTTTTTATCGCGTATGATTTCATCGTCTGGTTCCCGGTAGCATCAGTCGTCTTCTCACTGGTTGTGATTGCAGTCCGCGTCCTATCACTAACAAGTCTGGTAATAGACATCCTGCTATTCCTGCTAGCAGCGGACCTATGAACCCGCCTTTGATCGCGTTGCTGTTTGTTCGTGGTTGTCTTTTTTGATGGTTGTCCTAGTCGCTTTTCGTGCTTGTGTTGTCGGCATTGTTTATGATCATCATCAGATAAAATTATGAGTGCACTGCAATCCTTTTACAGCAACTGTTTGATTCCGTAACCGGTGACTCCGTCTCCGGATACAACTTTTTTGTCGCTTCTGATATTGCACCTGACGCTGCAGCTAAACCTAACGTTCCTAGGACATTTAATATCTTTGGCAGTAATGTTCGTGCTAAAGTAGATATCGTTGTCCCGATCGATCCACCAAGGATCACTTTCAATCTGGCAAATGTTGTTATTTTTTCCACTGACAGATCAAGTTTGAAAGTCTTACCTTATAACATTTTGTTTATATTCATGGTTGCGTAAGAAGTCATTTTGTTGGGACACTGGAATGATTCCCATTCTGCATGTTAAAATCTATTTTTAATGAAACCGCTTTTCGTTTAGCAAACGCCATTGTTAGTTTTGTATTTGTCCTTTGTCGAAATGTATTTCATTATTGATTTTATCAGATAATGTTGTTTGTTTTACACTCCATTGCTAAGCAATCCAAGTGTTTGCACATTACACGTGGACAGTCATTCTTCCTCGCACTGCGTAAAGTGTTATATATCTGTCAGATGTTACAAGTACATAAGCGTAATGCTGATTAGCTGGTGCAGCTCCATTAGTCTCTTATAACATCCATGTTACATCAATGTCAGCTTTTGATCAAATGGTTCGTTCGCTGGTCTTTCTAACATCAAAATGAAATCGCTGGTAAAGAAATCGAAGTAAATCTCCGCAATCAGATACATATAAACACGAGCTAAATTTTTGTCAGCATTGTCAGCAAAATTATAATCGATCGCTAGTTCAGGATATTACTTAGAATTGATTCTAACAAATATTTGTCTTACGTCAGTGTTATCGAAAACATAATTGTTTTGCAGTTTATTATTACGTCGAACTTGTCGTTGAAACACAACAAATACATGACGCGGTATCTCTTCACTGGGCTCCTGTTGTTATCCACCATGTTATCAGCTGAATTTGGTACAGCTGTTTTATAAACCTTGTGCTATTCAAAATACGTGTTTTTGCTGTGCGCGGCTGACATTGTCTCAAGCTCTATTAATTTGCTTCAGATTCGGCTCATGTTGCGAAGCTTTAGACGCTTCTAACCCGAAAGGTGCAACTTTGTGTGCTATTCCAATTATAGTTTCTTTTATCTTCGAAAAGATATTTCCTAAAAACCACGTACTATTTTACTGTGATAAAAATTTCCTTGCTTAATCTTCTTTATACAAATTGTCTTTAAAAAATGACTTTGGTCCGCTAGCTGACTGTGATTAGTTAGCTTTGGTCGGTTAACCGACTAGCTCACTATGGTCATTTGACCGAACGCAGATGCAAATAGTAAGTCAAAATTTCGTTGTTAAAATCAATGTGACGACCTGATTGACCGGTAAGTTTCATCATGATAGATGACAGTTTATTTTCAACATTGATCGGATGATCGGATAGTATGATATCTGTCTCAGATTTACTTGCATCAGCAAACCAGATGAAACATGTAGATTAAACGAAACAAGTGTCTGTCCTTCGATACCTCGTGTCGTGTATGACCCAGTTGCAATAAAACAGCTTATCAGGGTTGTATTTACATCTGTGATGTTGACGGCTGATTCATTGTCATATGATGCTGTCACAACGGATCCGCTTTGCTGATCGGATCCATATTGTTGTTTATTGAACCCGAGCAATGTTTCGAACGTGTTTTGTCTGCCAAGATGAACAAACAATGTGCTTTTAAATGTTATTCTTGATAGTAACGTGCTATACTTCAGAATGATCTCGAAATTATCAGATGATTACCAGTGCTGCAAGCGGTAAGAGGATACTTTACTATTTTGTTGATATCTTTACGTTGTATGCGCCTTGTGGTATTTTAACAGGTTTACACTCGATGATATCGTTGGTTTTCACCCGGAACTTAACATAGTCACTGGTCTTAGTTTTAACATTTGCCATAGAATGCCAGACAGTAGCAGATACTAATCCGGTCTCATATTCCTTTGGGGACACTGGCGTACCAGGATCAATAACAGGATTATAGAACACGGAAAGGTTAGCACTGTTCAATATTGTGTGAGATGAGTCGAGCAGCAGCCTCATCGACGACATTTGTATTTGGTATTCGCATGTAAAAAAAATAATAACTGGTTTGCGTTAGCGAATCAAGTCGCTATGTAACACACAATACTCGTCCGTCGTTAAAGATCCGTTTGATCTTAGATGATCAAGTATTTCAACTATTTTATTGCCAATTACTTTTCTAGTGTTTCCAGCTTCCATCGAAGAGATTAGCAACATCAGTCAATCAATAATATCAGCTGCCGAGGTAAAAGTCTTTAATCTTTTGCCTGATGTTTCTTCCACAGTATCATATTCAGAATCCGTTTCAAATTGTTTATCATATGATATACTCCGCTACTAGTTATTTTTTATTTTATTTAATTCCTCATCTTTTATTTATTTCGCAATTGTTTGAATATTTTGAAGCTGTAACACCTTTTTCATAACTTAAAACGCTATCAAACTTCCAAATATATCTTAGCAATAAAACCTTGTCGTACTATCTTATGATATGTTTCAGCATCATCAATTTTCATTCAAGAATATAAACCATTTCTAGCCTCATCTGCTTTTTGTATTACATTATTAAAATGCGTGGAACAAACTCTTCTTTATATTTAGTCCATAATCTTATTTTTAGTTTTCCTTTAAAAACTTGACATATCTTTTGTCAAGCTCAAAGATAAAATATTTTAAAACACTAATTTTTCTATAAATAGCCTGTTTATAATTTTTTATTATTCATCCCTTGTGGACTTCCTCAAGTATATTTTGTTTTCCTCTTTGTTCTCTCATTCTCTTATTAAATAATAAATCTTTTTCTTCCATTTTTTTTTAAACCGCAGCTTGTCGTGCATCAGGATCACCAATTCGCTCAGTAATATCCTCAGCAACTTTTTGTTGTTCTTCCTCGAGAAGTCCTCGTAAACCTTTTTATTTTTGTTTTTCTATATCCTCAGGTGATACTTTATCAACAGTGGGTTGCTTGCCAAGTACTGACTCGGTGATAGGCTTAAAAAGTCTTGCAGTTTCTTCTGCTGTTTGTTGTTGTTCATCAAGATCTCGTTCAACTTTTTTATTAAACGAAGATTTATCCGCGTCTTGTCCGATATTGTGAATGGCACATTAATTTTATACTTCTTAACAGTCTAAGAACTTGTCAATTGATATCTGTTACAAGTTTTTTGAACAAGAAAAAATTATGATTTCCTTGCGCTGTTTCATGATATAGCTCAACAAATTTATATCTGGCAACAACACCGCATTGTTATAGTGATACGTTTGGCACGTCAATATTGTCCAGTCCATTAAACAGCATTAAACAACGCGTATTTCTTCTGATAAAACGATCGACGTTATGAAAAATACCGAGCAAGATCAATTGCATTACATCGTCGGTTTCTTGACAATGAAAAGTAATATTTGACCTTGTCCATTTCAGCATTGCTCAACGGGATGTCATCAAATACAATAATCTGATGTTCGTCCGAGTCCATCTCGGAAACAGAAACAAGATGTTCAGGCGTTCTTATAACAAATATATCTTCGCCAGCACCAAGTTCTTTTTAGTTTTGTCCTGTTGAGGATTGATCACCTAGATATACACCCGATCGTAGTTGAATATGTCTTTGAGTGACAAGTTCATTAACAACTTTGTTTTGCCAGATTCAGTACGTCCAACTATCAGGTAATGACAATTCGGTAAATCAAAATTGTGTTTATTTTTTATTACTTGTTCTGTGTCAAAGTTTATTATGCTCATCATATAACATGTGCATAAGTTTTGTCAGCTGCTTACAACAAAATGAGATACTACACAAAATTTGGCACGTTCGTAAGTGGTTCATCTGCTGATACTACTGCAGCAACAGCAGATGTTGATCTTACAAATTATCTTAAGCGATCCGTTGACATAATGACCGGCAACTTTATCATGTCAGGGCAACGAGTGATAGATCATGAAACAACATATCCTCCTATCAACATCAATAACACACAAGCCATTAGTTATGATCAACTAACGACAGCTGTATCTGAAAAAGTTTAATTGCCGGCGGAATAATGACCGGCAACATCAACATGAGCACAACCAAGATAACAAGTCTAAGCACATCATATATGCTAAACAAAGATGATATCACACAGGCGGTTAAGTTTTAATCAACTAAATACGGTGACAAATTTTAAAATAAACAAATCCAGTGATTTTTTTTACCAGGTACTGTTTCATCAATCGACGGTGGTGAGATAACATGACTACGAACAGACTTTCTTCCGAGCGGAGAATCAGACGCATTATCTTATGATCAGCTGAAACGATCATTGACAGCGTACTTACTTGCCGGAGGATCAAGGACAGGTTCGTTAGACATGGGAGGTAAAGTGATATAAAACATACAACTCAATAACACTACATTGTCCAACGATAGCTTGGTAGCAAATGTAAAAGTTTGTAAGACAAAGTTTAGTGATGAAATCAGGCGTCACAATGACAGGTAATATTGACATGGGAGTCAACAAGATAACTTCAATTGCATTTCCAACACCAACCTCAGATCCGACATACAAGGACTACATGGATGATATGACTACGGGTGTCACTGCAAACAGAGTAGCAAAGTTCGGAGACACAATGACAGGCACGCTAAGCATGGGATCAAATAAAATAACAACATATGATCCAGTATATTCATTTGATCTGACAAATAAATCTAGACGTGGCAGCGAACAATGCAGTTGATGTTGCAGGTACATCAGTTGATGCTCTTTACGTTAAGCGAACCGGATGCACAATCACAGGAGCCATCGCTATGGTAGCAAATAAAATAACGTCGACATACGTTCCTGTTGCTGTACCTGATCTTGAAAATAACGTTATGTTGATAGTTATGTTGGCAGCACAAAACGAGCTCGCAGTAACGTCGGTTATATACCACATACTGTTGACTCGACAGATAATCTTTGGGATTTTGTTGCAACGTCATCAACACAATGTCCTAGAAATAATCCTGATTTTGCTTTTCGTTTAACAGCATCATATCTGGAGGTCCAGTGTGGACCAATAATGGAGAAACAACTAATTTTTTTATAAATATTAAGTGCCTTAATGATGTTACAATCTAGAAGTTTCATTTAACAGGACGATTAAATGCTGGTGTCGGCCGCATATACAACTGGAGGTAAGAGGTATCGACAGATAATACCCCAAGGACAACCCTATGCAGCACAACGGGTGTTTATATCTCAACAAGTTAACAGATTATGTGTTGTCAACGCAGAAAGTCCTTACCCTGGTTTGACAATGTTTCAGCTGTACACGACTGACGATTTAGTAAAGGTCGTTGCGATTTGGTGTAGATGTAGTGTGTTAACATAGATCGCTATGCGATCCACTTTAATGTCGTAAACGAGTTTTATAACACCATATTTGATCCTGAAACAAAACTACAATAGCTGACGTTAATCAGCTAGACCCAGAAAGCGCGGGAGAAGTTCAGGCAGTTAATGAAATCGCTAGAATGAAACGTTTAACGCTCAAATCACCTGATCTTTAAGAAAAAGAAGAAAAATTTGTTATAAAGTTGCTGCAATGCAAGATCCACATTTAAAGAAAGCTATCCGAGATTTTGATATTATTAGCAAGTATTGTCATCCAATGGGGCAGTGGCAGATGCTTTATTTGCTCGGGAAATGGACGCACCCGCCCATCCACGAGTCTCCTGCTGCCTTGCAGGTCGGCTTTGGTTAGCCAAAGGCTAAGGGAGTAAACCCTATAAGAAAATCAGAGTGGAGACCCTAAGGCAGCTGGACGATGTACTACATCCCTTTCTGGCAACTCCTTGGTCGGGAGAGGGATGGGCTGCGCCAGACGACTTTTACCCAAGACACACCGATAATGCTGGACAAATCTGAACTTACCATACCGGATCGGTCGTCACCCGGGTCAACAAGGACCGCGCCTGCCGTTGTCCACCAGGACGGAGGTGACAAGTGTGCTACTGGTACTCTGCATAAAATCAGAGCGAGAGACAGCTTTGCCATTGCCATCTGGAACATTAGAACTCTGGCGCAAATTGGAAGACTCCAAGAATTGACAAATGAGCTAGAAAACTACGCATGGCACATTCTGGGACTCTGTGAAGTTAGACGGAAAGCCCTAGGAGAACACCCAACTAAAGATGGGCATATATTATACTGGAGAGTGTGACAAGTCGATAAATGGAGTAGGCTTCCTTGTAAACAAAGCCAGCAAGGGATCTGTGCTTGAATGCTGTCCCATATCTAGCAGAATCATCTCCATTCGTCTGAAAGCATCTCCCTTTAACATCACAATTATCCAAGTCTATGCTCCAACTACCGATCATGATGATGAAGAAATAGAGGAGTTTTACAACAAACTGCAGGGTATTCTAAACATAGACAGTAAAAAAGACATCCTCGTCATCCTAGGAGACTGGAATGCCAAAGTAGGCAAAGATGCTCTAAAAGACTGGGAAGATCATTGTGGACCTTCTTGCAATGAGCTTACCAATGAAAGAGGGAGACGGTTGCTCGAGTTCGCAAGCTACAACAACTTGGTACTAGCCAACACTCTGGGACAACATGAAGCTTTACGATGCTGGAAATGGCACGCACCAAATGGAACCCATCACAACCAGATCGACTACATACTGGTTCAAAACCGTTACCGATCTGGCATCAATAGAGCAAAAACAAGGACGTTCCCAGGTGCTGATGTTGGGAGTGATCACGACCTCTTGATTATGAACTTCCGAGTGAGGTTGAAGAAAATCAAGAAGCCAAAGAACATCAGGCTCAAATTCAATCTTGAACAACTGAAGGACCCTAACATCTGCAAGTCATTCCAAGCCACAATTGGAGGAAAATTTGCTCCACTCCTTGTGATGGATGGTGATGTCAAAGGGATGACAGACACCTTCAACACAGTCATGACAGCAGCTGCCAATGACATCATTGGCATCCATCGCCCGAAGAAAAAACCCTGGGTTACGGTAGAGATTCTAATGTTGTGTGATGCCCGAAGAGAACTCAAAAACACCAGACACACAACAGGGGCATGGAGTACCGAGAAATAAACAAGAATATCAGAAAAATACAAGAATATCAGGAAAAAAAAACTCGAAGAAAGCAAAAGAAGATTGGATTGGAAAGAAGTGCACAGATTTAGAGAGCAGTCTGATAAAGAATAACATCAAAAAGGCATTCCAAATTGTGACAGACCTCACCAGACAGAAACAATCAAGAGTCAGTACCATTCAAGACAAAAATGGAAAATGCCTCACATAAGCGAGTGACATTGCAGAAAGATGGACTGAGTATTGCAAAGAACTCTACAACCATCAGTCCACAGGAAACCCAGAGTTGCTTGAATTTCCAAACTTTTCAAATGATAATGACCTCCCCATTCTCAAAGAAGAGGTGGAGTCAGCAATAAGAGCACTGAAGAATGGGAAGGCAGCTGGAGTAGACAACATCCCAGCTAAACTTATCAAGAATGGAGGGGGGAATCAGTGAAAGAGCTATTAACAAAAATCTGCAACAAGATCTGACAGACAGGTGAATGGCCAACACAATGGACCCAGTCACTGATTATAACACTCCCCAAAAAGGCAATCTCCAGCTGTGCCAAAATTACAGAACTATCAGTTTGATCAGCCATGCTAGTAAGGTAATGCTGAAGATCATCTTGAACAGACTGAAACCACAAGCAGAAGAAATAATCGCTGAAGAACAGGCTGGGTTCCGGAGTGGAAGAAGCACAACAGAACAAATATTCATTCTCAGGGTTCTGTGTGAAAAGTACTTGCAACACCAACAAGACATCTATCATGTGTTTATAGATTTCAAAAAGGCCTTTGACAGAGTGTGGCATGAGGCTTTGTGGGCCACAATGAAGAAGTATAACATGGGTCAAACGTTAACCAATACCATCAAGCAGCTGTACACTAAGGCTACCAGTGCAGTAATCGCCCAAATTTCTGTGGGGGACTGGTTCCAGACAACAGTGGGAGTGCGTCAAGGCTGTCTCCTGTCACCAACGCTTTTTAACATCTACTTAGAGCGCAACATGAGCGAAGCCCTGGAAAACCACTGTGGGACAGTCAGCATTGGAGGGCGTAACATCACCAACCTCTGCTTTGCAGACGACATTGATGGGCTGGCAGGCAGTGAAGACGAGCTTGCCACCTTAGTGAAGAACCTGGATGAAACATCTTCTAGATTTGACATGGAGATAAGCGCTGTGAAGACAAAGCTGATGACAAATAGTGGCAAACAAATCTCAGCCAAGATTAAAGTCAGAGGACATGAGCTGGAAACAGTGAGCCAGTTCAAATATCTTGATTCCATAATCACCGAAGAGGGATCAAGAGCAGAAATTTTGTCAAGAGCAGCACAAACAATGGCAGTTATGTCAAAGCTAAGACCCATCTGGAGAGACAAGAATATCTGTCTGAAAACTAAAATCAGACTATTGCGAGCTCTAGTCATCTCAATCTTTTTGTACTCATGTGAGGCCTGGACCCTGACAGCAGAATTACAACGAAGAATCCAGTCACTTGAAATGAGATGCTACAGAACCATCCTTGGCATCTCTTACATGGACCACATCACAAATGAAGAAGTGCGTAACACCATCAGGCGCAAAGTAGGCCAATATGAGGACCTCCTCACCAACGTCAGAAAGAGAAAGCTGAAATGGTATGGCCATGTCACTAGAGCCAACAGTCTATCCACAACAGTCCTATAGGGCAGCGTCCAGGGTGGCAGAAGGAGAGGTAGACAGAGAAAAAAGTGGACTGACAACATCACAGAATGGACCAGGAAACGTTTTGCGGAGACACAGACATTGGCACATGATCGAGACAAGTGGAGGGAACTGGTCAGATGTTCAGCAGTACAGTGCCTCGACGACCACACTAGGTCAGGAGACTGATGATGATGATGATGATGATGATGATGATGATGATGATGATGATTGTAATCCAAACGATACCGAGGAACAGCGATTACAAGTTGAGTCGCTGTTGACAAAGTCGTTGCTTGAGACTGACAAGGAAAATTATATGACAATAAACAGATCAAACCTCGTAAAACCAAATTATATCATGGTGGTAAGAAACAAAAATAAGATCGAATAAAAATAGTTCATGATGAACTTGGCGAACTAGCAGAACTAAAAAAATTCGATTCATAAAACATTGCAGGATAAGAGATAGTTTCGCTTAACGTAGAATATTACGTGACTTGGGTATGGACTATCCTGACAAATAAAAACGTTATTCAAGGTAGAAGATAATCATGATGACGCAAATCCTTTAGCGACAGCATATCTGATGTTAGTAGATTCTCTGATAAACAGCTATTATAAAAAAAATAATTTTCTGAACAAATAAAAGCGGCACGGAAAAAAATAAACGCAGTTGCGTCAGCGATTGAATCTGACAGCGATTCTGAACGAGATCTATTTTATCAAACTACTCGATTACATAACAGGTATTAGTAATACCATTAAACCTGTTGATTATGATATTTTCGATTATGATCTTGGCAAACAAAAATCATTAAAAGACTATATTAAAAAAAGCTGGAAATCTGCTGACAGAAACGAAACATAAAACTAAAAAAGATGTGATTGTTTGGTATCTAAACTTACCAGCAAATGACATCGACTTGAACACTGATAAACATGGACTTTTGTCTTTTGCAACATTTATATACAATGATTGCACAACATATGGTACGTAATAAATAAAAATTAATGATTTAAGATTTGCATTAGATTATCTTGAACATGTAAAAGAGCTTTACGAAAATAAAGTGAACGATGTCGCCGAAATACCAACAATGTTTGATCCTCCACTTACTGTGGTCCGTAGAAAATTATTTGATGATGTTGGGTATAGCGATACATCATCTAAGGTATATAAATAATATCAATATTTTCTTGCTGATCCTGGTAATAGTAAAATTGGTGATCTGATTAATAAACTGTTGCTGAGAAAACGTTTGATTTTGAGCGTTAAAATTTGCTAGCGTAGATCAATTATGACAAAAAAAGATGTAATCCACTTCAACCACATATCATCCAGTCTCTCTCAGACAACAACAGTAACGAGCTGATCAAGTACTACATGTATTATCATAAAAAATATTATTTTATCAGACGCCCCAGAAAATATTACAGGAGAATTATAAGTGTGGTAGACTGTATTCCAATTTTGTTAACAACAGCAGGAATATCATCAACCAACAGCAGGAACATTCATTATTGCTAATAGTGTCGGAAGCAGGTATTGCGTTATATCTACAACTGTGACATCAGATTGGATAAGCCGAATAATTTACCACGTCAAAGGATATACTCATGCGTCGTAGAAAAATGCACTGAGAGAGAAGGAACAATGTTGGCAGATAAATATTTATATCTTGTCTATAATGGACACAATGTATTTAAAACAATACGAAATTAGAGACATGTAAAGTCTACTTGCAATATCAGTATTAACTTTATTAGTTTCCTAAAGTACCTTTAACTTCTGGAAGACAATATTCTCCTTCGAATCCACATATAGGTACATCCAAAGGGGGCATTCCGTCTGCCGTGTGCCATATAAAGCCCTCCCAATTGGCTGTTTCTATTAACTGCAAACAGATTATGTAGCATTAAAGGACATTGTACAAATAAACAGTGTACCATGTGCAATTTATCTGACCCCTTCATTTCTTAATTAACCACTTGATAAAACATAGGTAAACCTTAGTAAAGGAACACAATTTATGACCCCTATTATATCCTTTTCCTTTAGATCTCCCCAAAGTTGTTGTTGTGGGGTTTAACGCCATTTTTCAGCACGATAGGCTATACATGGCGGCCAGTATTAATGGTGGAGGAAGAACCCGGAAAACCCCGGAAAGAACCACCGACCCACGAGAAGCTACTGGCAAGCTTTCTCACATGCCCACATTGGCTGAATCTTAGACTCGAACCGCCGCAGACAGAGTCTCCCCAAAGTAAACATTAGTAAAATATCAAACGAACACATTGTATGATACCTAGTGTATCCTTCTCATTTAGAACCCAACCCAGTACTTAAACACTTAAGCGGACATCTTTAAATGTATCCACTCGTTATGCGATTGGACCACTCCGGTGGCTTAAGTGGTTATAGCTCCACATTGGATGCGGGAGGTCGCCAGTTAGAACCCCGGCTGAGTCATACCAAAGATTTATAAAACCGGTACTAACAGCTGCCTCGATAGGCGCTCAGTATTAAGAGGTTAGTGTTAGAACTGGTTGGGCTGGTGTCAGGATAATGTGACTGGGTGGGGCATCATACTACATGTCTGCGGCATGATGCCCCAGTGCTAGATATCACTACAAACTGCCACACTGCAGACACTGTACAAATATGACTGAAACATTGTTAAAGCTACGTTAAAAATCGTAATCGCACACACACACACACACCTTATGCGATCCGGGTATTTGCAGGTCCCACTGTGATGTGCGTTAAAGACATACAAAATAAGGCATTTTTCAACTAAATCATGCATACATTGTTGTAAACAAGCTGACAAATTTTGTCATTTGTATCGAGTGAATAGAATTTATAATAAGATGTTTAGATCTATTAGAAAACTAACGAAAGTATCAAAGGCTTGGGATATTTTTGTTCTTATGGAGATGCATTTTTTTTGGTGGAATAAATCGCAAAAATTCACACTGCCAGTCCCCTCAGAATGAAGAGTATCATGAGATCACGATATTACTGCACAATGTTCATGTTATTATTTTGGTTTGTAGATCGGTTCATTGCCCCTCATAGGGTGAACAGATTAATGCTCAAAGCGAAATCATGCAGATAGTAACTAAGGGCAACTAGATTGTGAAAAACAGACTCTTTCGACAATTGTAATGTCAACAATAGAGGTGCTATGCATATTTACCGCCTGTATATTGATATTTACAGAATTCATATGTGCCACTGTGTCTGTACACCTGTATTTCTCTTCTTTATTTTTCTTTTTTTTTTCTACTAAGTTCATTGCTTCATTCCCTTAGCACAAATAATTAATGTCCGGTTAATTTGTAACATGATGTAACCAACACACAGATGTCATCAACCGTATTGTACATGAAATCTAGCGAAGCGTTCTTGTTGTTTTAGGTTTAACAGAGCAGGATTTGTTATACATGGCAGCTAGTATAATTGGTGGAGGACGAACCCGGGGAAATCCGGTGAGAACCATTGACTCACAGGAAGCTCTTGGCAGCTTTCTCACACACCCGAATTTGCTGAACCCGAGACTTTAACCCCTGCGGACAGACATAAGATGGCAGCGATCGATAAAAGTGATGGCTTTAGAACGCTTGGCTACCCGGGTCCCCGCTAGAGAAACACAATCATATATTTAATGAAGCACTGAATAGGTTAAATACACGTATGGACGGCGTCATGGTCTTTGCTATCGTTTAGCAATTTCCTTGCATTCAGTCAATGGATTGAGTTTAACAAATTTTTTAAAGTGACAGAATATTTTGCCTTCAAAACGTGGTAGACTTTAATTGCTACGAGGCATTTTATGGGTACACCTTTCTAGTTAGTGTAATCGGGTATGTACCTGAGCCCCCTTTGACTTGGTGTTCGCTAGAGCAGCTATGCGGGGGTAACCTTCTGGATTAGAGAAATGCCAGAACCAGTAGAACGGTTCACGGTCGCCATTTGCGTCAAAATGGACAGGCCCGCTTACACCTAAATAATAATAATAATAATAATAATAATATTGAACAACCATTATAACATAATGAGACCATCTTTTAATCATAAAGAGAATCCGAAGAAGGACATGATATAAAGTGAATAGGATTATATGGACCATACATTGCTTTCGAAGTCCAAATGGTTGTTGGAGACTGAGTGTTCAAAATATGTCTCAAATGCTCAGCAATGTTGTGAACTCTGCATTCATAGTATGAACCTTTCTTGTTTTTACAGAATGAATTATTTAAATAACAGAGTATTGATATGTAGTCACATAAAAAATTGACTTAAAAGCAAAGTGCTCGTCTTTTTCTTCACTTTTCGTTTAGTCGATGCAGCTGGGAAAAAAGCGAATACGTTAAATCAGCCGAACCGATACAGACAATAAATTCTGAAGGTGGCGCTCTTGGTTCTTTCTAAATGCCATTGCCACCACAATTTGATTTCTGCAAAACTCTTGTAAACCTGTCCCGTTTTTTCATTTCTCAAGTAATATGCAAAAATTAGCATTACATATAGAAAGTTAAGACTCAAACCAGCAGATCTTGCAATGTTATTGACGACTGGTTATATTATTGCTTTTGTCAAAAGTATTAGAAGAAATGACTTCAGTGACAATTCAAAGCGAGGATGATCCACGGGCTAATATATGCTATCATTAAGGATGTTTACTAACTTAATTTGGGGGAACGGTTTCCTAATAGAACCGGCCGTGTCAAGGGAAACTTTGTCTTACCCGTAAAAGTAGTATTGGCAGTGAATTCAAACAGCTTTCTGCCGTCTCGAACACTAATGTTATGGATAATGGTGTGGTTAATCCATAATCCATACAGATAAGTGGCATCGTAGAGATATGGTGCATATCTGGTTCCCTAAAGCATAAAGAAAATTAATTTCTGTAAGAATTACAGTGTTTCACTTTAGGATTTCTTCAATATTGCAGGAAGTCTAAAGAATGATCAATCAGTTATTAAAACTAAATTCCTCGAGGAAGTGCATTAACTATAAATCCTTTATATAAAAAGTTCAGAATTGAATAAAATCGCCAAATTATAAAATTTTCAGATAAAAATGCTGAAATGCACTGTATTTTTTCTTCTTCACATCCAATGAATCTTTTGTGAATGGGTGATATTAATATGCCTTGGTTTGTGGAAACTCTATTGTACCACTGTCATGCAGTCTTTGCTTTCTGACGATATCATTCATGATTCTCTGAAGATTTACCTTAACTATGAAAATACTGTCTGGATGCTACCCTGTGGAGTATAAATATGTGCTAAATGTCTCGATAAAACACAGAAATGCCCTGGTGTTATGTGTGAGATATTACTGTTAACTCATACAAACCAAATAGCCATTATCGAGTGCAAAAGAATTATTCCACGGCGGTTCAAGCATGCGAACTGGTATCTGTTTTTGGAAGAAAAACATCACTTTCTTGCTTTCTTCACTAGACCATCTTGCTATAGTGATCTATCAAAGAGTACAAATTTATGCTGATTCAACTGTGTAACAATAACTGGATTGTATGTATATTCGATCGTAATATCCTACTTTTCAATATGATCTCTCTCTCTCTCTCTCTCTCTCTCTCTCTCTCTCTTCCCCCGACCCACGAGAACCTATTGACCAGCTTTCTCACAAACACACGTTTGCCCATCCTGAGACTCAAGCCCACAAGGACAGAGATGAAAAAGGAGTTATTAGTAAATAAGAGCGCTCTAGAACACTAGACCACTAGTTGGTTGAAAATACTTTGGATACCTATACAAAATTTTATGGTGAATATAAAACATTCTACTGAAACAAGACACCGAATGATGTTAACATTATTATAAACCCTTCTGAAGCCAATAAAAAGACAACACTGATCTATCTGCCCCTGAAGTTTATACAAAAAATTTATTATTTTTTTAAATATAAATAGCACAATATCTGTCTTAAAGTCACATATTCGTCCCGGTCCAAATACACTGTCAAAAACCGTATTCTATATCAAACTAGATCCTTACATATAACAAGAATCTAAATGCATTTTTTGCCTCATCGTCATCTTTGTTACCAGCACGCCAAAGCAGTTCGTTCTCAAAGTTGTCGCTAGGCAATGCGGAAGGCATCATAAACAGATAGTCTCCTTTACACATTTCCATTCGACACGCTGCTATCATTATATCACGCAATTTCTCCGTCGTACAGATGATGATTACTAAAATAAATGCAATACAATAGATAGGTAACAAAAATTCCTCGGGTAAACATAAATAATATATATTTTATATGTTGAATTAAAAACCTTCTTTTAATGGGGCGGAATGAAAATGGTTTCAGAAACTGTACACGAGTCATGAAACCAATAAGCATCAAAATCGATTACAAACTACATGAACAACAACAGTAGGGAATCCTGTAAATTACATTTCCTTGTCATTACAAATAGTCACAAAATGCTGAAGAATCTGAATTTCCTTCTCATTGCAAATATTATCATAGGAACAAGGGCGCAGGAATATTGAACTATTTTCTTTCTGTTCCTTTGAACTAATAACTTCATAGTCAGTCTATGCACATACAGTATATATTTTTTAAAAAGTTGTAGAAAATACCCATATAGTTAAACATTTAATGCTGAACATCAAAAGTGTGAAGCATGCAAAGTATGTCACGGTGCCTTACTTTAAATATCGTTGCGTAGCATCATTAAATTATACTTACTCGCTTGAGCGTGAATTAGGTCAGAGTGATCTACTTTAGGTATGTTGGCATATGGCATAGTGCTCTTCATTATGTATGCACGCGTCTGTATTCATAACTATACAAGTGTCCGAGAATGAATTTAACATATAAACATGATCACTGGAGCGTTTAAAGTACATCACTGTTGAACTCTAGATGTGGCCGTGGAGGTGTCCTGTGGATCGTAACTAATATATATTTTTGCGTCTGTGCAAGCAACAGTGCCACAGAAAATGACCTGAATTTAAAAATTAAACGATCACTGGAACGTGAAAATTAAACCTCTGTGAAGTGCTTTTGGTATAGAGGTTTAATACTCCTAAAATATATCTGCATATAAAGATCGATACTAAACAACCAACATTGTTCCAGAAACTGACCTAAATGCAAACATAAAAATGGTCGCAGTGACCTATGTATAGTATGGTGTCGTGCTAATTTCCATTGTATACGTACGTGTAACATAAGTAGACTGTAAAAGCCATAACGTCTGGGAATATTGCCTAACAACAAGGCTGTGCATTAGGAACCACCTGAAGCAACTACAACACACGTTATTGCAAAACTAAAAAATATAAGCCAATAATAATAATAATAATTACATCTAGCACTCTTTTTCAGCAGTCCTAGGTCGCGCATTATTTCTTGACTTGATATTGTTCCACCGAACTCGATATTTCGGGCCACTGTAATATTGTTGTCACGGAATTTTCCAATGATGCCTTGCGCTGCGCAATTGCAGTTTTCATCTGTTAATAATAATAATAATAATAATAATAAACAGAAGAAGAAGAAGACAGGTATCATTTTAAACCAAAGGAGTGTCTCTTCTATCCTTTGTAGTGTTTTTCTCAAAATGAAAGTATTATCCTCTGATCTTGAAAATAACATTAAAGTGACCAAAGCCCGAACAGGTATAGTGACCAACTCATAGTATCTAAATATTCAACTGAGTTTCGTTATGCAAATTGTAAAATATCTCATTTATAATGTAAGTGTTGCGGACGAACATCACACAACTAATATCTCTCTCTCTCTCTCTCTCTCTCTCTCTCTCTCTCTCTCTCTCTTGCTGAGATACTACTCAAAATTACACACACTACTTCTACTACTACTACTACTACTACTACTACTACTGCTACTACTAATACTACCATGGGGATCAAACTGTGGTACAAGTTATTAACTATCCATCTTTATAGCCTTTCCTCAAACATTTAGGTATCTGATTTGCTATCAAAAGCTCAAGTTAGGTCAGTGAGATGCCACAATTCCATGTTATGTTGCTAGGCACATGATCACGATTCCATGCAATGTAGCTAGGCACATGATCACAAGATTCCATGCTATGTTGCTAGGCACATGATCACGATTCCATCCTATGTTTCTAGGCATGCCATGTTGCTAATTATATGATCACGAATCGATGCTATGTTTCTAGGTTTGTGATCACGATGCCATGTTATGTTTTAGGCACATGATCAACATTCGACGCTATGTTGCTAGGCACATTATCACGATTCCATGCAATGTTGCTAGACACATACATGATCACGATTCCATGCCATGTTTCTAGACACGTGATAACGATTCCATGCTATGTTGCTAGGAGTACGGCCTGGCCCCACGATTCCATGCTACGTTTCTAGGGGTACGGCCTGGCCCAGCAGCCAGTGTTGCATATCTGTATTTGCGTCTAAATGTCTAGAAAAGAAAATATTGTTATGGGTTGGGAATCATACGATAGAGATTTCACAGTTTCCAAGCTATGAATCAAGGGCTACATCCCCATCCCTGCTACAAGACCCTGGGTATGATCACAAAAACTTGCTGCCTCCCACATATGTGATAGAACTGGCCTTGACCAATAATCATGTTTACCTTTGGATCTCCACGTAAAATACAAGAGAAATTATTGTAGAGTTTTACAAAAGCCATCCCCAACAACTTAGTCCATCCCAATAGCAGACCATATCGAAGCCTTCAAATCTACAGGACCGTAACTAATCATATATCATAGCTTCAAGGCTGTACAATTACCTGTGAAGGAAGAGATCTAGCTTACTAACAGACCAAACGGCGGAGGAACACACTCACTCAATACGATGACACGGGGAAAAGAGCGGGGGAAATTATGGCGGAAAAATAAGACGATATTAGCTTGTTGACCAGGTCAGTTAATTCGATAATTTTATATAACTCAAGTTTCAAGGTCGGAACGTACGTGACATAAACAAGTGGAATTTTGTCAAGTGTCATTTTTGTGCATCTGTGCCTTTCTTGCATTTTCATTGCTCACTTGCCCATTCAAGGATTCATGCCCCAGTCCACGAATGTTGTCACCGGAAGTTAATGGGACCTTTTAACTTATGTTGGCGTCATACTGTCACTGACTAACATTCGCGGACCAATGATGAACAAATCCATTCACTTTTGCTGGTCAGCTTTGTTTGTTCACTTTTGTGGACGAACTTTCAGTGAGTACATTTGGGGGTCCAAAGTTCAACTAAACATGTGTGGCCAGACTTCCACTGGATAAGTCATTGACCCATCCATGAATGTTGTGGATATATAGACCACTTTTTGTTGGGCCCACAAAAATGAGCAACGAAAGTGGACCACAAAAATAATCAGTCAAAGTGGACTACAAAAATGCTGATTGAATCTACGGAATCATTTCACATTTAATATGCCACGGACCGTTCACGTGCTGATCTACGAATGTTGTTCACGGGGCCGATTCACGGACAATTTCAACGAATACTGACGGGTCCATCCCACGTTTGTTGTTCACTTGACCCAAATACTGACCATTCCACTTTTGCTGTGGAAACACTGGCCATTTCTGCTGAGGAACACTGAGCACTTTTATTGGGTCACAGCCCATTCTCACTTTCATTGTTCACTTGACGAATTCACGAGTCGTATGTGGCCCATCCCTTACGTTTGTGAGCAATTTATTTATCCTTTGTTTACCTGGCCAATTTATGAATAATTCTCAAAGACCAGTTCCACTTTTGTGGTCGGACTGTCACTTCTCACTTTTGTTTACGAGCTTTCCACTGAACATATTCATTCCCAACTTTCACTGATCACTTTTGCGGTCGGGCCTTCATTGTTCATTGTTGTGGTCCACTTTCACTGAGCATTTTTGTTGTGCACTTAACACTGACTCAGAATTGTCCAAGGACGGATCACACAGGACCATTTCACCAGTGTTGGACCAAAAAAGAGAACAGGAAAAGTCTAACTACGCTGAAACTGACAAACATTCGTAGATCATTCTCGGACAATCGATGGATAAGTCCATTCCGCTGACACAAACATGAGCAATTGATTGACAAGTCATTGAACATTCTTTTGGCCAGACTTTCACTGGGCATATTTCTGGCCGGGACTTTGTGACCCACTTTTGCTGAACATTTTTGAGTACGAACTTTTGTTCCTCGTTTTTTATGAGTCCAACCAAAGTGGTCGCTGTCCAGGCACAAAAAAAAGTAAAATGAACGTGTCCATCCACGGGGGCCATGAAACCTTCACCTTTTACTGTTTTTGTTGCGGCGGACTTTCACAAAGCATTTTTGTGGCCCACTTTCACTGATCACTGTGTCCCCCCACTATAATTAGCATTTTCGTGGGTTCGTTTCACTGCTCATTTTTTACGGAATCGACAAAAGTGGGACTGGTGCTCAAATAAACTTGTTTAGGAATGGACTGGTGGATTCCAAAACAAAAGTGGTCAATGTGGGATCCAGCATTTGTGGGATGAGTCCATGACTAGCCATCATGATCCGAAAATGTTGGTCAAAAAAAGTGAACAAAAAACAACTCTCACATATGGGCCAAATGGTTATGGCAGATAGAGTGGATTGGGGGAAAGGCCGCAAGGTGGGTCATTGGGGCAAAACCAGTAGTTACGTAGTATTAGTGGTATACAAAATTTCAGGCAGGAAATGTTTGCTACTGGCAGCAGTTTTGATAACAATTGATGCCTGTGAAGGTAATCATGTACCATTTTGAAACAGATTTCATTGTAATAAAGTGTTTATTACTTTCCGAATCGCCTCTTTCATGGCAAAGATAGGGATTTGCATTTGGAGTTTTTGTTGTTGTTTTTTGAGGGGAGGTGAGGGCATACCTTGCACCTACTAATTATTACAGGTTGTTACCTTCCCTCTTACCTAGAGAAGTATATGGGTTATTATTTAGTATATACTATGGAGTAAGTAGAGCGTATATTATCACTACGTATGTTCTAATATAGAAACTAATATGTAATGTGCAGAGTTACCTGGGAATGGAAGCAAAAAGCAAAAAACTTTTAGTAAAAGCGCCAAATACAAAATATTGCACAGACGGCTTTTGCGGCTGGCTTGGTGAAACAAAGAGCAGATTTGGATAAGTAATTCACACAAAAGCGAACATTAAGAGAGCAACTCGATATCTGCTTGGGTACAACAGCCAGACGGAGTATGTTTCGTACTTACTAGAAGTATCCATGTATAACCCTGCAAGTTTCCAGTCAAACCTATCAAATAGTCCAACAAAAGCAATCCCAATCTTTGTACATGGCCCAAGAGTTCTGACATAAGTCTTAAAAGTGGACTTGTCCGTCATTTCCGGAGTGGTAGATGCCCACGATATTTGAGGGATATTCCAAAATGTTGTCAGGTGCCCCACAGGAATGGATACTGCGATGAAACAATGTATTTCCAGTGAATAATTAATTTGAATAAATAAAATTCCAGCCCATATGAACTTATGAACACAAGATTCTGCCTCAAGATCGTATAGCAATATTGGTCAGAATTATGTCACATGACTATTTTCCGAAGGGTAGCAAAGAGGGACGAACTTCAAAGATCAATAATCACTGCGTCCATAGATACAGATCTCAATTAAATGAAATAAAAAAGATTACTGTCTTGAGGTTGTTACATTTACTGAATCACATGAAGAGGTTACAGGCATTTTAAAAAAAAATTTTAAAGAAATAAATGAATTTTAATAGAGTGCCATTATATATATATATATATATATATATATATATATATATATATATATATATATATAGTACAATAATTGGAATCAATTCACTTCTATCAATTCAATTCACAGTTACTAATCAGGCTTAATACAAAGGTAATAATGTAATATTGTGCTATAATATGCACTTATCTCAAGTTACTCCAGAACTTAAGGCCGATTGACTAAATATTTACGCTGTCCATGTCTTGCTGAATGATTATATTGTAGTTAAGAAGGTCAGCATATAATTGTCTCTGGCGTAATACACATATTACACGTAATCATATATTACATTATTAAAACTTATCACATACCAAGCCTCCACCATTCCATTACACTTTGAATGATATTATTAGAATTTAGAACCATTATAACAATTAATTCTATTTAAAAAATTTAATAATCTTGAACGTTTTGGACAAAACCTTGTTTGTATTTATATTTTAAGCAATTAATCAACAAAAATAATAATTTAGCCAAACCAGGCCAGATCAGAAATTTAGATCTGCTGAGTGCATCCTTAGATCTATGCAGTTTCTTGTGGTATTGTCATTATGTGTTAATTTTGCACACCTGTTTCGAATTTATAATGAAACTTTTTAAAGATAAAAATTTGCTGGCATGTTTAACCAACAATCACCTATGGTAGACAAATAAAATGTATTAAGCATGTTTCTTTTAATAATATGCAGATGACGTGAATAGATTTTCCGGCAATTAGAGCATTTTTCAGGTTTATAAACATTTAGTAACCGTTTGAACTTGGCTTTGTTTTTAAACCGAAAACTGTTAGCTCAGTTTTAAAGAAACAAATACGTGATGCAGACAAGCCATACACGCGGACATGTATATGTTGATGACTTCTTCAGACTTCATGTCATTATTGCAGTTTTTCATAAACTCAGCTTCCACGTGCAACAGGTTTTCTTTTGCGGAATTAATGATTTGTATGGCACACTACTAACAACATTCTGTTTACCTTGCAAGATATTTTCGCTTATAAAACACCAGTATAACAGTGTTGTATATATATATATATATATATATATATATATATATATATATATATATATATATATATATATATATATATATATATACACGGTTGCACTATCCCGAGTCTCGCTATCACGGGTTTTTAAGGATAGATCCTTTCATATATCTGTCTGAGCACTGGCGCACCAATATTGCCACAGATTTCTACCCCAGCGGGATAGCATCTTATTCCTGGGTATTTGTCGTTGACTGGGTCGCCAACTGGGTCACTGACTGTGTCCTCGGTTGATGACTGGGTCACTGAGTCTTCCTGAATGGGTCGCTGACTGTGTCGTCAACTGAGTCTCTGGGACGTTGACTGAGTCGCTGATTTAATCGTCCTTCTGGATCGCCGTCTGGGTCGTCGACTGAGTAACTGAGTCATCAATGGAATCGTCCTTCTGGGTCGCTGACCGGAGTCAAGATTGACCGAGAGAGAGACGAACAGTGCGAAATGCTGAGAGAAGAGAGATCAATAGTTATAATGTGTATTGTCCCAAGGTTGTGATTCCGAAATGTTCGCGCTTCTTGGATGAGCCTTGTAGCGCATGTATTCTGGTCGATGAAAGACCTTGTCCTTACACTTTTTAGTTACCCGGGACAGGCTTTTCCCAAACCACGACCAAATGTGCTTGCTCCGGCGAGATGGTTATACTGCTTCACTTGTAAGTGGACGTCTTCACACAATACCGCTTCATAACTTGAATTCATTCATGTGAACTGCTGTAACGGTGATTGTGTTGTCTTCCAAACACAACGTCTAACGGCAAACCTGACTCTCTTCCCACCATCATGAAATTGGGAGTAAAACAGGAGGTGGCATACACTGCAGAGCAGTATTACATCGTTATTTAAGAGAGTTGCTCCTCCCAGTGTCTTTGTAGTTCTTCGACGAAAGCAGATAGCATACAATCTAGCGTTCGGTTCATCCTATTCACCATGCAGTCGCCTTGCGCATGGTATGGACCGGTCCTAGTTTTCTCGACTCGAAAGAGTCGACACATTTCACGAAAGAGTTCACTCTCGAACTGTCGGCCTTGATCCATGTTCCATTTGAATTTGTCTTGGTACACCAAAACGTCTGACGACTTTCTCTACTATCAGTTTTGCGACGTTTGTAACTTCCAGGCAAGGCATTGGGAATATCTCAGTCCATTTAGTAAAATATTCGGGGATGAACGTTACCATTTTCGGTCAAGGGAAGTTTCCCTAAGATGTCAACAGCTATGCGTTCCATCGCAACCCCTGACGCAATCAGTTGCATTGGAGCTCGTCTCGTCAGTCCTAGTGAATTTCGCTTCGAACAAGCCTCACATCTCTGGCACCACAGTCGCACATCTTTCTGAAGTCCTACCTAAAAATACCCTCTTCGGATCTTCTCTAGAGCTTTTCTGATGCCAAGGCGTCATCCACTTCGCGAATCTTGCACCATGCGTAGACTCTCATTTCTCTTTTCTCGTGGAGCAACAGCTTGACTGTAAATATTTTCACCAACGTGCGACTCCCATCTGCAACAGAGTATGGCATTTTTATCTCTAGCTGGTCCCACAGTCTCACGTGGCTTTTCACCAACACGCCATATTTGGCGACTTCTTCCCTCGGTGGTCGTTGCTTGCTTTCAACCTAGCTCATTACAAATGTGACATCAAGGTCGGATTTCTGAGCCTCGGCGAATTCATCGCTACCCCAGGACTTCTGTATGGCAGCTACTGGCATATTAGTCGTAAAACTCCATCACTTCTATATCGCAGCCTACTTTCGTTTCTTGTTTCTCGGTTTGTTTCTTTGTTTGAACACCGCATTGCTTACGTGGGCCTCTGGAAAGGGCAGTTAGCGTTACGATGCGAACGTCCGGGACGATGTTGAATCTCAGGCTCATACTGCGACAGGACTTCGAGCCATCTTGCAAATTGTCGTTCCGTGTTTTTGAAATCATTAACCGCTGCAGGGAGCTATGTTCTGCCCTAATGAAGAAACGATTTCCATACAGGTAATGCTTGAATTATTTCACAAAGGATACAACTACTAATAGCTCTTTTCTTGTCAGTGTCTTTCCTCTGCTTTCGTCTGTGTCAACAATGAAGGGCTTTCCAGGGTCCACGAAGGATAATACAATGCCCGTCGTCAATCGCCTTTTCAACTCGTCGAAAGAAGATGACAATTCTCAGTCCAGACAAAGATAATTGGGTGGCAGGGGGATAGGAATAAATGTGCTATGAATAGCTACTGTGGGGTGTTGATTATACCAAAAAGGTACTAAGGATCAATAAATATTCGTCAGTCGAAATGTATGTTAATCCTAGATTTTTAAGACCCCCCTTCTCCTTGTCCACAGAATACTCAAACCCTATTATTCCGTTTGTATTTCAAGTGCCGTCCAATACTACTAATGGAGCATTGTATACATTACAAAAAGTCCGTCTTTTGCGCCTAACAAATACGTCTAAAAATTATGTAAGAATATTTTCTTTCTAAACTGGATTTATAAAAGTTCAGTTCGGTGCGCTTAACAATATAGACAAGAACAGCTCGCTTAATACCGATAAATAGTTCCAGTTTAGATCGGCAATACGAAATACGACTTTATCGTAAATATTGTTCGTACGACGAACAGAGGATTACGTGTAATATATAATAGGCAGCGTCTACTACTTACTGGATGAAAATTACATACAATTTTAAATGTCAATTGTCGATTAGAGATTTATAAATTTTCTACTCACCTCTAGATACAGGTGATCCAAATATTGCATCAACTTGTTCATTCAAAACCATGTCAACAACTGCACCAGCGCCGTATGATGGCTCCGTTGCCTGCCTCGATATGAACCTGAACAATAAAATATACTCAGATAAATATGCACTCAGGCATATATATATATATATATATATATATATATATATATATATATATATATATATATATATATATATATATATACAGTGGAGCCTCGTTAATCCGGACTCCGTTTATCCGGAAACCTCGCTATCCGGACATAATTCAACGGGAACGGAATTCCTAAACGTTAATTTGCTCCGTTAATCAAGAAATCCGCGTTCCGGATCCGGAAATCAACATCGGGGACCAAAGTGTAAAATTACATTAAAACTTGTCTCGATAATCCGGAAATAATCTGTCCAAAAATAAGAAAATTCGAAAAATCGTATGTGAAAATACAGTCAGAAGAATAATACATAAAACACAGTAGTGAAGCCCTTGAGAATCTATGGCCACTATCAATAGCTAAGTAGCGTGACCATATTGTAACCAGCGATTGTATAAACAATGTCTGTTTTAGCTACTCGCCGACGGGGGTGTTAATAATTAAACAAACACACTGGGATCAAATCGTCCACGCTTTTTGATATAACATATGGTAAATAAATTAAAAGTGTCATTAAGCCTCTTTGTTGTTTACCAGTTGTATGTAACAATCACAGTTTATTGTTTGCTGTGCAAATACAGTTGACATTTTTAAGCTGTGGACAGTATAGAGCTTCAAAGAATCCAGGCAAACAAAGGTTACAGACTTCTTCATGAAATTGACATAATAAATGTATGTACAGTACATACATGTACATGAACATAGTGTGATGTGTTCGGTGTGTTAATTGTCTAAACTTCTATTTACTGTATATGTACATACAAGCACATGTTATAATAATGTGAAATAAACACAAATTAATAGATGAGTAGTAAGGTGGGATACCCTAGGGACAATGGGAATTAGCATTAAAAACACCCCTGGGACAATCTGGGGACAATGGAAATTTAACATGGAGAAAAATCGTGGGACAATCTGGGGACAAGGGGAATTAGCATTACATGGGAATAGAGTTTGGGACTGTCTAGGGACAAGGGAAAATTGAACATGGGGGAATAAAGTGTGGGTCTGTCTAGGGACAAGGGGAATTGAACATGGGATTTTTTATTTTAAATTTTTTTAAATTTAAATTTATATTTAAATTTAAAAAAGGGGTAGGCAATTGAAAAGTCATTCTCTTTTCGAGAAATATGGCTGGCCCTGAAAAGGGCCTTTGGGTTTATGTTAATGTATTCATTAACATAAAGGGTACCGCATTGGTCTTCTTCTTGTCCTTAGGCTGCGTCTCACTGTTGGCCCGTAAATCAGGACTCTTTTGAGGCATCCTTGCCTCTCCACGTAAATCCTACGTATCCACAGGCTGGTGTTTGTCCTGTGGACAACGGTCCACTTGGATCGGACATACATGAGCATGTCCGTCCGGAACATCATGGAAGACACAAGCATAGAAGATTGCACATCGGTCCACATCTTGAAGCGACGAGAACAGGTGAATCAATGCAGTGAACTGCGCTTATTTATAGGTAGAGGTAGGATTGAAACGGATTGAGTTCATTCACCAATCCTAACACGCGTTACAAAATTCAGTCAGCCCGCATCCAATTCGAAGAGAGCAGTCTGTGACGTCACGTAGTCTATATAGATTCGCTAGCGCTTGTGTGCAGTCAATCAATGCGACAGTGATTCAACATGACGGAAACTCAGAAAACGATCCATTGGGGTGCACCAACAGGGGAGACTGCCCAAGGGAACCCGGACTTACTTTCAGAAGAGGTGAATTGGGATTTTGTGGATTTTCTCTCCTCGCAAGAATTTGTTCCGGAACCTTCGTTACCTTCTTCATTACCGCAAGTGGAGAATTTTAGACAGAGACAGAAAGAAGAATTGGAGAAATTTATACAACGACAAAAGGAAGCGGAACAGGCTTTTCTCATACAGCAACAGCAGCAAGAAGAAGACGTAAGAAAAAAACAACAGCAACAACAGCAAGAAGAAGTAGCAGCAAAGAAACAGGAGGGTGAAAATCAAACGGTCACGGTACTGTTGGACATTTTAGCGGAGTTAAGAAGTCTGAAACAAATGTATCAGACTTCTTTATTACGACCGAAGAGAATACGACCTTCATGAGCTAAACACGTCAACCCTGTGACTAAGCCTACCGTACCACCCTTAGTGATTTCAAACCAATCATCATCATCAACATTACGCAGTCCAGAAGTAGGCCTTGGCCGTGGAAAAGGCATAAGGCAGTTAAAGTTGATTGCTTAAACTCACCCTTACACCGAAATAAAAAGGCCCTTTTCAGGGCCAACCACATTTCTCGAAAAGAGATAGCCCTTCAATTTTGCCAATAACTCAAAAGAATAACCCACCCATTTTACCCTTATAGTACGTGTCTTTTTGTATGAGTGCGTGAGTGTAGCTTCTTATTTTAAAATCAAAACTCAAAGACACTTACCTTATATCATTAATTTATTCTTTTCTCCATTGTTACAATCCAATTTACAATTCACAACAAAACACTTTAATTAAAAGTTCACTAACTTCTTCTTTTTCCTTTTTTAGTCTCTCTGTTTTTTGAATTTTTTCACCGTCACACTCTTTTCCTCTTCCTCCTCCTCCTCGCTTTCTTCCCTTCTTCTTTTTTCTCCTGTTTCTTTTTCTTCACCTGTCTTCTTTCTTCCTCAGAATAATCCCTCTCTTCCTCTGAAGAATCCCTCTCTTCCTCTGAACAATCCCTCTCTTCTTCTGAAGAATTCCTCTTTTCTTCTGATTCCTCTTGTTTCTCTTTTGGGCAATCTGGAGACCAATGTCCTTTTTCTTTACAATAATAACAGGTATCTTGACTTTTCTCTTTTTTAGCCCCTGTTTTCTTTCTTTTTTGACGGTCTGGACACTCTGAAGACCAATGCCCTTTCTTCTGACAGGTATAGCAAGTATCTTGACTTTTATCTCGAAAGGAAGGAGAGTAGTCCGTGGCCTGGTCTGAAGAGAATTTTCTAATGACCCCTCGCAAAGCTCTGACGAAACGTTCGATTTGGTTAGTCTCTTCAATCGTTGTGCTCGGCTTGAGAGTGAAATGAATAGTGAAAAGGACAAGACACACACCCTTTTTATATACGCTGGTCTGCCATGACTATAAATTAGTCTATGGTGTTTAAACTTGAGTCATTTGACGTTTTGCACTCAAGATGAAACGATCCTATTCATTCGAGAAGAAAGAAGAAGAAAGTAAGAGGCAGAAACGTGATCTATCGCCTCGAACCAGGGCTGAAATCCTGGCACAAATTCATGCCAGTGATTTTGAAGAGGACATGAGTGAACCGGAATTTGAAACCTCTAAACCAAGTTCACCACCCTTAGTCAACCCTGAAAAATACTATTCCATTCGAGAGACGGAAAAGCGCTCCTCTAGAAAATTTAGAACCACGGCTTACACCTACACGGTGAAGTTTAAAGATTTCAAGGCCGACGTACCCTTGGAGAAAGCAGAAGGGTTTATCACCGAGATGTGGGATTCTTTGCACTCAAGCGACAATGTCAACCCAAAGAAGACGATCGCTTGACACTACCCATAGATCACGACGGTTTGAAATCCCCTGTTTGGATCGAGTTTAGCAGACCCGCAGAATTGACTGCTTCCAAAGTCATGGACAAGATTCAACACGTACAACAATCCAATGACCAGTTTGACATCACGGATGGTAAAGCCACACTGAAAATGGCCCACGTCTCTCCTCCTCAAGGGACTGGACGCAAAAAGATGTTATTGGTGGACGACCTTCGCAACACCAAAACAAGTCTCGTCCGAATTAACAACCCTCAAGACCAGATGTGTTTAGCCCGTGCCATCGTGGTGGGACGAACCTATGCCAACAAGAACGACACGGTAGAATGGAAAAGAACCTGGGAGAACATTCGAAAATCGAACCGAACCAAACAACGAAACGAAGCAGAACTCCTGTTGCAACAAGCTGGCCTGTCCAAAGACACACCCTGTGGCATTCCTGAGATGCAAAAATTGCAAGATGCCTTAGCTCCACGCTACACCTTGAAAGTGCACCCTCAAGAAATGCGCAGGCCTCTGTTGTTTCGAGGCCAAGATTTTAAGGATGGAAAATACATTCACGTTTATCATCACGATGAACATTTCGATACCATTACCAGTATCACTGCATTCCTGGGATACGGTTATTATTGTGAGAAATGTGATTATGGTTATAATAATCGAGAGCAACACAAGCATTGTGGATGGAAATGCCCAGGATGTTTGGCCTCTCCACCCTGTCTGAGCGAAGAACCAGTGCCTTGTTCAACTTGTCTGCGCACGTTTGTCAGCCCTACCTGTTACCAACAACACTTGAAAACACAAGGTTCACAGAAGAAATGTGCTTGTCAACTCCTGAGATTGTGCCCTACGTGTGGACAAGGCATACTTACCAATAATGCCAAGGCACACGTATGTCGAGGAAAGAAAAAATGTCACATTTGTCACCACATCGTGGACTTGGAACACGAATGTTACGTGCAAAAAACCCAACCCCCACCAGAGAAAGAGGACGGTCACAAGAAGAAAGGCAATTTCATCTTTTTCGATTTCGAATGCATGCAAGAGACTGGCATTCACATTCCTAATTTTTGCGTGGCTCATCGAGCGTGCGAGAAGTGCATTCAAGAACCTATCTTCAGTCATTGCCCTCACTGCAGCAAGATTCCTGGAGGGCGTGAAAAAATCTTTCGGGGACCGAACACGTTAGCCGATTTTGCCCAATGGGTTTTAGACCCCATCGACAAGACGTGGAGCCAAGAGGACATCGAACGTTACGGAGATTGTCATCGTCATGCCACGGTGATGGCTCACAATTTCTCCGGATACGATGGACAGTTTCTTTTGAGGTACTATACGGAACAAGGCAGCGAACGTCCTAAAGTGACTTTGAACGGAGCCAAAATCATTTTCATGCAAGTGGGACAAGTGCAGTTTAAAGATTCGATGAGCTATTTGGCCATGCCTTTGAGTCGAATGCCTAAAACGTTTGGAATGACAGAAATGGCTAAAGGGTACTTTCCACACTTTTTCAATACGGAAGCCAATCAACACGCCGTTCTACCCCATTTACCTGAGGCTCACTATTACGACCCCGACAACATGCGTACCGAACAACGAGAAGCTTTCTACGCTTGGTACCAGGCTCACGCCTCGGACCCCTTCGACTTTCAGGAAGAAATGTTAAAGTATAGTCGTTCCGACGTGGACATTTTACGACGTTGCTGTGGAAAATTTCGAGAACTGTTCATGGAACACGGAGGGGTCGATCCTTTGAAAGAAGCTTGCACCATTGCCAAAGCGTGTTCCTTAGTGTACCGCCAACGATTCATGCCTGAAAACACCGTGGCTGTCATCAGTCCTCAAACGACCAACTATGTCAAGCGTCAATACTCGGTCAAAGCCCTACGTTGCTTACATTACTTGTGCGACAAAGAAGATAAATGGATTCAGCATGCCCGCAACGGAGGAGGCGAAAAGACCATCGGAACGTATTCGGTCGATGGCTGGGACTTAGAAAACCCAAAGATCGTGTACGAGTTTAACGGTTGCTTATTTCACGGATGTCCCGTCTGTTACCCTGACCGTGACACTAAAAATCAGTTTTTACAACGGACCATGGAAGACCTGTACCAGGACACTTGTCAGCGACGCCTAAAGTTGGAACAGGAAGGATACCAAGTGGTGGAAATGTGGGAACACGAGTACGATCACCGTATGAAAACCGATCCCGAGTTTAAACGCCTCGTGGAAAGTTACCAGTTCATGGACCCGCTGAACCCGAGGGATAGTTTGTACGGAGGAAGGACCAATGCCACCTGTTTGCTGTACCAAGCCGACGAAGAGAAAGGAGAAGAAATCAAATACTTGGACGTGTGTTCGCTGTATCCCTACATGTGCAAATATTGTCCCTTTCCTGTAGGGCACCCGCAATTGCTGACGGAACACATCGACCTGAAAAATATTCGACAATACGAAGGCTTGATCAAGTGCAAAGTTTTGCCTCCCACGAACCTATACCATCCCGTCTTACCTCACCATTGTCAAGGCAAACTGATGTTTCCCTTGTGCCGTACTTGTGCCGAAACGTGCAACCAAGACCAACCTTGTCAGCACAGCCAGGAAGAACGTGCCTTGACGGGAACCTGGGTCAGCGTAGAATTGTTCAAAGCTCTGGACATGGGATACCAACTGTTAGAAGTGTACGAAATTTGCCACTTTCCCAAGACACAACAATACCACAAGGGTGATCCCAGTCAGAAAGGCATTTTCGCTGACTACGTGGATGCCTTTTTGAAACTGAAGCAAGAAGCCAGCGGCTATCCTTCCTGGTGTCACACTCCCGAAGACCAAATAAAATTCAAAGAGAAATACTACGAACAAGAAGGCATCTCTTTAGACCACATCGAGAAAAACAATGGCAGGCGATCGTTAGCCAAAGTGATGTTAAATTGCTTGTGGGGTAAAATGGCACAACGACCGTGTTTACCCAAGACGGAATATTTGACAGAACCTTCCCGCTACTTCCAGATGATTCACGACAGAACCAAATACATGAAACACGTGGACGTCGTTCGCGAGGATTTGATCTTGGTCAATTACGAAGAAGATCTGGACTTTGTACAAGACGACCCTTTTGGAAATGTCATCATTGCGGCTTACGTGACAGCTCATGCTCGCTTAAAATTGTACGAAGCTTTAGAACTGTTAGAAGAACGCGTCCTGTACTTTGACACGGACAGTTGCATTTACATCCATCACCCGATTCAACATCATCCTGACATCGAAGGAGACCGTTTAGGAGCCTGGACAGACGAGCATCCCGACGACAAGATTCTAAGTTTCGTCAGTGGTGGTCCCAAACATTACGGCTACGAATACCGTGACAAACAAGGAGAAGTGCACACGACGTGCAAAGTGAAAGGACTGACTCTGAATCATCGTACCAGTCGAGTGGTCAACTTTGGGGTATTGAAAGAAGCCTTGCAATCGGGAGAGGATGGAAACTTTAAAGTGACCACCTATCAACCGAACAAGATTGTACGTTTACCCAGTCACCACATCGTCAGTCGGCCCCTAGAAAAAGTCTATCAAATCGTGTACCAGAAGCGAGTGAGACATCCCAATCACTTTACGTTGCCGTACGGTCACGTCGGTATTGGTTTGTATATAAAAAGGAACCCTAGGCAAGATTGATAGTTCATTGTGACTACCAAGACCGAGCGAACAAGATGAATACTTTCAGAGAAACACAGAACAAGTTGTTTAGAAAGGCACAATTCAAGTGTGAGACTTCGGAAGTGGAATGCAGTTGTGAGCCTTGCGATGGATACGATGCTGTACCTTGTGACCTTAGCGATGGCGTAAAGCATCATGGGAACTTTAGTGTCTCTACCCTTATCATGGAAAGTGATGATGTGCGTGTCAAACCTGTGGGATGCGAAAGTGATGCCGCTCGTCCTCTTGGACATTTTACTGAGTTTCGTTTTAAAGGGGAATGTTCACCTTCACGTCTACCCCCCTACGGATGTCATCCAGCCCTGAGCAAACTCCTGCCCATGTCACTCAACCCTCATCGAAACGAACCTGTGAAAGACGAATATTCGTTTCCTGTGCGTTTGTCGGAATACTGCGACTTTGAAAATCGTCTTCAATCGTTCAAAGGAAAATGGCCTAAGGATCTGGGAGGACCGACCCCCGAAGAATTAGCCAGAGCCGGATTTTTCTACTTGGGCGAAGGAGATAAAGTCAAGTGCTTCAGTTGCGGTGTGTCACTTCACCACTGGGAACCGCAAGATTCGGCCTACGTTGAACATGCTCGATGGTCACCGAATTGTCATTACTTACCCTTAGTGGGACCGAGACATTGAAGTAACTTCTTACCATAATCTGTTCATGGATACTTTACAAGAGAACATTCGTGCTTTGCCTGTGGAGTTGAGAGAACGCATTTACCGAGAGCTGGTCAAAATACAAGTGAAACGTAAAGAACAATTGCATCCGTTACGTCACCGGTGTTTGAACCACTGGTACCTGAAGGTTATACAAGGATTGATTCAATTGAAAGTGTTCCATCGGACAGACATTGATCAACGATCCTCTAGTTTTAAAAAGGATTGGTTTGGTATGGGCGATTCTACCTACATCATTGTAAACGTACTGCATCGAATTCCAGAGGAAGAGTTAACGAATTACCAACATCTTGAACACAATGTCAACTTGGTGAAAGAGGAAACTTCTGAACGAATTGTAATGTGTAGATTAGTGACTGAACGATTTAAATTCGACACTGAAGTAAAACCATGTTTGTGCAAACAGTACATTTCTTGTGTCAGACCAAAGAGGATTTAGTATGACTTATTCATGGATACTTTGCTAGAGAACATTCGTGCTTTGCCTGTGGAGTTGAGAGAACGCATTTACCGAGAACTGATCAAAATACAAGTGAAACGCAAACTCAGAGTGATTCATCCGTTTTTAAATTATGCTCTGTTCCAAGGTACAAGAAGACTGATTATGAGTGGATATTACATTAGGCACAAAGTTAAACGAAGCTATTGGCCACCACCCAACGATTCCAAAAACAGTGTATATACTTATGGATACTTTACAAGAGAACATTTTGGGCTTGCCTGAGGAGTTGAGAGAAACGATCTACCGAGAGCTGGTGAAAATACAAGTGAAACGTAAAGAACAATTGCATCCGTTACGTCACCAGATCTTTAACCACTGGTACCTGAATGGTATAAGAGGACTGATTCGTCAGAAATTTTTTCAGTGGTCAGACCTTGTTGAACACTTTCAGTTTGTGAATGATCATGGACCAGACGTTCGTAATTTTGGTTACTTCGAGATTCACTTACTGCAACGTATTGAGGAAGACGAGTTAAAGGATTACCAACATTTGTTACATGGAATCTGCTTAGAAAAAGACGAAACATCTAGACAAACTCTGACGTTTCAGTTACAGTATGTAACATTTAAATTCCCTACTGGAGAACGAACATGTTTGGTTAGAAATTACCTTTATTGCTTCCGAAACAAAGACACTATAAAATCAAGTTGCCATGCCACGGATTATGTCACATATCATTGAACAGATTCCGTGGAAGGAACTCAATGACCATATTCAAACCGTGGATCATTACCATCAACTATTACAAGAACTGTATCCATTCAATTTGGGACGACAAGTGGTGTGTGTCTTAGTGACTTGTTTTCTGGGATTTCGTTTACCAGCCGATTCTTTGTGGACTCTTTACGATCAGTACTTACCACCTCAATGGCCTTAAATGGTCACGAAAAACTCCTTTTGCTCAAAGCCTTGCGATTTCATCTGGATACTTCTCGACCTCAACAGGAAAAAAAGATTCGTCAACTTTTAGCTACCCAAGACGTGTATGACGATGTGTGTGTAGCTTGTGACTTACATCCCCATTGGACAGATGTCCGTGCCTGGAAAGAATGGGGTTTTGAGGCTTGGACCCAAGAAGTGGCCCAGTATGCACGAGAGTTGTTCAAGGAAAAAAGTTACTTTTCAACCCGTGTTAGTGACGGTCCCAGAAGAACCTGTCACCCAGGACGGGACTGTCGTAGACAGGCCTGAAAGACCCTTTCGGGAGGACACTTGTGTGACCTTACCCCCTACTATAGAACTGGTTAGAACATTACCCAAAACATGTTGTTGTACAGACACTTGTTTTTATTCCACGTTCATGGTTATCATGTACCTTTTATCCTTATACTCAAGCCTTTGGCTTTTATGTATTTTTGTCTTTCGTATTCATGTTTGAAAAAAAAACATTCAATAAACGTGTTCTGAAAAAGTATATAAACTCTTGTCTTGTTTGTTTTCGTGTCACAAGTCACATTTCTCACCTATGGCTACCTCTACTGTCTCTGCCCCCTCTTCCTCTACTGTCAAAATCATCGACGAACACTTAGATCGTGCCAGTTGGGAGGCTTTGTATCTTCGCCATCCCTTTAACATGCTCATTGCTGGACCTAGCGGTTCAGGCAAAACCGAATTCGTCAAACGTTTGATCGAACATAAACATCATTTGATCGATCGACCACCTCAACGGATCGTGTGGTGTTACAAAGAGTGGCAATCGGCGTACAGCCTCTTGCGAGAAAGTCAAGGCGATTCCATCGTGTTTGTGGAAGACATTCCTAAAGAAGACGACGGCATCGTCTCTGACTCCCGTCAAACCCATTTGGTCATTTTCGACGACATGTTAGGAGAAGACGAAGAAGAAATTAAACTGTGGTTCACGCGCAAAGGGCATCACCGTAATGCCAGTGTCGTTTACATCACCCAAAATTTGTTTCAACAAAGTAAAGCCCATCCCACCATCAGTCACAATGCGCATTACGTGGTCTTATTTAAAAGCCCTCGAGATAAATCGCAAGTGCAAGTCTTAGCCAAACAGTTAGTAACGCCTTGGCTGACTCAGGCGTACGACGATGCCACTCAAACTCCACACGCCTATTTACCCGTCGATTTGAAACCTACGACTCCCGAGGATTTGCAATTTCGTACCCACTTGTTTCACCACTGGTGCCAAGACGGAGGGCCTGTCCTGTACACGTCTCCGTCCTCGACTTCATTTCACTCCACATAAAAAAAATCTATAAAAACCTCAGACCCTTTTTCGTCTGTCTCACACAGTGTGAACATGACGTCCCTTCAGTCGCATCTTCCCGTCAAATTGATTCGTGCCTTGTATGGCATCAGTCGAGAAAAAAATCCACAAACACGAGCTCGTGTCTTAGAAGCTAGTCTCAAAGAAGTCTTACGATGGTTCACGGTGACGGCACGTCAATTACTCCAAGGAATCATTCAGATTCCTCATCAAACCCAACGCTTTTTCGATCGAAACAAAGTCGCTTTGGTCCAACTGGCCGATCCCCGCATCGACACTCAAACCAAAAAACAAATCATTTTGAAACCTGGAGGGAGCTGTACTCTAGGAGGGGTCATAATTCGCTCTCTCTTAAGACGGGATCCTAATGCCCCCAAAGTTATCCCCAAGACAAAAGTCCAACGAAGCCCCAAGAAGAAAAAGAAAAAGACCAGGTCCCCAAAAAGAACTTCTCCAGTGGCGGGACCCTCCTCTGACCAGACACCACCCCGGAAAAAGAAAAGAAGCCCCCAGAAAAAGAAACAGAGAAAAAGTCCCCAGAAAAAGAAAAGTCCACAGAAGAAAACTAGTCGCAAGAGAGGCACTTCAGCCAGGACGCAACTTTACACTCGCAAACCACGACCTGCCACAGCAGTGACTGCGTATCCGGCAGCCTCACATTTGTCCACTTCTCCGTTAATGACACCCAGAACTGAAGAGTACTTGGAGACGTTGATCACACCAAGAACTTCTCCGTTGATGACCCCCAAAAGAACTTCCCCAGTGGCAGGACCCTCCAATTTAGCGGCAGTGGCTGCTGCTCACAAAGTACCTTCTCCCAAAATCAAAGTCCATGAAAGATCGGGCATGTTATAAAGGTTACTGGATTTGTCCAAGCAAGAACTGGCTCGATTTAGTCCGTTGCGTACCCCTGCACGACGTGTCATGCTTGTCCTCAAACTGATACGCCGTAAAGACAATCAATGGCGACGCGTTCCAGTATAAAAAAGGCCTGTGACCAAGTAGGGTATCAGTGTTTTTTTTTGGTGCTCCTGAAGACTCAAAGATGTCACCCTCCAGAAAACCCCAAGGAAAGAAAAGGAAAGGACTGCCACCACGTTTAGCTAAACATGGGGACATGTTATATGTCCTGTCCAAAGCTTCTCCACCCCTACGAAAAAAACTCATTCAAACGGCCTCCAAAGAGGTCATCGATACCGTGTGCGAATGTTCTTTGAACGTTTTGAAAGGCACGATCCCTTTGTCCAAACACCAGAAACAATGCTTAGGCAAACATCGTCACGTTCTTCGCCAAATGGTTCAAAAGAACATTCCCATTCGTCAAAAAAAGAAGATGTTGGTCCAACGTGGAGGCATTTTGCCCCTCTTGTTAGGCCCTATACTGAAAGGAGTCTTGGGAACCATGTTGGGAGGACTGGTGGGAGCAAGATAAAAAGGCCCTCGGAAGTCCCAAGATCTCAGAATCAACCCCTGACAACCCCATGGAAGGATGAAAACTAGCTTTAGTGCCTTACAAACGATGGATGGAATACCATCAGTGGCAAGAACAACGCACCCCGCATTTACCTCCCAATCCCAATTTGAGCGAGATGTCCCAGTTACAACACGAATTGCAGTCCTTGATGGATCGCCAAGATTTGTCCGAAACAGAAAATTCGCAAAAGTACGGTCAACTCTTGCAACGACTGCAACTCTTTCACCAGAAAGCTTTAGACGAAACAGCTCTACCCACTCTGAAAGATTTTAAGACCTTGATGAAAAGTCCAGCACCATCACCAGTACCAGTACCACCACTACCAGTGACCAAGACAGAAAAAGGAGAAGAAGAAGAAGGGTTTCAAACTCCACCAGAAAAAGTATGCAAGTTAACAACACCACCTACCTCCAGAATTGGATGGATTAAAAAGATGATGGTCACCCCTTCTTCATCACAAGAGAAAAAGAAAGTGAAGACAGAAGTGAAGACAGAAGTGAAACAAGAACCGATATCCCCCGCTCAGACATCCTCCTCCTCGACACCTATTGCCGGTCGCACACGCAAAGCATTGCAATCCAAGAAAATACCACAAGAGAAAAAGAGTAACATCCTCCAAGAGTGGGTGCCTTATTAACACACCAACCAACACAAAAAATGGAAAAAGTCTTAGCCAGCATTTACTACGATCCCTCGCATCCTGCAGGTTACGCAGGAGTTCAAAAATTTTATCGTGCTGCCAAAACTCGACTGAAAAGTCTCCGTTTACCTCAAGTGCAACGATGGTTACAAGAACAAGCTACCTACACTTTACACAAACCCATTCGACGCAAGTTTGCCAGAAGTCGCACCCGAGTGGAAGGCATCGATCATCAATGGCAAGCCGATTTAGCCGATGTCTCTCATTTGGCCAGCTACAATCGTGGCTACAAATATTTGTTTTGTGTCATCGATGTCTTTTCCAAATTTGCCTGGGTCGTGCCCTTGACTTCCAAATCCAGCAGCGAGTTAGTGCGAGCCCTGCAACGGGTGTTGAAACAAAGCGGTCGTCACCCTCTTCGATGGCAAACGGACAAAGGCACCGAATTTCTGAACCAAGCTTTCCAAAAAGAATTAAAGAAACGTGACATTCATTTTTTTACCACCGAGAATCCCGAAACCAAAGCCAGCATCGTGGAACGTTTTCAACGCACTTTGAAAGAACGCATGTGGAAATATTTTACGCATCACCACACTCTGAAGTACATCGACATCTTACCGCACCTGGTACAAGCGTACAACCAATCTTACCATCGAAGCATCGGACGTGCCCCGCAAGACGTGACTCCCGAGAACGAAGTGTTGGTGTTTGAGCGCCTGTTTGGTACGTCCCCGACGAGGGCTGTCCCCAAGAAAAGTGGAGAGTTGACCGTAGGAGATTGGGTGCGCATTGGCAAAACCAAACGCACTTTTGACAAAGGTTACTTACCTAACTGGACGACCGAATTGTTTCGCGTCATTGGACGAGTGCATGGCCGTCATCCTGCCGTCTATAAATTGGAAGACATGAACGGAGAAGTGCTCAAAGGAACGTTTTATTTGCCCGAGTTACAACGTGTCACCAAAAAAGAAGACGACGTGTACGACATCGAAAGCATTCTCGAACGCAGAACCCGTAAAGTGGGCAAACGACGTGTCAAAGAAGTCAAAGTACGTTGGAAAGGATATCCACCCAGTTTTGATTCTTGGATCGACGCTTCACAAGTCATCGACTATAAAAAGAAGTGACCATCATGCCCTTTCACACAGCAGACGCAGCTACGTCGGTCACTCCTCCTTCACCTAGTTCTTCTCTGCAAGATTTACAAAAACAACCCTTGTGGGTGTGGTGTGGAGAACGTGTGCCTAAAACGCAAATCGTCTTTTTCTGCCAAATCTTCGTGGTGTATTGTGTCATCGGGGCAGCCATCGCCAATCTGAGTTTGCAACAAGGAGACAAACAATTGTGGACCATTTTATTGAGCAGTTGCATCGGTTACCTGCTTCCCAATCCCTCCCTGAAATTCTCCTCGAACGGGAACCACGGGAACCTTGTGTCCAGTGCCAGTTTCAGTCACCACTCCAACAACAACAACCAGTACCCCATTTTGGGCGGAGATACGCCTCTGACGTCCAGTAATATCCCCTTGGACAGCCACAGAACTCTGGAATTATGAGTCACCAAAACCAATTTTACTTAACCTTACCCAGTGACAGTTCCATGGAGGTGTTTCCCAAGAACACGTTGTGCTGTTACACGGCTAAATTACCTCATGCCATCCCCTTAGATCACGAAGCCCATTGGGAAGTGGCTTTAGTAGAAATGATTCACCCGACCCAAGTCCTCAATGTCCTTCCCAATCAAAACTTTTTTGATGTGGAAGTTCATGACGAACAATTGCAACAGTGGATGGATAGCAATGTCAAATATGACAAGAAAACCCTTTTACAAAATCAAAGGTACACCACCTATCACTTGTCCATTCTCCCAGGATATTATTTTAGTGGTCATCATTTGGTCAGCACCATAGCCTCCAGGTTTAATGGCGTGTTTGGGAAAGCTTTTGAGCATGTCAACAAAAGTGTCACCATGGAGTACCACAAAATAGCTCGTCGCTTCTCGATGAAATTTGAGCGGAGTAAAATCATGTCCATTTTATTTTGTCCTGAATTGTACGACATGTTGGGCGGAGACATGGACATGAGAATGGCCATGATCAAGAAAAACGAATTACCCATCGTTTACGACAACGAGTCTTTTAGTAAGTTATTTCGTGCCCCGGTAGAACTGAACCAAGGACTGAATTTGATGTTTGTGTACTCCGATGTGGTGGAGTACAACGTGGTGGGACACACCTCCGTGCCGTTACTGCGTGTCATTCCTTTCAAAGTGGATTCTGCCACGAACGCTGACGAGGAAGGTGGAAACACTTACCACGTTCACCGCGAATTTGTCCATCCTCACTATTTGCCTGTCAGTAAGTCGTATTTGGACACGGTCAACATTGCTATTAAAGGAGGTCTGGGACAAAATATTCCATTCACCAAAGGAAAAGTCACGGTGAAACTCCATTTTCGAAAACGGTTTTCACACGATTCGTAAGTCATGTATCCAGTGTACCGAGGGGTTGCTCGACAGCGAGGACACGGTTTAGGAGATATGTTAAAATCGGCCTTTCGTTCGGTGGCCCCGGTGTTGAAACCGATGGTGACAGGCGGATTGCACGCCTTGAAAGATGCGGCACTGACGCAAGGCAAAGAATTTCTCCAAAATGTCATCATCGACAAACAAAACCCTAAAGAAGCCTTCATGAGGGCAGGCAAAAATGTCTTGCTGCAAACGGGCAAAGACATTTTAGGCCGACGAGACACACCTATAAATGCCCTGCACGCTACCGAGTCAGGCATTCAGCAAGGACAAGGCAGAAAGAGACGACGAAGAAAACACCCTTTCACCAGACTTCAAGCTAGAAAGGCCACGAAAAGAAGAACCGTTCGAGACTTAGACGTTTTCGATTATTGAGAAAGAACAAAGAAATGATGCACCGAGAGTCTTGCGCTTCTTCCAAGTCGGAACAGGATCTGTTTGCCATGCCCCCCACCATGATGACCATGCAAGAATCCCAGTGGGTGGAATTTCACCCCGTCTCCTCTTTGACAGATTCCGCTCCCATCGAGTTTGAAATCAAAGGACAGCGCGAAGATTACATCGATCTGAATAGCAGTTACTTGTACCTGAAAGTCAAAATTCTAGATAAGACTGGAGGTGCTATAGACGATGAAGCAGTAGCTCCCGTCAACAATTTCATGCATTCCTTGTTCAGTGGAGTGGACTTGTACTTGAATAACAAACTGGTCAGCAGCAGCATGGATACTTACCCTTATCGTGCCTACCTGGAAAATCTCTTGACGTACGGAATAGATGCCAAGAACACTCATCTCAATGCCTGTGTGGTATGGGAAGCTGACGAACCTACCAAGTTTGAAATATTGGAAACTGATGAAAAGAAAGACAACACTGATGGATTTCTAGAACGAAGAAAGAGAATCACGGGAGTCGACACAAGTTTAGAACTGATGGATCGTTTGCATTTGGACATGTGGTTGCAAGAAAAGTATTTGCTGAACGGGGTAGATGTCCGCCTGAGACTGAATCGTAGCAGTACCGCTTTCCATTTATTGGCTGATAGTGACGGTTACAAAACCAAAATCCAAGAAGCCAGACTCTACGTACGCCGTGTGGAAGTGTTACCTAAAGTGGGAAACGACATCAGTCAGACGTTGAGCAGAACGACCGCCAAGTATCCCATACGACGCGTGGAAGTGAAAACCTTCACCATTCCCAAGGGACAGCGATCCATGATCGAAGATCATCTGTTCCAAGGACAGTTACCCAAACGTTTGATCGTTGGTATCGTCGAGAATACAGCCTTCAACGGAGCTGCCGAAAAAAATCCTTTCTACTTTCAACACTTTGGCGTGTCCAAAATCGAAGTCAGTCGCGATGGCAAAACCTTGTGTACCCGACCGTTTGAACCTGACTTTACCAAGAAGAATTACTTGAGATCGTACTTGTCCCTGTACGAAGCCACCGGACAGTTAGGAACCAATACCAGTCACGGTATTACGTACGAGGATTATGCAGGAGGCTACGCTTTGTGGGCTTTTGATTTCACTCCAGACCAAGGCAGCGACGAGGGACATTTCCACCCTATAAAATCCGGCCAGATTCGTGTGGAAATTCAGTTTAAAGACCGAGACCCTGATGAAACGGTGAACGTCATCCTGTATGCAGAATTCGATAATACGATAGAAATCAACAGTTTGAGAGAAGTCATCCTAGATTACTAGAAACCATGGAAGACTGTTATCCCTCTTTACCTAGTGGAGAAACTTTGGACATGAAATGTGAGGAGACTGTGGAAGAAGAAGAAGTGTTCATGATGAAATCGAGATGGCCAGAACAAGAAGCCCATTTAGTCTGCTGTTTTGCCAAACACTTGGTCGAAAAAATGACGGAATTGATCAAGAAAAATTGCTATGGATGTCAAAACGATCATCCCAGTCAAATTCAACACGATAAATGCCTGATGTTGAGTCAAGAAGAAAAATTGGACGAGTATCTGGACGAACCTTGGAGTCTCATCTCGAACAAAGACGTGTTGCATCAGTGGTATAAAGACTTGCGTGAACATTCTTGTCCACCATTAACCACTCAAGAGATCCATCGTATCGAAGCTCTCCTGAATCAGAGTGAGGAAACAGAACGAATAACCGTTTATTCGTCAGACAATTTCAAGCAAAAAGTCAGGATCGAATTGACGACTTATTATTACCTGTGAAGAAGAAAAAAACATGGATACCTGGGAACTTTATTACCTTTTGAACCACAGTTCGTATACGGCTACTTGGAATCCTGTCGTCTGTGCTAAAGATGAACTCCCTCATCGCAAACCTAAAGACCATCAAGCTTACGTGATCAACACGGACGACAGTCATCTCCCAGGAACCCACTGGGTAGCCGTCTACTTTCCTCAAGAAGGATGTGTGGAATATTTCGATTCGTACGGATTGCCCCCTTTCGAAGACGATATCATCGACTTTATGAGAAGAAATGCTCAAACCACCCGATTCAATAATGTGAAATTACAAGGCACAGATTCCTTGGTGTGTGGACAGTACTGTGTGTATTTTCTGCATCATCGCAGCCTGGGCTATCCGTTAGAACATTTAGTGACTCATTTTGATCCTCGTTCTTCTACTAGAAACGATGTGAAAGTAGATCGATGGTTTTGTGACCATTATGCTTATCTTTTGTCTCAAGCTAGGAAACGTAGTGTCCATCAATGGCCTAATGATTTCCAACAGTGGAAATCACAATTTCATTTACAACGTTGTCAGCCCTGTTTAAAGTAGATTGTCAATTGAGAAAAAATGTTTGTGATTTGAAAAAAAATGTTTGATGTTATATTGTTGGATTATTGTTAAAAAATGTTAGAGTTGTTGTTGTTTAGTGTAAAGTGATTTTTTGAATAAAAAATGTTGTGTTTTGAAAAAAATGCCTTTGTGGTTTGTTTAGCTATAAGAATGTTGGATTGATGCTCTTTCATTTCTTACTATCCCTCTCATGACACTCACTGAACGTTGCGGCTCGAAAACCGTGTGGGGATGTTTTCCTTCACGTCCGCGCTTTGACTTTAAGAACCGGGGTTGTTTCCAGTCTAACCATCCATTGTCGACTCATCCTCCTAAGAAGATGTGCTCCAAACTAGCTAAGCTAAACGAAGCCTAAGTGAATTTGCATAGGGTCAGACACAGTCTGATACCGAAGACAGAAGAAATAGAGAATGTGAGAATGTTAAAAATCACTGAAGACCTGATAGAAGAACTCTTCAGAGAAGAAATGAACAGGGAAAAAGAAGAATGGACAGAGAAGTACAGACTTCAGAGACAGCAGCAACAGCAGCAACAACAGCAACAACAACAACAACAACAGCAGCAGCAACCTGAACGTGACAGAGGCTTTGTCGATTGCCGTATCGACACCAAAGAGTTCTTCTTCTCTTTCCGAAGAAGCAGACCTATCGTCAGAAAGTCAATCCTCAGAGGACATCGCATTCTTAGAAACTAAAAAAGAATGCCATAGCAAACAAAAACAACAGCCCTTTTCAGGGCTACCCAATACTCTAGAAAAAAAATAACGATCCATTTGCCAATGTGTATAGGTAGAGTAGTGTGAATATAAACACTAACTCTTTCTTAAAAAAATGTGAGGGTATGTGATTGTGTGTTTGTGTTAGTAAGTGCTCAAGTACGTTGGTAAGGATAGTAGATTAAAATGATGTCTTTTTTGGTGTTTGAGGTGTATATTTGGGGTTAGATTGGATTGCTTTGCGTATGTGGATAGTCTATGGAAGTGATTTATAAAAAATTTTTAGAATAGGAATGGGTAGCATAAAAAGTGAGTGAGTGTTTCTTTTAGGTCCGCGCGTTGTTTTTTGGTCATGATCTAGGTAAGATCAATTTTATGTTTTTCAGGGGATGTTTTCCTTCACGTCCGCGCTTTCACTATAAATTGAAACTCGTTCGGCAGTCCAGCTACCCTTGTTGATTGATGAACACCAAAAATGAACACGAGACTGGAGAAACTGTCGGAACTTCATGTGCATCTGGAATATGCCAGGCGCATATTAAATGAACTGGCCGCGGAAGCCATTGTGGAGGAGGGAAGGATAAGAGAGGAGGAGGAAAGAAGAAACAAAGAAGAGGAGGAGAGAAGATATAAAGAAGAAGAGGAAAGAAGATACAAAGAGGAGGAGAGAAGATACAAAGAAGAGGAGGAGGAGGAAAAGGAGAGAAGAAGAAATTTCAGAATCCCAGAAACCGAAAATTGGGATTCTGAAGCCACATATCCTGCCTCTGCTCTCTCCCCCCAAATGGTAAAAAGTAACTGGGGGATAAGATGTGTATGTGGCGCCAGGCCTGGAAGGTGCCACCATTAACCAGGTGTCCATGAAGTTAAAAAAAAAACAGCCCTTTTCAGGGCTACCCAATACTCTAGAAAAGAAATAACGATCCATTTGCCAATGTGTGTAGGTAGAGTAGTGTTAAAATAAACACTAACTCTTTTTTTTAATTGTGTGAGGGTATGTGTTTATGTGTTTGTGATTGTAAGAGCTCAGGTATGTTTGTGTGAATAGTAGATTATGGGTTTATTTATTGTTTCTTAGCGTATGTGGAGAGTATAGTTTTGGTTTTTATTATATGAAATGAGAAAGTAGGTGCTCTTTTCCTTCACGTCCGCGCGTTGTTGGGTCATGATCTAGGTAAGATCAATTTTATATTTTAGGGGATGTTTTCCTTCACGTACGCGCTTTCACTATAAGAACCCACAGTATTCGTCGTTCAAACCATTCTACAAAGAAGATGGCTTCTAACCAAATTGACAAAATGCAAAGATTGCAAGACGTTTTGGACAATTTAGGAATGATGGAGCAGATGTTAATAAGACTCGTTGAAGACCACTATTCCTATAGTCCCCATCGTGTAAAGATGGAAATTAATAACTTAAGAAAGGTAAAGGATATGATAAGTGGTGTCATGAAAGAGATAAAGGAGGAGAAGGAGGATGAAGAGGAAAGGATAAAAATACGCAAATGGAACGAAAAAATTGAAAAAGAAGAAGAAAATGAGAAGAGGAAGAAAGAAGAGGAGGAAGAGAAGAAGAAAGAAGAGGAGGAAGAGAAGAAAGAAGAGGAGAAAAAAAGAAGAGAAAGAGTGTAGGAGAGAAAATAAGAAGTTGGTTGAGAAAAAGAAGATATTAGAAGCAGAAGAAGGAGAAAAACCAAAGGCCCTTTTCAGGGCCAGCCATATTTCTCGAAAAGAGAATGACTTTTCAATTGCCTACCCCTTTTTTAAATTTAAAATTAAATTTAAATTTAAAAAATTTAAAAAAAAAAAATCCCATGTTCAATTCCCCTTGTCCCTAGACAGACCCACACTTTATTCCCCCATGTTCAATTTTCCCCTGTCCCTAGACAGTCCCAAACTCTATTCCCATGTAATGCTAATTCCCCTTGTCCCCAGATTGTCCCACGATTTTTCTCCATGTTAAAGTTCCATTGTCCCCAGATTGTCCCAGGGGTGTTTTTAATGCTAATTCCCGTTGTCCCTAGGGTATCCCACCTTACTACTTAGATGTATTCATTAATTTATTTCAACCATTATGGAATATACAGTACATTACATTTAAAGCTAGCATATACATGTACATATATACGGTGTGATGATATCGTAAAATAAAAAATGTGCATGATTAAATTATCCGGAAAATTCGTTAATCCGGACATATTCGCTGGGAACGAATGTGTCCATATTAACGAGGCTCCACTGTATATATATATATAACGAGATGTATACATTTTTAAAATGTATACAACGAGTGGTATATCATTGGTATATACTATACATATATTTTATTTATATCACATACAAATGCACATATTTGCTATTTGACTGGAGTGACGATATGCTCGGGGCAACTGTGTACTGACCGAGTGAATAAACCTCTCAAATCCCCGCGAGTGAGTCCACTACAAAATGTAGTTCTAGGATTTTTCTTGTTGTTCAAAATCACATATTGCAAATTGAGAAGCTCATTGTTTTCTTTTTGAGTTTCTATTTTCATTCAGATTTATTAAATCAATATAAGACACACTACTGATGTAAACATGAAATGGATTTTATAAAGAAAGTAGTGCACTACAAATATGGTTAGTTACTTGTATACTCAACCTGAACTGTCAGACATTCACGTACTGGAGTATGGAAATTAGCGTGGAATAGAAACTAAGCAAAATGACAAACCAACAAGAGGTAATTAAAATATTTTAATATATTGACAGTTCATCTAAGTCATTATTCTGCTGCAATTAACATTTCTAAAATTCTCTCTCTTTCTCTCGCGAAAATCTCCAACGCTCATATTTTCATGGATTTTCGCCCGTTTCTAGCTACGATAATCCAGAGAGGGGGCGACCTTTTGTCATTTTTATATTAAATAATTAATAATCGATTTTTAGAACATTATAATATGTTGCAAAAACAACAACAACAACAAGGCATTAAATACGCTACAGTATGTGTCCCTCGTAACCGACGAATTTAACATATAGGATTCGTGTCGACTGGCTATTGCAACTATGTATCATTGATATTATGAACACTGTAGATAGTTCCCAAGGAAAGCGTAAACATACCGTTACTGTAAGTTACTTGGTAAAATTTCAGTTTTAATGTTATCGTCCAGTGCAATATATTTTTCTCTCTCACTACAGATTTTTGCTTATTTTGTACCATACGCACAAGAGGGGAATGGAAAATAAGAAAGGATTCCGATGAAATTGTGTACCATCTCATTTCATTTAGAAAACAGGGACTATTTTTACGTGTTTAGCCTCGAATAAACAGTAACACAAGAAGAATGAAAACAACAAGCTGTTTAAAAGATAACAAATAATTTATTTCCCTTGAAAAATACTGTAAAAATGAAAAATATGAAATCCAAAAATGATACAAGAATAATCCACGATTAAATTTTTTTAAGTCCTAATATTGAAATGTTCTAATTATTCCAAGTTCGAGTCCCGACAAAGAATCCAAGATGGAAGGCAGTGACGTATGCTGAAGCCGGTGCTGTCTTGACGTCAACAGCTCCTTGTAGAAACATAATAATTAATCCTCCGGTCTTGGAAATCCAAATAACATTTTCAAGCAATGTCCTTGTTCAAGAGTTCTGTATGAATTCAATAATATTTCCATAGAAACGAATTAATCTTCTAGATTCCAAAAAATATGTAGAAAAATTAACATATAACTCAAAAACTGAAAAAATCTTAAGTACTGGTCAAAACAGAAGAAAACATCTTGACATCAAATGCTTAAAAGTCCGGACTCTGAGATCTCTCTCTAAACATCAATATTAATACTAAGTATTTCGCAATTTCGGAAATGCCTAATTGCGAAATAGAAGATGATATTGTAACACCCCGTGTGTTATATATCGAAAAGACCAGAGTTCAAGACTAAAAATGCTTTTTAGTAAATAATAAAGGTGATATAGAACATGCCTGTCAATATGGCATAGTGACTTCACATAAACACAGTGTTCGTCACAACACTATTGGCTTTTGATAATATAGATGAGACTTAATTGCCTAAATGCCAAAAGACAACGTTATAATACACCATAGCATGGTGAAATTAATTATATTATTAAATTCCTGTGTATACTAACAGCTAAATATCGGATTGACTGTGATACATTCTGACATGGTAGCGTGATCTCAATGAAATAATAATTTAGGTCCTAGTGTATTTGAGCAGCGTGGTGGGAGACAGCAGCGGCTTTATAAAGAATTATATAATAACTATAAAGCATTTGAATTCAATGGCAATCATGTAATACATCTATTTCAAACTTTTCATAAGAATTTGATTCAGTTTTGTAATTTTAAAGTGCCAAAGTTAATATCGGTTGTGTAAAAATATATAAGTCATGGTTTGCCGAAATTCTTTTCTCCTTAGATGTTCAGACTTTGCCGCTCTGACAGCTATCTGCCAGTGCACTGTCTGCACTTATATTTATTGACTCCTATTCACGTTACATGACCTTAGTTAGCCAGTCAATGTTTGTCCTTCTCAGGGCAAGTCATGGCGGTAACCGAGTCTACTGTTCAAATTGCATGGAAAAATCCATCTGCACACAAAATTTAGACATAATTAAGTTGTTGTCCTCTCAATGTCCGTGGTGTGCGCTTTTACTTTTAATCTTATTTATATATTCATACCTTTGATTAAGTAGAACTGAACGAAACGGACAAGTGAATTTAGATGCGAATCGAATGAGAGTACAACCTACTGCTGATGCAATGAGTCGTAGTACGGTTAGAAATAGTCCCTATCAAATGCATACTATTTCGCACATTAAAGTAAAATACCAAGTTCTACATACCCAAGAACTTACAATAATGAACAGTAACATTAGTTCTAACTTGTTGCTCAACAAAGGTTTGACAAGAGAAATGTGATTCTTTGGCTGGGCACATTGATTCCATCACTATCCTGGATCTCCGCAATAAAACTCCACCGGATGGTTGAAGTCATTAATTTATGGACTAGCATCATATTTCTGGCTTCGATTATCCAAAATCATGGAAGGTAAGATAATTTATTTCCTAAACTATTCATGTGAAATTCCAGCACGACACACACATGGTCCAACATAAAAATGAATATGGCACAATAACTGCTATTATGGAAACCTCTTTCCACTTAATGTTGATATCCCAGGGCTTGTAGAACTGTTGATGTCTTTAAACGAATTTATTAATACTCATGACAACAGCGTGACATTACGAGGATATTACGAGGACCAGAACAAGGTTTTATATTCATATTTAGTATAAAACACAGAATACACATTTATAAGAGGTGCAGATGGCGATCTAAACAATGATTGAGTGGGCATGCGTTCAGGAACGGAAGAAGCAATTCACACGTGGTAGATGTTTCCAGTGACAGATAAAAACAACATGATCAAATATGCCAAAGTCTCGTAGGTCAAACATCATCTCACATCTCAATGTTTAATCATCAAATAATCTTCAAACATTAATTGGACAATGTGCAGGCAAAACTCCATTCACAATACCAGTAAGGTATTACAACGTAGTGAACTGCGTCATGTATTTCTGACTTTGTTTCATGTTTATTTTTTACATTATCATTATTAGTATTACTACTGGAAAAGAAATGTAGTTTTTCATAGTGCCTAATATGTTGGTGTGCTGAGTTAGGTATTACAATATGATCATGGTTACATGTAAAGGTCACATAGCTCCTGAATGTCCTTGATAAGAACCAATCATTTTACTCCAATTAAAAGGTTGTTTACTTGACCTTCAATCAAGACCAGGAACTATGTCGAAAACAGAAACAAGTGTTTCTATTATTAAGAATCTAAGGAAAACTCAGGTAAAGAGAATTTTCTAGCAAAAATATAAAATCCCTAGTAAACAAAACTACTTTCGATAGTATCCAGCCATACCCAAAAATTGCATTAGTTGCTTTGTATTTGCAGGGAATTCAGAGACAGCCTTGACCTTAGCATCTATAGGTTTAACTTCTCCATGCCTCACGATATGTCCTAGAAATGTTACACTAGCACGGCAGAACTCACTTATAGATAAATCAATTGTCAAACATCCATTTCTGAGTCTATCAAACAATTTCCGAATCGTTGCAAATGTTTTTTCCAAGGGTCGTTCTAGATGATGACATCATCGATGTAAGCATCAGAACTGTCTAGACCAGAGGTAATCATATTCACGGGACGTTGAAATGCACATGGCGACCCTTTCATCCCAAACGGCATTACTTTATATTGGTAAAGTCCATCTGGAGTCACGAATACCGAAATTCCCTTTGATCTTTCCGTTAGTGGAATTTGACAAAATCCTTTCAGAAGGTCAAATTTAGTGACAAACTTCACATTCCCAATCTTATTAATACAGTCATCGATTCTTGGTAATGGGAATGAATCTGTTTTCGTCACACTATTCAACTTCCTATAATCAGTACACATACGGAAAGTTTTATCTGGTTTCGGAACAAGTATGCATGGTGAACTCCATTCACTTTTACTGGGCTCTATAAAATCATTCTCCAGCAAATACTGAATTTCCTTTTTCAAGTATTCCTGTTTGTGAGGATTAATCATGTACCGGGGTTATTTCATAGGTTTGGAATTTAGAATTTCAACGTCATGAAAAATTGTGTTCGTTCTTGTCAGAACATCTGGAAATAAGTTGCTCATATTCAAATAATAACTGTTTGAGTTCATTTCTTTCTTGCTCTTGCAAATGTGAAAGTTTCTGGTCTAGATCTATCATAATTTCTGAATTCCGACGATTTGTCACCCTAATATCAGTAGAATCCGATGATATTCCTTCACTTAAATCTTCATTGAGTGGAACAGGTAAAACTAAATTAACTGTATATTTAACATGGCTATCTCTTTCAATATACTGGTACCCCTATAATTTATTTAGATCGCATGAGCAATAATATTATAATTATCTCATTCATTTTCTTTGTAAGGGCCGTAATATCTAATCTGAAGAAAATGTTTAAGAATGAGCAAAACAAACATAACTCCATTATTACCAAATTCAACAATTCTTTTCATCAAAGTTTTGTCAAACCATAATTTCACGTTTGACTTGAATTGCTAAATGCCAGATTCAAGCATAATATGTTGGAAAGTTCCATACCTGAAATTTGACCCTTGACATGATTGTATAGATTTGGAAAGGCCAAATTGAGTTTTAAAAACAATTTATCAAAATTTTAATATTCCTCAAACAGATAGTGGTTAACTGACTTGGTCTTAGGTAAGGGACCAACACAATCTGCCATAATTTTACTAAATGGTTCGTCAAAGGCAGGAATATGTTGTAGATGAGCCTTGGGAATTGTCTGATTTGGTTTTCCTACCATTTGGCAGGTATGACAAGATCTACAGTATTTACTAACATCACTTTTGATTTTTGGCCAATAGAAGAGAGTCAAGATCTTGTGACACGTTATATTGATCCCTAAATGGCAAGCCAAATGAGTTTCATGGGCCAGACTAAGTATTCCTGTCTGTTAGGTTTTGGAACTACAATTTGATAGTTCACTGAGCATTCGTCATCAGCAGGTACCTCGGGAGGCCTCAATTTTGTCATAAGAATTCCATTTTTAATGAAATAACAGACAGGAACTTCACTAGCTTCAGTTTTACTAATGGCCCTTTGAAACAAACAGGAGATCTCAGGACATTTTTTCCTGTTCTACGACAAGTGATTGTCGTTTATCACCCTGATTAGAATAAAGAGAATGAGTCGTTTAAAGAGGATCACTGTGATCAATACCTTCTGACTGATCCGAACAAGGAGTGAAATTTACCTCATCAAAAGCCTGACCAATACATGTCAGCTAAAGGAATACTTTCCTTATCAACATCATTCTCAAGAGCTTTCTTTACCATAGCTCTGGTAATTGCATAAGCTGAAAATAAATCAGTGAATTCTTTCTCAATTGACTTTCTGATCCAATCAAGGCTTGTCAGTTACAAATGGATTGACCACAATTTTGTCTCCAGCTAGGTCATTGCCTAGTACTAAATGAAAAAAATGCCCTCAACGGGTAAAGCATAAACTGCTCCGACTGTCACGGGTCCTGAGACTAAGTCTGATGACAAATCTACACAATGGAGGGGAACATTCACAAAGCCGCACACTACACCCTGAATACGAACACTCTCATTAGAAGAAGACATCTCAGAAAAATGTAAAGTACCTGACAATAAAAGACTCTGAGAAGTTCCTGTGTCCCTTAAAATATTAATAGGGATAGGATTGATCGAATCACCCAAGAGTGATATAGAACCCTTCGATATGAATGGTTCATAATTTTACACAATAAAATCAGACTGCGGTTTATTAGACCCAACACATGTATTGCTTTCAATACATGACCGTGACCTTGATCTCTTAGAAATAAAAGCATTCGGAAAAGGTCTGTCTTGATTATGATGCCTATTTTTTAATGTATTGCAATCAGAGATTATGTGTCCTTTCTTCTTGGAATAGGTACACCTAGGAAGAGACAAGGATCTTGAATCAAGCTTCTCCGATGTTTGATTTTTAGAAGTTGTGCCAGTTAGAGTTTTGAAAGGGATTGTATTAGGCTGAAATACTTTTCTGCAAGAAGACTGTTAAATAGAAGTCTTATTTACAAAAGGAACGTGATGAGTTAAAGAATTCTCATCAGCAGCTCGAACAGCATTTTCCAAGGTTTCAATCTGACGCTTGTTAAGACAAGACTTTATGTCACTATGGGCACAGTTTTTTTAACTCTCCAAGTAATACAAGTTGTTTGAGACTTTGATAATCTTGTTCAACTTTCTTGCCTAAGCAACATCTATCAAATAACTGTCCTTTTTCTCTAACAAATTCAACATGAGTTTGTCCAGCTTCTTTTCTATAGTTTCTGGATTTTTGCCGATACACTTCATGTACTAAATCATAGCCCCTTAAATGCATTCTTTGACCGTATCATAGTCAAAATTTTGTTGAACTGACAGTGAACGGTAAATATCAATAACTTTACCAGTGAGTACACATTGTAATAATGGAGTCCAATGTTCACTTGGCCATTTCAAATTTTCAGCAACGTTTTCAAAATCAGGAAAATATTTGTCTACTTCTTTCTCTATGAAAGGAGGTACTAATTTAATATTCTTTGCAAGATCAAACCTTAAATTTGTATTTCAAGTATGAATATGCTTTTCACTTGCCAGCTCCATTATTCTAACTTGCTATTCACTCTCTTTCTCTCGTTCTTCCTTGTCTAATAGCACTTGCATTTGTTCTTTTGTAATTGTATGTTTCCCTTTTCTCTTTCTTCCTTTTGCATTTGTTCCTTTTGTAATTGTATTTGTCTTTCTTTTCTTTTTCTTCTGCATGTAAATGCATTTGTTTTTCTTTCTCTGTTTTCTATCTCTCTCTCTCCAATTGTAACTTTATTTGTTCTTTTTCTTTCTCCAGCTGCATTTGTTCTTTTTCGTTTTCCCATTTCATTTATTCTTTTCTTTTTTCAATTGCATTTGTTCTTTTTCTTTTCAATTGCAATTGATTTGTATTTGCTTTTGTCTTTCTTCTTTCTGAAGATCCTGCTTCGTTATCTCCAATTCCATCTTGTATTTTAAATTTAATTCCTTCATTTTTATGTCAGAGTCTGAAACAGACTTACTGATCGAACCCAAAGTACTTTTATCCAAAACATTCTTTTCTACCAAATAATGAACCAAAATATTTCTTATTTCTTCTTTCCTTAAGGAAGCCTTTACGTCAGTTGAATCAATTCATCATTTTTGAAAAGATCTAATTGTTCCTGGGTAGGATTTGAAAGAAAGATTTCCACTTTTGATGATATTTTAGAAAGAGCTTGTCGATTTCACTAACAATTTCAAAAATATGGGGAATTCAAATTTTAGAAAACAAAGTTTTCTAAAATATTCTTTCCAAACTTCTAAATTATCCCGGACTAGCAACCCAGTTCTGATGTTACATGTTTAGGCTCGAATAAACAGCAATACAAGAAAGAGTGAAAACAACAAGCTTTCAAAAATATAACAAATAATTTATTTCCGTGGGAAAATACTGTAAAAATGAAACAATATGAAAACTTACGGTTTCCAGAATCAAATCCAAACATAATACAAGAATAATCCACGAATAAATGTTTTGACTAATATTGAAATTTTCTAATGATTGACAGTTCGAGTCCCGACGACGTATCCAATATGGAAGGCGATGACGTATACTGAAGCCTGTACTGTGTTGACGTATACAGTTCCATGTAGAAACATAATACTTAATCCTCCGGTCTTGGAAATCCAAATAAAAGTTTTAAGCAATGTCCTTGTTCAAGAATTCCGTATGAATACAATGCAATTAATCATCTAGAGTCCAAATAATTTGAAGAAAAATTAACATATAACTCAAAAACTCTAAAAGAATCTTCAGTACTGGTCACAACAGAAGAAAAAATCTTGCCATCAAGTTCTTAAAAGTCCGGACTCTGAGATCTCTCTCTCTCTCTCTCTCTCTTTCTTTCTCTCTCAACATCGCTATTAATACTAAGTATTTCGCAATTTCGGAAATGCCTAATTGCGAATTAGTAGATGGCGTGATCATATTTAAAGCTCCTGTATGTAATTGATAAGAACCAATCATTTTGTTCCTAGAACAAAGTTGTTTACTTGACCCTCAATCAAAGCCAGGAACTATGTCGAAAATAGAAACAAGTGTTTCTATTATTAAGTATCTAAGGAAAACTCAGGTCAGACTGAATTTTCTGGAAAATATCAATTTCCTAGGAAACAAAATTACATTACATTGACATGTAAAGAAAATAAAAAGACTCCAAAACCCACAAACAATCAAATCAAATCAAACACAAATTAAATCAGATATAAATTAAATTAAATATATGTAACACTATTGATACTTTTTATCGTTATTTTCGTATGTTATATATGATTAATGAATGAGTAGAAATTCATCATTGATCTATAGACCTGCCGTTAAAAGAATGTTTATATATTGGTATTTTTGCGCCATGGGCGGATCACAATGTGTGCGTCAGTTTTCTCAAGCGTGCGTCCCTATGTATATATATGATGCTGTAATAATATGCGCCTGGAACCCTAGTGGTAGTGGACAAATCAGCTATATCTGCAGCACACCGTCATGTGCAGTCCACATCGATGAAAAAACGAACTCTGAAACTTCTAAAGCGTGTGAGCGCTAAGGCATCATTCTTCAAACAAAACGGTAGGTCCACAAAGCCAATATGTTGCCGACCCTGCTGAATGAGTTCAAATCCTCTACGGTGGACAGGCGCCTTGCCAAGAAGCTGAACCATTATTACATGGGCAGCTTGAGTAAACTTATGAGAATGAGTTGGCAGAAAATGGTTACAACACCGAGGTTCTAACATGGGCAGGCATTTCAAGCATCCATACTCCTGATGAAATTATAGATGAGACGGGCTAAGCACGACACCAGGATGTTGGAAGAGCGACTATAAAAGAATATCATCTGCGGTTAGTTGAAGGAGGGCTATCGATCTCAGGGTGGTTAGAAGAAATGATTCTTCGAAAATTCCCTCAAATTATCCTGAAACAGTTAAACATCGACTCTGGGCTTGACAAAATATCGCACAGATTGGTTTCACCTGGAGCAGTCACGTCCATATTTGAGCTTCAGACTTCGAACTGTAGAGAATGGTAGAGGCAGCGCAAGCATCTCGAATCGCAGTACCGCAGAACGTCTTCTATCGATGAAGCAACCCTAAACAGCATCTCATGCCCAGTGTCTTTTACGTTGTTCTGTGCATTCAATTGTCATGATCAACGACTCACGTACTCACATAAAGGTGACCATTCAGTGATGTCATCTACGAGCTTGAAGGACGAATAATATTTCGATCTTATAATTTATTTTTCAGCTGCTTCGTATCAATGTTCAACTGACCTGGAGGGTGGAGTTTTAGCTGTCCTGCAGACACGTACATCTATCATATTACCCTGGTTTCCTGGCAAGTGAGCAGTCATGTCCAAAAAGCGTTAGTTACCTTGATATCACTCGATTCGGAAATAACACGGTTTTCGTCATGCTCGGCAAAAAAAACACCTGAAGTCACATTACGATACCCTCTCTTCAGATGTTCAACGGTTGTTTGCTTTTCTGTGCCATTACTGGGTTTTACTGTGAAGTAAAGGTTACCGCCAAAAGCATTTCGGGTAAATGCTACGTTGTCATTGTATTAGCAATCGCGACAGTAATCCCCCGTGGGAAGTACTATTGTGTCTTATTCCAACAAATAAATCTCAATTTATCCTAGCTGCTTGCTGGTCGGCCTCTAGTCTTCGAACATCAGCGGTCGATTTCCATCTACCGTGCATACTGGTTCCATTACAATTTGAACCAGTACTGTGTAAACCCCAAGGCCGCTATCGCTCCAGCAGTTTCAATTTTTTGTCAATGTCTTGCACATTTTATGTGAGTTGCACAAATATTCTATCTCTGACTTGACAGCTGGCACCAATTAATCGGGTACTTTGATTAGAGAGCACGCATGTCGAGGAACTCCAACAAGTATAGACGGGATGGAATTTCGTTTCGGACCATGATTTATTGTTATAGTCGATAATTATATACTCACTTTTGACGGGTGGATTAATATTGTAGACAGTTGGTACTCTGGAAGGCTCAGTTAGTGGCATCAACAAAGGCTTTTGATGTGCAAAGAAAGTTCCTTGTAAACAAATAACACATTGCCGCCAAAGCAGACAACTATCCCCTATGTGTTAAAATAAATAAGCACTAGGTTATAAGCAAGTCAAGTTACACTCTTTGGGGCGGCTTTATCAAGATTCTTGCTGATAGAACTTAAAATTGGCACTTATAAGGGGTATGCCAACAATATTCTTATGGCGAAAAAAAAATGACGATAGGCTCCAACGTCGATATTTATTCGGCATGAATGCCTGCACAAACGCAAAGCACACCACAACTACCAGTCAACGAAGTATGAAGAAGCTTGTTTTCACTCGCCTGAGTAGGATATGACAGCTGGAACAGTTACACAAGTCAGAACTTTGCAAAATATGTAGAAATGAAATGAAACTGAATATAATAACGCCGACAAAACAGCGCAAATCATGAAAAGTCGTGGGTGGTATTGCGACGGGACTTACAGCCATTTGGTTCATCTGCTTAAACAACGAGTTCACTGCTCAGTGCTTTCCAAGCGTTTGGGTTATTTGTTGCTCTAGTCACTTTGTGTATACATCTTCTTGCTTCAACTCAGCAGGTACTTGATTGCCGTCAGCCCAAGAAGGTGTATCCGTCTAGAACTCTATAACTCATCCTTAACTTTTGTCAATGGTTGTAAATTGAAAACAATATGTTCATATGGGTAATTTTTGTCCATGATGGTTAGTTGTAAATACCTTGTTTACTTTGCTGCAAGAGCTCAAGTTTAGTTTGTCTATAATTATATTATGGATCTCCGTTGAAAATCGTCACATTCCATTACGTTATAGATCAAATGAAAATGGGTATCAATAGGGATAAGGTGAACAAATAATTCAGTCCTGTTTTAAAATCAGTCTACGGGAATCCTTTACAGTTGTGTTGTGATTTAAGTGGAATTATTTACTGCAATGTTTCAATATAATTACTAAGTGCTATTGACTTTAGATTAACAAATTGTTTCAGGATTATTGTGAACTCAATGACAGTGTGGGCCAATTAATTGTGTTACATCAGAACACTTAAAACTCATATTTTTGGAATATTCTAAGTTTTTGGACTTGTGATTATTTAGGAATATTTAGGATTTAATTCACTATAGTTAAATATACCTTTGGTTTTCTATTTGTCGAATCTACTTAAAGTGTATGCTTTGCTTTCTTTATGTTCCATATTTAAAACTAAGAGTAGGAATAACAAAGCTCCAACACTGCCTCTGTACGTGTTGGCTCTCGCAGCACCGTTGCTGATACCCAGCCGAATGAGTCTATCGCTGTCGCGTTTGAAAACCGCTTTTTGCCGCTCCAGTCCGACTTAAAATATGGTCGCAGACATGTTATCAGTCAAGCTTTTAAGATCACCACACATTCGAGCTGATGTTTAACAACTACAAAAAGGCAATCTAAAGTACAAATAAATTTTGAGCTTAACTATAAACGTTTTCTCTTTGGAGTCCAAAATTGTTACCCACACAGAACTCGCACGCGTGATGACTCAGCAGTACGTGGAAAAAGTAGATATTTTGAATAGTCGAGCGCCGGGCCATCGGGGGATGATAGTGAATACGAAAATTATACATAGGACAAAATGATTGAAGATGACACAAGGAGCGCAGAGTTCGCCCACGATGCTGAGTATATTTACAATCCCTTTATTAACAATCATTGGTGAAAATCGAGCATTCCAAACGAGATTTAATTTACGCCCGTAGGCGAGATAACAACAGTGGAATGAGGTCCTAAAGATAATGGCGAGAGAGTCTATCAAGAACACGAAGTTTTGCCGTCGATTGATGATGGTGCGTTTAACCAACAACACTTTGCCTTTGTCATCGAAACATTATCAATGACCCCACTCGACACGGAATAGGGAGATGCATTGATCACGCGAGCGAAGGCGTAACGCTGTAAAGAGAAAAGACGGCCCAGGCGAAAGGTATGTTGAGCATGTATTTATACATTATCATGGTCTCTCAGTCGACATTTAATTTTTCAATGAAACTACAGCACTTTAATTTTCAGTGCAGCTCCTACAATATAGTAATGAAAGAATGGAAGTTATTATTTGGCTGGTTGTGTGTCTTTGCATAACAAGCGAGTTGGTATGTAATGGGCACAAGAACGTCAAGCTCACGCCTGCTGGATATTAGCCAACACGTCGTACGCTTGTAAATGTTTGTACTACCGGCTTTAAATTTGCCTTTACCTTGGCCGTTGCCATCTTTTATCCTTAGGCAGCCAAACTTTAAACTGTTTCCTGTAAGAGATAAGTGCTGTTCTTTCTGGCAGGTTCGTTCTCCATAGGCATGATAAAGTGATGCCCAACCCATGCATGGATAACAGGGAAGCAGTTGGAAGCAAAGACCTAAGACCGAACTGTACAAATCCAGTCAGGTCTATAGTGAATGGTCAGTGAATTAGCACCAGGGTCATTCCGTCGCAGGAACTGCTAAATCATTCAAAGGATGGAGCAACTCTTCGTGCTCAATAAGCTGCATGGGTACCAAGCTTCCGTATCAAGGCTCACATTATGGCCATTCCAAAGACTACATAGGGTCGTCTTCCATTGACCTGAAGCAGACATGGATCTCGGCAGCATTCTGAGCGACTAAGCAGAGCTCTTCAGGATAACGCTGCTTACCTCGGCAGCCTGAGGAAGGGATTAGAAAATGTGCCCTAAACGTCTGTTTCAGCTATCCCGACCAGCTTACCGTGGCTGGAGGAAATCACATTTTTGCGGCTCGAACACAAGAAAACCTCAAAGGTTCCACTCACCCTTGGTTCGTGGAACATAGGCACTCTATTGGATCGTGCAGAGGCTGACAGACCGGAGAGAAGAAGTGACCTGAGTGTAAGAGAACTTGCTAGCTTCAGGATAGAGATAGCAGCCCTGAATGAAACTCGCTTGGCCTACGAGGGCCAGTTGACTGAAGATGGAGCTGGATACACCTTTTTCTGGAGTGGACGTGGCACTGATGAACCTAGTGAGTCTGGAGTTGGTTTCGTCGTCAAGTTGAGATTGGTGAATAGGCTTTTCATCTTACCAAAGTGAATTATTGACCGTCTAATAATGCTAAAGCTACCATAACATGGCAAAACAAAAAACACGTTAGTTGGTGCTTATGCACCAACCAAGAACATCTTCGCGCAAGCCAAAGAAAAGTTCTACCAGGATCTGGAAACTCTGATGCCTTCCGCAGAGTAAGCCAAGCTGTATAGAAGAAACTGCGTGAGATGCATGACACATAGCTGAGCCAAAAGGCTGATGATATTCAGTCCTTTGCCGACTGGCACGACATAAAAAATTGAAATAGCTCTCTTTGTGTGTTTCTGGCCTTGTAACAGCAGGCACAGCTCCACTCTTGAGCACAGATGGCAGCACTCTTATAACCGAGAAGAAGATACTGGAAAACTTGTGACGGTGTCCTCACAGGACCCTCTCCCATCAACGATGAATCTATCAACCGTCTACCTCAGCTGGAGATCAACGACAGATTGGTAGACCCACCAACAGTGTTGGTAAACTAACAAGGCCTTTGCCCTCCTGTCTAGTGAGAAAGCTCCAGAAGCAGACAACATCCAAGCTGAGATCTACAAGTATGATGTACCTACGCTAGTGGAAAGACTAACAGAGATGTTCTGTGGAATGTGGAAGCAGAAACGCATACCCCAGGAATTCAAAGATGCATACATCATCCACATTTAAAAACGAAAATGCAATCGCCAATCCTAAGACAACCATAGAGGAATCTCTCTACTCTGTATCACAGGCAAGATCCTCGACAGGCTACTTATCGGATTCAGCCAATGTGGGTATGTGAGAAAGCTTGCCAGTAGCTTTCACTTTGTATTAAAGGAAAATAAATTATTTGTTTAACTTTACAAAGCTTGTTGTCTTCACTATTGTCTGTTACTTATTTTAAGAGCATAGACTCGGAACAGTATATAAATTGCAGTACAAGGACAAGAAATATTGCTTGTTACCTTTTTATATATATCATTCATTAATCTAGGTTTAAATATTGTATTATATCATCTCAAAATGTGACAATAGCACTATTGTTCATTATTTAGCTTCAACATATTTAATACGAAATTATTTTTCTTGTGCAAATCAAGATCCTTAGAAAATTATGTAGCGTTATCAAATTTAAATTAAAATGGTTGCCGGATATATTAGATATTTGTTTATTTCGTTTGTAAAGTAAATACCTTGCTGATATTTTCGAAACGTCTAAATAGTGCTTGCTATATACATTTCAAGTACATGTTGTGGTCACTCAGAATTGTAACTCTTCTGCTCTTTCAAAACTAGGAAGTTATTTTCCTTTCATTTCTGTTAAAGAGAGCTAAAATAAAGCAACCTTTAGGGATGTCTAAATCTTCTCTCTGACAAGGAAAAGTATATAATGTTTTGTACTAAGATCCAAAGAGTCAGTGAATTTAGCTATACAAAATTCATTGATAGAAACAAGCTTAAAAGGACAAAAATAAAATAAAATATAATTCGTTAAAATAATCTTTAACTGACTAGAAATCTACGTACACATATCACGAGCAAACATTAATTGAGAAGATTTCCATACAAGGAGGTTTAGAAGAATTAAGTTTCTCAGTACTCAATATACATGTTGAAATCCAATCATATTGAAAAATACAAAGATACATAGATAGAGGAATAAGCTATAAAACTGAAGTCTCAAAATGAAGAAATCACACCCGACGTTTCAAGCAAAATCATTTAAGAACTGAAAACAGTAAACAATGCAACTTAGCAAAGGGAAAGAATTTTACAAATGAAGAACAATGATTTATTAGAGGAAGATAAACATCTCACATTTTTAAAACCTCTCAGAGAAGAACCTATCAAGTTGTTCAGAGATTTAATAGAACCCTGACGACCAGAATGTGGAAATGTATTCAGTCTGGAAGATGCAATGAAAATGTGTTCATATACTACCTAAACTAATATCAAGATATAATAACAGTCGTCATGCTTTGATAGATATGACTGAGACCAAAGGGGAAAATAGATCTTGGAAATTTGGATATCTGATAAATGGTAGCTTCAGATCACCTAACAACAAGATTGGCCAGACCGTGAGGATTTTGATATTCTAAGAGCATATTATCAAAATGTTATTGATATAATTTAAAGAGACAAATATTTAAAACAAGGTTACAAACTTCAGTAAAACAATGTGGTTACCATGTTAACTCAAACGCTTAACCAGCTACTAAAATGAAACCAATCAAATCATGGAAAAAGTACGTTTTGCACGATGAAAGCATTTCCCCTAAGGCGCATACTATAATATAATTTGATCTGACAAAATTTCAATTATCAATAATAGTGGACAGAACACTAGATATTTCTTCTTCAGTGTTGGTGGGCAAATAATGATCACTGTGGGAATGTATGTCGTCAATATTTCCAAGGAAACTAGGTTCAATGCCTTGCCACATTATTTTGTTGACGAGTGTAGACAAATCATAAGAAAGAAAGCAATCGATGAAATAAAATATATAACAATGGCTGATATTGTACAATGATTTAATTAGGACATCAAGCTCACAAATTGATGTCTGAAACATAGCCAGGTACATAAAATAAGCAGTAAGTAAATAAAAATCTGATATATGTGGTAAATTAAAATCAGTATATGAACTGGAATGCATAATTACACAGTGCCAAAGAAAAGGAAAGATTGGTAAACGTTTGGAAACTGCGAGACATGTTTATACAATGCCAACAAAATATTTATAGAAAGACACTGACCCATAGTCAGGTGTTCTCCTATTTACATTCGAGGTTCCGCAAGTGGCTGAGTGGTCTAAAATTCTCGTCTTTACGATCACAACCATCTGATCTCTAACCGCGTGGATTCGAGTATCGGGCATGGCCAATGTGGGCATGTGAAAACTTTGCCAGTAGCTTCGGCGATTCCTACAAGATTTTTCCAGGGTTCTTGCTCCGCCGGTTATTCTGCCCTCCATGTACAGCCTGCCGTGTACTGAAAATGGTGTTAAACCCATAACAACACCAACAGTTACATTCGAGACAAAATAAACTCATTCTGGGAACTGATGAAGCAGCTAAGCAGAATGAATCTGCTTTCTTTTGGTTATAAAAGTGTAACAAGGCTGCCGCGGTCATCCATTTGAGAATGGAAGATTGGTTATACTGCGGACATATTCTCTATACTTGGTAAATATGTTAAATGAAATTTTCACAAACAAACAAACGTCGTCATATCACACCCATGAATGGAGATTGGCATTCTTCATGTACGACAAATCGCAGAAACCTGAAGGCTCTATGTAAATCGTGTAGAACACCTTCATACCTAATTCATATGTACCTTTGAGGTGAGAACCTCGACCACAGTTCACACCCTGCCCATGCCAACAGAGCAAACGTCATTCGTGTCGAGTGTATAGAATCGCACCCTGTGAGAAACGTTTTCGTGAAAAGAAACAACGACGAAATTGTACGATGACCGTGCTAGATGTCACGTACCTGCGGACCCGGGAACAAATTAAAATTATCTAACCTGAATGTTAGTCATTTATTCCTATGTTTAAAATTACGTTAATATTACCAATCATTCTCTTGTGGAATACCCTAACGTCACAAAATATTTCAACTCAAGAATTACCTAATTAAACAATACGTCAATATCAATATCTCAACTTAAGAATACCCTAATGTCACAAGTAGCAGCAGAGGAGGTGAACAGAACATTTGCTGGAACGTCATTTTAAACAAAATAAAACCTCATACGAAAAAAAATGAAAGAAATAAGGTCAATAACGTTAATCGAAGCCTCTAACCTACCGAGAGTTTCTCTAATTGGGTAAGTCTTTTTGTTACTTTATCTTTGTCGTTCGTGTTTTTCTAAATTTGCATGTGCGTTTTGTTTACCCGCCGGACGTTTCATTGAGCTCGCACCTCCTCTGCTGCTAAAAATGTATGAGTAGTGGAATTATTATTATTATATCAGTAATGGAATCTTACACTAGCAGATTAGGTAGATAAAGATTAGAAGCAATTAGAAGATACATTCCTGTTCATGATGATGTCAAACAAAAACTGCAGGAACGACAAGAAGCAGAAGGTACGGAACAAGTATGTAAACCTGCTACAAAGTTTATTGAAAGAGTCGCAGAAGCTATTGAAAAGCTGCTTCCAGTTATAGCTGCTAATCAACCTCCACCTACTCAACTTAAAGAACCAGAACCAAGAACAAAAAAAAGTTAAAATGCTCGATAAATTTAATGAAGATCCTATTAAGACAATAAGAAAACAGCGAACATCAGCAGATTTAGCTATAGCTGCTGTTGGGAGTTATAATAAAAAGATTTGTAAAACCTGAATATGTTGATAAGCCTGTTTCAAGAAATACTTGGTACAATTGGATATTTCGAATAAAGAAAGAAGATAAGCAGGCTAGGACATGTTATTTTGATTATGTTGAATATATGAATGAAATAGATGAAATATTAGCGATAGGGCAACAACTTGGAAAACAACCTAACAAATCTAAACCTAAAGATTCTCTTGGAGATAAATTGACTCTTAAACGTTTTAATGATATCGAGAATGCAAAATCATCAGGAGAAGTTTATGATATTCCTGCAAATCATAAAAATAAGGGTAAATATGTAAGAAAGAAAAGTGTTGATTCTTTTACAAAAGATGATTGGGTTAGAAATGTATATCTCATTTTAGTAAGCAAGATTCTGCCAAAGCTGATGATCTTGATTTTCCAAAGTTTCAAGAAGAAGTAAGGAAAAGAGAACAACCTAAACAACCACAAATAGTAACTGAAGATCAACCACAATCTCATCGGCGACACCCTCCTAAACATCCTCCACCACGACAACAACCGTCTCAACCACAAAAACAACCTGAACCTGAAAATAAAGTTGTAATTATCAATAGCTTTAACATTATCAAATACGCAGATTATTATGGGATAATATATATTGCTGCAAAATATAATGAAAAAGATAGTTATTTAAAACCTGAATATAGATCTTTGGCAGCAAATGATTGAATTAGAGCTGTATTTCTTGTCAAATTTCATTGTAAACTTTGTCGAACAAATATAGATAAAGTAGACGAAATAAAAAGCAATTACAAAAAAGGTGAAACTTTTATACTCAACTGATTGGAAAACCTGAACTAAAACCAGGAAGTGGATTAAGAACTTGTCCTGACAGTGTTCTTGCCGAGGATGAACGATTAGAAATTTTGATCGGAGGAAAGCGCGCATGAAATAATTCTCCAGAAATTATTAATGAAATATCTAATATTTGCCAAAGATTGTTTACAAGCGGTGTTATGGATAGTAACATTTATCATTCTCTCATTAATGAAATTGTCGATGATTATTACAGCGATTTAAAACAATTACTTAATCAGCATGTAATTTAAAAATGATTATACACAATTCTCATCGTGGGCCTCTAATAGTTAGGGTAGCAAACTCACGATTGCCGAAGTACAAAGCGATATACGGAGATGGTGATGTTGTTCAACATTTATTTAAGAGAATAACTCCAAAAGCAATAAGGATTGCAAGACAATTACGAATGAAAGATATTAATGATATTTGAGACAAAGGTATTGGTGCTGTTGGTGATACTGCCGATAAAGCATTTTCATTGATCAAAGAAAGATTAAATCGATTAGTATGAAGAAAACCACAGCCAGTAAAATTACCCAGTATTGAGATTATGCCTGCAAATATCAGTAAAATAATAAATCATACTGCAAATAAAAAGTAACAGAGTTGGCTAATATACCCCAGTCAGAAAAAGAAAAGATATAACGGCAAGTTTAATAGCAAGAAGTGGTCTTCGTGTCAGACGATAACAATTATTAGAAAATGTTCAAACGTGTAGCTCGACTGCCTGCTGGCGGTTACAGAGCAATTGCAGTTATACTCAGTGATAAATCAATGTTGCTTGAATGTGCTGTTAGACGAATGAGAGTTTTTGATCCTGCAGTAGAAAACATGTAATTAAATCGCTCACGATGTTTATAATATCATCATGTTAGTGTCAGTCTCACTAGTGGTCAGATTTTAAAAAATAGTTCAGTCAAGGTCAACAAAGAACTGCGGAATAAAATATCACTAAAAAAGATTTGATCAAAGGTGGTGTAAGTAAACTATCACTGTCAGAACGTCAAATCAGACATTTCAATAGCACAAAACAATCAAAAACAGGTGTTAAGCTTAATTTTTTTTGGTGGTGCCGTTAAAGACTCAATTAAAACAGGTGGCATATTTCCACTTCTTGCAGCTATACCAGCGTAAATAGCGCTGCAGCCCAGCTGTTGCAAAAGTAGATGCAATTGGTGCTGTTGCAACTGCTGATGAAATGGTATTAAAGAACGGAACAGGACAAGAACTTAAAAAAGGAAAGGAGGCTAAGATTACCAGGAACTCCTTATCGATACGGAAAAGGTATGAGACTTCCAGGGACAGATCGTTAATCCGTCCAATGTCAAATTTTGATTTACTTGATGCTGCTAAAAATTTAAATATCATAAATTTCAGAGGCGTTTGTATGCGTGATCAATTACCAAGACAACTGAACAATATTGAAACAGATATCGTTAATCTTAACAATAGTTATGGTCCAGGTATTCATTGGGTTGCATACGCAATTAATCCACGTGGAATTGTTTATTTTGATTCGTATGGGTCGGTTCCACCAAAATAATTTTTAAATTACGTCAAATCAATAATAAAAAACGAGTGTGGTATTCAACATTACTAACACAAATGATAACAGATCCGCCAATATGCGTCCGTGACGCAATTGATGTACTCGACGTTATATCTTCATCAACATTACCACGTCATAAAGTCGTAAACGACTATACAATTTCCCGTTAATCGTTTTAAACAAATCTTAGGATATAAATGTAGATATTTAAGGAACATCTTCTTCCATCAAAGGCAAGAAGAAAAATATGATACTCAGTTGTCAAATTACGCGACTAAAGATAAACTTGCCGATATTATGAACCTCTCTGGAGCTGACCGAGATGAAGTTCTTTTTTCTAGGATAAATAAGGTGTTTTAAAGACTAGCAGTATTAAATGGAATGACATAGTTCGCAGAGTTCTCGGTGTTACCACGGATAATACTCCAGTCTTTACTGACGGCGGTAGAATGAGAGACTCAAATTTATCAATCCCAACTATTAGAAATGAAATTGCAAAAAGTGTTGCAAATCGTTAACGATCTACCGGTGATTCAATGACAGGTGAACTCAGCATGAATGGAAATAAAATAGTTGTTTTAAGAGTTCCAACATCTGATGAAGATTCCACAACAAAAAAATATGTAGACAATAACCATAATTCAGTAGATACTAAATTAAACACGCTACGAGCTGAGTATGACGTCAACGTAAATATGTTTTTAAATATAGGTAGAAACTTTCAAAAACTTGCTGGCCTTCTTAATATCATAGCAAAAACATATGCACGTGTACGAATGCAAAATTGCATGATTACATAATAAAATTACGTATATCGACGCTAGCATACTCCAAATTATCCTCGTTATTATTAACAAGCCTTAGTGATGGAAAAATATCAGATTTTGACTTCACGGAGATGATTACAATATACAAAGAAGCAATGACTGTGATAGATTCCACTATTAATAATAATAATGTCAACTCTGAACGAATTACTACAACAGATTTTCGTTATAACAACTTCGTCAAAAACGACGATGATATCCGTAAGCTCAACTAATCCAGGATTTAATATTAACTTTCCAAATACAATTCCAGCAAAAGAAATAGCGCTAGCTGAATTACGAGAACATCAGAAGTTGGCAAAATATCAGATCAAAATCATTCGGTGGATTACATGCGAATAATTCGCTTGTATTTGCAAATACAAATAAAGATGATGGAACTCATGATTGGCAAGGTATAGGATTTCCAACAGGCAGTGATCAAATCGAACTAATCAATGATGACTTCCAGCGCAGAATCCAAAAGGTATAACAGTTCACAATAAAACTTTATCAGCTGTGATAGAAATATATTCGAACGATTATGATGTAGGTATTTATCAATCATCAATCCAAAATGTTTTAGGTTTGCATAAAATTACGCCAGAACAGAAAGGACCACCAGAACCAAAGTCAAATTAATTTCTCACACACTAATTTGTTTTTATTAAAACCTCCAGAACAAAAGAATCAGTATCCGTGGACCAGTAATTGTTATATAGATAGATTCGTTGCAGATCTTACATCTGATAAATAGTATGTTATGAAAAATATGATTAAATTTATAACTGATAAAATTAAAGGTGAACATCAGACTTTATTCACAATTCTACGTCAGTGATTTGAAAAATATATTCAAGAGTATAATAATGACGAACTAAAAAAAATAGTTCAAACAATGCAACATTTAAATCAGATTGTATCAGAACTTGAATCTACAAATTTTGATACTATTCAATCTGCACTTTTGGCGGGACTTAGTAGTAGAGAAAAAGAAACATATACGAAACCAGTACTTCCAAATCATTAGAAAATAACCGAAGAAGAATTAACAGCGTTTATAATACCAGAATTAAAACTGATGAGCAAAACAAATCAGTCACTGATCTTATCAATGAAAACGTTTCTTAAATCATTAAGTCATGGGAAATAATAGTCCCACCTGCAAATATTCTCAGACGTAACAAAGATCCGTACGGTGGCGGCAGACATATTTCACCACGAATTGTAAATATAACTTCAACAAGAGCAGACAATCTTGTATGTGATGCAGTTGATGGTAGTTATCAAATAGATCGTGAGAAATTTGGACAGGCTAAACAAGGATATATTTTATATAAATATACACTGCAAGTTCCTCCTGCATATTTGGTTGTGAAAGAGCATATTAATCATGTTTACCTGCGTTGTCAAAATCCGTCATTATCAAGAATAGTTACCAAACCTACTGACCAGTCAGGACAATTAATTTATGAAAGAAATGAAACTTTGGATATGTGTGTTTGTGTGTGTGTGATTTGGATTTTTAACGTAGTTTAAAAGAAAAATTTAGTCATATGGCTACGATGTCTGCAGTGTGGGAGATTATAGTGATGTCAAGCACTGGGGCATCATGCCGCAGACATGTAGCATGATGTCCCACCCAGTCACATTATCCTGACACCAGGCCGACCAGTCCTAACATTAACCTCTTAATGCTGAGCGCCAAGCGAGGCAGCTGCTAGTACCATTTTTGTATGTCTTTGGTATGACTCGGCCGGGGATAGAACCCACGACCTCCCGCATCCAAGGTTGACGCTCTAACCACTAGGTCACCAGAGCGGTCAAAAAATTTGAATATAAATCTCTTCGTAATCTCTTAAAGATTTCATGGGTATACTCTAATGGTCGAAAGAAAAATACAACAGTCAACTTATGTTTTTTATTTCACATGTAGAATAAAGTCAGAGGATAATTAACCACGACAAGGACCCCAGTTGCCATAACTTTCATTTTCATCAGTAACATTTTCACAATCGCCTTTACTACTTTCACTTTCAAAATTCCCTTTACTATTTTCACTTTCACTTTCACTAATAATAAGTCATTGATTTCATTTTCACGATCTGACACACTTTTTCAACTGCCTCACGCGCATGGTAATAATATTTTTCCTTTCGTATTATTTAGCTAATTCTGATCTAATCTTTTCAATCACGCTTGAGAAAGATACGAATCTTTTAACTTTTGTATCATTCCCAGTAGCCAAATATTGGAACATGGCTTGTTGGATTTGTCTAATAAATCTGTACTCTACTGGTAGTGTAAATATATCTTCGAATTTATGTTTGCTATGATTCAAAATCACAAATAATGTTCTATGCATCAAGTTGAATTTTTAGGCCGTCTTTTTTCTAATTTTTAATTGCAAAAATAATATCATTAGTATTTTCGTAATTCATTACATATATATTGAATTCAAAAAATATTCACACAATATTATATATTATTATTACATATCATCTTAATTCTAAGAACAGCACAATACATATAATCTTAATTCTAAGAACGGCACAATACATATATAATCTTATTTCTAAGGTTAAGTCAGGAAAACCACATAGTGATATGATAATGGTTCAGTAAGGCATACCACATAGTGCCATGACAATGGTTCAGTCAGGAATACCACATAGTGTCATGACAGTGGTTCAGTAAGGAATACCGCATAGTGTCATGACAGTGGTTCAGTCAGGAATACCGCATAGTGTCAATACATAAAATCTTAATTCTAAGGACGAGACAATACATAAACGGGAGACTCTACGTTCAGCATATTTTTTGCACCACCACCATCCAATCCCACCCACCCACACACACTCAATTATCAACCCGGGGAGAATGCAGTAGAGTACCCTCTACGTGGTGATACAGTGGGAGGGTGTATTTGTTCTGTTGAAGTTCAAGTTTGGGGTGGACCTCCACTTTTTAATGAAAAATTGCGAAATAGCACCACCATTGTTTCGAACGCCAAAACCTCGAGTATGAGACTCAGCCACATTAGCATAGCGATACGTTCCAATCTTGTTGATATATATATATATATATATATATATATATATATATATATATATATATATATATATATATATATATATATATATATATTACAGAATTTATTATAAAGTTAAGTATGCTGGATTCCTACAGACAATTATTATACTAAGTAAATAAATTACAGCGTTGATTTATTTCTGTTTCTAAACACACTGTATAAAATACTTGTATATATATATACATATATATATATATATATATATATATATATATATATATATATATATATATATACACACACACACACACACAAAGTCAGGGTTGAAATACTTACATTTACCATGATATCTAAAATAGCTTAGCTGCATTGTACATGTAACAGCGTGTGTGACCTCTTTTTTACCTTGATTTTGTCGATAAGTTATAAAGTATAAATATCCTTCTACTAATTTGAACAATTATAAAAGTATGCAACTCCAATGATAGTAATTACAACACAGATGGTTAATAATTAATTAAATGATTTTTTTAAAAATAAAGCTCTACCAGAGAAAGATATGCTAGAGAGTTATCTCCCATCTTGATAACAATATGTAGTAAAAAGCAAGATAACTACTGAATTACTCTACTGGAGAGAGCTTCGTCTTGACAGACTTATCTCCCTTCGATAATAAAAGTCTCAAAATGATAAAATAACTGTTGTATCTTGATATTTTACCTCACATAAAAAAACACCTTAAACGTTTTATGACTGTCAAAGAGCACTAATATATACGTAATTCCGGTACTTTTACCACCAATGAATAGAAAGTTGCTGAATGAATAAATAATTGTTATATCAATAATTATTCTAACAAGGAGTATAATGACACAAAATATTTGTATAAATAAATAATAATATAATATTAGTAGCAACCCTACTTAATTATTCTGCTGGAGATATCTTAGCTTGACAGAGTAATATCCGTTAAACAATAATGAAAAGTTATCTTTTATTTATATTTTTCAAAAAAAGCAGATCTGGTAATATTATCAGCGACCAACTGAACCGAGCAAAGGCAAATATCAAAATATTTGCCATCTGCGTTCATTGCTTGAAATATTATTTTTCATCTGTTTCTGTAATTACAGACTTAACAAATTTTGCAATTTTTGAATGTTTGCAAGTATTTCCAAATCTGATGGCTTTGTGTAATGGCTCGCAAATTATCTAAAGAGTTATCGAGTTTTCTGTTATTAATATGATCGGTTACAAAACCGTCTTCGAGTAACCCCATTCCCCACCCGAAAATATTCATAAATGAGCCTGTGACAGAAATATTTCTTCCACCAACAGAAAATTTGAGATAACCAGTATTAGTGACAGTACCGACTGTTTATTTTAGTCGACATTGCCTGATTACACCATCACGGAATGCTTACCAATCACTGATGATAGGATCTCTCACAAATTCTTCTATTTCCATTTATATATAATATTATTTGTTTAAATGATTATTTGTCTAAACAATTATTTTGAAAATCCAGCTAGATAATCTTTCACATTTCTTACAACTTTGTCATTACTATCAGTGTTATTTTTGATCATAATATATTTTGAGGTCTCTGTATTTTTTAACACCACATTGCACACACCAGTGTGTTTTTCCTATAACCCAAACACAACATTTCAAACACGGTGGGGGTCCTATACTTCCTCACCGTACACTTTGTAAATGATAACCGCAGAATTCGTTTCCACATGTTTTGTCACAAAGAGTTGTAGCCATTTGCATTTGTTCCTTGCTTGAATAATTATATGTTGTAATTATGGGGTTTAACGCCATTTTTCAGCTTCACGATACATGGCGGCCAGTATTAATGGTGGAGGCAGAACCCGTGAAAACCCCGGAAACACCTATCGACCCGCGAGACGCTGGCAAGCTTTCTCAAATACCCACATTGGCCGAATCCGAGACTCGAACCCACCCAGACAGAGATGAGATGGCAGTGATCGGTAACGGAGAACGCTTTGGTCCACTCGGCCACTCGGGGCCTCCTGAATCATTATATATATATGTTTTAATTATAAAATTGACGAGATAATATCCACAATTAAAATTAAGCCTTCTAAAGATAACTTTAATCATGACAGAATATGCCCTAACTTACCGATGCGAGATCTGGTTGATCCGACGAATTAATCTGTGATTAATACTATTCCTGTCGCAAGAAAGAATTTAGCAAAGATGGCGCATCTCATGTGTGGTCGAAGTTCAAAATCATACGCAACACAGATGTGTCGTTGCTACAATTAACGACCAACGAGCGGCAACGATTATTTATTATCTCGTCAATCGAAGATATTGTTCAGAGCAAGGTTTACTGTATTACCAGAACCAAACAATAATGCTTGGATTATCAGTGATAAACGTGACCCTGTCCTTCATAATGAAAAAATTGCCGTATTAAGTAAAAATTCTAAACCAGGAATGTTGACTGGTATTGACAAACCGTATTATCATAGCGCGTATCCTGTAACCGCGGTTATTTATGGAATTTATCCGATAAATGATAAACCCAGGGTTAAAAAACTAAAACCGATGAAATTTTCAACAATAAATTGTGTAGTTGAACGAGTAATGGAACATTTCACAAACGCGATACGTGGAAATGGTTTAACGGCTAAAAGACTTAAAATAATAAACGAGTAGGGAGAAAGATACCGGAGCGTCTGTCAAAGACGTCTCTGAGCTAGAAAAGAAATTAAAATTCCCGATAAAAGTAAAAACGATAACCGGACAGATTTTATACGAATCAAAATATAAATCGAACGGAACTTCGATTGAAATTATTGACCATAATGCGCATCGTTGACTAATGCAGTGACAATATTTGCTCGAAATCGAATTGTTAAATTTTACCAAGGAGATATATTTGATTTTATTAACGAAATAAGTAAAAGTGATCCTGTATCAGTATGGTTATTACAAAGTTCCGATAGTGAAAATTATGATCAGTTTATATGGCCTAATGGAGATATTTATCGTACAGAATCTCTCCATGAAGAAATCAAACCTCTTGCGTTGAAATATAACCATGACGACGCTGAACAATTACTAAGTAATTGTTTTACCGTTTCGTCAGTTGCTGCTCATTTTCCTAGAGAAATAAAAATTCGTGGAAACCATCACGATTGGATTTTCTTGAAGAACTTCAGCGCAGTTGTGTCGAATATGGACAAGGTGGATTATGGAATGCCAGATACGATTATAGGGATGTTATTTCGGTTGATGTGGTTGCATTTTATCCGGAAAGTTTTCTTGGTATGGGAGAATGTTCTAAGTATTTTGAGCGATTTGGACATCCAAGACACGAGATGACCAGCGCATCGATAAATGGACCATTACCGGACTTTGATTTGACTGGATTCGTTTGTATCGAGTCATTTAAGTTTGCTGAAAATCTTCAACAGATTTGTTATGTCTGGTTTGGCAAACATTTTTTTTAAATGTGGACACCAACAGTATTATTACGGTTTATGCTCGATGTAAAAATATTAATATCGTTGGTTGTAAGTGAAGCAATTATATCGAATCGTTCTCAGAAAGAAGTTTGGTTACCACAACAAAAGAAATATTCTGATCATGAAAATCCTGATATAATTGATTTTAAGAATAAAAAACGCCAAAGATCTTTTCTGAAAAATAATCGGTAAATTCGCCCAAGGAGGATAATATGATCATAAACGACATTGTACAATATTGATTATAGATGATGCTGAACTCGATTTTATAATTACTGACACAACGAATGGAAATACGTTTATAAGTCGAAGTAATGTTAATTTATCAGACGTAACTAAATTAGGTAAAATTGTGAGTTATACTGATGGTGAGTCAACCCAGTTTACTCATTTAATATCTTCCATGCTTGCGTACGTTTCGATAAATCTATCATCGATGATAAATAGATTATCTGAGATTGCTGTTAGAGTCGCTACGGATTTGTTTTATATCAATAAAAAGTGCAGGATTGCAAGAACAATTATATATCGGCACGTATACATCATGGGGTGAATGAAGATTAAAGCAAGATAATATATTCAATTCTGTATATAATCCTGTAGCTATACATAAAACAGTTTATCTTAATGGGCCTGGAAGTTGTAGTAAAACAACTCGTGTGATTGAATTATTTCGGAATTTTGATACAGTTGTATTAACACCTACACACAGGCTCGCAGGAGAAATGAAAGAATTAAGTATTAAGTCATGTGCTGATCATGGATGTATTCGATGGAAGGGAGATAAATGGACTCCTGAACGAATGGGAGAGAAATATATTCTAAGGTTTATTGTTTGGGATGAAATATGCATCGTTTCATTAGAAATGTTACAAATATTTCTTGATTGGTTATTGACAGCAAATACTGCTGTAATAATGTGTGGCGATCATGTCCAACCACCACATTTTGTTGGATTGTCTCCATACGAATGATTAAAGAATTGTGTAGATTATTATGAAGAAATAACTGATGATCATAGAGCACTTGATCCAGAATTATGGGAGATTAAGATATTAATCAGACTACAACCGAATAAAATTCAATGTGAAATAATGCGTGAAATAATTTCAGAAACTCATATTAATAATATTTGGAATTTATGGAGACCAAATGATTTGATAGTTGCAAGTAGAAAGATAGCTCGTGATGCACTTCAACAACAATTATTTATGTTACATAAAGAAACAAATTCAAATCTACCCGAACCATTGTGTTATCAACGAGCAGACGGCAGAATAGCGCCGTTGATGTACCAGGATCGTCAGAAAAACAAAATCTTGTATTAAATGATATTTAGTTCCTATCAGTGTTGTTGAGAGGGCGTTATCTATGGACAAAACTCCATAAACGCTAGGATACGCAATGACGATTCATTCATCACAAGGATTAAATATCTCTGATACAAATGTTTGGATCGTCGATGATCGTATCGAATAGTCAAACTTAGTTCATCTCGTAGTGTCTAGAGTCAGAAAAATATCACAGTTACCGAGAATTGTCATAGACTTCACGGAAAATGATGATCAAATTCGGGAAACCATTGCTGGAAATGGCGATGATATAGCAAGAAAGAAATAGTTATAAACAGTGTGACAAAAAAATAAGCGCGACTTTGATCTCGATGCTGAATTTATCATGACATTAAAACAGAATAATCAGTGTGCAAGCTGTAGCACAGTAATGTTGTGGAAATATTAAAATATAATAATCCAAGACAATTTACCGTAGACAGAATTAATAGTAATTTTGGTCATACAAGCGAAAATGCAATGCTGGCCTGTGTTGAGTGTAATCGACGTCGAGGTGCTAGTTTACAAACGTGAATGCGGTGCCACTTGTGTGTCTTCAGGAATTACTTGTAATTGTTCACGTACAAATCCACGTTGAGGAGCAGTTGAATCTAGTCTGTAGATTGCAGATCTATCCGTAGATCTTACCACGCAAGAGATTGTATGTGTCGTAATACTCCAAATAGGATCAGTCGCTCTTTTTCTACCACCTTCAGTTTCACCGGATTCATATAAATATCTTACAGTCACATTACCTAATACTGGTTGTTTTGAAACTTTATGTCGTTGTATTGGTATGTGGGGGTTCTTTTTTGTAATTGCATTAATAGGTTTCATCGCATTTGTTTGAGTCATTTCATAAGTTAATGCAGCTATCACACTTGGTAATCTTGTAACCCATTCGCGAGATCTCATATGTTTCTGAATTTTTTTTTCATTCGTGCATTGATATCCAAATAACCGCTCAGCAAGTGTTTGATTAAATCTTTCAACAATTACCTGATCGCGATGAATTGCGGTATGTCCTCGTCTGATTTTGACGTTACGTTTTTCCATCAGAGGTGATATGCACCAAAACATTCCTTGCCAGGATCAACCTGTAATAGGTGTGGCCCTCATTAATAAGGGTCCTCATTGATAAATTCGTTCAAAAGCAGAAGACAATTCAGTTGCTGTTTTAGTTTATACCGGCTCTGCTGCCTTAGATCTACTTATAACATCAACGACGGTTAACGCGTATTTGTATGTACGTGATTGATGTCTCCCAATGTTAATGGTATCGTGTGGCAAAATTAAATATCTGTTTGATGAACTTCTTTAGGAGTTCTGACATCATAATTTGCATGCAGAATGTTTTAGGTGGTGGTAAATAAATGTGCCATATTGCCTGTCGTGCTAACCACGCTTCTGCAACAGAACGAGTGACATTTGCTGCATCAGCGAGTTTACTAATCGCTGATCTACCTTTCCAATATCCTCTTGGGCTATAGTAAATCAATTCCATTATTTTAATAATCGGATGATTAATTACCGGCTCCTAATACTAGTTTATCTTTCATCGCAGATCTTACCAAGCAAATAGCTAATGATTCTCTAAAATATTTATTTTTCTATAGAATTTAACGAGTGAATCAACTTTACATCGCAATATGTCGTTGTTGCAGATCTTTACTTTAATGAGCTACATTATAAATGTGACATGCTTGATCAATAGCATTTACTGGATACACTCCAGGTCTTGGCTGATCTCGCTCGTCAAGTCGGATATCAAGTCGAGTTCCAGGACCACAATAATTATATCCTGGAAGACGATTTTCTCCTGGGTTATTTAGCCATGGAGTTCCTGGTAATTTTCCTAATGAAGTAGCGATATCACCACCTGTTTTCATACGAGACGAAATAAATTTATATTTATTGGTACCACATTTTACACATTTACCTGTACGTGCACGCTTTTTATTAATTACTTTTTGTTTTATCGTTGTTAATCCACTTGTGGGGGTGGATGCTCTACATTGAACATAATATAAATTCATAGTATTTATTACATTTGTACAACATGGATGTCATTGATTTCTCAACGACACGAAAACAAGAGCCAGTAAAACATATTTCAGCATTACCGAATTCCATCAGAATGATAGTAATACGTCCATCCGGATCGGGTAAGACACAATTATTACTTAATTTGATAAGGAGATGGCTCAAATGGGATAAGTTATATTTAGTAGCTCCGTCAGTTGATGATTAGACATGTTACGATGAACTTAAAATTTTAATGAAAACGCAAAACTGTTGTACGAAGAGTATGATGGCATTATTCAATTTATCACCGATACTGGTGAAGCCCCATCTGTAAATGACCTCGATGGATTTATAAATAATTTAGTAGTATACGATGATGTAATGCTGGACAAACAGTCAAATCCAGCTAGAATATTTTCTCGAGGCAGGCATAAAATTACTGATGTGATTTATGTTACTCAGCGATATACACAAATACCTAAAGTGATCGGAGATAATTGCAATATTCTAGTTATGTTTAATGGAATCGATACACATACTCTGCGAAATATTCATCAATCGTGGTGTAGTGAGGACATGGACATGATTAGATTCAATAACTTCTTTTCAAAATCACAATCTACTCCACACGGATTTATACAATATATTTACATGATCCTAGATCGCGATAATAAAATATTTGGTTGAGAGATTGATTTAATTACTCATACATTTATAGCATCAAAGGAAGTGTGACCTCAATGAAACATCTAGCGGGTAAACAAAACGCACATACAAACTTAGAAAAACACTAACGACAAAGATAAAGTAACAAAAAAAACTAACCCAATTAAAGAAACTCTCGGAAAGTTAGTGGCTTCGGTTTGACATTATTGACTATATTTTTTTATTTTTTTGTATCAGGTTCTTTTTTAATGACGTTCGAGCAAAAGGTCTGTTTACCTCTTCTGCTGCTCAATCTGCTCATATGCTGTCTAAGACATTTCCGACACTGTTTAAATTTTTAATGAAAATATAAGTGATTCTTCATTTGCCGTTTTCTTAAAATACGGTAATTGCGTCACACTATAGGAGAAATTTTTGCAAGCAAATTATAAAGACATTCAAGTGGGGGGGGTGCGTTTAACGTAGCTATAAGAATTTTTCAGTCATATCGCCACGATGTCTGCAATGGGGCAGTTTATCGTGATGTCTAGCATTGGGGCATCATGCCGCAGACATGTAGCATGATGTCCCACCCAGTCACATTATCCTGACACCGAGGCGGTCGCTCTAGCCACTTGGGCCGCCGAAGCGGTTCAATCATCATTTAATAGTTGTTGTTGTTGTCTTTTAAGCACGCTAATCAAGTTCACGAGCACATAAACATAACTAAGTTGAAATATAAATATATTGCATAACACGTTATGTCAGAGGTGAAGTGTGCGATTGGAAGGGGTGAATGGTGTGATTTGAAATAAAGCAATTTGGCATTGGTTAAAGTTGCGATTTAAAAAATTAATTAGAACATTTTGATACGGGTGAAAGGTGCATTTGGAATATTAAATTAGAACACATTTTGGCAGGAGTGACGAACGCAGTTTGAATGCTAAATTAGATCATTTTGGCAGGTGCGAAAGGTGCGCATGGAATATTAAATTAGAAAGTTTTGGCGGGGTGACTGGTGCTATTTGAATACGAAATTATAACTTTTTCACATGAACAGTATGTATACGTTACCACAATCATTACAGAGGAACATTAAGGCAGAATTAAAAAAACTCTATGAATGTATGAATTAAGAAATTTCTTCGCATAACAGCAAACTAATGCATTGTGAAAATAAATTATTAATGCCCGAGCAGCAGGGGGGGGGGCGAATCCGACATTTTGTCCAGTCGTTATTTTGCTTAATTAATACTTCTGCACTCAGCGGATCCGGTGTAGTCAGCGCCTGGTAAAAAAAAAACGACGACGGTCCATCCTACACGACGGTGACGTCATTTGGTTCTGCGCGCCGATCCCAGCGTCGTCAGCGTCCGGTAAACACAGCGACGACCGCGTCGATGTCATTCCCCCCCCCCCTGCTGCTAAGTGGTTATTTACAATGATCTTACAAACAGAGTGATCACTAACTCCTCCTCTTGTAGATCAATTAGGTTATTTGACTGATCGGTAAGTCTAAAATTAATTCTCGTTAAAAACCGATTATGGCATCGCATATAGACCGGATTAATCGGGCTCTCAACGATTAAGAATCCGGGAGGGGCTGTTGGCGAAAATGAATAAAGGATATATCCCTGTTGAGCTTGATTTGATTGCTTGGTATCTACCTGGTAACTCCCTTCGATAACATCGCACACTAGATTGATTGCTATCACCGATGCGATATTTACGTTGTATGGAGCAATATGCCTACCACCATCTCCGTTATCGTGTTTGAGAATAGTTGATGGACCGAGAAAATCATTAAGAGACTTTCTTAGTTCTGGCGCGTTGTATCCTGGAAACTTGAAATCGGGTAAATCGGTTTCTGTGATATTATACTCGGTTAGGAACTTTTGTTTATTACCATCGCTGTTAGCGGATATTGTTTTAACGATTCGTTCATTGATATATTCCATGTCTGATATGAGTTGATTTAACACCTCAACGTGTTTTCGTGCTTTTGTTTTCCGTAGTTGTTCTAGTTGAAATTGGTAATCATGATTAATCTCGATAAAAGCACTAGCGATATTATTTAAATTAATTGTGACCACTGCGGACGATTCAAGAGTTTCCTTATACGGAAAATACCATTGCATGGTATTCCTGTCTTGAAATATAAAACTGCTGGGTAATAACGTGTTTCTTATAATAGACAATTCATCTTGATAACTGGGATTAATTTCATGATACGATTGCGCATTCGTGTGCAAATACGCGGGAATTTCATTAGGTGGATTCATGGGCCAACCTAGTATGGTTCTTATTGAACTGTTATAAATATCAGCCATATACCCCGGTGTGCTTATTTCAATCGTCGACGATAACGTCGGTTCATGAACCGTAATAGCGATTTTTGATTCTTTTCCTGTGATCGATTTTATCCTGCGTTGAAATTCTTTATTGATTTGTTCTACTTGGTATGACCCAGTTGGTATTGTAACCTCATTCCAGTCTGGGGTCCCATCGGGTTTATTTGTCCATGCAAAAACCAGCGAGTTATTAGGTTGTTGTCCGTTAAATGCTTCCGCTCGGATATTAGGCCAACTGTGATATATTCGCAATTTTGCCAGCGCTATTTCCTTCACTGGAATCGGAGAAGGGAAGTTTACACTGAATTCTGGCTTCGTTGATGTTATCGATATCATATTTGTTTGTACCGGAGTGGTGTTTTCCGCGATCCGTTGAAGCAATTGAAACCCTTCGGGGTTCAGCGACATTATTATTATTCGTCGTTTCTAGTGTTTAATTTCAACACCGAATATTAACAACCTGCTTGTTTTCAGGAGAATGTTTTAAGCCCATTGAAGTTGTTTCAGGAGAATGTTTTAAGCCCATTGAAGTGGTTTCAGCCACGTGGTTTCCAGCTTCCAGTTGAAAATCCTCGATTTTTGACATCGCGGAGTCATACAACTGGACCATCGTGGAGAATTCAACATCGGATATAAACGAATTATCTATCGCCAACGAGATCAACCCGGATAATTTCGAGTACGCGTCGGATACTATTTGATGTTTTACTGTATACTCGTTGAGTTTTTTCTGAGAACACGATGATATCCTTCTAGTGATTGCGTTGGCGACTCCAGCAATTGTTGTCGCCGCGGAGATAGCGATTGGAACAGCGATCGGGGCCATCATGGTCACCGTGGATAAAATAACACCGGTACCGGCTACTATACCTGACACCGAGTACACGACCGCGTCGATGGTGGTTATTTTTCGACGGTATTTTTTTATTTTTACACGGTATTGTTCGGAAAGCGTTTTCAAATTCGCGGAGAATTCTTTTACGGTATTGAATCGATATTGATGTGACGTCGGTGATACCTCTGATTCAATTACCTTGGTGGTCATTTTTATTTTAAAAGAGCTAGTGTTTTTAATTACTTAGATCCGTTACAAATTCCACATACCATGTAATGTTTGCCCCGGTTAAATGTCTATCGACGGCATAAATTGTAAACTGTTCAGTTGCGTCCTTGTCTATAATTGTTGATATTGTATTGTTAAACCCGGATGAACTCGACGATAATATATTAAACTGCATCATTGAAACCAGTGTCAATCGATAAATACCCTTAACAGTTGCGGTGATTTTTACTGTATTCTGTGTAGGAGTCCAAGCGAATGATCCATGCCGAATCGTGTATACTGTGTTGATGGTGTTTTCATGAGGGATTTTTATTTTTGTCACCTCCGGTAGTCTGTGTTTAATCGATTCAACGTTAATTTTGATTGTTCCTATTTCCTGTGTATGCGCGTCTATACCCTTTTTGTTCGCTGCAACATCAGTTTTGATTGTTTCTATTATCCGTTTATGTGCGTCTACATTATTTATGTTCGTTGCAACATTAGAGCTGATTTTTTCTATTATCAGTTTATGCGCGTCTACATTATTTATGATCGTTGCAACATCAGTTTTGATTGTTCCTATTTCCTGTCCATACGCAGTGATATCATTTATAGTTATTGTAATTTCATCCGGTCTGGTATTTTTTTTACCAAAGAATTTATCAATGGTGTTATCAGCCCTGTTAAAATTTTTTCGTAACGTGTAAAATTGGCCCGACAGCGTTGTAAACTCCGAAATAGTATTTTTTATCCCCACAAGATTCGGTTCGGTTACCGTCGGGGTTCCAAAAAAACTAGCAGTAGTGAGTTGTATATCGGTGACAGACTTTTGTATCCCCTCGAACTGATTTGCTTGCGCGTTAAGTCTATCATACAAATTTTTTAACGAATCCGACACGGATATATAATTGTCGCCAAGTGTACTTATTTTTCCATTTATCGTCAAGATGGATTCACCTGATTTAAGTCGTCCGTCATCGGTATACAACGCGATGGTGTTCTCGGCGGCATCACGCTGTCGTATTAAAACGTCATTCAGCGACACATTACTAGATTTCAGTTTACCCTGGCGGTCTTGAAATACAACTATTTCGCCCGGGTCAACACTGGTTAAATTTAACGTATCAGCGATTTCATCCTCAATTAGTTTTTTTATGTCATCGGTGGCGAGCGTTTCCGTGGATTCTTTCAGCGCCGAAACCGGTCGTCCCCAGATATCAATCATTATTATTGTAAAAAAAAACAGTGTTTTTAATTAACCCGCCGGGCCTCTACGACCCCACTAGTGTATTCGTTTACAACCACATGAGGTGGTTTCCGCGATGATGAAATCTCCGCGAGTACGTTCAATACCTCACGGCCGCATATCGGTGGATCACTTAATTGTTGTGTTGGCAGCGTGGAATAAAAAAACGGGGCTGAACACGCCCGGATATACCGCATGAACTCGTTTGGCGGGGCTAACCCGTATGAATCAAAATAGACGATCGCACGCGGATCAATTGCGTATGCAACCCAATGAGTTCCCGCTCCGGAGGATTTATCGAGGTTAATTATACCGGTTTCAATATTCCTTGGTTTCGTTGGTAATTGATCCCTCATAAAAACACCTCTGAAGTTTTTTATCGCTAACGCGTTTGCGGCATCTATTAAATCAAAATTGGATAACGGAACCATAGACTCTTGCGTTAATAAACGGTTCCCGGTAGTCTTAGACCCTTCCCCGAGTACCATGAATACGGGGTTCCCGGTAGTCTTAGACCCTTTCCGGCTACGGGTCGTTTTTTTTTATAGCCTTTCCCGGTTGCCTTCTTCAATGCCATTTCCGCCGCGGTACCAACGGCTCCTAACGCCGCCGCCTTCGCCAATGCTGGGGCCGCCGCGGCAATCAACGCTGGAATCGCAGCTAACAGCGGAAATATCCCACCGGTCTTTTCCATGTTTTTAATCCTTGCGGCCGAAAAATCTATTTGAACACCCTTTTTATTCTTCATCGCATCATTGAAATGTTTTATTTGACGCGCCGTCAACGATATCTTATGATTACCGCCTGCCATCTGTGACGGCTTTAACGTTATTGTGGTTCCACATTGTTTAGCCGACTTTGATCGTAATTTCTTGACTTGACCATCGGTCAACTCTACGCCGACAATATTATACGACATTTTTATTGTAAACGCGTTTATGTTTTCAATTACATGTTTTCCACTGGTGCATCAACGATTCTCATTCGTCCACCAACACCTTCCAACAGCATTGATTTATCGCTGAGAATGACAGCAACCGCTCTATAATCGGTAATAACACCGCGAGTTACATTAGCTCGGAAGTGTATATCAACGACGGACTGTCTTGTTAAATCAAGATGTTCCAGCGAAAAGTAATAGATCGGATATAGTTCTTTGAAATCATGTTGTGATATTTGCAAACCAGTGTCGACGTTTTGATCACGACTCATATACGACAGCAACCGATGGTACACGCGTGCAATATGGTTTTGACCGTAATTAAGTTGTATATCCTCAGATGGTTCCTGCTGGCCGTTTATTCTCAGCGAGACGTCAGTAACGCCTAATCGATCAAATATCATATGGCTGGATAGTTGATTATCAACTCTCGTCATATCCTGCAACGCAACAAATATATGACGCGGAGCCGAAATGCCTTGTTGTGATGCCAGGTTCCATGTGAATATACCATTGATATTTGATTGCTTAGTATCTGTTGTTGTTGTTAGCCAACTTAGTAATGATTTTCCTCCCTGCTCCATAAAGGATAGCAATCGTGCCTCTGTGGTAATGGATGGAGTCATTACTGGCATCCACAATAATATTTTAGTTAAAACGACTTTACCAGGGTCATTATTTGGATTCGCAAGATCCGCTGGAATTCTCCAAATTGCATTTCTATCATCACCTTTTCGCACAAGCACCACGATATGCTTTGCTCCGTAGATAACTTTTCGCACGTTCCTACAAAATCCAAATATATGATGCAGTGGAATCGCGCATGAAAAAGATCTACGCGGCCCTGTTAACATTGATATGCGTGTTGCAGCTCCGATGTTAAAATTAGGATCGCTGTTTATAATCATATTCTCAACATCAGCGTTAGCGCTATCAGCATTATTTCTTGGTCGTCTTACCACAAATTGCGAGTTTCCAGCAGTGTTTCTAGTATCCTTTGCAAACATCATAGATGGACCCGCTGATCTTGTATAATCGTCGGAATATCTTGCTAACCCGATTATTGTTGTAGCCACATCAACATCGCGTTCTATAGACTCGATCTCTCTTCCATCAATGAGATATTTTGCGCTCTCAAATAGCGCCATTACGCCGTTATTGACTAAGCCAACTTTGGTATCATCTGGATACGGTGCTGGTACAGCAGGAGTATCGGCCTCTGTTACAAGTTCTCCTTCGATTTCAATAAACGCTTCACACGGCAAAAAGTATTTACTGGTATCATGGACTTGAAGTTCAATTCGCGATCGTATGTTGGGTTGTACTGCATGATAGGAATAAAATTGATAATTACGGACAGAATCATCCTTGTGCACTGGTGCGTCCATATCAAACGCCGGGTCAGCTGTTCGTTTAAACATTTTATTTAATAATACGTTGATGCATCTAAATCATCGTCGTCGTTTTAAACCACTTCCCGCTATTATGTTTGCGATGTCATCTTGATTATTGTTTACCAACGACGCTAGTTTTTCTTCCACGGCGTTATTTATTACTTTACTGACATTTGCAGGCATCACTGTCGTTGATGGCATCACCGGTGGTTTTCGTGAAAATCCTTTGGATTTTACCAACGACATTAGTTTATCTCGTGCTGCAGAAACCACCCTTCCGGCAACATCTCCAATAGCACTAATACCCTTATCACGAATAACATCAATGGCCTTCATTCCTAATTGTTTGGCTAACGGCGCTACTTTTGGAGCCATTCTTGTAAATAACCCCGCAATGGTGCTACCGAGACCGTCTCCGTACCACGCGCGGTATACGGGCAATCGTGAGTTTACCACGTAGACGCTGACTGGTTTATCATGGTTGTAGTGTATAATCATCTTTATTATAAAAAACACCAGTGTTTTCCAATTAGTGATTGATCACCAGTGATTGATCAATCGCTGTAATGACCGTGGTCCACGAGTTCGTCTATGAGCGTTCGATATACATTAATGTCCATGATACCACCGGCAAATAACCGCCTGCAAATATCAGCGGCCTCATTGATTATTTCCGGAGAGTTATTTCCGGCTCGTTTTCCTCCGATTAGTATTTCTAGCCGTGATATATCACTGAGAACACTACCAGGACAAGTAACGTCTTTACCAACAGAGTATCCTTTTCCGTGCTTTGGTCTTTCACTTTTTACTTTATTGTGGAACATTATATAAATATTATCACGCGGTGGTAATTCATTTTTATATTTACTTGCCAAATACACTATTCTTGTCCAGTCCTTTAACGACCTTATATTTTTCTCGTAGCCGCTATTGATATGCTCATCTCGTGTGCCCTTATCAAAATTTGTAACAGTAAAATTAACTAATTCTTCGTAACCGAGATTTCTAATTTTATCTATTGTGCTCTTTTTAAGCACATTACGGGGTATATTCCCCTCTTTCTCTATTTCTTCCGGTATTTCTTCCGGTATTTCTTCTTCTGGTTCTCTTGCGGTGGCGCCTAGTTCTTCTTCATCGGCTATTGTAACATAAGGTTCTTGTGGGTCCGTTATAGCGAGTGGTGGCGGCCTCCGTGTTGTAGCGAATGCTATTTTCGCAGGGAGTGTTTCCAAAGACTCTTTTGTTTGCTCGGTCTGAGCCGCTATCTTTTCAAGCGCACCGAGGACGGGCACAGTTGCCGCCGTAACATCTTTGGTCGCTTTAGTTACCGGAGCAAAGAGCTGTTCGCTTCCAACAGCAAAATCAGTTTGTAGTTGTTGCCGCGTTTGAAGTTGTTTTCGGACCCTGTCTCGTAACGGTATGAACTTTTTAAGCGCTACTAGCCGCTCTCTGGCTAGCCGAGTAGTAAGTGATTCGCCTACCATTATTGCAATTGCTCCGTAATTTCTAATTTCCCGCCGAGTGTGGCGGGGGGGGGGGGAGTATGTCCCAGGGGCTCCATGGAGTTTTCGTCTATAATCCTTCTAATGTTTTTAATTTTATTAGAAATCTCCCGGCGTCGTTCAAAAGCCTGTCCGAGTTTTTTTCGTACTGTCTCAACGGCAGTAAATAGTCCAATAAATGCATTTACGTCATTGCCATACAAGTTTTCATTGATCGTATATTGTAATCGCTTTATAAAAGAATACTCGCGTGGCAAGGTATATCGACCTTTCTTTGATTGCTCATTAATAATTTCATAATCGGACAATATTTTTTGGTTATCAAGCTTATCAGATAATACAATTCCTTGATTTTTTAATTTTAAAATCTCGGTTAATATATTATTGATGTCTTCGATATTCATATTCTTATAAAATATCTTTATTTCTAAATAAAAAAAAATTATTTTACAAAATGAACCCTGCGTATCAATCCCGAGGTGTGTTATCTAGTATGAAGTATTTCGTCATGGCGACTTCGTCAGCGCCATAGGCGCCGGTGACCTTGTCACTCGCTGATTTCTGTTACATATGAAAATCGAATTCTGTGACCCGTCTTTTTTGAGATCGCTGAATTCTGTATTCCTTCTGCAACAAATCGTATTGAGGCTCTACAAATATCGAAATATTTTCCTGCCTCATTCATCGACTGAAATATTTTTTCTTCGTGCGTTGTTGTATCAAATGATTTTACGCTTTTTGCTTGCTTTGAAAACTTACCAGTTTGGCCTTTTTTGGTATTTTGACTTTGCGAGATGGCTTGCAAGTTTATAAGAGAATTATCAGTCTTATTATTATTAATATGATCAATCACAAGCCCATTCTCGATTAATCCGTTGAATACTTCAAATACCACCCTATGAACATAATAATTCTTCTTTCCGGCACCAAACATCAAATACCCCTGATTATTTACGGTACCAACCGGCTTCTTCAGTCTACAATTTCTAACAACGCCGTCGCGAGATACCTCGTAATTAACGAGCACAGGATGCGGCTGAAATTCTTGGTTCATTTGTATAATAATACTACTTGTCTAATTCATTATTTGGTTTAATTATAAACCTTGCAATGTAGTCCTGAGGAGTTTTGATGACTGAGTCAGCGGTGGGGTCAATGACGGCGTTTTTAATTCGCTTGTCGTAATAACGTTTTAACTCTCTGTATCGCTTTCCGCCACAATTGATACATAATTGCGATTTTCCTCTTACACCAACGTGGCAAACCAAGCACGGGAGGGGGCCAAGAGAACCATTACGAACGCTTTGTAAATGATACCCGCAGAATTCACCTCTACATGATTTATTGCACGGGGTTGTCGACCCAATCATCAACCATTTGCAGTGATTCATTATACTATATTCTTTCATTTAAATACTTGTTTTAATTATATGGAGGAGTTCGAGAGATTAGCAGCAATTAAGCCCTGGAAAAATATTAAGTTCAATCTCGATAGAGTCCTCAAGGACGCACCAAAAGCGTTAATAAACGATAGAACCCTGTTGAATAAAATACGCGATTGTATCAATGAATTCAAGCGTGATGGTGCATCTCATAATTGGTCAACATTTCGAATTGATGGTGTTGTTGATGCTACCATGAACGACAACCGCGCAGCAACGATAATATCACAACTTGACGGTAAAAAGTATTTCTTCAGAGTAAAATTCATTGTCCGGGTGGAATCAGGTAATTGGATCATACGTGATAAATTTGAACCGGTTCTCAGCGACAAGAAAACAGTTATTGTTAGCCGCGACTCCAAGCCAGGGCTGTTAACCGGAATTGACAGACCATACTATGAACGAGCGTATCCTGAAACAGCAGTTGTCTATGGAATATACCCGTTAAATAAGAAACCTGATATCGGAAAACTAGCACCAATGAAACAGGCAACGGGGATAAATTGTGTAGCAGAACGAGTAATAGAGCATTTTACAAATGCGTGTCGAGGAAACAAATTGACTGATTTACGACGTAGCAAAATAAACCAATGGGAGGAGACAGTGCGCGAGCGAGGAGCAACCATCAGCGACATAGCGAGATTAGAAACGTCGCTGAGATTTCCAATAACCGTTACAACGATAACCGGTGAAGTATTATATGAATCAAAGTATAAATCAAATGGAGCCCCAATCAAAATTATTGATCATAACGAACACGCGTGGACGCCCGCGGTCACAATATTTCCACGGGATAGAACAGTAAAGTATATCCCGGGGGAATTCCTGGGAGAGGATGGTTTTCTCGCAGAGAGGAAACTATTTGATGCTATTGCTTGTTTGTGTAAAAACGACCCTGTGTCAGTGTGGTTACTTCGCAGCGCTGAAAACGACATGGATACCTTTGATCAGTTTGTAAGACCAAACGGTGAATTATATCGCACTGAAGCGTTTCACAACAAGATGAAAAAAACCGCCATGGAATTTGAAGAGCATGATGAACAACTGCTAACAAATTGTTTTACGATTCCATCGGTTGCGGCTCATGTTGCAAGGAAAAATGCGTGGAGACCAACGCGCAAGGAATTTCTACCAGATGTACAATCCAGTTGTTTGGAATATTATCACGGTGGACTATGGAACACTGAATATAACCGCGACGCTATGATTTCCGTTGATATGGTTGCCTGTTATCCAGCGAGTTTTCTCGGGTATGGATCCGCCGCTGTGTACTTCAAACGATTTGGACACCCCAGACATGAAATGACTCGTGTTGCTATTAATGGACCACTGCCTGATTTTGATTTAACCGGATTCGCTCGCATAGCATCATTTGAATTCGCGGCAGGACTTCATCGCTGTTGTTATATTTGGATCGGTAGACACATGGCTGAAAAGAAGTGGCTGCCAATAGCGCTGCTACGGTATATGATTGATTGTAGCATGCTTGTATCGTTGATTGTCAGTGACGCGATTATATCATACCGGGCGCAGACTGAAGTCTGGTTACCAGAACCGGAGCGTCTAGATAGCATAATTGACGAGTCCAGAGCACACATTGATGCCGACGAGGAATATATCATCGAATGGTCCAAAAATATATTCAACCAACGAAACTGCGAGGCAAAAGATCTCGGTAGAAGAATAATTGGTAAGTTCACACAAGGTGGAAAAAACTGCGACTACAAACGATATTGCTCACGGCTGATTATAGATGACGCAGAATATGATTTCGTAATCAAGGACGCAGTGGCAAAAAATAGATACGTGAACTGCAAAACAGCTTTCTTGTCCAATGGAACAAAGTTGGGTACAGTTGTTACTTACGCCGATGGAGACAGCCCCGCGTATCCGCATTTGAGGGCGTCTATGCTGGGTTACGCCGCTATCAATTTATTCTCGATGATAAATAGATTTCCCGACACCGCGGTTAGAGTAGCCGTTGATTCATTTTATATAGACGTAAAGTACAAGGGAAACTTAGCCGAGTTTACTAGTCCGGACGAGAGTTGAGGTATATGGAGAATTAAAAATGAAATACGACGCGATCATTCCCCGTTAGCAGATGTCACCGTTGAAAACAATTACTTACGCGGTGATAAATTATCAGAATGGTCTAATGCACCACCGTGTTCTGATCCAATTTGTAGACACAAAACAGTTTATTTAAGCGGCTGTGGCGGGTCAGGAAAGACGACTCGGGCAATTGAATTATTTCGAACGCGGGCAAGTATAATCGTGCTTACACCGACCCATAGACTAGCGCGAGAGATAAAACAACGAAATGTTGACGCCGTTACTTATCACAGCTTTTTTCGATACAGCGGCGGTGAGTGGACTCCTGATCGAATGGGTGAAAAATTTATTCCTGAGGTTATCATCTGGGATGAGATATGTACTGTTTCGTTAGATACTTTACAAATGTTTCTTGAGTGGTTGCTGCGCGCGAATACAGCGGTAATCATGTGTGGCGACCATGGCCAACCACCACCATTTGTCGGCGAGGGTCCACATGATTGGTTAAAGAATTTTGTGGACTATTATGAAGAAACCGATACTGATTACCGAGCACTTGATGAACAACTGCGCGAGGTTAAAAAATTAATCAGATTACAGCCGGATAGAGTTCAATGTGAAATAATCCGCGAGGTGATTCCGGAAACGCCGTTAAATGAATTCTGGGAAACATGGAGACCAAACGATTTGATTGTAGCGAGTAGAAAGATAGTCAGAGACACACTTCAGCGGAAGTTGTTTACGTTGCATAAGGAAAAGTTTCCAACGCGCCCAGTGCCGTTATGTTATAGACCCGCAGATACACGGCGGCAAAACATTGAAGTTGAAATCCCGGGCCCGACAGCGTCAGGGACAAAAAAACAAATTCTTGTGCTGAATGATATTGTGCTCGTTGATATCAGCGTCGTCGAGGACGCGCTACGTGCTGATAAATCCCCGTGGACGCTACGATACGCAACGACAATACATTCCTCGCAAGGATTGACTATCACGGATACAATTGTTTGGATAGTTGATAATCGCATCGAATGGTCAAATCTAGTCTATCTTGCAGTGTCCAGAGTACGGAGAATGAATCAGCTTCGAAGAATTGTTATTGACGAAGCCACCGACGAAGCCGGCGACAACGATGACATCATCGATGCAAGCGTCATTGATAGAAAACTCTCGGGTTACCGCCAACAGGATTAAAAAAAACAGCGGCGTTTTGATATTGATGCCGAATTAATAATTGCGTTACGACAACAACAGAATAATCACTGCGCGAGTTGCAATTGTGTAATGCGCTGGCGTTATTCGGATAAAGACGCTCGCCAATTTACCGTGGACAGGATCGATAACAGTCTCGGTCATGTCAAAAACAATGTAAGGTTGACCTGTCTTGAGTGCAATAGACGCAACGGCGCTAGTTAAGACCACGCGGGGGCAATTGAGTATCGTTGATATGTTATGCGTGGTAACACTCCAAACAGGATCAGTAGCTCTTTTTTTACCGCCTTCAAGCTCTCCTGGTTCATACAGATATCTAACAGTGACATCACCGAGAATCGGCTTGGAAACGCTATCTATTTTTGATCTTCCAGGTATGTACTCGTATTTAATCGCGTCGCTGGGCTTCATGTTGATTGCTCGGGTAATCTCGTTATTTAACGCTGCAATTACGCCTGGCAACCTTTTAACCCATTCACGAGATCGTTTTTCCTGGATGAATTCCTTCGCGTATTGATATCCAAATAACCGTTCAGCAAGAGTCCGATTGAATCGTTCAACAATTGCCTGATCACGATGTAGCGCAGTATGACCTCGTCGTATCGCGACGCTATGATGTTTCAGCGTTGATAAAACAGCACCGCGAAATTCATTGCCAGGATCAACTTGTAATAGATTTGGCCAGCGAAGAGGACCCCTTCGGTAAATCCGCTCAAACGCATCGGCTACTTCAGTTGCTGACTTTGTTTTTAACGGCTCCGCTTGTTTGTATCGACTCGCAACATCAACTACGGTTAGCGCGTATTTGTAACCGTTGTCATGCGGCAGAAATAATATGTCAGCTTGATGAACTTCATTGGGTACGCTGACATCAAAGCGCGAAAAGTTGATTTGTTTAGGCGGTGGTAGATAAATTTGCCATATAGCCTGTTTGGATAACCAATTAGCCGCAACGGCCTTTGTTACCTTTGCAGCGCTTGCGAGTTTACCAATTGCGGCCTTCCCCTTCCAGTATCCTCTCGGAGAATAATAGATGGATTCCATGTTGTTATTATAAACGCTAGCGTTTTCAATTACCAGCGCGAGAAGCTCCGCTTCCAATCATTAATTTACCTTTCATAGCCGATTTTACCAACCATGAAGCCAATTTTTCTTTGAATGATTTATCAGGAATAGCATTTAACGCGTGAATTAATTTTACATCCGCGATATGACGCTGTTGCAGATCGCTACTTTTGTAGTAAGCAACATCATGAGCATGACACGCCTTATCGATAGCGTTTATTGGATACTCACCGGGTTTGGGCTGATTTTGATCATCGAGTCTGATATCTAATCGTGTTCCGGGGCCACGGTAGCTATATCCTGGGAGGTGCTTTTCTCCTGGATACTTTGCCCACGGGGTTCCGGGGAGTTTTGATAACTTGGCTGCAATATCACCTCCTCGCTTTTTTTTAAAGCATCCCGGGTCTAGCAGAAATAAATCTAAATTTCTTTGTACCACATGTCGCACACTTACCAGTAAGCGCCGATCTGTTATTTCTCGTTGTAACGGTTGTCGTATCATTTGTGCCAGTACGCACTCTACACTTCACACAATATAGATCCATAATTTATGTATAGAGATATGAATATAATTGATTTTTCGGCGACTAAAACAAGAGAACCAGTTAAGCATGTTGCAGCGTTACCAAACTCGATCCGGATGATTATCATCGGACCATCTGGATCCGGCAAGACGCAATTGTTACTTAATTTAATAATGAGATGGATGAAGTGGGATAAGTTGTATTTAATCGCTCCTAGCGTGGATGATCAACGATGCTACGAGGTGTTGAAAGATTTTAACGAGAATGCATCAGCGATCGCTGAAAAAAATGTTATTGAGTTTATTACAGATATCAATGATGCACCAGGTATTGATGATATTGATGGCGACGTTAACAATCTAGTCGTGTACGATGATGTTATGTTAGACAATCAAAAAAACCCAGCTAGGATATTTTCCAGAGGCAGGCATAAAAACACCGACGTGATATATGTCACTCAACGATACACTCAGATTCCAAAAGTAATCAGAGACAACTGTAATATTCTTGCTGTATTCAACGGCGTTGATATACACACGCTACGAAATATTTGGCAGACATGGTGCGGCGGTGACATGGACTTTAATGTTTTTCGAAACTTTTTTAGTCATGCTCAGTCGACCCCACATGGATTTGTAACGATAAATTTACATGATCCTCGGACACGATATCGTATCGGACTTGACCAAATATTCGGTTAGTTGTAACTAATTTTCATTGTAAATAACTTCTTAGCAGCAGGGGGGGAAATGACATCGACGCGGTCGTCGCTGTGTTTACCGGACGCTGACAAAACTGGGATCGGCTCGCAGAAAAGTGTATTAAACCAAATGACGTCACCGTCGTGTAGGATGGACCGTCGTCGTTTTTTTTTTACCAGGCGCTGACTACACCGGATCCGCTGAGTGCAGAAAGTAATAATTAAGCAAAATAACGATTGGACAAAATGTCGGATTCGCCCCCCCCCCCCCTGCTGCTGCCCGCATACGTATTTAGAGGCTACAATTACAGAGAAACATGTGTAGTATCCAACAAAGGCTAGATAGATGTCTTTTAGATTCCTATGGTATCGCGCTAGACATATGCCTTTGAGTATTCCAATGGTATCACGCTAGACATATGTATTTCAGTATTCCTGTGGTATCACACTAAGCAGATGTCTTGTAGTATTCCTACGGTATCACGCTACACAGAGGTCACAAGTATTCGTATCGTGTCACTCTAGACAGATGTCTTACAGTATTCCTATAGTATCACGCTAGACATATGTCTTGCATTGTTCTTATAGTATCACGCTAGACAGATGTCTTACAGTATTCCTATGGCATCAAGATTGTGCACTTAATGAATGAAAGTATCATCTTCAGACTTACGAAGGTCGGAGAAAATTTCACACTTTAATCTTCCTGAAGTTTTAAACGAATAGCTCCCACACTTGTTTCATGTTGACACTTCCATTCGTGTTTTAATTGGTAAATTAAAATAACATGCTATGCTAACAGTACACAGCAATTTTGTATTTTCGCATTACCTAATTGTAACAAAAAAGAAAACATTTATTTCGTCTGCCTTAACTATAATAAAGCTGGATTTACATTATTCTCAACAGCGGCCACCATTAGTTTCTATAATTGAACTGTCTACATGGTTGCGATGTGTATCGTCGCCCCATGCTTGTCTAACAATGGCCATTTTCCAGCTGAGCTGAAATAAGCTTTTAATACCACAGCTACATTAGCCCGGAGTATACAATTAAATCTCTGGTTAACGATTATTGTCACCATTTTGGTTCTTCTTTCATAGCATTTCCCTTTCTGTGGTGATAATTGTATATGCGAATGTATTCAGTATCAACTGGCATACAATACAAAACCGAAAATAAACCATACTTGAATGGACACCGTGCAGTTATTAAAATGCTTTATTCTCAAAAGTAAGCAGTCTCTGAAAAAATGCCGCATAAAATCTTTATAAAAAAGACATTTATCTAAATTTACGTCTTACTAATTAGCTAGCTTCAATATGGATTCATTATTTTAACCTGAGAGACGGAAATAAATTTATCAGGTGGGGCTGAGAGGTCAAAACTATATTATTAAAAATAGTTTGTTTGTACATATTAAAATAAATCAATATGTTTAAGCGTGATTTAATATTCGTTAGTTTTGTGATTTGTTGATTACGAAAATAGTAAATGGCAAAAAATGGTAAAAGTAATTGGACTGACACAAATCAGCGAAATGCCCCCATCTTAAAAAATATTCACCGATTTTCACTAAATGTAAAACGCGAAAATCGTATGGCATGGATATATTTTATACACAGTAGTTGTTTAACGTCGATGTTGAGAGTAACCGGTCTGACGATGGTATTCTAGTTCGAAGACTGTTTATGTGTACATGTTCGTTGTCAGGAAAATAATGGAATTGCTTATTTCAGATAGCTTACTTAATTATTAGCTCATACGGTTAGTAAATCCTATCCTTCTCTGTAATTTTGGACTCTACGTTCTTCGTGCTTGACGTCAAATTACATTAACTGGTATCTTCATTTTCAATTGACCTCTGGTACAAGTGATAATGACGCATATTCATTATCGAAGCAAATAATTTCAAAAGCCGGGTCAATTGGTGGGGTGGGGGTAAGTGAATGATGAAAATTACTTTAAAATAGTAGAAAATGTTGAAGTTAACAAGAATTTGAATACGATATATTATGGTAGTCAATTATAATTGACATTAGGTCTATACGTTTTTTATCGGGTGATGCCTCACCTTTTAGCATCGATATAATTGGTTAGCGACCCATATGTATCATCAGTGTTACGCTTGAATGACATCGGGTTATTCATAAAATATGTGTAACATCGGCAAACTCATACATTTAGCATTCTAAACATAATGATATATCTATTTTCTAAAACATACTTATGTTAGAGATTTGTGGAGCTCTTTTAACATACTATATCACAGCTGCACTTGTACTCGTTGAATACCTATATATTTCCAATATTGTTAACTGCATTAATTTTTTCGACTGTAAACCTTTTTGCACATAAAATTATGACGCCTTATGTATTGTCATATCTAAATTAACGGAACGTAAAAGTATTTATCAAAACTTTTCACTTTACTTCCATGAATTGAGCTGACACTTTTGGTTTCTGATGAAGTACTTTTGACATTGTGTGATTCAAGTGTACACTTTATGCAGTCCTGTGAGCACATCACTGACCAATGAAATATCTTGTGCGAATCATACACGACTCTTGATCCGGAATTGATGGTATGTATTGTGAAAAATAACAAAGACGCTTAGTGTTGTTTTTAGTACAGCAAGTTAGTCCCTGTGTTTGATCCTTTCCTTTGTTATCAGTGACGTCACATAGCTCTCCATTTAGACTGCTGTCTTTAAAGATATATTGCGCTGTGCTGTGAATTAAATGACACAAGAGAAGATGCTACCAAACTTTGCAGCTAAAATTCAGTGTTTTTACACATGCGGACAAATATTTCTTCAAGTTATCACTACACTTAATGAACCAACCATCTGTTATTTTATCATATTATTGTCGATAAGAAGAAAACATTTGTCTGATACTCAAAAGGATGGCTTTGATAGCAAAAGATGGCTATGACGATTTTGGACTGTGAAATGGAATTTCAGAGAGGATACAGATAGTCTCAGTATTTGTTAAATCTAAATAAGGATGGGAAAAATTTAATTTATGAAGAACGCCTCCTGCCACCAATTCCTGACAATTCTTTCCTAAACAGCAAACTTAGAGAGGATACAGATAGTCTCAGTATTTGTTAAATCTAAATAAGGATGGGAAAAATTTAATTTATGAAGAACGTCTCCTGCCACCAACTCCTGACAATTATTTCCTAAACAGCAAACTTAGACTAAGGTGTACTCGCCCTTACCTGATATCATCATTCTGCAATACGCCGTCCTCTTTCAGCTTGTCTATTGCAATATTAATGGCACTTGCAGAGGTTTCAAAGGCGAAACTATCGTAGCAGCACTTTTCAATGATAAGATTACCTACTTTGTACTCCCTACCATTTGCCAATGCCACAGTCCACATGAAAGCAACATACACGCTCAGCTGTTTTGCATCCATTACTGATGCCGATGTAGCTTGATTTGATCACTCTCTAATAACGCATTAGTTTATATACGTTCTGTAATTAATCCAGGCTCGTGCAATGGCGCTTTCTTTTGTCTGAATTTAACTGATTACTTTTCACGGTGCAAGAAATGGTATCTTATTGACTGACATAGATATGCAATATTTTGATACTGTTCACGGAACCTTTTTAGATCAAGAACATACACGAACATTTGAAAAATGAACTTAAATATAAAGCAACCCAAGTGGAAAGTAACTACATGACGTGACACAACCTGTCGTGTAATTCTGATGAAATCTCTAGGCCAACTCTTGTGTGACTGCTCCCTTAGGAGTTGAAAATGCAAAGCTAAATTACCCAAGGTAACGTTACTAATTGTAAATATATAATTCTGCGAAAGTTTTTAAATTACTAGAAGCTTGTGAAAGATTCAATTATGAACCTTACTTGTCCCCAAAACACGCATCAGAGCTTTTTTATAAAAACGCACTTGACTTGATGGACAGTATTTTTATAATTTAGACGCAATTATATGTCAGACAAATTCCGCTATATTTAAAAGTTTTTGTTGGTTTTCCTGTCTAACAACATTCCAAATCTTCCACACGTTCCTGTTTGTGTAACATATACTTCGACTCAATAATTACGATATTAAATAGGAGAATATATACATGAGAATTATGAATTATTTTTCTATTAATTACTTTGGTTGGTTCTTTTTGTAGTAAATGACACTGTATTGCATAGACCAGAATGATATTAAGGTTTGGGTTGTGGCCTCTAATTCTTCAAAAGAAATCGATGCATATGTGTTATTTGTTTTGTCTTAATAACAGCTTTTATCCATGTCTTCTGGTGTGTGTGTGTGTGTGTGTGTGTGTTTTCTTCACATCTTACCCATGAATATGTAATAAAGGTTAGGAAACCTCCGTACATTTTCAAAACAGGAGAATTGTGAGCTTCAAATAGCCATCTTTCAATACAGTCTTCTAGGGTACAGACAAATAATAATAATAATAACTATAATAATAATAATAATAATAATAATAATAATAATAATAATAATGATAATAATAATAATAATAATGATAATAATAATAATAATAATGATAATAATAATAATATTATTATTATTATTATTATTATTATTATTATTATGTAAGTGGTAAACAAGATAGATATCAGCATTGCAAATATTCTAAAATCATAAAACTAAATATAATTGCAGTGGGTTGCACAATAGTAATAAAACACTATCTAAATTCGTTTAAATATATTAAAACATATAAAAAAAACTTCGTGTATATACTAAATATCCACATGAGAAAACTAATAAACTACGTGTATAATAGTCACAAAACTTGTTATCATATTTTCTCTAATCTTCATGGCCTTACTGGTAAACATTATAAATATTGCCCTTTCCCTGACCAGTATTAACGTGTACTTGGAATTTTCACGTAAGAAATATTACCTATAATGCTAAAGTTATCTTTCTTGATTCAACATGTGATTACGATTAGACGATGCGTACTTGCTGATAAAAGTCTCACAAGGTACATTGTATCTTTTAAAATATCTTTTACTGAACTAAAAATACTCCAGTTAGTACATTTTACAGCCAATTCACGGACTGTTATTGGTCCGTCCTCTGCATCTAGTGTTTCTATCGTTTACTTCATTGCACTCTCTATCTATAAATTTTTCAGTTGCAGTGCTTCTGCTTACGAAACCATAAATCTGTCAAAACGTGTATGCAGATCTCGAGGACTATATCAGTGTTATTTAAAGAAGCATAATGAATCATTCTTCAATATCCTGGGAAGAAAATAGAAGGATTTCGAAATAATAAAGCTCCGTATACTAGACGTGTATTATATCAGCTCTTTAAGCGTAAATCTTTACTCTCTTTACAAATTTGACAGAGATGTAACTCCAGAACTTATCATGCCTTTTAAATTTAAATAGACTTTGACTAAAGGAAGCAATAGAAAAGATTTTAAAAATTTAATGGACCTCCAAAATTAAAGACACACACACACACACACACACACACACACACATATAACGCCTAGCCACATTGATAATAAGAGTAATGAAAGGGTAGATGAGTAGATGAAGCAGCCAAAGTTACCCTCGCAGTCACCTTTTTCTGGATGGACATTTCCATATACTGACTTCGAATATTATATAAATGTGCATGTTTTATATGCTTGGCAAAATATGTCGAATTAAACGCCATAAACAAACATCGTGTCATCGAGCCCATTATTGGAGAGTGGCATTTCTGATAAAGGACAAATCGCAAAGATTATGTAGGATTGTGTCGATCGTGTTTTGAACACATACCTTACTCGTCCATGCCTCCTAAGGATTGAACCTCTTCCAGAGTGCCTACCTTGTTAGTGTCCACTGACAGTACAACAATAAAAATGTATATATACAATTCACCCTTGCGACACGCTGTTATATATAAGGTACGTTATGATGTTTTAATACATGAGAAAATATGTAACTTTTTGAAGGAATGAGAGTTCTAAGAAATTGCTAGCCATATATTTTAAGGATTTTTCTGTTTTTACCTTTGTCTCTTTAATGCAATTTGCAATATTTAAAACTTTTTGCATTTTGTCTTCTAATAATTCATTTCAGGAATTTGTATAATATCGTTGACATTTCTAAAGATTGCTGGCGATTGTTTATATTTGCAATTTTAGAATTTTTGCATGACTTGTCATATTGACAGCCATTTCTTTCAATACTTAAGCAGTACCAGGTTCTGAAGTGTGTCGTCACGCCATCGTCCCCAATAAGGCTCATTTTCCAGCTGAGTTAAAATTAGTCATGTAGGCAACAGTTTTAAATTTGCAGCTCTGTAGGTCAACTTTTACACTCGGTTACACTTTACTAATATCAGTTACCTTACTGCTAACAATATGGTTCTTACTTCATTTTCTTTTCAATCTGAGATGATAGAATAATGTGCGAAATGTATTTTTCTCTACATTTGTGTCTTACCACCTAGTAGACACCAAAAACTGGAAATTACTCAGCCTGGATACTAATCCGCCTATAAAATAGTCCTTCAAGTTAGCAGGATGTTTTGCTCTCGAAATTAAGCAGCCTGATATGTCAAAGTGCAGAAAGGGAGATAAAGAGAGAAGTATGTACTAAATGAAGAAATACAAATACATTTCACTGGACGGAAGCAACAGTGGAAAATGGCAGCCCGTGGGTGACCGAGCAGCTCTTGTTTCGATCCCACTGCTCGCCTCCATAAGATATAGAAGGGTTTTGAAAAGGTGACCTGGACATTGCCTGCTTCTCCTTAACCTTGGTCAGCATATCGCAGCTGTCAAGCATCATTCTCAAAAATGGTTCTTGCATATGCAACAACAACTGACTTCCCTTACTGAGGAAATGCGCTGAGCACGACTTCGTAATCACAAACACAGTCTTCTGCATGCCAAAACGGAACAAGATGTGTAGAATGCACCCAAGTTCCTAGCGATGGCACCTTACTTACTACGTCATCGTCAGAAGAAGAGAGAGGCAGGATTTCTGAGAGTCGATGGCAATGAAAAGATCAGAATGCTGAACCAGCCACAGTTTCCAGGCTAAATATCCGAATTCAACCTAGCTCAAAACCATGAGAAAAACAAGTTACCCTAAAGCTTAATATCTACAAAATGAAAAAGGGGAAAGTGGCACAGGCATTTGTCGAAGAACTGTACAGCCAACTAAAAACAATGGATAAGAACTCCGAGAATGTCAATGAAAATTGGGCATCCTTCAAAAGGTTATGTAAAGCCCTGGGTCCCACCCCACGTAAACATCAAGGCCGGTTTGATAAAAACTATGCTGACATGGACAGAATTCTGAATGTGGAACATGGGCTACAGAAGATCTGTTTAGAAGACAGTACTTCATCTATGACGGCAGCACTTTACATAAAAAGGCAGCACTTCATCATTGAAGAAGGCACCCTTCAACATCATCGATAAGACTCTCCAATACAAATTCTGAGCTGCAAAGACTCGTGGCCGAGTAATAAGGCACACAAGATTCAGTCAGATAAGAATGACATGAACGTATGTGATACTTTGAAGACACTCTAGGGATACGTATTGAGTGTAGCTATACATTGAAGAGCATAGTGGAGAAATATATAACCATTTCATCATTCTAATAATCGAGAACCCTAGCTGCATTCATAGCTAATAATTAATGTGTGCATAGAAGTTAAAATGTAATTAAATATATTATTTGGTTCATAATTGAATGAATCACTGAAAAATATAGCTTTTCTTTTCTTTAAAACAATATTAAGCATATTTCTTATAACAAAAAATGCCACTACTACCAAAGGTTATTTGTCACATGGTTGGAAAATCTCGAATCTTATTTAAAACTTTGTTATAACTCTTAAACTATGTGATAGAAATGAACAAGTTTCGTGAAATTCAAACAATAATTTCTTTCACATGAATACAAGGTGAAAATTTAAAATTAATGTACAGTGTTACGGGTAAAATCACTAAATAATATTAAAAGTTCTTTGACAAGTCCAAATGCATGAAGTTCTTGGATGAATTTACTTTAATTCCAAAGATTATTATTGAGCACTTTGTAATTCCAGTGAATAATTTGAATAAATAGTTCCGCCCCAATGAAAAACTGAACACAAAAATAAGACTGGTTTTGCTTTCATGTTAATGCAATAGTTATGAATTTTTCAAGTAAATAACATTTATATAAAACCTCAGGCGCAATTATAGAAATGCTGGAAATATGAACACTAAACAAACCACGCTTTAAGAAATGCAACCAGCCATTGCTGTTTTTATTCATTGTTGCTATATATAAATCAACAAACTTAAACCTATGTTGTACAATCTTGATATCACAAAGCTAATTGAGACAACAAGCTAGTATTACATTGTATTGTAGTTCAAAAACGAAAATCAGTATTATTTGTTTCTCTTATGGATTACTAAACTGGATCATTTTCAAAATAAAATGTCTCATCTTGTCAAGAATATTAATATTGTGAGACGTGTACCCGGTGTTTACTTTAGTTACAGTGGAACTACTTTTTTCATATCAACGTGTTGATGCACGTTCGTTTAAGCATATCGATAAGTAGGTTTTTCTTTTCGTTTTTTAAAAGATATTATTCATGATATTGTTGTGGAGTTTGTGAACAAAAATTATATGAAAGAAATCAATACAATGTTGCAGAAAGATATATCCATGTTAAATCAAATCAGATGGTAGCTGCTAGGACGGTGCATATAATGAGGAACTCTTTCGATGACTTCCATCCACCCACTCACCTAATGTTCAAAATACGTGCTATTCTCCTTTTTACAAAATGAACAATTACTGGATATAAATATTGCAGATAGACCAAAAAAAAAAAAACTGGAAGAGAGTTTGTAAAAATGTTTTTCCTTTTTAAAAAACAGCGTTTGGAGTTTATGCTTTGAAATACTCGTGTGAGTTGTTGAAAGAAGAACGCGCATTGTCTTTAAAATCTCTCTCGTTGAAATAACAGTATGAGATTATTTGGTACTTGATTCTTTAACACTTTACACCTGAGAATTAATAATAATAATAATAATGAGAACTTTGCATAGCGCCTAAGCGTTAGAAGTTCAAAAGACAACACCTATAAGATAAAAAACATATATAGTGATATTATTACCAAAAAAAACCATGAAATTTAAAGATCATGAAAAAGCATGTTGACAATATATAAAATACGGAACATTATTAGGTCTTTGAGTTTGTTCTTGCAGTCGAAATAAGTGAGTTTAAAAGCACTCTTGAATGGGATCACTATGGCTTTGCGTCTAAGTTCAATGTACAATTCATTCAACGTTGCTGGGCCCTGATATTCAAAAGAACGTTGTCCATATGACTTCGTTTTCGTAGTGGGAATAATAAGTATACGATTGTCAGAAGAGGAGCGTAAGTATCTTGCTGGTGTGTATACATGGGTGAGGTCGGATAGGTATGTTGGACTGGAGTCCGTCAGTGAAACATAGCACAGAGAACAAATGTTGTGTTTGATTCTGGATCGAATGGATAGCAGGTGTAGAGTACAGAGCAGCGGGGAGGTGTGCTATGATCGTGGTACTCAAAGTGTGATCCGAGCAGCTGTGTTTTGAACTTTTTGAAGATTCTGAAGTAGATATTGAGATGAACCAGACAGAATTGAGTTACAATAGTCCAGTCTTGAAAGTACTAATGAACATACAATTTTTTGGTGGCTTCAACTGACAGATATTTGCGAATTGAGCTGATGCGTCTCAGCTCAAGATATGCAGCCTTGCATATGTTCATGACATGTTGGTGCAACGCGAGTACTGTCCAGAGTAACACCTAGGTTTCGTACTGACTGTGTGAATTTAATGTTGGTGTTACTGATATTTATTGTTTGAGGTAAAGGATGTCTGTGTGTTGTGCTGATAACACTGGTCAACAGTGAAATCATTACTGACTTGAAAAGGCCCTAATCTGTAGTATTTTGGTGTGCCGAACACGAATATAACCGTGAAAAATTTGTATTGGCTCTCGTTTTGAAGATATTCATATACCTCATTTTCTATGTTTCACTGTGTAAATTTCTCCAGTAGGACTGCAGCAACATCCGGAATAATGATGTAACATTGCATAATACCATCATGCTCACATCATCCACAGTTGATTGCATCATTTTCTGATGCAATGCAATACTAATGCCATGCGGCTGCTGAAGTAAGTTGACGTCAGCAGTGTACTATACATGTGTAGGCCTATTATACTAATGCCAGGCGGCTGCTGAAGCTGACGTAAGCAGTGTACTATATAAAGCCCAATCAGATAGGTTCAGCATTTAAAATATTTTAGACGTTGTGCGAGACAGTTCAAGCTACTGTTACATAAAACTTATTATTTTATCCATTTACGTACAATAAAGAACAGTAATGCCTCGAAAGTGTGTTAATACCGCGGACAATTTTTGCTATATTTGTGGGGAAGTGACATTTGCCAACCAGAAGAAAAGTATCAATTCTCAAGTGAAGAAGGCATATCATCTTTACTTCGGATGCAAGGTTGGTGACCAAGACAAGCCTTGGGCTCCGCATATATGCTGTGCTACATGTACAACACAGCTTTCACAGTGGTTGAATTGCAAAAGGTCATCAATGCCGTTTGCAGTCCCAATGGTGTGGAGAGAGCCAAGCAACCACCTAAATGACTGTTACTTCTGCTTGGTTCCTCCTCTTTCCGGCGAAATAATGAAGCGAAAGAAGTCGAGAATAGTCTACCCAAACATTCCGTCTGCATTGAGACCAGTTCCACATGGTGAGGGACTTCCTATTCCAGAACCTCCAGCAGAATATTCTCTTGATTCATCTGACGAAGACAAAGGTGAGTCGACCTGTTCTTCTCCTGGTCCATCAGCATGCAGTGATCCAGATTTTCACTGTGGTGCATCATCAACCCCACACAGAATAACACAGGAAGAACTAAATGACCTGATTCGTGATTTGGACTTATCAAAGAACAAGGCAGAATTGCTAGGATCAAGACTCCAACAATGGAATCTTCTAGAAGAAGATGTCACAATTACTGCATATCGAAAGCGCCACCAGCAATTGGAGCCTTTCTTCAGAAAGGAAAGTAATCTGATATTCTGTTCCGATATTGAGGGCCTCATGAATGCTTTAAAAATCACTCATGACCCACAAGAATGGAGACTATTTGTGGACTCTTCGAAACTGAGTCTCAAGGCTGTGCTTTTGCACAATGGAAACATTCTTCCATCTATTCCAGTAGCGTATGCTGTCCACATGAAAGAGACATACGATAACTTAAGGCAGCTACTGAATTCCATTGAGTATAACAAGTACAGCTGGCACCTCTGTGGTGATTTGAAGGTAGTTGCCCTTTTAATGGGACTGCAGCAAGGATATACAAAATACATGTGTTTCTTATGCGAGTGGGATAGCCGAGCAAGGGAAATGCACTACATGAGGAAGGAATGGACTCACAGGCAGAATGTAGCCATTGGAGAGAAGAATATCCAACACCCAGCTCTGGTTGAGGCTCAGAAAATCTTGCTACCACCCCTTCACATCAAACTAGGTTTGATGAAGAACTTCGTGAAAGCCATTGACCGGACTTTGCCAGCATTCCGATACCTGCATGAAAAATTCCCTCGACTCAGCGAAGCAAAGATTAAAGAGGGAGTTTTTGTGGGTCCTCAGATTCGAGAGCTTTTCAAAGATGACCGGTTCAACAACTTGCTGGAAGGTGACGCGAAACAAGCATGGAATGCTTTTCGCCTAGTTTCTACAAACTTCCTCGGAAATGTTAGGGCAGAAAACTATAAGGAACTAGTAGAAGACATGTTGATGAAGTATAAGAAACTTGGCTGCAATATGTCTCTAAAGATTCACTTCCTTCATTCCCATTTGGATTTCTTTCCTAGCAACTGTGGTATTGTTAGTGATGAACACGGCGAACGTTTTCATCAAGATATCGCAACAATGGAACAAAGATACCAGGGAAAATGGTCCACTACAATGCTGGCTGACTACTGCTGGACACTCCTCAGAGATGCTCCCGAACAGCTGTACAAGAGACAGGTGAAGAAATCTAAGATGTAGTCAATGACTTGATTTTTTATAGGTAGGCTATTACAGTTGACCTTTTACTATTGGAATGCATTTCGTCATGTAAACATTAATTTCTTGCAGATTACAAAAAAACTAGAGCCAATTTTGCAATTTGACTGTCATATTCGTGTTCAGCACATAAAAATTGATAAGAATTGACTAATTTTATTTCAGTAACATGACTTTTGTAAAAATTTGTTGTCCAGTGTAATGGCCTCAGTTTAACATCATTCATCTGCAGCTTGTTATATGTCATCCATGATTTCACATCGGAAATGCATCTCTCTACACCTTGGATGGTAGCATCAACTTCAGTTGGGTGGGTAGATTTGTATATTTGGGTGTCGTCACAGTACAACTGATGAGACACAGGATGATGATCTATGACACTTGAGAGCGGCTGAGTGTATAGAATGAAGAGAACAGGTCCAACAACAGACCCATGTGGAACACCACAACATAGATTAACTGGGCTGGAGTGTATTCCATTTGCAGACACGATTTGTGTCCTGTTGACCACGTAGGGCTTGAACCACAGTAAGGTTGTATCATGAATGCAAAATACATGCTGGAGAAGGTGAAGTAATATATCATGGTCTATTGTTTCAAATGCTGCAGACAAATCAAGGAGGGTGAGGACTGTAATCTTTCCGCTATCCAAATCAGAGTGAATGTCATTAACTACTTTTAGAAGAGTAATAGCAGAATAGGATGTATTTAGGACACTCGCTTATAGAACCACAGTATGGAGCGGAAGCACTTGTTATTACAGACCAACATCAACCATGATAAACAAATGTCCTGGAAATAGTAAGGGATATTATATGGTATACTGACAAACAATAGCCCTTACAAGCATTCTTCATTGCGTACAAACATTAACCCACACAGACATATAGTTTATTTGTTCATTACATGCTATTGTAATATAACATTGTATGTTCGACTTGATCTTGACCAAAATTTGATTTCATTTCTGCTTGACCCAAATTGACCTTTTATATTTTATTCAAAGTAAAATTATTATCTTCGTGTATGAGTTTAAAATCAGTATTTTTCTTGGATTAATAGAAGAAGTAAATATGTTTATTTTTGTCTAAGTTTGTAATTTCCTAAGTGAATTATACATAATCCAGGTTACTGTTTTTTAAACACCAGGATCATTCTATAATTTTATTTTCCATTACGTAATTTTGTTTTAGAAAATGCTAATTGTGACCTGGGGTCAAGTAGAGAACTATATATATTGTAATTGAGGGTGTTTATCAGTTGTTTTAAGATCTAGCACCTTGAAATTGTGTATTATATTGTGACCAGTAATTTTGGGCTGGAATCTATTATCTTCAAATGAATGAATTCAAGTGATTATTTTCTCTGGAAATACAAAAGTGCTCTGATAAAATGTTTGGATAGAGACATTCACTGGACTTTATAGTGTATTCAAACCTAGAATTATATTTATATAATTCAAAAGACTACTGGCACATCAACACACTAGGAGTTATAACACACATCATCGCCGTCAGTTTTTGGATCTATTCTGAACTTCTACTGGGTTTTATTCAGGACATTAAATTATTAGGACTTGTGTCTGTAATTCATGGATTATTTAGGGATTTAATTCACAATTTCGTCAGTTCTTTTTTCTCATTTTCACTTTGTATTCTAGAGAAATAAATTATTTGTTAAATTGTACAAAGCTTGTTGTCTTTCACTTTTTCTGTTACTTATTTTAAGAGCATAGACTCGTAACAATAGAAAGATACTGCATGTATAGCGTGGTAGGGACACATACAAATACGCACAAGATAATCGATGCTGTTTTTAAATCAACACTTTAATGTTCCTTGTTCAATAAATAATCTCACTTAGTTGAAATGAAAACTGAAGATTGCGTTAATCCCGCATCTTCATATACAGTGCATATGAAGATGATTGGAATGAACGGATATACAACGCACCACACAATACATGATTTAATAGCTAACAAACTTAATAGCTTATGTGTGCTACGACGTTGGGTGACAATATCTGAGCTTCAGTGCTCCATATCACTGTTTCTCTCTGTCTCTAATACAGTCTGTTTTCGGGCTAAAGAGAGGATATGCACGTAGTCATCATAAACCCAGATCAACTCTTTGATCGTTTGCGAAACTATTTTCTCCACAAGTCCGCAATTTTGCTAAAGGAAGGAAATTGCTTCATTGGTAAAGAAAATACACCATATGCCCATGCAATCTCAATTATGGTTATTTAAATAGATCTACAAAGTATTTCTTTTCACAATATGTCCAATATAGTTTTTGATTGGACGGGATCAATTTTTTTTAAATCAAGATATTCAGCAATCGTTGTCTTTGTTCGGAAAGTAGAGGGCGACACTGTTTTCCCGAGCTTCTGCAGTCGTCCGTGTATATCAGGTAGTCTCAAACATATGTGGATCATCGATGAGGGATTTCAACGTTTCACGCAGAAATGTTGGAAATATAAACACTAAGCAAAACCACACTTTAGGAAATGTAGCCAACCATTGCTGTTTTTATTCATTGTTGCTATATATATAAATCAACAAACGAGTAATAATGATAGATCATGATCTCAGACCTGGATTTTATTTCAACTAGTGAGCGACATAGAAGGAGAGATTGGTACGTCAGTGCAAGAGGGCTTCAACGCTGTACTCATAAAGAGGAATGGTTACAGTCTGATCTGGCGATAGGTCAATGATCAAGTGCATTGTCCAATGGGAACCTGGTGAGCAACAAAATTTGAGAAAAGACACACTGAAACTCTGTGGTTCTAGATATTGAGTATTTTCCTAAAATATATGCCTAGTGTTAATTTAAAAGGTAAAGTTAGAAGAAGAAAAAAAGTCGCACAAGAGAACCGTGTGAAGAATCTCTTTCAGTCACTTTCAATTGCGGATTTCTTCAAGTAATTATGACAGTATCTTAAGTCGCAAATACGTACATTTGTCAAAATTTCACAAGGGTTATATTTAGGAGACCACAGCTAGCATCCATAAAGGACTGTTCCTTGTTTGTGGAAAACGACAAAGTTTATTCCAATATTGTATAAATCAAGAACATATGAAATCCCCTGTCCAGAATAAATTTGGGAGGATATTCCAAAGACAATTAATATTTAAATTTAATGGGTTTCAGGAGAAAATGAAACTGTAAGAAATGTGAAAAAGTTACATTATCAATCCACAGCATAGTTACGTTGCAGCCATAACTGATTTCTAAATGTGGTTGTTTTATGTGTTATGATGCCGGTCTCAATATATCGAGATAACTGCGTTTTTACCTTAACTTAAACAATACGGGATTCTTTTGAATATCATTCTTTGTTCCTATCATGATGGGGGTCATTAGGATTCATAAAGCAGTCACCAAAATTGAAAAACTCTTTATTTCGAGGCAGTAATATCTTTTTTCAGCTTCTCCTTAATTTAAATTACATGTCTCTATCGACTGATATTAATGATCTACGGTCTACACACTTTATAATAATAGGTGTATTACTTTGAAAGGGAGAAGGCTAATAGCTTTACGCTGCTTACCTCCCTTTCAAAGCTGGCTTATAATATTGGCATGAATTATCGAGCACTTGCTACCATTGACAGTCCCGTTATAACTACAGTGCAAGGCCATCTTTTGTTTAGGCCCCTGATATATTGGGATTTGACCCTGTTCTTTAGACTCCTCCAGGTAACCGAATAATATCGAAACTTGCTTCAGTTAACCTTGCAAGTGCTTATTCTCACAAAATATTTGTATATAAAAATATCATGCATAATCTTCCTAAGTTTATGTTTATTACACAAAATGCAAGCAGACTTTTTAATATTAACAAAGCTGGTGACAAAGATCGGTGATTCCAAATCCAAGACCGATACAGGTGGATGAGAACTGACGTTAGTTTTCAGAAAGGTAATAACTGAATTGCACCGTTTATGAGCATTTGTATGCTGCAAACAAAAGCCTTTAAAGTCCATATCAAGATTAAGAATAGCAATACGGTGGAAGGCCCGAGTGAGAAAATGACCCTTTACCGCTTTCTTGATCGGAAATATACACAACAATACTTTAGAACACCTATTAGGCATTCAAAAACAAATGACTTCCGATCCTCAATATACCAGTCTTGAGAAAAAGTGTGTTTTGTATGAACTGAAAGGAAAACGGAGTGAGATGTAATCTCTTAAGGGCAATCAGAAAAAGTGTGTTTTGTAGGAATTGAAAGGAAAACGGAGTGAGATGTAATCTCTTAAGGGCAATCAGAAAAAGTGTGTTTTGTAGGAATTGAAAGGAAAACGGAGTGAGATGTAATCTCTTAAGGGCAATCAGAAAAAGTGTGTTTTGTAGGAATTGAAAGGAAAACGGAGTGAGATGTAATCTCTTAAGGGCAATCAGAAAAAGTTGACCTTCTTTTCCATCACAGTGATAACAAAGATTTCTTATTGTTTCCTGTTTCACATCATATTTTTGCTGCCTTTCTCTTTCCTGTATTTTGTTCTGATATTTTGTTCTTTCTTTATCACCCTAATTTCCCCTCTTTCCTGGTAAAGGAACTGCTAATATAGATTACCTTTATAGACGAACTGTTTTTTGTTTTTGTTTTGCAACATGTGTTATTTCATTTTCTATCTTTTTATTTAAATCTCCTTCATTTTAGAGATGCTTACAGAGCCAGCTGTGTAAAAGGCATTTCGACCATGCAGTAGTATCTAACAAGCCAGATTTACAAAAATGAATCTATTCAAAATGTCTCTCAAAAGTTACTTTTGAAAGATAACCATCTCTATCAATTTTTTTTCTGCTTTATCATCCAAAGCTACATTTAATCGATGATTTATTATCTTCTTTCATTGGCGTTGATTTGCAATGGGGGCATTTATAGTCCATAAATTAAAACAAAATTGTTTAGCAATAATTGGGAACAAAACCACACGATGCAATTTAAACTCATTTGCTAAGTATTGTAATCATGAAATAGTGTATGGGTCCTTGTCCCTTTGATTTGCGTAACTTGCGGCTGTCAATAGTCTCGAAAGAATTATAGCATGAACTTTATCAGCAGATGACAATCATATAAACCCTGAAGCCCATACAGAGTCGGCCGAGGGTAATTATTATATCTTATGAATGCTTGATAGCAATTACTGCAATATATTTCCTAGAATCAGAATAATATCCACCAGAGTTAAAGAACGCAAATTCCAACAAATAATGAAAAACATTTTGTCCAACCTCAAAATACATTCAGACAGAACATTCTAGACTATAAAAATACTACCACCCACCCACCCCAATAAAACAACAACATCGAAAAACCAAACAAAAATGAACATGTTTTTCTCTTGAAGATATAATCATATGGTAAGGTCACTGTAGTTGCTAATATTTCAACTTATATAAAATAAACATGTTTTTCTCTTGAAGATATCATCATATGGTAAGGTCACTGTAGTTGCTAATACTTCAACTTAGATAAAATAAACATGTTTTTCTCTTGAAGATATCATTATATGGTAAGGTCACTATAGTTGCTAATGCTTCAACTTATATAAAATAAACAGGTTTTTCTCTTGAAGATATCATCATATGGTAAGGTCACTGTAGTTGCTAATACTTCAACTTAGATAAAAGAAACATGTTTTTCTCTTGAAGATATCATCATATGGTAAGGTCACTGTAGTTACTAATACTTCAACTTAGATAAAATAAACATGTTTTTCTCTTGCAGATATCATCATATGGTAAGGTCACTGTAGTTACTAATACTTCAACTTAGATAAAATAAACATGTTTTTCTCTTGCAGATATCATCATATGGTAAGGTCACTATAGTTGCTAATACTTCAACTTAGATAAAATAAACAGGTTTTTCTCTTGAAGATATCATCATATGGTAAGGTCACTATAGTTGCTAATGCTTCAGTTTCTATAAAATAAACATGTTTTTCTCTTGAAGATATCATCATATGGTAAGGTCACTGTAGTTACTAATACTTCAACTTAGATAAAATAAACATGTTTTTCTGTTGAAGATATCATCATATGGTAAGGTCACTATAGTTGCTAATGCTTCAACTTATATAAAATAAACAGGTTTTTCTCTTGAAGATATCATCATATGGTAAGGTCACTATAGTTGCTAATGCTTCAGTTTCTATAAAATAAACATGTTTTTCTCTTGAAGATATCATCATATGGTAAGATCACTATAGTTGCTAATACTTCAATTTATATAAAATAAACATGTTTTTCTCTTGAAGATATCATCATATGGTAAGGTCACTGTAGTTGCTAATACTTCAACTTAGATAAAATAAACATGTTTTTCTCTTGAAGATATCATCATATGGTAAGGTCACTGTAGTTGCTAATACTTCAACTTAGAAAAAATAAACATGTTTTTCTCTTGAAGATATCATCATATGGTAAGGTCACTGTAGTTGCTAATACTTCAATTTATATAAAATAAACATGTTTTTCTCTTGAAGATATCATCATATGGTAAGGTCACTGTAGTTGCTAATACTTCAACTTAGATAAAATAAACATGTTTTTCTCTTGAAGATATCATCATATGGTAAGGTCACTGTAGTTGCTAATACTTCAACTTAGATAAAATAAACATGTTTTTCTCTTGAAGATATCATCATATGGTAAGGTCACTATAGTTGCTAATACTTCAACTTATATAAAATAAACATCTTAAATAACATTATGTTTATTATATTCCAGAGCTAAGTGGATATCTCCATATACAGCGAATTTGGAGATAAATATGTAATCATGTCAGTTTATCAAACCATCCAGCTTATGGCAGAATGATTTGATACTGTAGTCTTCTTTTTATATTGGGTAGTTTCATACATTGTATTGATGTTTTAAGACGTGCACTCCCAGGTGTATCAGAAAGATGCGTTAGATGCCGCTTTGTCTTTCGCAGTTTGGTGATTTATAAAGAACAAATCCCACAATGGCAACATATTTGAAAAGGGAAAATCTGGATATTGGACGTTCACGTAGAAATTAGAAGTATGCAGAATGGTTGTTTTGCTTTTTGTGTATTCAATAAACAGAACAATACACGTACAGTAGAACCTTTCAAATTAAGGCCGTCAAGCACAGTGAAGAAAGTGGTCCGAGTTGGAAGGTAGAATGATAGCAAATGTTAAATTCGACTTTCAACATTGGAAGCAGAAAGCAGTTTCTTTGCTATTGGTGAGTGCTTTAATTCGTAAATGACTTCATAGTGACGGTTTTATTTATTCAAAGTGGATTCGTGTGCTTTTCGTTGGATAATTTGTTTGCAAAATTGTTATATCTTCAGAAAGTCGAATCTCAAAGCCCCAGATAATCACGACGTGATCTTGACTTGATCGACGTGTATCTTAGCAACCTGGCTTGTTCAGCTGCGTTTCTTGTGACCGACTATACGTATGCGTTGCTGTAATTTATAAAGTAAATACAGCTACTAACAGAACAAATCGTGTCAATCCAATATAAAGGATGATGCTCGAGAAGTGAAAGGTCGGAAAAGGAATGTTGGTTAATGTTCTCAGTCATACAGCCAGAGCAGCATGCGTGACAAGTTTACACATCGTAGACAATGGTCAGGGTCAGACTACTTATTAACAATCAGCTAAAATATCACCATCTAGAACTTAGAAGAGGGCGGTAAATTATAGGTATATTACGATATATCAGAACGTTCGAAATGTCCAGTTTTTGTCAATCTGAATGGCCTTAGAAAAACACGAATGCTTATATTAAATATTAGGAACTATAATAATCTTCAAACATCACCAATTAATTCACCTTTAAGTGTGAAAATAATGCTCACCACCTTCGCTATCAATGTGTTACACCCTCAAAGCATGGTTCTACCCGGTGTCAGTCAGCCCGAAAGCCATATAAACCTTTTGAGCGACTCTGCATGTTACACCTTCCATTTTACAGTATGAGTACCCGGATACATCCATACTCTTTCTTTCCAATGTACTCAAATCCTGCCTACACAGATACGTATGCTATTAAGCACCTATCCAGATACCCCTACTTTGTTCGCAAAGGCAACCCTGCTCCTGTCTTACCAGATAAATACACTAAGAGAACATGGACAATAACTGTAGTATCGCAAGAGCAATGGCAGCGGCTTATGAGATAAAAGCTGGTCCAATCAGAAAGGTACAGTTGAAATTTCGATGTAGTATGTCGAGAAATCCAATATCACGTGTTCGATCAAATTGCATGTAATTAAAGTTCCATTTTCTAGATCGATATTTTTGATTTTATATGTTGAATTATACAGTGGTGGTTTAAAGTTCTATTTCCTATGTCGACGTTTTACAGTGTATATTTTGAATTACACAGCGGTGATTGAAATTTTAATATCATATGTCGAGAATCCCTAATTCACGTGTTGTATGCAACTTTTTGTGATGAAAGTGCCATTTCATATGGCGAGTATTTAGATTTCATCAGTTGAATTTCTCAGCAAAGAGAAGCAGCCTCCTTGTTTAAAAAAAGCATGGTCAGTTCACGAAAGCGACCTCTACCGAAGAAATTCAGAGTAAATGCATGAAATGTAATGGCGTCTCATAATTGAATACACGAATGATGTATCTTAATACTCAATATTATTTTGAATTGTTAAAGTGGAATGTTACTTTTAAAACAACACATCATTTCACCAAATAAAAATAACAATTCTGACAAGCACAATAAAATGTTCAATCACCGCTGTGTAATTCAACAGTCTAAAAACTCAACATACAAAATGGAACTTTCAGCACAATCAATCTGATTCAACATGTTAAACTGACTCTCTCGACATATGACATTAAAATTTCAACAACCGCCGTGTAATTCAGAAGATACAATCTGAAAATTCGACATCGGACATCGAATTTTCAACCAGCGCCGTGTAATTCAACAGATGAAATCTAAATACTCAGCATATGAAATGGAACTTTCAACATAAATTCTTTGAACCAATACGAAAATTAGGAATTCTCGATGTATGACATTGAAATTTCAACCACCGCCGGGTAATTCAAACGAAACAATCTAAAATCTCGACATGGAAAATATAACTTTCAACCACTATGGTTTAATTCAACAGATACAATCTAAAATCTCGACCTAGAAAATGGAACTTGACGAACAAGCATTTTTTATACAACACGTGAAATTGAAATTCGGGACATATGACATTAAAATTTCAACGGCAACCATCTGATTGGACCATCTTTTGTCCGTTACGGCGCCTTGTAACGGCTGGCAATTACTACTTAAGGAACCAACAATTGCCAACATTATTGATTCGAAATACTGCAGCGTACGGATACCCTTTGCTCAACAACACAAATGAGCAGTTATATATGGGACAACACTTGGAAAAGAACCGTGCAGATTATAAAGGATTATCCCTGCCATCTATGTGCATGTAAACATTTCAGATTAAAGCAAGGACATACAAGGTCAGGGTTAAAAGTAAAGGGTTAACAGATCACTAAACGGTAATAAAATACTATGAAAGAATTAGTGTAAATACATTGCAATTATTACATAACGCAAAGCAAACTTAAATCAAAGCAAAATCTGCTGAATTAAAAGCATGAATAACTGAATAATTTACAAACAAATTACACGCGCAAGAAGATGACGTAAACATCGTCGACATCCAGCATATCAAATAAACAACAAAATATACCAAACCATTTTGAACAGATTTATATCTTTTCTGTTACGTTATGGACTAAAATAGTGATAACAAATCAAAGTAATATCACATACATGATGCATGTAAAAGAATCTTTAATGAACGAAAACTCGACAAAAGATGCAGCTCGATAAGGCAAAAACACTTTATAACCAAAAGTGTAAGAAATTACTGAAGAAATAAGATATTTAATACTTCTCTAATTACTCAGAAAAAAAGAAAACTTTTACCATATAAAGGTTTAATGAAACTGTAAAGAACATATTGCACAATTAATTCCAATAACTCTAACATGGGTCCAGAATATGGATGAAATTACTAGAGTCTCTTAAAGCAAATACCTATTGCGAACCTAAATATAAAATAGGTGACAGCTCTGAATCTCGGGAAAAGATATAATTGCATGGAAGAGGTTTTGAAATCAAAATGTTATGAGACTATAGTACATAAACTGAAAGACTTAATGGGAGATCAATTTAAAAGAACATTATCTCTAGGTGAAACATGGTGACATGCTTAAGATTGCGAAAATTGTAAGCCAAAAAAATGCTAAAAATATGTGTTAGTAAATACGAGTGGATATTAGAATTCAGAGAAGTTAGTAATGTTAGCATAAAAAAAATTCTACTGTTTATCAGTTGTTTTTGACTTGATTTGAGAAGCACATAATGAAAGAATATATGGATAGGTGATATCTTTGACACTTTCCAACAAGGAATGCATCTGTAGATAAATATAATCGATAAGGTAGATGCGCACACAATGTATATTTATTATGTGCCTGCTCCTGCTGATATTTACAGCAGTCATTGAAAATATGTTCAGCTTTTCATTGAAATGACTGTTCGATTTAAATAAATGAAAGACGAAGTACCTGACGTAATAAAATCATACTTAACAGTCGATATAGAAACCTACAGACCAGAACATTGAGTTTCTAGTGTATTCAGGAGGTGTGACTGATGCAATTAGAATGATGGCTCTGTGTATGAAGGTGTAAACACGTGCGTTATACTTGACATGGAATTAATTACAAACGAAATAAGAAAAACATCAGCAACAATGTAATTCACACAAAGCACAATGATACTACTATGAAGTAAGCAATTATTTAATGAAGTAATTAAAGAATTTATAGTAGCAATGAGGTATTTTTTGCAGCTGAAATGTGTGCCAGACCTTAAGTGACTTATAAGAATCTGTGATTGATTAATAGAGAGAGAGAGAGAGAGAGAGAGAGAGATGAACACGTTTTTTAGATGTTCTCGAAGTTAGCAAAATAAATACCGTAGATAAAACTGGTAACGTACGGAAAATAATAACTCCTCATATGTTATCTGCTTATCAAAATTCAGGTAATACTGACTTCGTCTTGTCTCAGTTTCTCCCGAGCTGCACCAGGATGAGTAGAAGGAAAACAAACAAGCAGAATTAAATGTGTTTACATTCTCAGTAAACAAAACGTGTTCGCTTAATCTTTAAATAATCCAGTGATTGTGCTTGGTTTTCCTGAATTCAATTGTCTATTCTACATTTCTTTCATTATTTGCATGTCTTATTAACTCTTCGTCAGCTCTGTTAGAATGAAAATAAATGAACTGATAATTACTTTCTGTGGATGCTAAATCGGTACCCATTGCTCGTCCGATTATGATTGTTGCTGTCGTCAGTGTTGAGCTATTTAAGGTAATCATTAGAAGGCAAACAAATACCCAATAACAGTATTTCGTGCGCACATATCGCCCGTAGATATTTGATCTTGGTAGCGTAACGCGCGCTGTCATAAGTTTAAAAAAGAAATGTAATTTTGGTCTAGTTACAATCGAAGCCCATAATGTGACAGTTGGTCTGTTTATCTGTCTATTCCACTAAATTATAATTATTTAGCTGTGATGGACTGAAAGGATTAGTTGAATTAATTTTGTACGAAGCAGATGTGGCCTGGAGGATTGGCTTTGAAGTTACCTGCACATCTATTCCTGCTCTACAATGGATATTTTGAAATCGTAAGGTGGAAAAAATAGGAAATTCTTTTGACTGACATTCTCAAGAAAATGCAGGATTAAATATTCTTTCTTATGGAATATCACAGTCATTTCGTTTTTGAAGTGCAATAAATTCTCCTGTGGAATGTAATTTCTGTTGGAAGTATGAACCCAGTGGTATTCCGTTATTGGTTTTTTTGTAGCACGCACGCACACACACACACACACACACACACACTGAAAGTCATAACGAAAGGTGAAAAGTAACTGTTGGGGAAAAAAACTTATATTTACATTTTCATATTTTCCAATTAAACTTTTTTTTCCTATTTTATATTTTGTTTCTGAATAACAAATTACCATTCGCAAATTTTTGTGCTTTCATTTGTGATGAATTAAAGTCTCTGAACTTTATTAAAGAGCGACATCGATGACGTATGTTGTGCTCATGGAAACAGTTGTTTCGTGAAGACCAAATAGCCTCCAGAAAAAGTGTTTATTAATAATATTGTCCGTTTATTTTTTCTAAGTTTATCTGCTCACTGATGAAATTTATGATTTTATATGCATAAGTTTACTAAAGGACATAGTATTGGTGCTCTTTATATATATATTCTTTAAAAAAAAAACAATAGTTGGGAGAATGGCTTTGCATTTGTCTTTACCGGAAATGGCGAGTGTGAGTGTGTGTGGTATAGATTTCATGCTTTAAATAATTGTTATCGTGTGAAAGTGATGCTCGTGGTAACCTTCGTGGTGTGCAATCTCTAAATGAACAGTTTGGTGGTTAGTTCAGCCATTGTGTCTTTAACTAAAAACGTGGGGAGTTAAATGGTGGTTTAGGGTTCCAACAAAACTGAGGGATATGAAGGTGTCGGTCTCATGAAATAAATGTCAATCACTATTGGTCATTTCAATCACTATTGGTCATTTCAACCACTATTGGTCATATTAATCGCTATTCGTCATTTCAATTAACTTTTGTTTGCGTCAATATTCGCCGTCATCTAAGTAGTAGATGTAAAATAAGGAATGATCCCACTTTGTGATATCACCTGGTGACCATATTAGATTGTCTTCAATGTAGCATTGCCATCTGCGATGGCGTCCTCAAGTACAATGATCAGGGAGATATCTCTTTGTGGGGTTCATTACCTCACAAGCTCTATACTACGTGACGATGCTTTCCTGATATAAAAAGACGATGGGCTCCTAATTGGATAAATGAGTATTGTGATCATTGAAAACATTTTTTCATAAATTATATAAATAAAAATGAGGGATTACGTGAAGTCATGCTTCCTCTCATAGCACGTTATCTCCCTATCATCTACCGAGAACAATTTAGATCGATAATATTAGTGAATCAAAAGTTTGGTGCACCTGAAAAGAAAATCATCAAATATGCGACGTTAGAAGAAACTAAAAACATAACGTTTATCGTCATAACAACACAACCCTTTTTGGTTAAGCTTACAGGTATACATTGTGTGATTTATTGAGGTTCGGTGTAACCCACCCTGAAGGCTGTTAAGTAATCAACACGAGATACTTTTATCATTCCCTGGCCTCTTTTTTATGCTCCCATCGGCAAATTCTACCGAGTACGTTTTGCTCCTTAATCCGACAAATTTCGCGATGGGCACGACGTCTCATTCTTAAACTTTCCCAAAAATCTTCTTTTTAACCTGATCAAAGTATTCACTATTCTGAGATAATCCGAGAAGTCGAATAGCTCTCGGGCGTTGTATATATTCCAGTACACATTTTCTGTCTTTACCACATAACAGCAACTGTCCATGTCAGTGAACAATAATTTCGATCTGTTTCCGTACTGTGTTTTTATTAATCATTATTGAAAATCGTACATCATCAACTTGGATAATTTCAGTGCGGTAAATTCCCATTCCGCTTACTATGGATAGCCACTACATAATCCTTAAATATTTTCATGCTCACAAATCGTGGTGAAAATACTGATGTATCTCGCCTGGTAGCGTCATTGACCTACTCGATACTGATACGCTTCCGTATGTGTTCAATCCTCTTACCGAATACGCTGTTGCTCATCAGCTTGAAGAAATCCTTAACAAAATCTGATTTGTCTTCTGTTCGTCTAGCAGTGATAAAATAAATTACGTTTTAAGCCAGGGACGTTGTTTAAACTTAAGCACACAGGGAATAAAAGTCCCCAAATCCATACTTCAGATTTCGTAATGTACTGTGTATAGATACGTATCCATTAGATGTGGCACCAGTTTCGGTACACCCATCCCGACACGTAATTGAGCTTGTAAACGGTTCTTTGTTGGACACAGCATGTCATCATGTACTAAATTATTTTCAGGCGCTAACGGCTAATCGTTATGTTTCGCGTGAAGTTTTGTCGGATACTCCAAATCGACCACAAGAATGTATCCCTTATCATCATCATCGTCATCTAGCAATCTTGTTCAAATGATCCAGATTCATGAACGCGAATTCTCCTACCGGCATTTTCTGCGGCATCGCCCAATCAATAACGTTATTGGTGTTGGTGTAAATGAGGTACTTTGATTGTTATTATAAACAGCCGTGTAATTGTTGTTCGTGCTAGCATGCTTATGCTTGATCGTTGAGAAATCTCTGCGGATTCCCTTTCTATAAAATTAAACATGTCAAAATTGGTCAATAACTCCATCGTGACCATGCTGATCCTCAGCGCGGCATCCCTTGACTGCCCAGGAGAAGAAGAATAACATGCCGGAACCAACTTATAATAACGTGCGCACGCGTCCCTGAACTTTTCAAATACATCAGATAGTAATAACACATCCGTGACCAAGTATTAGTCATGATACTCATAAAGGATTTTTTAACCGGAAATGCTTCCAAACTCGAGAGCATGCTCATAATCAGCATCCTTGATCGTTTGATGGGTCAACGTACTGTCCTCATCAGTCATCACCATAGGATGAATAACCGTGTCAAGTGTGTTAACTTCGCTCAGCAGCGTGTCGATAACTACTTTTCCGAGTAACCCTGTTAGCATCGTGTCAAAAGCGGCAATAGCGGCAGAAAACCACCCTGATTTTCGTGTGAGACGCCTACATTATTAACGTCACGCCAGTACCAACTGAAAAGCGTTTCATGATTTTGTTATTCTGCTGCTTGGTGACCCTGGCCAATTCCATCTGAGTTTTACTTAAACGCATGGTAATTGAACATTCTCACTTAGCTACCGCGTTGATGTTTGCTCAGAGCATGTCCATTCTGTTCATATTACATTCTCGCTATATAACATCAGGTTGCATAAAACCACAGGCTATATCAGGGGTCGGCAACCTATTTCACATAGCGTGCCAATTTTTCCGGATTAATTATAAAATAAACGATTGCGTGACACCAGTAAGAGAGTAACACTGTTAAAATCAAGATTTTTATCTGCCCTTTGCGTGCCACACAAAACCTCTTGACGTGCCACCTTGTGGCACGCGTGCCGTAGGTTGCCGACCCCTGGACTATATTGCGTTTGCGTGGGAAAAGTTTACATCGATTTACCGTTGTTCTGATGGCTCCTAAAGCCCTGTGATAAATGTTAGTACATCCACTAGTTGTATTAATAATGGTTCTGATTGATCTGCCGAGACCGTTTCTCTCTGTCACACGATCAGTCCCTCCTCATATTGCTCCGGTGGCTGCGGATAGTCTTAACGAACCTAATATTGGTAAGATTTTCATAACCAACGAGGTAAAATGTGGTCCTATGGCGCCTAAAAACGCTCCTTGCTTGGCGTCTGGGACTGAGACATTTTACTGGTTAATCTCGTCTAAGCATGACTGTGTGAGCTTCAGCAGCAGGAAGGGTGAACAGACCAGTCTCTGGAGCAGTTATTTCGTGAAAATAAAGCTTCCACGAAAATGAATAGACAAACGTCACCGAAACTTCTCATCGGGGTCAGCTTATTTTTTTTTTTTTTGTATGTGGTGTCCTCGTTCCCCCTCTCTGCTGCTAGGTTATGTCTCTCAACCAAAAATTATATCGAGACCTATGCGATATCGCGACCGAGGATCACGAAAATTTGTGATAAATCATGAGGAATCGCTTGCATGTGCGAGAAGAAGTTTTTTAATTTAATCATATCCATGTCACCTGAACACCAAGTCTGTTAGATGTTTCTTAGTATGTGGGTATCAACACCATTAAAGACAACTAGAAGATTGATATTATCTTTGATCACTTTAGGTATTTGCACATATCGCTGAGTATCATGTATAATATCGGGGTTTTGTGTCACCAAGTGTTATAGCTGCGTTAAATAATGAAATTAAACTTGGAATCTTTATGAAACCTATCAATGCAATTACGAATAAAAAACACATGCCAGTACAATAACATGACTCTTTCTCAAAGCAACCAGTACTAGGTAATGTGGCTGTCTTATATCTTTATGAACCTGGTGAACTTGAAGGGGGTAAAACAAAGAGCGACTGACCCAGTCTGGAGTGTAACCACACATAAAATTGCCAGTGTGGTACGATCCACGGGTAGACCTTTAATCTACAAACTATATTCAACCGCTCCTCAATGTTGATTTGTACGTGCACAATTACAAGTAATTCCTGAAGATACACAATTGCCACCGCCTACACTTTTGTGAACTAGCACCTAGACGTTCATTACACTCAAGACAGCTCAACATCACATTACCGTGTTTGAGCAAGCACAGTGATTATTCTGTCGCTCTTTCAGTGTCATGATAAATTCAGCATCGAATCTCTGATACCCAGCTAATTCCTTCCTTACTTCATCATCGCCATTGGCAGTAGTTTGTTTATTATTCACTGTGGAGTCCATCATTACCCTCCATAGATGAGATATTCTTCTGACTTAAGACACTGTCAGATAAACTACATTGACCATTCAATACAATCATAACAATCCAAATATTTGTATCGAAAATAGTTAATCTTTGTGGCGATTGAATCGTTATAGGATATCCTAGCGTCCATGGAGATTTATCCGTCATTAGCGCGCTCTCAACACCACTCACATGAACTAAAACAACATAATTTAACACAAAATTTTTTTACCACCACAACCTGGAATTTTAACATCAATATTTTGCCGTCATGTATCTGCTGGCCGATAACATAATGGCACAGGTAGATCTGAATTGTTTTCTTTATGCAACAAAAATAATTGCTGCTGAAGTGAATCACGAACTGTCTATCTTCCGACTCACAACTATCAAATCAGCAGGACTCCATAAATTCCAAAAATCATTAATAGGTGTTTCCGGAATTATCTCATGCATTATTTCATACTGAATCTTGTCTGGTTGTAGTCTGATTAATTCTTAAACTCTCTTAATTCTGGATTGAGTGCTCGGTAATCATCATTTATTTCTTCATATTAATCTAAGAATGTTTTTAGCCGGACATGAGGAGATAATCCAACAAAAGTTGGTGGTTGACCATGATCGCCACACACTATTACAACAGTGTTCCGACTTAATAGAAAATCAAGAAATATTTTCACACATCTAGCGACACCGTGCATATTTCATGCGAAATAATGATCTTAGGAATGTATTTTGTGCTCATTCGTTCAGGAGTCCATGCATCTCCTTTCCACCGAAAAAAGTTGTGATAAGTATGAGATTTCACTCCTAGCTCTTTCAATTCTCTGGCTAGTCTATGTGTAGACGTAAAAATAACCACGTCAAAATTCCGAAATAATTAAATCGCACGCGTTATTTTACCAGAACCACCACACCAGTTAAGATAAACAGTTTAATGTGTAGCTACTTGATCGTACACCGACGGTGCTGATGACACCGCTGACATAAGACTATTTTCATAATAAATATTATTCTGAATATAATCAGCAGATTCAGAATAAATGAGTATATTTTCTCGCTATATTCTCCATTCGCCCCATGATGCATCGGTACCAATCTTTAACAAATCCGTATTTTTGTGTCCACATAAAATGAATCTATAGCAACTCTGACTGCAGTATCATGAAATCTGTTTATCATCAATAATATATTTATAGAAACATACGCGAGCATAGAAGATCTTAAATGAGTAAACTGTGGTGAATCGCCATCAATGTAGACCACAATTGTACCTAATTTAGTTCCGTCAGGCAAGTAAGCATTATTTCGACTGATACATATGCCTTTCTCTGTTGTATCAGTAATTATAAAATCAAGTTCGGCATCGTCGATAATTAATTTTGTGCAATGTCGTTTATGATCATATGATCCTCCTTGTGTAAATTTCCCAATTATTTTTCTTCCAAGATCCTTTGCAAGTTTATTTTTCACCTTCAATTTCATCGGGATTACGCTCAAAGATTTCGTCGAGAAAAGACCTCTCAACTTGAGACAGCTTAACTTGTTTCTGTGGACGATACGATACGATATTATTGCTTCACTTGCAATTAGCGATGCTAAAATTTAGCACCAAGCATATATCTTAATAGCACTGTTGAAACCCAACCGCGTTCGCTAAAATGAAAACAAAAAATAAACGATCGGATATAGATTTTCCGTATACTCAAACAATTGAATACATTCAAATCCATTTAATCAAAATTTGGAAACTGTCCATTTATCGCAACTATGGTCATATCGTGTGTTGGATGTCCAAATCTCTTAAAACAGAACACTCTCCGATTTCAAGATAACTTCCAGAATAACACGCAACCATGTCAACGGAGATAACATCCTTATAATCGTGTTTGGTATTCCACAACCCGCCATGTCCGTATTTGCAGCAGGTGGCTGCACATCGACAAGAAATTCCGATCTTCTCGGTTTCCGTGAATTTTTCTACGGAGCAAAATGAGCAGCAACTGACTCAACGGTAAAACAATTATTGAGTAATTGTTTAATATCATCGGTACATTTCAATGTCTTCATGAAGAGATTCTGCACGATAAATATCTCCATTATGTCGTACAAACTGATCATAATTTTCACACTGTGAAAACACCACACTGTTATAGGATCGCTTTTGCTGTTATTTCTGATAAAATCAAATTTATCACCGTTATAAAATTTAACAGTCCTATCTCGTGGAAAAATTGTTACATCCATCGTCCACGCGTGCGCGTTATGATCAACGATCTCAGTCGAAGCTCCCTTTGAATTATATTTTTATTCGTACAAAATCTCTTCGGTTATTGTTTTCACCATTATCGATAATTTTAATTTCTTTTCCAGCTCAGTAATGTCGTTGATCGTACTTCCATGTTCCTTGACACGCTCAGCATACTCATTTATTTTTTACGTCGAAGATCTGTTAGACCATTTCCACGTATCGCACTTGTAAAATCTTCTGTAACTCGCTCAGCTACATAATTCAGCACCGAAGGTTTCATCGGTTTGAGATCATTGATGCTAGGTTTATCACTCAGCGAATATATCGCATAAACAACTGCCGTCACAGGATATGCTCGTTCATGATATGGTTTGTCAATAACAGTCAACGTTCCTGGTATGGCATTTTTACTTAACGTTACGACATCCCCAACGTGATGTGATTCTCGAACAGGGTCACGTTTGTCACAGATAATCCAGGTGCCGTTTACTTCCGCAATAAACCTTATTCTAAAACTGTATCTTTGTTCGTCGAGATAGTTAAAAAAATTGTCCTTGTTCGCTGGTCATTCATTGAAGCATTAATTTGGGGTTTATCGTCTTGCCTAATTCTGAATGTTGACCTCACATGATCTGCACCATCGTTGCGAAATTCTATCTTGGCTTCACGGATATTATCGATCAGAGTCTGAAACTTTCGAATCAACCAGAGCTTGTCTCGGCAAGTCAGGTGTTATTCTGCCATTATCGAATCTTCCTTGAGAAGGCGTGATTGCAGATAATCTCGTAAATTCTTCCATGCTATAACTAAGGAAAATATATATTTAAAGTAAACTTTAATTTATAACATACGATTCAAGCAAAGAATAATATATATAATCCATGTTGGGTTTGGACCAGGACAAGGAAATCCCAGTCAAGGGGTTGCATTATTTGTCACCCCACGAGGCTTGCCCGAGTGGGGAGACATTTAATGTAACCCCGCGACTGGGATTTCATTGTCTGGGTCCAAAACGCAACGTAGATTATTTTTCTCACCCAATATTTTCCTTTAAAGTAAAAGAACTCTTCACAAGTGTTCAGGTCCCAATGTTTACATGCGGCGCATGAATACAAATATATTTATGAGGGCTGTGGTATGACCGTTGCATCTGAAGTACACAGTTTATACGCGTGAGCAAAAGAAAAATAGCAACATAAAACGTCACATAGTAATGAGGTATTATCACATTTAATATATGGATGTTATATGAAATTGGCAATAAATAATTAATATGTATTACAAGAAACTGTTTCATTTTCATCAGTCCCAATTTTGGAAAGCTCAACTGTAGTTATATTTAGTACAAGCTGTAACGAAGAGTAACATTTTGCATTAGATTATTCGTGGTTAATTAGTGATCTGTGTCGCTATCATAGATAGCTCTCCTTTTCTTTAGAGGAGGTGAAACTTTATGTGACATACTTGTGTTGTCCTTAATACTGATTGTAAATTATTCCCATTTATTTAAGACCCTCCAAATACGGACCCTAGCGGATAACCATGTGATAAACATTCAAGTTCACGGATTCTTTGACAATGTAATTTTCTATCTTGGAAATATGGCAAGTGCTACAGTGAAATTTGCTTATGGATTAAAGTGTTGACGGATAAATGATTCCTTCTGGCTGGTAAGTGCATTATTTGTCGTTAAATATTTTAGTTATATTTTTGATTCAACTGGGGCACAGTAGAGATGCTTAACAAAATTAGAATAAAGCATGTTTGACAACACATTTCTGACTGTTACTAAGTTTTCCGTATTTGTTAAGAGAGTTGGGAGGCTATGAAGTGTATAGATCTATAGTCTGTGTGCATGGATCAGTGTTTTGTGTCATAGTTCATTTCACACAGCATTGAAAGTTTTATCATATCTGTAGCACATATATTTTTCAGGTCAGCGTCATTAAATGTAGCTAACAGTATATACTTTGTTTCACACGAAGTATTTAAAACTAGTTTTGTAGCTTTAGCTACATTTAATGACGCTGACCTGAAAATGTACTGAGCTAGGCCTTCATATAGGATAAAATTGACCATGGTGTGTGGAACGAACTAGCATAATACCAAAACGCTCGACATCGTATGCGTGTCTTTGTCTCTCTCTCTAAATATTTTTATATGGTGTGTTCTCAAAGATGGATAGACCTTACGTTACTAAGTTTTTGTTATATATTTGTTGTTATTGTTGTTTAATTTTAGAATAATTACGTCAGGCACAGCAGAAGACAACAAGGGTGTCTCTTTCTAAAAGAGTCCGTTGTCAGGATGGTCAGTAATATCCTTGGCAAAAATCATCGACAGACCAGCTGATCTTGAATAATCATTGCTGTATCGGGCTAACCCGATAATCCTTGCAGCAGCGTCGACGTCGTTCTATCAAATTTCAATGATTTTCCGTCAATCATGAATGTAACAATGTTGAATAACGCCATGATGTCATTATTAAGAAAACCAACACAAACATAAGTTTGATATTCAGTATCATCTGTTTTTAAAATTTCACCTTCTACTTCAATAAATGCCTCATGGGGTAAGACATATCTGCTTGTATCCTGAACTTGCAGCTCATTTCGCCCACGCTGATTTGGCTCTCGTACATCATAGGAATAATATTGATATCACATACCGATTCATCTTTGAGGTCAAGCGCATCCATTTCGAATGTGGGATCACGTTTAAACAGTGTTTATATTCGTTATCTTCTAACACGAAGATCACTTCTTGCTATCAGACTAGCATTTATATTTTATCTTTTTCACCAGCCAACTCTGCTAGTTTTTTACTTTCAACTTGATTTATTATTTTACTGACACCTACTGATATAAATCGGTGCTGGGTAATTTTACTGGCTGAGATTTTACTGGTGGAAGTCTGCGTAGTAATCGTGCTAATTTATCCTTGATTACTGAGTATGCTTTACCGGCAACATCACCAACAGTACCAACACCTTTATCACGAATAATGGCAATAGCTTTCATTCTTAGTTGCTGTGCAATCGGTATTGCTTTTGGGGCTATCCTTCTAAATAGACCCTGAACAACATCACAGAGTCAATCTCCATAAATCGCTTTATGTGTTAGTAATCGTGAATTTATCACACTGACTATTACAGGTCCACATTGAGCATTATGTATGATCATCTTATTTTCTTGCCATTGATTCAATTGCATACCCTCGATCACTGCGGTAATCATCAACGATTTCATCAATGAGGGACCGATAAACATTATCGAGCATGATACCGCCTTTAAATAATCTCTGACAAATATCAGTTGCTTCATTAATTATTTCTGGGATATTACTGTCAGTTCTTCTTCCACCAATCAAAATCTCTAGTCGTTCAACTTCGGAGAGAACATTATTGGTACAAAGTTTATCCGGCAACGGAAGGGTTTTTGTTGTATTTCTTCGTTTTTACACTGCCAGTGGCAAGAACTTTTCCGGATATTTTGCCTGGCTATGGTAATACTGGTTGTAGTTGTTGTAATACTGGATGTGGTTGTTGTAACCGTGCAAGATATTTATTTATTCCATTATCATATGCAATAAATCTTGTATCACTAATTCGGGCCTGATCAACCCCGTAGTGGATGCGAAATATCCGTTTGTACCAGGCTTCACGACCCACAATATCATCTGCGTACTCGGGTTTTAAAACTTTTCCTCTTTTATTAAACCTATTCACGGCAAACGGAGAAACTTTTTCCACGCTGCAAATTATTTTTATGAGGACAATGTTCTCTTCGGTAAATTTATCATTCACTTCACTTCTTACTCTTGTTCTGGTTCTGATTCTGGTATAAAATCCTTTATATAGGCTACTTCAGAACGAAGCTGGCCAATACCCTCAAGTATTTCTTGTCTTTGTGGTTGACAAGTAGCACCAGCTATTTCACCTGTAAGTTCTCTTTGAATCTTTATTGTGTTTTGTTTTTAGATCTTTCTGCTTTTTCCCCAGTTGCTTTAGCGGTTTTCTGAGTTGCTTTAGAGGTTTGCTCCAGCGTGGGAAGAAGACCCACGGTAGCCTTCGTAACTGGTTTAAATCATTGTTTTGCACCTTCCATAAATTGCACCTGAGTCTCTTGACGCTCCTGTAAAACAAATTTGACAGAATCACGGACTGGAATATATATTTTAATTTCCTCTAGTCGTTGTCGAGTTAGTTTAGTTGTGCGAGATTCCATGGTTAGCGAGGGATCGCTCATTATTATATCAATAATAATGATTCATTTACGCCACATTTGTACAAGCATTTCAGCAGAGAGGGTGAACGAGGACACCAAGACAAAAATAAGCTAACCCGATTAGAAGTCTAGGTAACGCTTGTCTGTTCATTTTCGTTGGAAGCTTTATTTTTACGAAATAACTGTTCCAGAAACTGGTATGTTCGCCCTTGTTGATGCTCCTCCATCCGTGGCCACTTGGAAAGCAGATAACACAAACGTGCTTCTGGCACCGCCTTGAGCCCCTTGCGCTGTCGCACGCTGTTGAGATTGTCAAAATTAAATTTACGTTAAAATTTACCCCGGGTGTTCACATCCTCGTGTTAACACCCCAAACTGGCGTTTACTAAATCACCACAGTCATCTTTCCCTATTCAAAGCTTATCTGAGGTGAATTGCAAGCAGGTCAAAGATTAAGTGTTTAAAAACATCCGGAGATGACATGGAGTGTAATCTCAACATGGACGGGCATTTCATAGTTGGAATCGACACCACGCTGACATTGCTGGACGATGAAATCCCACGTTACAAGCAAGTGAACGATTACGCGATAAAAAGTATTTCTACGCGATGATAGGTAACCTCAACATGGATGGAGATTTAATCACCGGATTAAATACCAGATCGGTACTTCAGGATGATTACGTGCCGAGTTACAAGAGGCAAGGGGAGGCCGCTTGATGAAAAGTGATCTCAACATGGATTATAATAAAAATTGTATGTAGTCGACGCCAACTAATGGGTTTGATGCTCGAACACATTGTACGTGAATGCACCTCGAGTTAAAAAAAAAAAGAAACGTTAGCGTTATACCATTGCTGATGTTCAACGCGTCAAACCGATTAGAATTTATCGCCAACGCATCCCCAGAATATTCCACATCATTTGCGGAATTTTACTCTTTAACTCAGTTATGGAATGGGCAACGTCAACTCAGTACATCGGTGCGTTGGGGTGGATTGAGATTGAGTGTTCGATTACGTTAATTTGCAAGTGAATCAGACACACCTGAAGATCTCATTAAGATCAGTCTGCTTACTGAGATCATACCTGGCCTTGTACTTTATGTGCCAGCAGACCAAGTATCACGGAGGCGTTTATTTCAGATGTTAACAAATATATTAGATTTTTAACCGAGCATCTTTTGGAACTAGAGTTACTGTTTCAGAGTTTAATCGCACAGAAGTATTAGATGTAAACGATTATTGATTTAAATTCGTTAGTAAAAAGTTTCTCCATGAAATCAGACATGAGCTAATCTAACTCCACCTACAATAACATTAAATGTCTACTGGTTTAAACACACTTACTGTTACTACAGAACGATACTCTCCGTTATTATTTTAGCACCCGTTGCATCAACCAGCGCTACTATCATCACCTCTGGAGCCATTGCAAGTTCTGTTACGTACTCGAAAATCCTTAATAAAATTATATTGTATTAATGCGGCACGGATTTTATCATGCATGAGTTAGACAAGAAATTCAAGACATTGATGACAATCACATAATTGAGTCCAATGAATGTTGCGAGGTATCAAAAAGCATACGAGCAAAAATAGTCTGATTAAACTTTATACAGAATGTGAATCGAGCCTGTTTAGTGTTTGAAAACAAGGATTTTCTTGCTCCATAGCAAATAAATTTTAATATTATTCTGTATATTCCTAGCTCATCAAACGCTCTCACTTGTTCATCCGTCTCCATATTTATCGCGATTATGGAGCGGTGTTTTCTTCAACATTTTCCAACCAACCCTCGTATCATATTTTCATGTTATGTGATTGGCTCTAAATCAACTAGACAGATATCGAGTTTGTCTCCAGTTACATGATTAACAACATATCAAGGGGTGATGGTTCCTCTGTGAGCTCCAAATACGAAACAATGGCGACAAAAATTTGCGTTTCATATATGTGCTCGAGAAACCGCAATCTTGGTATATCCTGTTATTAAGACTTTGTGGTAATAATAATATCAGGTCGTTATGTCTGGCGCCACCGTTCTTATCAGCCTAGTGATTATTAAAAATTGGGTGGGTTCTCTAATTTGCCATGATCTATATTATACCATTTGTTTTTTCTAGTCTAAACGAACGTACCTAATCGCAAACCCTGGTGACATATCCTGTACGGAATTCGGTGAAATGCAGCGACGGATAGTTTAAATGACAGTATCGGGATAACATGCTCATCCGGGTGTTTCTTTTCGTGAAACTCGGTTTCATCTTATAAATACAATGGCATATTATCTTGAAGAAAAACATGCAAAGATTGGACGACAAGAATTTTGACAGGTCGGGTTTGTTTGACGATCCCTAATCAGTTGGCATGATCATTTTATCCTCACCGAGAAACGGTATTGACGCTATCACGATCGGATCCTTATAACGATCATAATCCGAACAGTAGGACATTGTATTATACCCTGAATTAAATCCAGGCTGATCGAACATTTACGAAAAAAACTGCATCGATACGTAACCGTGATGAGCCATCGGGGATGCATTCAGTCTGAGTACCTGAGGCAAATAATATTCTGCCAGCTAACTCACACCATGGCGAAACGGACATTATAGCAATTTTGTTATCGGTGATAATATAAGTGTCAGTAAAGTAACGCAATATCGGTATATTCTTAATAAAAATATCTTTACCCATTATTTTCCCATCAATAGCACCATCGGTATATACTCTGATCACCGGATTGAAAAGACATTTCCAACAGCACGGTAACGTCGATGAAGATTCCTGGTGGTTTAGTTTTTACTAATTGCATCATCAGTATTAGATGAAGGACAACAACCCCTCACGAAAGAGAATTTTTAGCCTCCGATGTTGGTTTCCATGAGGTGATACTTACATAGATTTTCAGTTTAATTTTATATCGGCTTGCTCTATATAAAAAGAAACGTAAATTGAAGGAAAAAATGCAGTCCTTAGAGAATGGTTCGGTAGGCAATTACAAATTTAAAATAATGGAGTATAAAAAAATAAGAGCTTTAAAGTTTGAGAAAAGACAAACTTCGAGGAAGTATTATTAGATCCAGAGTAAAGTGGGTAGAAGATGGCGACAAACTAACAAAATACTTTTGTCGTCTAGAAATCAGACACTAAGTGAATATAACAATTACAAAATTAGTTAAAGATTAAATAAAATTATTACTAGTCAATTTTATATTCTAAGGGATGCTAAAGGGTATTATAATAATCTATATAATGAGGAAAAAGAGGTAGAATATATAGAAGATATAGACTTACATGTCCTTTGGATTGACACTGGGGAATTTGCAGTTAGAACAATTAATTAGAACAATTCAATAAAGTGTTTTGGATTGGCATTGGGGAATTTGTAGTTAGAACAATTAATGAAGCGTATGAAACTGAATAATTCTCAACGGTCTTGACGCAAGACATTACAACTTGCATACCCAAGGACGATAAACCAAAACAGTACCTGAGGAACGGACACCCAATTTCTCTACTTAGTGCTGCGTGCAAATTGGCATCAAGAGAATAATATATGATCAAATCGGTTTTGTAAAATGAAGATATAATGGCGAAAATACAAGGATCATATCTGATATTGTGCATATTACAGAAGAGTTACAAATTACCAGTATACTATTATTAATCGATCTGGGAAAAGATTTTGATTCAATGTCATGGAAATTTAGTCATAATGTTCTAATTTTCTTTAATTTTAGACCTAGTATAAGGCACTGTGCTAAAAGTTTTTATTGTAGCATGGTTTTGATAAGAAGTAGAAAGTATATTATAGAAACATTTCATCAGAGGCTACAATTACAGCGGGTGACTGAATTAACATTATTGGAATCAAGTTTTCAGTGGAATTGGACTAATGGTAAAGATGACTTTGATAAGTAAAAAAGAGATGACTTTGATAAGTAAAAAAGAGATGATTAAAAATTGTTTGACGTTGAGAAAAGCGACCCTTAACACCACATGGTAAAATAACAGTTCCGAAAACTTAAACTATTCCAAATCTTCATCATTTATTAATCTCGTTACCAAACCCTCCACAGCATTTTATCCTAGAATTAAATGAATTATTTTTCAACGTTATATGGATGATATTTAAAAATGAAAATGTAATGACATTTGAAAATGAAAATGTAATGACATTAGAATATGAAAATGTAATGACGTTAGAAAATGAAAATGTAATGACATTTGAAAATGAAAATGTAATGACATTTGAAAATGAAAATGTAATGACATTAGAAGATGAAAATGTAATGATATTTGAAACTGAAAATATAATGACAATGACACTAGCCAACATGACAAAAGCTGCAATTTGACGCGATGTTTTGTTGGCTTGGAAACTGTTAATATAGAAAAATATATCTCAGACAAGAGAAGTTCTAATGAGCGCACATTTATGGATGAAATCACTTATACGGATGAATAAGAAATGGGTTGAATATAATGTAATTTGTATTTTTCATATGGTTACAGAGCAGGGAATTATTATTGATTTTTTTAAGCTAAATATGGTCTAAACACGAATTTCCTTATTTTTCAAGGTATAATTCAATGTGTAAAGCTTTATGTAAAAAGTTGCAGGTGGATACAATGGCGTCGGTTGGCCCATTTATCCCATTCCATTTGGAAATTGTCTTTCATAATCAAAAAAAGGGTTTAAAAAACTTTACAAACCACTCTTGAAATCGGATGTTAAACCAACCAGTGAAATGAAATGGAATGAAACTTTCAATCTGAATATGGATGTGGCCTAACATATATACTAAAGTTTTTAAAATGGCAAGAAATTCAAAATTACAGTGGTTTTAATTTCGTGTTACTCAGAGAATTTTACCAATGAAATCAGTTTTGTATAAGAGTACAACTGTCTGATACCGAAAAAATTATTTTCTTTTTTGGGGAGGGGTAAATTTTTTATCGGAAACATTACTGTATGTGTCTTGGAGATGCGATGTGATAAACAGGCTGTGGAATGATGTGTTCCAGTAGATTCTGAATAAAGTAAATATCGATATTGTGCTAATGCAAAGACTATAATATTGGCAGATAATAGTTCAAATATATGAGGAAACTTTGTATTTCTGTCTCTTCTGGCCAAATGTTACATCTATATAAGAACAATTTAAAAGGTTGTGCCTGGATTAGAGGGGTGGAATGTGTTTCTTTAAGACCACTATAATTGGGGGGGGGGGAAGTATATTGCAATCAAATCTGAAAGGAAAGAAACATTTATTTTGATATGTAAACAGTGTGGGCCGTTATTCAACTGGTAAATAAAAACAATTAGTGTTATAACTCCCATGCACGTTATAGCGTATAATTGTTTGCACCTCATAATATCCCTTCATTCCTGATCAATTGACATGAACTGAAAATTCTCTCAGTTTTCTTTCTCGTATTGTTTCTTTCATCTTACAGTGACGAAAAAATCATTATTTAGAACTATTGTACCAAAATTTATTATACGTATCATCTATCTTGTTATCTTATGTCACAAAGAGTTTTATAACGGTTAATAAATTCTTCCACAAATTTGTTCCTGTGTTTGATCCATTCTGTTTATAACCATAACGGTAGTATAATTAGTAGACTATCATGTATTTATGTAAGCAAGCATAAGGCAAATAGTATAGGTATTGACCCCCACAATGCGATCCCCCTCCCCCGATCATTGTACATACGACAATAACGCAATCGCAGATGTTAATGCTACATTTAATACAATCTACTATGGTCACCTGGTGATATCACCCTGTGACCTAATTTTACATGTATAACTAACCTATGCGAAAACAAAGAGGTCGGGATTAATTAAATAATTATTTATGTTCCTACTTTCATGTTGATTACTATTAAATATGTGCTACAATTTTCCGCGGACACCGCATGCGCCCATGACAAATCAATCAAATAACAGAGAAATTGTTTAATAGATCTACGACATGACACTTCAAGCACTTAAAGCACCTGTGGTAAATTTTTTATCATCATGGAAACGACGACACGTTAATGAATTTATTAATTTCCCCGCTGGTTTGCGTATCTTTGTTCCAGAGTGTTGTAGCCGAGCCTGCATTTTAATCAAAGATGCCTTAAGGTAGTTGCTATATCCATAGAACATTATCATCCATGTACCTAATGGTATGTATTCAATAATTTCATTAACATGCATCAGACTTGAAGGATCCAAACATGTAGAATATTATTTACAATATGTCCTATTTGCCGAAATTCAGACTGGTTTCGGAATTTCAAGACAGAAAGAAACAGAAGTACATGTCAGTTTCAAAGAAGATATGATATTATGAAAAGGTCTCGATATCGACCGCTACAAAAACTTTTATGACAAAAAAATATCGTGCCGTATAATAGAGAAGAAAACTTAGTTTGGATTTTTCCACCCCATGTAACTTTGCGACATGAGTATTTAACTGCGTCAGTACATACTAAACTGTGTTACTTTATGGGCATATTATGATTTGTAATACAAAATATCATCTAATCGCATACATTTATTGAAAAAGAAATACAAGCAACCTTCTAATACAACATATTGACTTGTAAATGTGCAAATTGCTGCTTTACTTTCCGATTTTGGAAAAGAACAACTGCTACATCGTGAGACACATACTTTGTGTTTATTTCTTGGTTGTTAGTTACTAAATTAACGGAATATAAGACCTTCAAGTAGAAATTAGATGCAAGTCAATTTCGGTTGAAGTATCTCCATTTTCAATAAATGGTGAGAACAATAGAAATTTCTTTATCAGAAGTACCACTAATCGTCTGAACCTCGTACTTTACACCACCAGTACTGAAAACTTCTTAACATCACCATCTGCAGCAAGTGGTATGAGTTGGTAGGTGTTCTAATTTAAGAAGGTACATTATATTTTCAACACGGAAAACATTTAAAACGATATGTTTATTATTGGATTAGTGTTTCTCTTATTTTTACAAGGGTTTTTTGTTTTGCTTCAAATAGAATATTTTCCTCTCTTTCGCTTGTTTTATCCTATGAAAGTCATTTCAGATGGTTAGATTATCGCTACTTAATCTTATCGTGATAAAGATTTGCCTAATGAGCTAAAAAGATTATATCTACGTTTATTTAGTAGGCATGGGGAAATTTTTCACGAGTATCATCACGAGTGGCAAAGATGCGGTTGACAACTAACATGTTTCCACTTTACAGTGAAATAGTTCCTTGTATCTACTCAAAAAACGAGGATTGTCTTTTTATTATATATTGTTTTAAAGGCATGCTCCTTCGATTGAAATGGGGTTGGTTCTAAATTCTGTGCATTACTGCATCGATAATCAGAAATTCCGAAATTTTACTCCAAAATAGTTTAGGACAGCGATTTTGTAAAAATTTATATTGTGTAATTGTAAATTAATTACTGCTTTATTACGAAAATGAAGAGAATTTTATTTTCGCTAACACATTTTTTGCGCGGATTGATACAATGAACATCAAAATAGGGAACTATAGCAACACGACAACGCCCCTCCCCCCAGTCTTCAGTGCGTGACATCAATATAAAAAAGATTTAAATTATTGTGAGTTTGCCTGTAGTGATTTTGGTTCTGATTTTTGTTTATGTCTGCATTCAAACGTGCGCGCGCGTGTGTGTGTGTGTTCGCAAGCTTGCAGTCTATTTCGGCACAAGAAGCTGTAGCTAAATTGAGACTTAAGTTTGGATTACAATCAATACTCATCAGTGCCTGATTTCTCAGTCGTTTTCAGACATGATAATAATTGTGATGACGGTTAAAATCGCTTCCTAAGCAATTTTATTATCATATGTAATCAAGAGGTTTTAGTTTGTTTTTTTTTCAATGTGTACCATGTTTTGTTTAGTGTAACAGGTATACATTACAAAAGTGCTGTCCAACCAGCGGCCCGTTGGCTGATTTTAAATGGCCCGCCAGAGCTCGAGCAACTATATAGTCGTTGCTTTTCAGTTTTCTGCTGCGGCCCTCGGCTTCAAGAAAAACATTTTTCAGTGGCTCATGATGTCATAAAGGTTGGACAGCACTGCATTACAATATGTGTGCCATGTGTTGTTTAGTGTAAAACGTATACATTACAATATGTGTACCATGTGTTGTTTAGTGTAACACGTATACATTACAATATGTGTACCATGTGTTGTTTAGTTTAACAGGTATACATTACAATATGTGTACCATGTGTTGCTTAGTGTAACAGGTATACATTACAATATGTGTAACATGTGTTGTTTAGTGTAACAGGTATGCATTACAATATGTGTACCATGTGTTGTTTAGTGTAACAGGTATACATTAGAATATGTGTACCATGTGTTGTTTAGTGTAACAGGTATGCATTACAATATGTGTGACACCGATTGAATAGCACCAGGTCATGCAAGTTTAGTCACATACAATTTGCATGCTTCATATGGAAGACTAATCATGAAAGGTAATTCTGCTTTTTATTGTTTGAGTTTCATCTTTAGGCATTCTTCATAGCGCCATCGCACTGATCACACACACACACACACACACACACACTATATATATATATATATATATATATATATATATATATATATATATATATATATATACACACACACACACACACACACACTGTAGACTCAATGGTCTCTAGTGTTGACGCATTTTAAGATCTGTTCATCCAGAGAGAGAGAGAGAGAGAGAGAGAGAGAGAGCGTAATAAGAAGAAACAATGAAATTTGCCAAAGTCTGTTGTCTGAATAACATACATAAGGGCAGATATTCTTCAAAATGGGAAAAGAACGTCTCTCAGTTATATATTAAATATTATGAAATATATAATTAATTAAAACCATCCAAGTGATCACTGTTCTAGTTATGCCACGTAAAGTTATGGTTTCTGTTTAACTCCCAGTCTTTGATAATGGTCGTAAAATCTTACAGAAGTAGACTTAGTCGACTTTTGGATTTGGAACTCAACTATAAACACTGAATTTTCCGCTAGACAATGTCGTCTATTCCCAGAGGTTTTTAGTGTTTATTTCAGAGAAAGAATCGTAGAACTGTTCCCAACATACTTGTGAAACACACAAAATCCTTGATGTGGTTTCTTAAAACCGATGGGGGGAACATATTCCGATCCATGGTGTGAGTAGTGTGAATAGCATCGCATAAGAAACGCTGGAGTTCTGGAGCAATTTTACCGCGTAACAATACTGTGGTTTGGTGGGTCTAACGTTCTGTCAATTGGTTTGTCTCCACATTCTTATATGAACAGAGGTGAGTTTATTTACTCCTAAAAGGTAACATTTAAACCACTCTTGAACATAGGGCTAAGTCCATGTTACATGATTACCGTCCACCCCTCCCACTACACCACGCACGCTTGAACATAGGGCTGATTCCATGTTACAGTATTACCACCCACCCCTCCCACTACACCACGCACGCTATCAATTGACCGATACCCATTTTTTTTTTGTTAATGTTGTTGTTGGTAGGCAATACTTGGAGTAACGGGGTCCTGAGGGCTATATTTGCCACATTATGAAAGACGTGACATTTTCTTTCCCAATTCACTTTGGGCAGTCAATCGAAAAATGGCCACCAACATGTTGATAGTAGTGGCAAAAACAAAAAAGTTACTGAAGGTGGGGTAAATAAAAATTTCCAATGATCGCAGCCAATCAATAAAAAGAATACTGAGCAAGAATCTCATGGACTTATTTGGACTAATCATAATCATATAAAGTGATATGTTAACGTGTTATATTTTTTTAATAAATATTATACTGTACTTACTATATGTAATGTGTACAAACTATGTGATATGTTTAAATAACAAAACATAACAGAATCGGCTTTTCATAACAGTTGGTTTCCTTAACTATTTCTTTTCATCTTTTTAATAAATAATCAGTGTTACCGTTACTTTTTTTGATGGTCGTACTTCTATGGATACGGATTGAAGTCCGAGATATGTACTTTGTAATGTAATATTTACCTCCCTTGCAACAACGGAAGTTGTATTGGTAGCAGGTCCCACGTGTGAAAGATAAATCAGAGTCGATATTTCCATAGCTTTTACTTAAATTAGGAAAGAATCGCAAAATGGGAAGACCCAAAAGGAAGGTTAATACAATTGTATTTTTTCACCTTTAATTCGCTGCAATCACACTTTAATATGATTTAGGTACTTTTTAATACAAATCTACTATCAGTTTGTGCATATAGTGGAATACATTTGGAATTATTCGATAGGTGTTTTACTAATTTCACACCATAAATACAGTTATTCTTTTTATCAGACCTTTTTTAGAAAAGAAAAATAGTTTGATCTCTGTTAACAAAAGAACTGAGTACTTTCATTTTAGGAGTCTGACGTTTTATGAATAAAAAGGACGAAAACACGAAATAACTATGTTACAAGGAGTGCAGACTAGTCCTGCATGTAAGACCTGACGCTGATATTTATGTTCTGGGTGGCAGGGTCTTACTGCCTAACTAACAGCGCTGTGTAGTGTGTTTTGATGTCGACTAACATTGTAATGATAGTCCACTTTTCAAGAATATCACACACAACTGGCAACTAAAATAACGGCGTAATGTTTTAGTTAGACTTTACTTACTATTTTCAAGTTTCGTTGGCCTACAGTTCACTTGACTGGAAAGCGATGAAAGCTGTGAATGTTGAAATGGGGTTAAGTTGAAATATTCTTTAATGAAACAAATAAAAATATATTATGCCTATTGGAACTGTAAAGCAACGTTTCATTTTGTTCAAGAAACATATCCGTCACATGAACCTTTTTAAACATACTTTGGCATACCTTGACTACTGTCGCATTGCAACAAATTCAGATGTATGTCAATGGCACATGAAAATGTGTCCATTTGCTAGTGTCATATTTTCAATCCGCCATGATAAAGACAGCACAGTAAGTATATTAATTATACATAAATTAGTGGAAGAGTGTCGATATATACTGCCAAATGTATGAGATATTCCTGAACTTTGACTACTCGTTCCAATGTCAATGACATCAGAACACGCTATACAAGGCTGTTATTTGGATAGTATGACATAGCACTAAAAAAAAAAAACGTGCTATGCTTTACATTGTAGGACTAGAGTGCAGATGAGACCATAATCCAACTCCCTATGTGACTATCGTTATATGTCTTTTTTCTTGTTTAAAAAAATAGAAAGAAGACTGAAAATATAAACATATCCATTCAGGAGAGGTAAATACACATAACTCTGTGACAACCATCAATTAAATATAGTCCATTGAATCTGTATCTGTTTTATGCATTACCCATCATGAAGTCTTTCTACATAGCTCCATCAAATGGAAGTATGTGATTGTAATAGATTAAACCCAGAACTAAAACTGATGTTGGACTCTAATGCTCATACATAACGCAATACAGATTCTTTTATCACCTGGAAAATGAATCATTGTCAGATTGATTTTCTCTATCACAGCCATTTGTTCTCTCTTTTCTCATTATTCTCATCAGTGGTAAATAAATCATTATAAATTATCAGTTTTTGTCATTTACTACCATTGGTTCTGTCACATCATCTATCTCATCATCAATGGCAAATCTCTCATACATTGTAAAAGTATCATCTCCATTTTTTTAAGTAAACTACACAAGTTTTATTTTGTGACATTACTTTCAACTGTTTATATCAGTCACTTGTGTATTTATTGTATAGATTCAATTATTTTGTGGGGTTTTTGTGCAAATTTTCATTGTGTGTGAAACATTAGTTTCCAGTGCTTTCATCTTTAGAATCTTGTTGAATTCCAATATAAGTAATGAAAATGCAAAAGTTTTGCCATTATTGTATAAGACTATCAATCATTTTAAGAGGACACTAACAAATTACAAAAGCAATATAGCAGAAAAGATATTAAGAAGTATTTTTTTTTCTGCCAACTCCATTGCTGCTGATTCAAACAGTTTACCAGATACACTAATCCAATCCAAAAGTCTGGTGGTCTGTAAAATTATGATGATAATCAACCAAGTAACCAGTAATGGCAGTCTGTGCTGATCAGATTTTATATTCACCTACTTCTCTAACACTATAACAAGATACTATTAAATTTAATTTATAACACATCATTCTTAGTTACTGGTGGAATAATGTTTCCCAAATCAACATGACTATCTTTCCTTTCAGATTCTATTTTTGTCCATGTTATAGAGGTCTTTAAGAAAACCATTCAACCCATCTAATCTTGGCATATCCCCATTCATTTTACAATCTAATCTTGGCATATCCCCATTCATTTTACAATCTAATCTTGGCATATCCCCATTCATTTTACATATATAGATTTAGTATTTGGCTGGAAGAAAACAAAAGTAAAGAGGTTGTTCATATATTTTATCTCTATTTGTATCTCCAAATACAAGTTTTTGCACTAGGCACAATATCTGTTCACTTTATTACAAATCCATTGTGACACATCATTCCACAGCCTGTTCATCACGTCACATTGCTAAAGTATATACAGTATTGTTTCCGTTTAAAAATGTGTATATGGCATCCAAAAAGTGACATCGCAGGACAGTTGAAATTGCAATTTGTTAAACTGTAATGAAGGTAATTAAGTAAACTTTAGAGTTGAACACACTATTTACCATTGCTTCATCAGTCTTGAATCACACTTCTGCACTTCTAAATGCATATTTTCCAGCTTGACATGCAGTGCGTGATGTTATGTTTCATCTTAGCACCCCTTAATGAAAATTGATCCAACGTACGGGGAAAAAAACTGACTACCTTACTCAGTAGGTTTTAGTGGAGTTGGCTGGTTTGCTATACAGTACAGCTTACATGATTTTTTGAAACTCCACTTTCACTCCACATTGGAGTGGTAAATACCAGCTAATCACCACTGTACCTTGACAAGCACGCCAATGGTAAATTTACTGTGGAAGAGTTGGATGTTCGGAAGTCTTGTATATTCAGTACATTTAGAAAAGGTTGATAAACTTCTTTTGCAACAAGTTTATGCTGTTACATTATTCAAAGAAATCTGAACAAACATATGCACTGACTTGATGAGAGGCACACCTCATTGAGCTTCTCTTGAACAGTGTAATTTTATCCTACTGTCTAAGCTTGAATGAAAAGTAAGAGATAACAAATGTAGATATATCAGTTTCCCCCCCTCTTTGAACCTCTTTAGAGCATGCTTGCATGGGTCATACACAGTAAACCATGCTCATTTGATAGAGACAGTGTCTACTCTGCAGTGGTCATACACAGTAAACCATGCTCATTTGATAGAGACAGTGTCTACTCTGCAGTGGTCATACACAGTAAACCATGCTCATTTGATAGAGACAGTGTCTACTCTGCAGGGGTCATACACAGTAAACCATGCTCATTTGATAGAGACAGTGTTTACTCTGCGGGGGAGGGGGGGGGTCGAGTGGTCTGAAGCGCTCTCCATTACAGATCACTGCCATCTCACCTCTGTCTGCATGGGTTTGAGTCTAGGATTCAGCCAATGTGGGTATGTGAGTAAGCTTGCCAGTAGCTTCTTGTCAGTCATCGTTTCTTCCCGGGGTTTTCCTGGGTTCTTCCTCCACTATTAATACTGGCCACCATGCATAGCCTATCATATGCTGAAAAATGGCATTAAACCCAACAACAACTACTCTGCAGTGGTCATACACAGTAAACCATGCTCATTTGATAGACACAATGTCTACTCTGCAGTGGTCATCTGTGACATACTGGTGTGCAGAACTATTCTCCATTCTCAAGACATGCAGAGAGATGGTGGAGTTTCCTTATTCTTAATGCTCTCCACCCCATTGAGGGCCACCATTTATTGGAGCTTGCAGCATTTGTTTCCAGCTGTGCTTATGGCAGGCTCAGTATTCTGACAGATTTAAATGCATAAAATGAAATTGTTTTGTGTAATTTGAACCCATACCAATTTTCTTTATATTTTTTGTGGTCAGTTTGTATTACTTATGTGAATACGCTGCTTGACTAGATCTCTGATATTTGATTGAAGTGTATTGCTTGCATTGCCATTGGTAGAGGAGATTTTGATACATGGTCATAATCCAACCAGATCCATTGCATATATTTTCTGACACAACACCAGCATCTCTTAAAGTGGGGAAGTGGCAGAGAAGTCTTGCAAAACATTTTGTCATCTTTAAGTCTTCTGCCTATTAATTTGCTTTCGACCACTTGATAACATGCCAGGGAAAACTCAAGGTCCCCTACTTCTGCTACCTGTACTTTCATAAGTATTTATAACATGACACTAATGTCTGTGTATAACACTAATAATATTATGTATGACACATTAATACATATGCATGACACAATAATACATTTGCATGACACAACAATAAATATGTATGATGCATTAATAAATATGTATGACACATTAATACATATGTATAACACATTAATAAAGTGGAATTGCCTGCATTTAAAAACATATTGATGACCTAAGCATAAAATGAACATGACCCAACAGTTGTCTGTCTTCAGGAGTCTTTTTTTTTTAATAAAAAAACAATTTAGTTAATCTACAGAAATTTGTATTGTTCCCCCCCCACACACACACAAATAATGCCATGATGAGAACTCGTTTGAAAGGGCTTCACTGCAGCGATGGACTATGTCATTTTAGTTGATCCATAATGCGGGAATGAATGTTGTCTTTGCCTTTGTCTTCAGTATGTGATTTTCATTTTCCAGATTTGATTATCATTGTAAGAGGTGTGTGTCATTGATTGATTTTTTTTGTTGCCATTATTAAAACCCACACCAAAATGTTATCTGTTCACTGTGGTGCTGGTCTGTTACACTTCATTTATCAAGTTAATCTTTTTATGTTTTCAATAAATGAAGAGTTTTGGTTTGCCTTGAAATAATTTTTATATTATTTCTGAGTGGGTTAATTCTCAATTTCAGGCATGAAAATATGTGAAAACAGAAGCTTAAAGTGTTTATTCTAAACATGTCTTCCTATTTTATTCTAGCATTGCCCTGTCCTGGTTTGTAGCGTGAAGTTATTTAGCCAATATATTAATGTCTAGCAAGGACAGTGTTATTAACACTATATAGCCAAGAACATGCATAATAATCCTTTTTTCTTTCAGTATGAAAGTGGTGCTGCCACAGCTTACATTACTAGAAACAAAGCTGTCAGAAAGCTCCAGTTGTCCATAGCAGATTTCAGGTAAGAACACAATCATGTATCTGTTTTGTACAGGTCATAACCCAATTATGTTTGTGTTTGTTTTGTACAGGTCAGAACTCAATCATGTATGTATCTTTTCTGTACAGGTCAGAACCCAATTATGTGTTTGTTTTGTGCAGTTTAGAACTCAGTTGTGTAAGTGTCTATTTTGTGTAGCTAAGAACTCAATTGTTGTCTATTTTGTGTAGCTAAGAACTCATTTGTGTATGTATTTGTTTATATAGGTCAGAACCCAATTATGTGTGTGCTTTTTTGTATAGGTAAGAACACAATTGTGTGTCTGTTTTTTATTGGTAAGAACACAATTGCGTAAGTGTGTGATTTGTATGGGAATGAACCCAGTTGTGTAAGTGTCTGTTTTGTTTAGGTAAGAACCCATTTGTGTACGTGTCTGTTTTGTATAGGTCAGAACACATTTGTGTACATTTCTGTTTTGTATAGGTGGCGCTCACCAGATAATATGTACTTTTGAGAGAGTGACGTATGTAAGGTGAAGTAGTTCGCATTTAAAACATGCACAGTGGAGAGAACGTTTGCATACCTCTATGCTACATTAATGTAATGTGGATGATATTTCTTTTGGATATTGTACTTTTGGAAATTTTACATGATTTAAGCACACTGCTAACTAAAATGACTGCTCCCTTGTGTTAAAAAATCAGTCTGAATTAGTCTAAAGTACACTATACATAGCAGCTATTAAAATAGGGAAAATGAATTTTGCCAGACTAGACAATACCAGCTTCTGAAAGTGCAATGAATGAATTACCAAATATATAAAATGTAAAAAAAGTTATCGGCTCTTTTTTATACAATTGACCTCTGAAGTTCAGGAAGTGAAAATGACCAAGTAGAGCTAGCACTTTTTTAAAAGGTGCACATTTGAAGTAAGGCCAAGCTGTATACTCTATAACCCATAGTACACCCATCAATCATACACCAAAATAAAGGGAATTAAAGGTTCTTTGCATTATACCTAAGATATACAAGGTCTTTTTTAAATAGCCAGTATAACCAGTGAGGAAAGCCGGGGACATTCTTTTTCTTTAAATTCCTAACCCTATGCAAAATGCGAAACTGTATAGTGCCACCATAGGTAAAAATTCAGTTATGTAACATCTTACAATGTCTGGTTAGTTACAAATGAAAATGGTGCCACTTTGATACCCAATATGGCAGACAAAGTGGCCATCTTGAGAATCTTGTTATGGCTACATATTTTTACAGTTTTCTCTCTCACATTTCTGAAAAAGATGCATTGCAACAATGGCAGGTAAGTCTTAAAATAATGAAAATTAGTTTTATACTCCTTCTCCCCTCCACACCGCCAAGAAACTTTCCACCCAATAACTTGTGTTTTCTATCATTTAGTTCCAGAAATTTGTTGATTACACTTGGTGTTAGGAAGAACCGTATTGATTTTATGGTCAGCAGATCAATGGTCAAGGTCACTGAAAGAAGAAAAATGATTTCTACACAATCACATTAGTTCTGAATAACCTACCAGGACCAACCACTTTGGGTAAGGATGAAGCATATTGATATTGGGGTCAAATGTCAAGGTCACAATGGCTGAAAGAAGAAACATGGCTTTTGCTCTATAACATTAGCTCTGCATCACATACCTAGACCAAACTTTGTTGATGGACTGTACTTGGCATAAGGAAGTTTGGGGTCAAAGGTCAAGGTCACCATTTCAAAGAAGAAAAGCAGTTTCTGCACAGACTTTCAGTTATCTCCATAAAGGACTATTAAACACTGGATGTACATATAATGCACCATTCGTGGTACTTTACTTTTATATTGTCCAAATTTTAATTGCCATAGTCATCGTTTAACATGTTTAGTAGCCATTTGACAAAATCACTAATGGGAAACTGACTGCTCTAATGGTCAGAGAGTCATCCTAGGATGCGGGAGGTCATGGATTTGAACCTTGGCAGAGTCATACCAAAGACTTATAAAAATGGTACTAACAGCTGCCTCACATGGTGCTCAGCATTAAGAGGTTAGTGTGCTGGTCAACCTGGTGTATGGATAATGTGACTGGGTGGGACATCATGCTGCATCCAAATTACAAACATGTGCACACACTTTCCTTCAAGAGTGGCCATGTGGATATGTGGGAGTATCTTTTTTATTAAAACACAGTTTTTGTATATGAATAAATATGAAGCAGTGAGTATAAATGCCTTCTGACAGTTAAAACTGTCCAAATTTTTTAAAACTTCTACCAGGTACTCCTCAATTCTAGTGATCTGTTACCATTACTTGATCAAAGTTAAATTTTAATCATAACGCTCAGTTACCCAGGTACCTGATCAAAGGGACATTGTATTAAATGAGTACAGGCCTGAAGTTAAGTTGTATTAAATGAGTACAGGCCTGAAGTTAAGTTGTATTAAATGAGTAACAGGCCTGAAGTTAAGTCAGCATTTTTTAAAATTCTCTTTATCTGATAAATATCACTACCTAATGTCATCTGCTTCAAAGTCCAAGGATTCATCCTCACTGTGATAAATTTCTGAAATCCTCCCTCATCATCTAGTAAATCATTACAGTCTGGTCATTGAACTTTGACCCCTTTCCTTGGGCTCACTCTCGTGTGCAGATGCTTATTTAGAGATTGAGTTCTGTGGGTCATGGCACAATCAAAGAGTTGTCATGTGGGGAAAATGAGCTATGGGATTAAGGCCAGTTATTTACTGGAAGAGTCGGACCTCTTCTTGGCATTGCAAAAGTACACATATTTGCGGCTCAGTCAGAAAGATTGTAAACTTGAAAACAAATGGAATGCTTCCTTAACAAGCACTGGCAGAAAACTTGTATACGGTATATTGGTACCCTATGGCTCATGTTATTACCCAGTTATTATCAACAGGCAATTACCCTGATACCTGTTTGCATCTTTACTGATGGTTTAATTGTTTGTTTTAGACAGTATAATAATAGACTAACAGTTTTATTACATATTATAGACATTAAAAAATAATAGTTTAATTGCTTGTTACAGAGATTATAATTAATAGACAGTTTAATTGCTTGTTATAGAGATCATAATAATAGACAGTTTAATTGCTTGTTACAGAGATTATAATAATAGACAGTTTAATTGCTTGTTACAGAGATTATAATTAATAGACAGTTTAATTGCTTGTTACAGAGATTATAATAATAGACAGTTTAATTGTTTGTTATAGAGATTATAATAATAGACAGTTTAATTGCTTGTTAAAGAGATTATAATTAATAGACAGTTTAATTGCTTGTTACAGAGATTATAATAATAGACAGTTTAATTGCTTGTTACAGAGATTATAATAATAGACAGTTTAATTGCTTGTTATAGAGATTATAATAATAGACAGTTTAATTGCTTGTTATAGAGATTATAATAATAGACAGTTTAATTGCTTGTTATAGAGATTATAATTAATAGACAGTTTAATTGCTTGTTATAGAGATTATAATTAATAGACAGTTTAATTGCTTGTTATAGAGATTATAATAATAGACAGTTTAATTGCTTGTTATAGAGATTATAATAATAGACAGTTTAATTGCTTGTTATAGAGATTATAATTAATAGACAGTTTAATTGCTTGTTACAGAGATTATAATAATAGACAGTTTAATTGCTTGTTATAGAGATTGTAATAACTGATTGACAGTTTAATTGCTTGTTACAGAGATTATAATAATAGACAGTTTAATTGCTTGTTATAGAGATTATAATTAATAGACAGTTTAATTGCTTGTTATAGAGATTATAATAATAGACAGTTTAATTGCTTGTTACAGAGATTATAATAATAGACAGTTTAATTGCTTGTTACAGAGATTATAATTAATAGACAGTTTAATTGCTTGTTACAGAGATTATAATAAAAGACAGTTTAATTGTTTGTTATAGAGATTATAATAATAGACAGTTTAATTGCTTGTTACAGAGATTATAATTAATAGACAGTTTAATTGCTTGTTACAGAGATTATAATAATAGACAGTTTAATTGCTTGTTACAGAGATTATAATAATAGACAGTTTAATTGCTTGTTATAGAGATTATAATAATAGACAGTTTAATTGCTTGTTATAGAGATTATAATAATAGACAGTTTAATTGCTTGTTATAGAGATTATAATTAATAGACAGTTTAATTGCTTGTTATAGAGATTATAATTAATAGACAGTTTAATTGCTTGTTATAGAGATTATAATAATAGTTTAATTGCTTGTTATAGAGATTATAATTAATAGACAGTTTAATTGCTTGTTATAGAGATTATAATTAATAGACAGTTTAATTGCTTGTTATAGAGATTATAATAATAGACAGTTTAATTGCTTGTTATAGAGATTATAATAATAGACAGTTTAATTGCTTGTTATAGAGATTATAATTAATAGACAGTTTAATTGCTTGTTACAGAGATTATAATAATAGACAGTTTAATTGCTTGTTATAGAGATTGTAATAACTGATTGACAGTTTAATTGCTTGTTACAGAGATTATAATAATAGACAGTTTAATTGCTTGTTATAGAGATTATAATTAATAGACAGTTTAATTGCTTGTTATAGAGATTATAATAATAGACAGTTTAATTGCTTGTTACAGAGATTATAATTAATAGACAGTTTAATTGCTTGTTACAGAGATTATAATAATAGACAGTTTAATTGTTTGTTATAGAGATTATAATAGACAGTTTAATTGCTTGTTACAGAGATTATAATTAATAGACAGTTTAATTGCTTGTTACAGAGATTATAATAATAGACAGTTTAATTGCTTGTTACAGAGATTATAATAATAGACAGTTTAATTGCTTGTTATAGAGATTATAATAATAGACAGTTTAATTGCTTGTTATAGAGATTATAATTAATAGACAGTTTAATTGCTTGTTATAGAGATTATAATTAATAGACAGTTTAATTGCCTGTTATAGAGATTATAATAATAGTTTAATTGCTTGTTATAGAGATTATAATTAATAGTTTAATTGCTTGTTATAGAGATTATAATTAATAGACAGTTTAATTGCTTGTTATAGAGATTATAATAATAGACAGTTTAATTGCTTGTTATAGAGATTATAATAATAGACAGTTTAATTGCTTGTTATAGAGATTATAATTAATAGACAGTTTAATTGCTTGTTACAGAGATTATAATAATAGACAGTTTAATTGCTTGTTATAGAGATTATAATTAATAGACAGTTTAATTGCTTGTTACAGAGATTATAATAATAGTTTAATTGCTTGTTATAGAGATTGTAATAACTGATTGACAGTTTAATTGCTTGTTACAGAGATTATAATAATAGACAGTTTAATTGCTTGTTACAGAGATTATAATTAATAGACAGTTTAATTGCTTGTTACAGAGATTATAATTAATAGACAGTTTAATTGCTTGTTACAGAGATTATAATAATAGACAGTTTAATTGCTTGTTACAGAGATTATAATAATAGACAGTTTAATTGCTTGTTATAGAGATTATAATAATAGACAGTTTAATTGCTTGTTATAGAGATTATAATTAATAGACAGTTTAATTGCTTGTTATAGAGATTATAATAATAGACAGTTTAATTGCTTGTTATAGAGATTATAATAATAGACAGTTTAATTGCTTGTTATAGAGATTATAATTAATAGACAGTTTAATTGCTTGTTACAGAGATTATAATAATAGACAGTTTAATTGCTTGTTATAGAGATTGTAATAACTGATTGACAGTTTAATTGCTTGTTACAGAGATTATAATAATAGTTTAATTGCTTGTTATAGAGATTATAATTAATAGACAGTTTAATTGCTTGTTCTAGAGATTATAATTAATAGACAGTTTAATTGCTTGTTATAGGGATTATAATAATAGACAGTTTAATTGCTTGTTATAGAGATTATAATTAATAGACAGTTTAATTGCTTGTTATAGAGATTATAATTAATAGACAGTTTAATTGCTTGTTATAGAGATTATAATTAATAGACAGTTTAATTGCTTGTTATAGAGATTATAATTAATAGACTGTTTAATTGCTTGTTATAGAGATTATAATAATAGACAGTTTAATTGCTTGTTATAGAGATTATAATAATAGACAGTTTAATTGCTTGTTATAGAGATTATAATTAATAGACAGTTTAATTGCTTGTTACAGAGATTATAATTAATAGACAGTTTAATTGCTTGTAATAGAGATTATAATAATAGACAGTTTTATTGCATGTTATAGAGATTGTAATAACTGATTGACAGTTTAATTGCTTGTTATACACATAGTCATAATAACCAACTGACAGTTTTATTGCATGTTATTGACATTATAATAAACTGACATATTTTATTGTTATAGACTTTATTATAACAGATTAACACCTATAACTTTAATGAATTTTCCAAATAGGAACAGGGTCATCAAATTTAAACTGCATGACTGGAAAAGTTTTTCATTGGTTTTTAGAAACTTTTGGCTGCTTGCATAAAGTTTTTTATATTTGTGCAGATATACGGAATTTAAATTTTTTATTACTATGTCCATATAGTTGTTACCATCATCCACATGCTCATCTGCATCACCAACACCATTTCCTGATTGAGACTGGTTCTACTTTTTCAGGCGATTGTGCATCTTAAAGGGTATTTATCCACAAGAACCCAAACACAAGAAAGTAGTTGGGAAGGGCAGTACGGCGCCCAAGACATATTACTATAGCAAGGACATCAAATTTCTAGCACAGGAGCCAATCATTTCCAAGTTCAGAGACTTCAAGGTGAGAAAAAATGGACACATGTATTTCAGTTGTAATTCAAAATTTGGCAAGGATTGTTGGGGTAACTAGGCATGGGCATTAGCCTTCTTTTTTTGGTCAAATAAATTCACTGTAGTTAATTCTTTAGAAATACTTTTCTTAAGGAGCATTTTTATTGGCATTGTCTTTTTTTAACCCAAAGGACACACAGAAAATGGATATCCAGAGTATTGGTGTACAAAATATGTTGATAACCAGTATGCCATTGACCATATGACAAGATGAAATGTCACATTAAAAGTATTTTTTCTTTCGGCTAGGAGACAACTAAAAATAACATTTTGTATCAGTTCTGGATAGCATGATGGTAAAAAAGAATGATATAAGGATTACTGGCTTTGTTTTTAGTGTTGCATGGTAATATTAAATATTCAATCTTATTCTCCATGTCAGAGTCACAAGGGATAATTAACTCACTGCCTAATTTCCATATCCAATCCTTACAGATATTTTGATCCAAGGTACACACCATATCATGCAGTGGTAAAGTTGTTAGCTCAGGTCAAGGTCATCTTAAGAAAAATGTCACATGACAAGTGTATCTTGTGTTGCTAGTGGCACTTTTGTTGTCATATGTCTTGAAACTTGTTGCAATCTACATGCAATATACAGACACAAAAATTAAACTAAAAAGGTTGGACAGAAAATGTAAGGCAGTAAAATACATGTTTTTTTTCTTAATTTATTTTAACTTTACTAATGTCAGCATTTTCCAATAACCTGGTAACTCATCGTATTTAGTACTTTTTGTTAATTGGAGGTAAATCATGACTTGGAAAAAGCATAGGGACATGTTTACTTTTTTCATTCCATTATTTCATTGTTTATGAATAAAACTTTTTCAGCATTTTGTCAAAAAACTGAGAAAAGCTATTGTGAAAGGAAATGACAGTGCAGCACAAAGGCTTCGGGCAAACAAGCCAAAGTACAGCCTAGATCATATTATCAGGGAAAGGTAAGTTTTATCCATGTCCTTCTGAAGTGTAAGACATGTATATAATTTAAAACCATACCTGACCTATAGAAAATTTAGACAAGCTTTTGCGCTGTATCGGAAGAAATAAATTTGTCCCATTCCTTTAGGAAATGTAAAGCCACTATGCTGTATTGAAGAAAAAGAAAACATAACTGTCCCTGACCTATAAAAAATGTAGACAAGCTATTAAGCTGTATTGGAAAAAATAAAAAATACTAGTCTCTGACCTATAGGAAATGTAGACAAGCCATTATGCTTTATCGATGCTTATTTACAGTAATAGACATGAACTGACCTTCATGTATGAAGTTCAAAACTTGGCCAAAATCAAAATTTATAGGAAACTGTTACGGGTTAATTCTAATGAATCCAGTATATGATTTATCCAAAACCATAACCTTGAAACAATAAAATTTATAATATTATGCTGCGTATTGGAAAAGTTTCAACAATACATGTAAGTTGCCAAAATTGTTTGGGTGCAGACTTCATTTCTATGACATGTATAGTTTGAAAAATGGAGAATGTTGATGGTAGTTTTAATGTCTCATATCAGTTGTACTTACCCTGATGAAATGTTCTAATTGAGACCAAGTTTGCAAAAGTATAGAAACAAGACAACAACAAAAATATGAATTGTGAAACCGTTAGATACAAGACTGTGTAAGGATATCCATAAAATTTATCATGTTCTCTACCCAGCCATAATCCTGTGCAATATATTTCCTCCAAAACATCAAATTTACAAATTGTCTGCTCAGCTAACCCTTAAATTGATTATTGTTTGTTCCCAATGAGTATTGTATGTTCTCAGTGAGTATTGTTTGTTCCCAGTTTTCAAAGATCACCTTCCAGTTCATTGTTGGATGACTTAAGTAGTAATGATATTTTCACCTTTACCCATAACCTGGTTAGATCATAGCTGAATGGTGTCCAGTTATTTTATGAATTAATCAAAGTACACTTATAATTTTTCTCTTTATTTGCTTGGTATTATTGTCCAAAAAAAACAACAAAATCCTATTGGACTTTATGGTGTAGAACATTCTGTACTAGTTCGTAGTTGGAGTTTTCTTTAATGTAGAAACGATAACTTTTCTGAGCAGCTGTTTTGTTTCATAATGAATTCATGTATTACTGGCCTTGTAAAGAATACTGAACCCTCATACAGGTAATTTATGTCTTGGAAGAATTTCAGTCCCAGCATGTCTCTGGCATAGTAATCAGTCTCTTTTTTACCTCATGTAGTTTGAATATTTACTAATAATGGTTTTAAATTTTTTATGGACTTGTAAAGTTAGTAGCGAAAGTATAGGCCGAATGGCCTTTATGTCATGTATGTATGTGTCAAGGGAGGGAACTCAAATTTAGGTAAATTATTAGGCGTGATAGTTAGTTATCTTCCTTTGATATTGTCACAGTTAGTAGTACTTGAAACAAGTGGGACAATGTTTTTAAATGGTAATCTTTAAATGGAAATTACAGTCATTTCTCAAATGTTTCATCTGTTAATTCAAATTATGTACTGAATAAAGAAAAGAAAATTTAGACAGTTGTAACATAAACAGAGTTTCAGGAAAAAACTTAAATATGATATTATGGGGAGCTTTTGAGCAGTGTTTTACAATATTAAAAAGGGACATAAATAGCAATATATTTGGAGTTCTAATCTTTGGTCTGATCATTTATAAATTAGCATCACTTTAGCACTCTAGGTCATGAACTGTCTTCTCTCTGACGATTTTGCATTATTGCTTGTATGTAAATCAGCTTGTTAATTGATATCTTCTTGCTATTCTTATTGGTTTCAGATATCCAACATTCACAGATGCTTTAAGGGATCTAGAAGATTGCTTGTCTATGTGTTTTCTATTTGCCACTTTTCCCAAAACTAGTGTGACTCACACAGAATTTATTCATCTGTGTAGAAGATTGACAGGTAGGTTCAACAAGTATTTCAGGAAGCTTTAAAATGCTTTGTAAGTGTGTGTACCCCATGAGATGCCTGGAAATGTGGAGAATCAGTTGAAATGGAAATAAATCGATAATTAGCTGTTGCAGTATCCTTTCTGTCTGTGTCCGCACAGATTAAAGCATATAATTATGTCCATGCCATTTAATATCAACCGTTCTTTCTTCATAGGTCCTGTGTAACAGATTTGATTGGATTTCATATCACCTACCCCCAGGGTAGGGGGTTGAGGGGATTGTTGTTAAATTACTAGATGTACAGCAGTTGTGCATTCTTGGTTAGGTTTTGTTTCAGTTTTAGGACAAGTTTTTGGCATGCTATATCAGTGCACAGAATAATGAAAAAAATTGGTAAGGGCATGCATCTTGATCAATTCTACATGCAGACTTATCAATCTATATGCTTTATGTATCTTTATTAGTGTCACACCATTACCAGAAGAGAAAGATACTGTCATCTACATTTAACATTTTGCTGGCTTAGGTTTAGTTTTTTGGGGGTTTTTTTGTGTATATGAAAGTTGGTGACATATCTTGCTGAATACAGCACACTCAACACAAATGTAGGTCACTGCGCCACATTTCAAGTTTTGCTGACTTTGGTTAAAATTTTGCATTTTTTTTTCTTCAAGCTTGGTTCATGTTTGAATGATCTAACTAGATGATTGTATGCATTTCTATTAGTACTATATCTAACGAGATGATTGTATGCATTTCTATTAGTACTGTATCTAACGAGATGATTGTATGCATTTCTATTAGTACTATATCTAACGAGATGATTGTATGCATTTCTATTAGTACTATATGTAACTAGATGATTGTATGCATTTCTGTTAGTACTATATCAGACGAGATAATTGTATGCATTTCTATTAGTACTATATGTAACTAGATGATTGTATGCATTTCTATTAGTACTGTATCAAACGAGATAATTTTATGCATTTCTATTAGTACTATATCAAACGAGATAATTGTATGCATTTCTATTAGTACTATATCAAACAAGATAATTGTATGCATTTCTGTTAGTACTATATCTAACGAGATGATTGTATGCATTTCTATTAGTACTATATCTGATGAGATGATTGTATGCATTTCTGTTCGTACTATATCGAATGAGATGATTGTATGCATTTCTGTTAGCTGTACACCCCAAAACACAAATTACACCCATGAATCATATACCAAGTCAAAAGGAATTTAAAGTTACTTTAACAATACCTACAATATACTTGGTCTATTTTAGTTAACCAGGATAACCATTGAGAAAAACCTGGGAAATTATTTTTCTTTAAAAAATTGACACCACTCCGGTGGCCTAGTGGTTACAGCATCCAATTCAGATGCAGGAGTTCATGGGTTCGAACCAAAGACTTATAAAAGCAGCTGTCTCGCTTGATGCTCAGAATTAAGAGGTTAATGTTAGGACTGGTCCGTCTGGTGTGAGGATAATGTGACTGGGTAGGGCATGATGCTTCATGTCTACGGCATGATGCCCCAGTGCTAGACATCACTCTAAACTGTCACACTGCAGACATCGTAGCGATATGAATGGAAAATTGTTAAAACTATGTTAAAATCCAAAACACACACACACTAAAAATGCATGTGGTTGGGTAAGTTTGTGGGTAGGTGGATGCATGGACGGGTAGATATGTAGATGGGTTGGTCATTATTTATGTGGTTGGATACGTAGGTGGTTTCACAGAATGTCAGCACAATATGTAGGTGGCTATAGTGCCTATTAAAAGTTTTAATCTCAAATTTTAAAATTAGCACAAAGTTCAAATCGAAAGATTAAAGATTGCCAAAAATCTTTAGTTGGAATTGGATCCAAGATTACTTCAGTCTGAATTTATTTCTGAATAATATTTACCTTGGCTACTGGAGATTGAAGTGGTGAGCAAAGTAATCATTCATTCTAGATTTAATATATTGCAAAAGACAATTCTAGTCAGTTATTTTCTTTTCACATCACCGACTGGTCCCTCATTAACAGTAAAATTATGTTTTGTAATTAGACATTAATTGAACTATCAAGAAGTAATAATTTAATCAATTTTGAATTTTAAATTGAATTTTAAATTGAATTTTAAATTGAATTTTCCATTGCCTGGAATCAACAACATAACATCATTTGTATATATACTTTATTGAACATTGGTTTGAATGCATATGTCCTAATGCAGAATTTTCTTATTTATTTCAGTTGAATTTCTTCACTATATAATTGCTTCCAGGTCTCTCAGAAAGGTTAGTTCATTTTAAGTTTACCTGGCTATAAGACCCAGTGAGCTTATGGTTTGGTATTTGTCCATCATTCAGCATCAGTTTACAGTTGCTGTTTACAATTCAAAACTTGCTAAACAAAATTTGACCAGATTTAATAAAAAGCATCCTGCCATGAATTTCTTTCAAGTTTTTTGTTTAAATGATGTTGATGTGCCATCAAATATGGCAGTTGTTGCTAAAATTAAAAAAAATGACTTTACAATAACTGCACATTATAATGTGACCAAATTTTTCAGGCGATATCCTAGCATGAATGACTTTCAAATTTGTTCAGATGAAGTCAGTCCACTATCAAATATGACTGCAATTACTTTTTTTAAAAACTTTAAACAACTACTCCAAAATTGTTTAACCAATTTATTTACCAAATTTAACAAATATGTATCCTGGCTTGAAGGACTTTCAGTTTGTTATGCTTTAAATGTGGCATCAGTACTAAAAAAAAACAAGTAGGAAATCCTTTGACTGACTTCTCATAGACTGCTCAACAAAATTTGACAGATGGCATCTTGGCATATATAGCTTTTAATTTTATATATGTTACTGATCTGCCATCAAATATGGCTGTCATTGCTGAAAACAGAAAAACTAAAATCTAAATTCTGGTATTAAGGGCATGCAGATTTATATAAATGAAGCTAATTTGCCATCAAATGTGGCTACCATTATTAAAAATAAAAAATCCTTCAGACATATTTTTACTTCCAAACTGCAAAACTTAATTTGCCAAAATTTTACTCGAAGCATCCTGGCATGGAGGTCTTTTACAGATCATGCCATTAATTATGGCTGCTGAATGGACCTCTTCCAAAACACCACAGGAACCAGTTCTATAAGTTTGAGCCAGGTTCATAATGGCAGGGAGAAATCCAGGGGACAATGCTGGTTGCATAACATGGTTTCCAAGTTATGACTCGCGTGTCAAGATCTCAGGGGTTAAGAACAGACCATGAACCCAACCTGACTACATATTTTGGCCTATTAGTTGCAGATATATTAATCATTGGTGGTTTGAACAGTTTTTAGTTATAAATAGGGTAAAGTCATTGGATAAATTCAAGGGACAGTGTTGGTTGTTTAAATGACCTGTCCTTTTTTTAAAAAATGATTTATCCTTGTTATGCTGTGAAAGTGTTCCTGTATATATGGTCAAAGAAAGAAGATACCAACATTAATAGACAATGCAGCAACCGTGTCCTCAGTGTTTTTCTTTTCTCTTCACCTTTCCAGTACCACATTTTACTGTATTGTCTGAATTGCCTTAACTGCACTGTATTTTAATTTGTGACGAAAACTGTTTCACAAATATTGATGTATCCTCATGCTTGATGGTGGGATAGTGTGATGGCAGTCTACGATCTCCTCCTAAACTTAGAGTTGGATATTCACTATTATTTATCAAATTTTGTGTACTTGCTAGTCCAATACATGTCTTAGAGGAAGCCAACATTTTTTTTTACACAGGTACCAATTGCAAACTAGATACTTACATGGGTCCAAAATATGTTATGAGTGATGACAGCAATTTAAAACCATTCTAATAACATGGTTACTTATGTAATAAGATTAAAGGTTCGTATTCTTAATCAAGAAAAATCAGTTTCATACCTAGCCCTTAAGTTTATAATTATATCTGCATTACAAAAATGCTTTTCAGTAATTTTAATGCAGAGAAATGTTTCTTTTCTTTATCAGCAATCTTTGTGAGCTAGACCTATTAGAGATGAATTGAAATTTTCAACAAAAATCTGGGCTATAGACCTTGCCCTGAAATAATCAAAACCAAACAAACTTGACCATCTTCTCTGATCCTCTATCAGAACTTTAGTCACTACACAGTAGGAAATTGGAAAACCATTACTGAACAATATTCTCATCCAACATACCAAGCTGTATGCTTTTCATAATAAAATAGATTGTTGATACGCAAAATAGTCCTATCTGTCAAACCATCAGAATTTAAAATACCATACACTGATTTTAAACCTGGTATTTTTTTTTTATAATCCTTATTTAGTAAGTGGCAGGCATCATGGAATGATGATGTCACTAAGAAGCTACAGTCATCACTCTGATACAAATCATAACCACATTAATTCATTAAGACATCTGCCTGCAATTATCTCACCACAAATTACATACTGATGTTTATCATTTGGATTTAAGTAGCCTAGAAAGTCATATTACCGACCTCAGTGTGTCTGTTATAAAGTGGACAAGTTTAATGCCAAGTCAGGATTGGTCAGTTGTTGTTGTTGTTGTAGGGTTTAATGCCATTTTTCAGCACAAGATAGGCTATACATGGCAGCCAGTATTAATGGTGGAGGAAGAACCCCGAAAGAACCACCGACCCACGAGAAGCTACTGGCAAGCTTTCTCACATAACCACATTAGCCAAATCCGAGACTCAAACTGACGCAGACAGACATGAGATGGCAGTGATCCATAACGGTGAGTGCTTTAGACCACTCAGCCACTCAGGGCCCCTCAAGATTGGTCAGAAATGTTGGCTTCTTCCCATATTCAGCCTGGTGTCTCTTGTGATATTTTGCCTGGCCAAGAAGACCAGAAGTGAGCTTACCTGAGAACTAGTATGCCTAGGGCTGCTCACCAGGCAATGGTGAATGCCCTGACAAAATCTTGTAACCTTGACCCTTGACTTTATAAGAAGAGAAACGCCCATGTGATCTTTTAAACCCCACCAAGTAGTGACCTTGCACTCCCTCTCCTTCAGTTCTGCTACTCTGTTTGGGTTTCGAATTTATGAGGTGTGAAAACAGGTGGCACAGAAGTTGCCCTTCACCTCTCCATGCAAGTCCCTATCTATATACAACACTGTTAGGGGTCCTACCAGAGAAGGAATGATCATAAAAGACTGAAGGGGTAATTCTCAGCAACAGTGGCAACCTTTTTATAGGTAGCCATATGCCCCTAAATTCTTCATTCAGACTGAGGGGAGGAAAGAAAACAAATTTGTTTGGCCCCAAGCCTTCCACCAATTTATCATTGACTGTTTCACCATTGCCCACTGTTGATCCTCCTCTGATTGCCGGACTCCAGTTATTCCAAAGTTTGGATCAGCCTGTTTCTGACAAATGATTGGGTGATCCAAGTCATCCATCTTAATTATGGAGATCCCAAGCTATCCCATGATGGTGAATTGTTTCAAAAAGAGCTCTCGTTTGTAAGGTGCATGGTTGGGGTATTCTGAAAGCCATATTCCAAGGTTTTCATTCCAGATTTATTTATGGTTAAGATCTGTCATTGACTTGAGTGGACTCATTCAGCATATTACTGCCTTGAAGTTCAAAATTCCAGGTCCATCCACATGTCTGTCTGGAGTATAGTTTCATATACCTGTTAACATGATGTCATGCAGATAACTTTGCTTCATCTACTTTAGGATAGTTTGCCAATTCTGCACCCTTCCATTCAGCATCAATCTCATCCATTGGACCATCACTGAGACATTCAGGACATTCCACACAGCGATGGTAACGTAATATACCTGGACAATATACTGCAAAAACATCTGGGAAGTTTGGGTTTGGTTCACGATATGAATAACCTTCTCTATGTCATTTGCAGTATAGTCAGTGTGGAGAAGTCGGATCTTGTCCCTCTGCTAAATGTGTCATTCTAGGTATGAGTGCTAAAAGAGCACAAAGGAATTTACTAAAATAATACACGCCACATCTATTGAGTTGATAGTGAAACTGACTGAAATATAATCAACAAGTCGACTGCATCATCACTCTGGCTTAACAGGTTATCTTCAGGTGACCAGCAGTCAGATTTGCCATTGTTAAATGTGTGTTCATTTATTTCACCAAGGTGTTTTGTTTGTGGATGTTGAAGTATAGAGGAAAAAACTTAACCCACCAAAAAACAAACATTTCTGGTAAAATTATATGGCTGTGTCCAAGATAAAATTAAAAATAGATTCATCTCATAAAATTGAATTTTATGACCTGAAAATAGACCATAAAGTCTCTTGTCGAAATTCTTCCCCTACTAACCAGTAATAAAGATATAAGATATATATTTCCACATCGAAGTAATTGGTAATATAACTCTTATTTTCCAGGTATTTATTTCTATAAAAGGTATATACCTGCAAGCAGAAGTTCAAGGAGAGAAAACAACCTGGATTGTTCCTCACAGAGTTGGTTACAGTGTAAGTGAAATGTGATATGTAGAGAATATTTCCATTTGTTTTTTAGATAAAAGGAAATGTTTCACAAATTGAAGTGGAAGCGTGGTATTGTCACAAGTGGTGAAGACTTCAGAGGCAGTACAAAATGTGAATTAAACTATCTACATTTTCTTTTTATTATATATTTTACCATAAACTTAAATGGAATTCATCCATGTTAGTGTGGTTAACTGATGTGTTATTATAGCAAGCAAAGGAGTTCCAAACTTCAACAGTAAATTAGTATGCTGACACTTTTACAGATCTATCTCTTTCATATAAAACATTTGTTTCAAATTAATGACTTTTCATATAAAAAATGAAACCATTTTTATTTTCATTAGCAGGTTGTGATTATTGATACAGTGGACATTGTTAGGGTGGTAATATAATCATCACAGGATTTGGTTTCAGCAGATTTCTAGTGTCAACTTTCAAGTAAAAAATTTAATCATACGTTCATCTATTAGGATTTTGCATATTTTGTTTATTTCTGCATTTAAACTTTTTAATTTGTTGACAAACTCTGTCTTGATTTCTGTCAGATTTTGAAAGTTGCCTAATTTCTATTTGTAGTCTGTACTGTATGATGAGAGTTAAAATCATTAAATTAAAAAAATTAGAATTTTTTAATCCAGAGTTTGCACCAAACCATGTACCATTTGCTGTAGATTGTGACATGTACACTGAATATTCAGATATGTTCTTCTCCGTCAAACAATGATATTAATTACTCGTGTTTTTATCATAGCATCCAACAGATGTGGACTACAAGATTATGCAGACATTTGTGGAATTCTACACAACGCTTCTTGGTTTTGTTAACTACAAGCTGTTCCACACCATCAATTTACACTATCCCCCAAAGGTGAGTCACTCCTTTGTCTTCATAAAAATATAAAGATGAAGGGTTTTGTTTGCACGTATTTCTGTTGAGTGATTTGGTTCTCATTATCAGTGGAAGATTTAGGTAAAGTGTATACATCTGGGTTAAGCCATTATTTCACTAATGCATTCATTTATATGTCGGGGCTTTTTTTCCATAGACCAAGTCTGATTAATAACAACTAGAGACTGACTTCCGATAACATTCACTGATGGGAAGGAGTTTATTTTCTCACCTTTTATTGATGATTCCAAATATTTATTTTTGACAAAACCCCAGGAAATATATTGAACTATCTTTTACCAATTTTGATGATGATAATTATTTCATCATTTTAACCGAATAGGAACCTATATTTTTGGTCTCATTGGTTTGTTTACTTTTAAAATCCTGAGTTGCAAATGCCAATGATTTCACCTGTGAATTTAATATTTGTAGTTTATATTTATGGTTTCTATTTATTTATATTTTACAATAAAAGCATTGTTCCTGATTACTTTGATGTGGCTGTCATTTCTCTCATGTAAATGAAATTTTGCTGCCATCAAATGTTCAGCTTATATAAGACTACATTTAAAGTTAAAATCTTAATTTGTTGTACAAAAGTTATTTATATTTTAATTGTTTTGGAATGTAACATTTTAATATGTTGTACAAAAGTTATTATTATTTTAATTGTTTTGAAATGTAACATTTTAATATGTTGTACAAAAGTTGTTATTATTTTAATTGTTTTGAAATGTAAAATTTTAATTTGTTGTACAAAAGTTATTATTATTTTAATTGTTTTGAAATGTAAAATTTTAATTTGTTGTACAAAAGTTATTATTATTTTAATTGTTTTGAAATGTAAAATTTTAGTTTCATTCACTTAGAATATGTTTATTTTCTTGCAGCTGGAACTTGATACAGAGGAAGAACATGTGCCACATGGTAAAAAGACAAAGAAACCAGACAGATTTGCTGAAAGGGAAGCTAGGGAAGAGGTTTGTATTTGTTGATAATTTTTGGCTTTATAGGATGGCCATTGTCCATGAGTCCATTAGCACAACTTTATTACTTTAGCCTTTGCTATACTTCCTGGAGAATTACCACACATTCATCCCTTTGAAAACCCAATATATTTGCCATCTTGTTATCACCACTTATCCAGAAAGGAAAGTTGGATTGACATTGGATTTCACTAAAAGACTTTTTATTATGTAATGTTAGTCTTAAATCAAAATGGTGCCCCTAAAACATCCAGTACTGCTGCTACAGAGGACATCTGTCTTGAAAATCTTGTTATGACTAATCTTTATAAAAACAATATTTGTCTTCAGGGCTGAAAAACCCTTATCATAATTCAGCATAAACTAAACTTTTTCAAGACCTTAAGTTTGCCTCACATTTTGTGTAAATGCATTTAAGTTGTCAGACTGTTGAAAGATAGGGCATTGTACATCATGATCTGTCTGTATGCAAATGAAAACTTGGTAACTTCTCTATTTTTTAACCACTCGGTATGAAATTTTATGTTGATGTCAAAAAGAGTTATTTGTTTATTTCACAGCACCCTTCATTTTGCAGAAAATATTTTGTTGTTTTATTGACATGGCTGACAATAGGTCCCTGTCTGTCAGCAGTAGGTATATCAGTAATGCTGCACTCAACATCATCACTGATGATAACCAGTTAAAAGTTGACCTTTGAAGAAGTAATCTATTCATCAGTATTCCTGTAGTACCTTCACTGTTGAATGCAATGCATACTTGTGTTTTTGTTTTAATAGAGATAATTGCCAACTATGGTGTCATAATATCAAATCCCCCCCCCCTTATTTTAGTTTTTTTTTCAGATAATTCAGAAAGGACTGATATTAACAATTTATAGTTTCATCCAGGATGTGCCCTTGCATGATTTGCATAAACTGTACATATGCCCCTCACAAATAGAATAAAATTCAGTGTGCCAAAACTGCCACACAAAATGGGCAGGTGCATTTTTTTAATCTTTAATTTGAATCATTAAGTATCCTAAGTTTCTAAATGATTGTTTAATGAAAATAAATAAATTCCTTCAAACAATCTTTTCCCACTGCACCTATGCTCAGCCTGGCTATTTTTCCCATATACCTGAACCCTCATATATGTAACTATGGATCATCCGAAATAAACATGTTATTCAATGTATCCCATATTTCCACCTTTGAATTAGACTGGTACACTGTTCTTTTGTTAGGTATGCAAGTATATTTTTTCTAGAGACAGGGAACCAGTCTATGCATAAAACAGTAGTAACTCAATAAAAAAGTATTGAACATTTTTTTCAGATAACTTATTGAGGTAAATTGCAGCACTATTATTTTACATTTGTTATTGAAGAAAATCTGTAATCTCAAAAAGGTTTTTGTAGTCACGTGTTACCAGCAACATGATTCAACATTGACATAGTACAGTTTGCATTTGTATGAGCAACAGAATTTTACTAAGAGGCATATATGAAATGGCAGATAACACATTTCTTCTCCCCAGTGTCAGACTTCTATTGTAACAGCTATAACAATCACCACAGAAATCACTGAACAAGACAGAGAATGTTATGAAAGCTGAGATAACCTAAAAATGAAACTTCCAACGAAGATTTGTATTACAAAATGGTAGAGCCATAGAAGAAATAATTCATGAACATGTTCCAAGAAGACTGGAAATGTAAGTATGACGGGCTAGAATATGATTCAGAAAAATAAAATGTATTGCAGCTTATGCAGAAGTTCCAAGAAAAATAACTCCATGACGACTGGATGTCAGAACATTAGGACCTCAACTTTAACACACCTTACCAATTGCATTGATCATCAACCCTGATGCTTTGCAGTCAGCTGATTGTGGATGAGGCTTTAGCTGCCAAAACAACATCCATGTACCCTCAGCAAATCGATTAGAAGCTAACAAATTGCAAGGAATGATGACCATGATGTTGGAGAAGCAGACAATAGAAGTATTTAACTTTTCCATAATGTTTGTGCATGGTAAGTGGTATCATTGATCAAAGAGAAGAATCTTTCAGTAAAGAAGGTAATTTATTTGGTTTTTCATGCAAATAACAGGTCTCGCTTTATCATGAGGTTAGCCCATTATGAGCACACCATTGGTCCCCTTTTTCTAATGAAGGGGCCCAATTGGCCCTATTTTTCTCAAACCTGACTGAAACACTGGATATAACATAGATATGTGTTTAAGGTCCAGGCCAGTTGAATGGTTTCACAAACCAGAAAACATTCTGACCTGTCTGTTAAGTTATGAATTGCCCAATATGTTTGCATTACAGAGGCTGGCAGCTATGACTCAGTCCTTGAAGACCATAGATGCTGGAGGAGGTGAGGATGAAGTGGAGCTGGATGAATTTCCCACATCAGAGGTTAGTACATCAAGTCAAACACACATACAAGCTCAATTATAAGTCCAAATTTAACTGCAGACAACATAGACCCTGATATGCCAGCCATAATGTGCTTAGTTAGGGTTGTTTATTCTACTGATTATTCCTAGCAGACAGTTTAGACCCAGATCTGCCAGAAAATAATATACCAGTAGATCTGGGTTTGTAAAGTTTACAGTTGGACTCAATTTATAAGCAATTATATATGGTAACTTTACATGTATGGTTATGAAACTGTATGAAGACAAGGTGTTAGAGATGGAAGCCATCATAAATATCCACTTTTTTAAATTCCTTGAACCACCCCCTCTATCTGCATCCAGAATCGGAAACCTTTATCATCATCTACCTTTCCTCATGATGCATCAACCTGATCACCCTCTCATAATCAGTGTAGATGGACTTCATGTTACAAATTGGTTTCTAATAGATGAGCACACATGACTGATCAAATTATAAGAGCAAAAATGCAGATATAAAAGTTCTGTATTGGAGCATGGTTTTAGTGAGCCCTGCTTCGATCTTGCATCACATTTCCCTCCATCAACAATCGCTTTTTACCACTCTAGAGTTCATGCTTCTCATCAGATTTCAGTCAGACTTGCGATCTGGGTTTATAGCATTAAAATCTCAGACAAGTTCAGTAAGGATCTGTACATATTAATGGGGTGAGCTTGCATTCTTGAAGCCATATTTCTGATCAGAATTGGAGTTATACATATCTCATTTAAGATCTCAGATCATTTTGATGCATGAGCAAGATCCACGTGGACTGAGATTGTTGCCAGTCTGGTCTGGAGACTGCATTTGTCGTCTTCTTTTTATCAGACTCAATATTTGCTTATATCATGAAGATGGAGGACACATTTGGTGAAGAGTGAAATCCATCCTTATTAATTTAGTTAATTATTGCCTGCGCTTGTTACCACTCTGGAAGCCATAGTTCTGATCTGATTATGATCAGACTTAAAATATGGGCTTATGTTTTCAAGATATTGATTGGATTCAGTAATGGGCGAGATCCATGCATATGAATTAGGTTATCTTGCATTTGATTGGCTGACTGGGGAAACTATATTTCAGATCCAGTTTTGATCAGAATTTGAAATATGTGTTTGTATCATCAAAAACTTGAACACTTTTGATAATAATATGATCGTGCAGCTATTTGGCTGAGCTTCTTATCTCTCTGGAAGTAATAATTTTGGTGCGATTGTGGCTTATATCTTTAAGATTTACAGTTGTAACAAGATAACTTGGTGAGATTTCAGATTTATAACAGAACACTTTTGATGGTGATAAAAATACAATGTATAATAATGAATGTCTTGAATGCACAATTAATTGTGATTAATATGTACATGTATACGATCCAAAGATTTGGTCAGTTAACATAAAACGCATGGACCTAATAATGAGAATACAAATAAATGACCTTACACAGTACATGAACAAGGGGTGAATGATTCACAGTGATTTCACAATGAAAAGATTGATGTGTTTTACTCAAATAGTAAAACAAATGTAGTATTTTACTCATATTGTAAAATGTATTCACTCAAATAGTGAAATTATGTAAACAAAAGGGACAGATATACAAATCATCTTTACAGTCCCAAAAACACACTGGGTTTTACAAATCCCAAAAATTAGCCCACAGCTAAAAGATTACATATATGGAGTTACACACTCCAGCACACTCGGCTACCAGTCACACTGGTCAATCAAGCCATCAGTATTCCAGGTTGGTCAATCAAGCAATCAGCACACACCAATCTCGGTCAGCAACACCCGATCACCTGCTACTTGACCAGCAACACTGTTTATTCAGCTTTAAAGGCTGATATGGGTCAGCTTCACAGCTGCTATGGTCAACTTCTATGGTTAGTTCGGCAGCTGGCGCCACGTTGACTCTGATCACTTCAATAACTTGGATCTCTCTGGTCACTCAGATCACTAGAGCCACTCTGGTCAGCTGAAAATACATCTAACACCATGTACTATGCATGACACGGGCATATACGATAAAATGTAATGATGTTATATATAGTAAGTTATCCTGATTATATTATCGGCACAATAATTACAAAACAAAAACAGGTTCAGAAGTAAACCTAACCTTGCCCGACAAGAATCCTACGGTACGTTTCTTAAAAAAATGAAGCTTTATATTGCCAATATGAATCCCTTGCTAAGACACAAACCAGAATAGAAAAAATTTGCTTTACACTACATAAACCGAAGCTACATAGCAAACATACAAAAATAAATGTGGTAGTACAATAGTTATAACTTATACCCAAGAAATTAGTAACTCACATACCTCTACAGCTGAAGATGTGCAAAGTCCTTAAAGTAGACCACTCACTGAAAAGACGTTCCGTAATGTGAAGATTTAATCTCATGTTGAGGCATTTATACACAGATGAAGTCATCATACATTGTTAGTGCACTGGAAGCATTCGCGGTTTTTCCCATTGAAAGCAATTCGCATGTGTGGCATAGGATGAACCGAACTCACTATTTTGAAATATTGTGCAATATACATAAATCACCCTCTGGTATCATTGTACCCAAAAAATGAACCCAAGTACATGTATTTAATAAATAAAAGGATTTATACAATTCCGTGGCAACAGCGGTCCCCCTCATGAATAGCCACCAGCTTTATGTGGCCAGAATCCCTTGGCACTGACAGGTATGTGTTTGAAGGTACTCTTTTTAGGACTGACACCCCTCAGCCAGAGTATTAGTGCAAAAAGTCAGATTTACCCCTCACTGTTGTTACCAGTGATAATAATAAAAATGGAAAAAGCTAACTGCTGAGAAGCACGGAATTGTTGTGCTCTTGTCAGCATGACAAGCATATTTATAAAGAATAGGTTGCTAACTGGGGACAGAAAGAAGGTGATTATGCACTCCTTATCATTGATAATACATTGCGAAATGCAGCTTTGCAAGACCCATCACAGTTATTACTTGAAATGCTTGAAAAGCAATCATGGGACCTAACATGGGGTGAATTGATTAATCAGGATATAAATGTGTCAATATTTGTTCCATATCAATAATTTTTATTGATACATGGGGTAAAGAATTGAAATAAAACAATACTTAGACTATTCAAATTACTTTAATCTTCAGCACTGGTGAATAATTATTAGTTATTTGCCCTCTTATTCTTTAAACTGAGAATTTATCAGAGATAGTGGTGGCAGGCACATGCAACAAAGAAAACTGAATGACAACACCCACTCGCCTTCAACAAATTTAGGAACAGGGTTCCCACACAATGTGGAAATCGGGAAGAAGTCGGAAGAAATTTTAATTTTTTTCCTGACCATGAAATGTCCTTCAGTTTTGCAAATATTGATGAAAGGGGGGAGAAGCTCGTGAATTTTTCCGCCTAAACAAATACGTAATTGAGTCATAACTGAACTGATCATGTGTTAAATTTATCTAGTTCTAACAAGAATGTTTGGAGGTTGCAGTATGGATCATTTGGGTGCTTGCCATGAACATATTTGTTGAGTCAATCCAAATGCTCAGTGGATTAGATTCATCTAGTAGACTTTGAATTTACAGTCAGCTCAATATCTGTATCTTTCCTTATATGGAAAGTATGAAAACCAGTCTAGCATCACAAGAGACCAACATGGTGGCAGCAAAGCGTAGCTGCATAGAAGATGGCCTAGCAAACTTAAACGTTGTTAAATTGAGTCATTTCTGCATGAAATCGATATGAAAATTATTTATTTTCTCAGAAATTATGATTAAAATTGTTATGTCTTTAATCTGCTGAAAGACAAGATAAAACTGCGACATTAATGAAATGTGATCTGATACTTGCGATTTGCCTTGTGAGTAGTACAAGTACACAAATCTCACACCCCACATTTTCAAATGTTGTGGAATAAAATAAAAAAGTATTTAATGAAATTTGTATACTGGTTGTAATAAAAATACAAAACCGAAAGAACACAAAATTTGCAATATTTTTTCCGATTATAATACTTGCCATTTCTGAGGATAAAATCATTTCATATTGATTTCATGCAGATATCATTTGATATAACATTAGTGTAAATTTGCTAGGCCCGCTGGAAAGCAACTACCTTATGCTGCTACTGCATGGTGGCATAAAATTCCAAATTTTTTTATATGCAGTTGCTCTGACCCACACCATATCCTAAATGTCCAATTGTGAAAAGAATATTGGAGGAAGCTCAGATTAGAAAAAGAACTGCTATTCATTTGTTGTCCAAAATGTTGAATCTCTTAGCTGAACTTCGGTGTGAAACTATATATACAGTGACATGTAGCTTGATGCATTGGTTTCAGCTCTTGAATAGAATGCAGAAGAAATGAGAAATTGTCGTCCCTTGTATTATATATTCAAAAAACTATACAAGCCCCAGTATCAATACAGGTTTGGGGAGTGGTTTATCGAATTACAAGACAAGTTGATTTCACAGAAAATTCAGTCCTTGTTACACACCAATATATAATTTTGAAGGCCTTTTGTCAAAATTTAAATCGACCCTTTTGTAAATGTTAAATGATGCATTTTTAACCAAATTGTCTTAAGGAGTTTAGGTTGTTTGAAAAAGCATGTTTGGGATTTTTTTGGCACAGGTAAATTCAGGGTTAAAATTGTTTCCTTACAAGATAAGATTCTAATTCCTTTAGTTTATTTTTTTTCTGTTATAGGAAATGTTTACTTTGTATAACATGCATATATATTGCTATAGAATTCTTCAGAATCAAAGGTTTGAAAGGGGGGAAAAAACTAATTTGTGTTCATTATGTTTCTTCCACGTAGCAACATAATGCAGGTCAGGAAAGTCAAGTTAGAATTGTTATTCTGTACATAGAAATGACTTTACATGCAAATTGGTAGGAATATAATCAAACTTGTTTCATGTGATGAATTTTGTGCTTTTGTACATGATCATCTTTTCTGACATATATGTTTTAGATTGTCTTAAAATATAAACATATTAAGATTTAGAAAATGCAGGTTTTATAATCTAAAATGTTCTTTAATTCCATTCAGTAATAATCATATGTGATTCTTGAAAAAAATTAATTTCATCCTGAAAAAACCCTAGAAATTTATCTTTAGAAAATGGTGAGAACCATGTAGGAAACACAAGGTAACTAACTTGTGTAGTTTCAAATTTGCCAGCCCCCTTGCCAGTTCCATGCCGATTATTTCATAGATTTTTATGCTCAGCCATTTATATCAACATAAAGAAGACATTCCAGTTATGCTCCCCTTGTACAAAGTAAGTACTTTTCTTAAAATTGAATAACTACTTTTGTGCAAAGTTTGACTGTCCATTCACATCTTGTCTACTTGTATTGAATATGAGGGTTATACTTCCAATTCATTGCACAGTGAAACATGTTACATTCAAGTCTAAGACAATAATCAGAACTAAACATAGTTTCTTTACTGTGTGATGCACCAGAAGTTTTGGCATCCAAACCCAATAGAAATAGATACAAAATAAAAGAAAAACTTCATGCAAAAGTGGCTATTTAAGGATCTGTAAAGTACTTAAGTTGTAGATGTAGAACAAGTTATATTCTATGCTGATATATGTAATCAACAAGTGAAAGTGCCAATGGGGTAAAAGAAAAGTAGCACAATCAGCAAGGGGACAGATTTCAAACTGCATGAGTTATAGTCACAATTTTAATTTGTAAAAGGGGAGTAGTTGTTTTCAATAATTTCCTTTTTCACTCAAAGAAACAAGGGTCTGTGTCCGCAGCAGTTGCTTTGCATCGGCAGTAGGTAGAATGTGATGGATTTGGTTTTTAGTCAGCTACACTTGGAGTTGATTTAGATAAGATTTCCTTGCATGAGAAATTGCATAGTGCTACTATTTTGAAGATAACTCAGTACTGCCTTGCTGATTTAAGTGAAGATATAAAATTGGTAATAAATGGAATGACCTGATATGTGATAAAAGGTTGAATGAAAATGAGAAACCTAACAGGTAATATGTTGGAAGTATTTTTTATTTCTCTTATCAGTGATGAAAAGGACATCTGAAAAGATGATAAATCTATGTCAGTGTGTAATCTGCATGCTAGAAATACAACCAGTATGTCAACAGATAAGATGGTGTCACTCTACCACTAACACTTTATAAAGATGAAAAGACCATTAAGTTGTTATGTGTCATATCGTAGAGTGTGTATTGTGATAGACCCCACACTAAATCCTTCCAGTAAAGGCATGGAACCATGACAAAACCACCCACACAACAAAGTCTTGGCTTAATTGGGAGATACATTTATTGTAGTCAGACATTTATATGTCAAATACATTAACAGATCACATTACATTAAGAACATTTTCTTGGCTAAATCAGAATCCAGCCCTCCGGGAAAGCTGGAAAACAATCTTTCCATCGATATATTTATAGACCGAGGGAAGCAACTGTAACAGGTTAACTCCCTTTTCTAACCATTAAGTGGCAACCATTATACCCAGTTTCAGCCGGTTCTTTTATTTGAGTGACATCTTAGAGGATGCACTGTGGGAAGCCCTACCACACATCTCACTAGAAAGCTGAACATCCTCATTAATGTTCCTGATTCAGCTGAATAACACCAAGTATATGTTTGGTTACCTAGCTGTGGCAAGGGTAAATAACTATAATTGTGTCCTAGAAACGTGTCTTCACATTAATATTAATGTCATTGTCTCTGTGATGTATAGATGGCCTTTGCTGGATTCAAGAAGTGGTGAAGTTTATTTCCTAATGCAAATATTGTTATGACTTTGGTCTTAAACTTAGAAACAGATAGAGTGAAAAACAAGTTTTGTCAAATTCAACAAATAATTTTATTTCCGTAGAATACAAAGTAAATTTTAAAAGGAATTTACATTATCAAGTCCCAAATAGTCCTAAAAGTTCTATGATGAGTCCAAAAGTGTATAGTATTGCAAATGAATTCCAGTGGTGTTCCAAAAACGAATTCCAATTTTGAATATGCTGATGGTCTGAAATAGTGTTGATGTGCTCACAGTATTGATGTATCACAATGATATAATCCAAAATGTCCTTGAATGAATTCACTGATATCTCAAAATAGTGATTTAGTCTGAAAATATTATTGAGCAGTTTGTAATTCCAGTGAATAATTTATACAACTTAAAATTGATTCCACTGTGGCTGTTAGTAAGATATGGAATGAGTAATTCTGAAGTCAGTTTGATTAAAATCAGAACTCTACCATCCTACATGAAAATCTGACAGCATCCACTTAGGGGTCATGTTCTGGTGACCTGTTTTATTACCATAATTGCTGATTTTCTAAGCCAGTCGGACAAGGTCTTATACCTTTGCACTTGGAAGACTGAGCAGTATAGTTGAGAGCATCATTGCTAAACGATTTGATCCACTTTCGGATGTGTGAGGTCAAACCTCAGCCAAGTCATACCAAAGACTTATAAAAATGGTACTTACAGTTGCCTCACTAGGTGCTCAGTATTAAGAAGTTAGTGTTAGAACTAGTCGGCCTGGTGTCAAGATAATGTGTCTGGGTGGGACATGATGCTACATGTCTGTGGCATGATGCCTTAGTGCTATACATCACTATAAACTGCCACACTGCAAACATTGTAGCAATAGGACTGGAAAATTGTTAAAGCTTTCTTGAAAATTCTAATTACACACACACATTTCCATTGGCTAATTCAGGGGTTACCAGAACATGACCCCTAAGCAGTTGCTGTCAGATCATCGTGTAGGACAGTGGAGATCTGATTTTAATCATATTGTTCTGAAGCAAACAAAAATTCGTATAAAAAGCTAAAACACAATACCATGACCAGGATGAGGTCATTTTCCCATCAAATTCATGAACAACTTGCTTCAAAAACATTGTTAATTTCTAGAAAGAAACTGGACCTTGAACTCGACATATGTAAAAATGTTTACGTCCAAGTAATAATGATCTTAACATATAATCTTAAATCATAGACAAATATTACCTATTTAATATATTGTTTACAATATAACAAGACATTAGTTACGTAGGCCCGACTTCTACACTCAATCATGGACAAAGGTCAGTTACACAATACAAATTAAATATACGTTGCATATAATCATGGACAAAAGCCAGCTCACAATACAAGTTAAATATACGTTGCATATAATCATGGACAAAGGCCAGCTCACAATACAAATTAAATATACGTTGCATATAATCATGGACAAAGGCCAGCTCACAATACAAATTAAATATAAATAACAATGTGATTGGATAAGTATTTACCACAGCACAACTTTACCTTGGATTTATGGATTTCAACCGAATTTGGTATTCAACATTTTATTGATGAGGTCTCAGATGAGCTTAATTTTAAGACATCTTTGTTCCATCAGAATAAATGCTGACATACTATATTATAATAAAGTGGAGTGATGGCACTTTTTTACATTGTGGGGAGGGGGACTGAGGGAGGTCTGCCTGTAACATTGCCATGAATCATTGAATTTCAAACAAATGTTATGTGTGACCACTCCGGTGGCCTAGTGGTTAGAGCATCCGCCTCGGATGCGGGAGGTCATGGGTTAGATCCCCGGCCAAGTCATACCAAAGAATTACAAAAATGGTACTAACCACTGCCTCGCTTGGCACTCAGAATTAAGAAGCTAATGTTAGGACTGGTTGGCCTGGTGTCAGGATAATGTGATTGGGTGGGACATCATGCTACATGTCTGCGGCATGATGCCCCAGTGCTGGACATCACTATAAACTGCCACACTGCAGACATCATAGCAGTATGACTGAATTTTTTTTAATGTTACATTAAAAATCCAAATCACACACTCACACAGACAAATGTCATGTGCAGCTTTAATTTCTTGAGTTTAATCATAGCATTTGTTTTATCATCTGTGTGATCATTAGCATTTTTTATCCTGTTTGATCATTAACATTTTTTACCATCTGTTTGATCTTTGGCCTCTTTTATCATCTGTTTGATCTTTAGCCTCTTTTATCATCTGTTTGATCATTAACCTCTCTTATCATCTGTTTGATCATTAGCCTCTTTTATCATCTTTTTGATCATTAGCCTCTTTTATCATCTGTTTGATCATTAGCCTCTTTTATTATCTTTTTGATCATTAGCCTCTTTTATCATCTGTTGGATTGTTAGCACTTTTTTCTCGTTGATCATTGGCATTTCTATCATCTGTTTGATCATTAGCCTCTTTTATCATCTGTTTGATTGTTAGCACTTTTTTCTCGATCATTAGCATTTTTTGTCATCTGTTTGATCATTAGCCACTTTTATCATCTGTTTAATTATTAGCCTCTTTTATCATCTGTTTGATCATTAGCCTCTTTTATCATCTATTTAATAATTAGCCTCTTTTATCATCTGTTTGATTGTTAGCACTTTTTATCTCGTTGATCATTAGCATTTTTTATCATCTGTTTGATCATTAGCCACTTTTGTCATCTGTTTGATCATTAGCCTCTTTTATCATCTGTTTGATCATTAGCCTCTTTTATCATCTATTTAATAATTAGCCTCTTTTATCATCTGTTTGATTGTTGGCACTTTTTTTCTCATTGATCCTTAGCATTTTTTATCATCTGTTTGATCATGGTATGGGTCAGTATTGTTGAATGCTACACTTATTTCCAAAAAGTTTCTTTGTGTGAGGCCTCGCTGAGCAAATTATGATAAATGGGGCTCATTGCCGTGGAATCAGATTTTGACATTTAGATCTACCAATATTTTGTCCAGCAATGACTTGGGCACAATAAATGAATAATCCACCATTTACATTTGGATAGAGCCTGAAAATAGAGTGCTGTAACACAAATTCTTTGAGTTTAAACTTTCAAGTAAAATATTTGCTGGAAAATTTTTGTATTCCATGTCATTTCAGTCAGATGATCCAGATAGAATAGAGCAAGCCAAGCTGGAGGCAGAGAAGTTGAAAAAACTCCAAAACCTTTTTGTAGGTCTGAAGTTTTTCTTAAACAGAGAAGTTCCCAGGGAAATTATTGTGTTTATAATCAGGTAATAAATGAAGGAAATTGTTTTCTTAAATATTTCATCTTTTTTAGTCATTTATAATGATAATTTTCACACCCACCATCCCTTTACGATTTTAATATATGGTTAAAATAATTACCCTTAAATTATGGATTTATGTACCAATGGCTTAAATCAATATTGCTGAGGTCAAATCCAGATATTTGCTTGTTTGAGTTTGTTTGGAATTCAGGTTAGATGTTGTTGTTGTTGTGAGGTTTAATGTCATTTTTCAGATTATGATAGGCTATGCATGGCGACCAGTATTAATGGTGGAGGAAGAACCCGGGAAGGACCACCGACCCACGAGAAGCTACTGGCAAGCTTTCTCACATGCCCACATTGGCTGAATCCTAGACCCGAACCCACACAGACAGAGGTGAGATGGCAGTGATCCGTAATGGATAGTGCTTTAAAAAAGTAATAAAGTGGATATTTTCTTTCCACAAATAAAAGTAATTTAATCTGTGATTTACACAAGTACTGCATGAACTATTATAAATACACATTTGAGTTTTATTTTAATATGCATCCAATATCCCTCAGAAAAAAATTGATTGGTTTTCTTGTGTCCAACTTTTGGTATCATTTACATCATATATATATATATATATATATATATATATATATATATATATATATATATATATATATATATATATATATATATATATATACATACATACATATATATACACATACATACATACATATATATATACATATATATACATATATATATATATATATATATATATATATATATATATATATATATATATATATATATATATATATATATATATATATATATATATATATCTGTGTGTGTGTGTGTAAAAATATTACATCTGTTAATCAGCTTTTGAAATGATTTTCATTCCCAGGTCCTTTGGAGGAGAAGTTTCATGGGACTTCACAGTAGCTGTAGGTTCGACCTATCCAGAAACTGATGAAAAGATCACACATCAGATTGTTGACAGACCAAATATTCAAAAGCAGTTCTTATCAAGGTAGATCTTGAAGTGTTAACTTGTTTCTGTCCCATACTTAAATCCATATGGAACAACCCAGGTCATGTTTTTCTGTAGGCTGAGAATCATCTTGAATGTAATTGTCTTGGTTACTAGTGATGATATATTGGTCACCTGCTATTTGATGACTAGATATTTGATAAGTACCATTCTTTTCGTAATGTAATCCTATTAAGTCTTGTTTGTGGCTGCACTGTTTACCCAAATGAAAAATGTGTGCAAAGTAACTGAAATGATCGCCATTTAATAGAAACTGTTTGAAACTCAACTGTTGTACCAATCATCATCTTAGGCAACTGACTGTACTGCGGGGACACGTGCATTGCCTACGTTATTAATAAGATCTACTTTGCCTGAGAAACTGCAGTGGCCTACAAACTTGAAATGGTGTTTCTCTCATTCTTGGATCACAGTAATGTTAAGAATTAAGCTCCACTACAGGAATCGAGCAATCCAGGAAAGATGGAAATTTGATCTTTTCTCTCTATAGGCCTTCTAAAAATATATTTACTGCTCCTTAGTTCATGTAGGTGACAGGTAGGCCTACTGTTCCTGGGTAATGAGTAACAAGTATGGAAGATAGTTTGAAAGAAAATAATCTTGAAAATATTGTTGTCTCTACCCCCTCGTAAATGGATGGTTATATTAAAATGGGTTTTTGCCAATAGAATTGTTATGATGCCTAGTTGATACTAAATGAAAATAGTGCCAATTGTACATCCAGTATGGCTGCCCCAATAGCTGTCTTAAATTTTTGCTGTTGCAACTCAGTCTGAATGGATGGGCATATTGACCAGAGGTTTTCACAAAAAGATTTCAAACAATGTCTGCTTAGGCCTAACTGAAAATGGTGCCAATCTGATATCCAGTGTGTTCACCACAGCAGCTGTCTTGAAAATCTTACTTGTGCTAAAGGATATCAGAGATGGTTTTAGCACTCAGCAGTTAAAAGGATAAAATGTCTTGAATTGTGGGAAATTCTTTTCAGCCAGTAGAGCATCAGTCCCTTCGAGGTTCTCTTGTTTGTTGTTTATTGTCTCTTTAGAATATAATAATGAGAAAGTGCTAACAATAGAAGAAATTCAAGGTTTGCAAGAATGAAAACAACAATTACTGTTCCTGTAGGTAGCAGGTTAGCCTACTGTTCCTGGTAATGAGTAACCAGCATTATACATGCACCTCTGCAGCTCTTCGCAGTGTTTGTAGTTCTTGGCCATCGAGGACTTGGTCCTCTGTCCTCAGACAAATTTAAAAGCTTGAGAGAGGAAGATAAAATTGAATTCATCCATGTAGAATGTTTTAAGCCTCCATCTGAAATCTTATTTTGTTGTGAGCTTAGCTGGGGACATTCAAATGTCAGCTTCCCCTCCAAAGTTTCCCCAGAGAGGGTCATCTGCTACAGTGATATCTGGGCAGCTGAAGAAGAACAACTTTGTGGTGCCTGATGCTTCCATGAAACATTCTTTGAATCACAAAGGAGGAGGTTCATAAAGGAGATGACACTGACTGCCATTGCTTTCATCAGGCAAGGTTTTGCCCTTCTTTTCCATGTGCTCTTCTCATCCTGCTTTGGAAGATTATTCTTCTTGTTTGGCTGAATTTCCCACAATCCTTAGGGTCTGTAAAACTTAATGCATGGGGTATGAAACTGATCAGGTCTGTTTTTCTTAACAACCATCATCATCTAATGCCTACTGATGTGCTACATGGAATCTTTTCCTGATGAGTACAAACTCCACAGTATGCTTATGGAAAACCTTGCTTTACATCACTCTGCCCTACCATGGAAAGGCCAGGGTTCAGTTTCTAAGCTGCGGTGGACAGAGTTTATTGGATTTTAACTCCATCTTGCTGCCCCACCTCTGTCTACTAGCCAGAACTATAAGGTGAAGGCCTTGATAAATGTTGAGGTTGAAGATGAACATCCTTTATGCCTAATCCCACAGTCTGCTAAGATTTCTAATCATCTCTATGGCAAAAAATTACCTGTGGGTTTGCTAAGGCTTTTTCTTGGAAAGCCTGTTACTGGTACTTCTTTCACTCCGATGCATACAAAGTCAACATTTCATATTTGAATAAGAACATTGTGGCAGTACAGCATGGTTGGAGGGGTGGAAATGCTAGAGAATTGGGGATATAATTGCATGAGCCAGTGCTCACCATTCCTCAAGTTTTACCATTTCAGGAAACACATTGGTAGATTTAAGTATTTTAATGTAATGAAATGTAGACAAATTTAATTAAAACCTAAGTGATTTTTTCTGATCTTTGTCAAAAAGAATTGATTCGTTTGTTCCTTTGCTATTTTGTGTTAGGTCAAAACATGAACTTAAGTTTGTATCATGCTAAGGTGATGGGAGTCAAGTGCCTTGACCTAGCCAACCAGCTGGGACAGAATTCAGAACTCTATCTTGACCAGGCCAACCAACTGGGACAGCATTTGGAACTCTATCTTAACCAGGGCAACCAACTGGAACAGAATTCAGAGCCATAGCATCCTAGCATGCTATCAACTGAGCTGCTGTGCTTTCAAAAACTGAAAAATAGTTTTGCTTTCTAAAACTAATCATCAGCTGCAATGTAGTGATTAAACCCTTTTGTAATCATACCAAGGAAGGTGCTACACTGTCAGATAAAGATTGAGTGCTGAAATAAAACCGATTAATACACTTAACATGAGCCGTCCTAATGTCTTTTTTCTATGATCTCATTTATAAAATGTCAGGATTCACTTTTTTATTTTAAAAATATGCAACAGTTGAGTTGTGCCCTCCCATTCATTCTGTCTATTGTTTGTATACAAGAAGCCATTGTATGTCTCTGACATCAAGTAATATGTGCTTCTCTGTTTCCTCGCAGGTACTATGTTCAACCCCAGTGGCTGTTTGACTGTGTCAATGCCTGCCTTTTGCTTCCCGTGGAAGACTACTTCCCAGGGGCCACACTACCCCCTCACCTTTCCCCATTTGTTGAGGAGGGAGAAGGGGACTATATCCCTCCAGAAAAACAGAAACTGCTAAACAGACAAAGAGGATTAGACTCAGGTATGTGTGAAATTATTATTCTGTTGTCAGCACTTGTATTTATTACTGTATTTCTTACATTCTTTGAATAAATGGTAAATGTCAACCTTTAGACAACTCATTGAGACCGTCTTCTAACTGTACATGTATGTTCATTCCTGTGTTATTTGGGTTGTGTTTTTTAAATATTGTCAAGTATTTTGGCATGGGAATGTGATCATGGATGTGCTTTACTTTAGATAAACTGTCATAAATTTTAATTTTCCCATTATGAAAATGCCAGAATAGGAATGCCCTCTCTGTGTGAAAATCCAGAGAAGTCACTGTATAAAGGACAATCTACCACAAAACAAATTGAAAACTCAATACTTTTCAGTGAACAGCCGTGTTAGCATCTGTTTACTTGTGAAAATTGTTTCTTTGTTTAACTTTAGTTAGTTTTCTAAAAACCGGTAAATTCTGATTTGGAATAGGAGTGGATTTTGATGGGGCAATCATTTTGAATGCGCATGTAAAAACAAAATTTAAGGAGAGCTTTCTGGAGACTCCTTCATATAAAGAACACCTGTAAACAAAGGACGAAATTGTGCTGTGCCATGGCAAATTCATATAGGCAGGTTTCAGTGTATGTAATAACTGCCATATTTTTCTGAAGAATTACTCGTGCTTAAAAGTTCCCCTCACTTTGAGAAACTTGTACCAGAAGGGGTCCCTCAAAATGATCCAAACCTCGCTTATGACCTGGGGGGTAACAAGAAATATGCTCAAATGTTAATCCTGGTTTGTAATTATTTGACAGCCACCAAAATTACTATTAAAATTTGTATGAAAAACATCATTTGTTTAAGAAATAATTGATAAAATGTTGTTTTATTAAATTTCTTAAAATGACAAAAACACTAGAAAGTGTAATGACTTTGAGAACATCATTGCTTTCATGATTAACGTTATGCAGAGATGCCCATTGTCCCAAATTTGGAATGAAAGTGCCAAATCACAGAGCCTGTTTATGAATTATGCTGCATTAGACAAATATTCTGATTTTTCACATAAAAAATAAACCAAAAGAAACTTCTTGTGAAATTTGAAGCCTTATGGGAAATTTTCAGTCTTTCAAGTCTTTTGTGGTAATTGGTAACATATCAGTTTCCAGCATACAACTTGAGTGTTTTCAGTCTTTCAAGTCTTTTGTGGTAATTGGTAACATATCATCAGTTTCCAGCATACAACTTGAGTGTTTTCAGATATTTCAAGTCTTTTGTGGTAATTGGTAACATATCAGTTTCTAGCATACAACTTGAGTGTTTTCAGTCTTTCAAGTCTTTTGTGGTAATTGGTAACATATCATCAGTTTCCAGCATACAACTTGAGTGTTTTCAGTCCTTTCAAGTCTTTTGTGGTAATTGGTAACATATCAGTTTCCAGCATACAACTTGAGTGTTTTCAGTTATTTCAAGTCTTTTGTGGTAATTGGTAACATATCATCAGTTTCCAGCATACAACTTGAGTGTTTTCAGTCCTTTCAAGTCTTTTGTGGTAATTGGTAACATATCAGTTTCCAGCATACAACTTGAGTGTTTTAAGTCTTTCAAGTCTTTTGTGGTAATTGGTAACATATCAGTTTCCAGCATACAGCTTGAGTGTTTTCAGTCCTTTCAAGTCTTTTGTGGTAATTGGTAACATATCATCAGTTTCCAGCATACAACTTGAGTGTTTTCAGTCCTTTCAAGTCTTTTGTGGTAATTGGTAACATATCAGTTTCCAGCATACAACTTGAGTGTTTTCAGTCCTTTCATGTCTTTTGTGGTAATTGGTAACATATCAGTTTCCAGCATACAACTTGAGTGTTTTCAGTCCTTTCAAGTCTTTCTGGTAATTTGCGACATAAGACCAGTTTCCTGCATATAACATGCTATTATAATCAGAATAGCTTGTTTCAGTCCTCAATCTTTTTTGGTAATTTGTGTCACATGATCAGTTTCTTGTCATTATTCAGAATACTTCTTTTTGCTTGATTGTATTTTCTTCATGATATACTGTGTTGGGTATTTTTGTTTTTGTTTTTCTTTTAGATTTCTAGTTTGTGTTTACGTGCAAACTAAAATCAGCAGTGTTTCCATAAACTTTTCATGTGTGCATTGACTTTGGGCCGCATGCCCATATTGAACGCTTTTATCACAGAGATGTGTGGTCATAAGGGTATAAGTCAAATCAAACTGCAGAAAACTCTGGCTTTGATCTCTCATTGCATAATGCAACAAATGATCAGGGTCTGTGTTGTTTTGCTCCACTGGTTACTCCTTACAAACTGCCTTAATCCAGATCTGCTGGCATATTATATGGCAACAGAGATGAGTCTGTGCAGTTTACATTTGGACTCGACTTGTAAACAAGTGTATATGGTACATACATTAATTTAGGTGATATGCAAATCCGCTGTTCCCTTTTTTCCCTATTATGTTAATTTAGGTGACATAAATCCATTCAAAGGCATTCTGGATTATATCATTGTGATACATCGAATCTGTTAGTACATCGGCACATGTATGATATTATAATGTGAGATATGAAATACATTGGAGACTGAACAGTATTTTCTGTTAATGTCAGTGTTTAACTGTATCATCTAAAAAAAACAGGTCGTTTTAACTATTTTGACCCTATGGTCTTAAACTAAGTTACAGGGGGAAAAAAAGCAAAACCAACAAGTTTAGTCAAATTCAACAAATAATTTTTTTCCCTTGAATATAAAGTGAAAGTTTAAAAGGAAGTTAAATTAATGCGAATTAAATCACAAATAATCCTAAAAGTTCTATTACATGTCCAAAGTTTACAAGGTTCCAAATGCATTCCAGTGGAGTTCCAAATGAATTCCAGTTGTGAATATTCTAATGTTTCAAGTCTTGAATGTGCTCATGTGCTAACAGTCTTGATGTATCACAGTGATATAATGCAGGATGTCTTTGAATGGATTCATTGTAATACCAAAGTAATCTTTTAGTCCAAAATGTCTATGAGCACTGGATAATTCCAATTAATAATTGAAATAAATGATTCCTCTCAAATTATAACTGAATACTAAAAAAACTGAGTAATATAGGAATGTATGATTGTTTAATTCATCTTCCTTATACACAGACTGGTCACCAGACATATGATGCAACAAAATGCCCTGGTCATATCAAATGGAAATTTCCATCAGATTTTTGCATAAGATTTGGTATGTTTACAAATTGTTCAGCAAAAATGGCATAACAATAGTTGAAAGCAATGGCAGTAACACCAGTTGATAGGGACTCAAAATGCTAGTGAGATTTATTCTTCAAACGTTGTTGCTAGCAATGTGAATACAAGTGTAGACATTAAGTATACTTTACATTCAGATTTGACATGGGAATGGGGGGGGGGGGGGCTTATCAGGGCTGTAAGTTGGCCCCTGTCCCAAGGAAAGATTTCAAAATTGTGCAGAATTCACAGTTTTAGCAACTTGCTACTAAAAATTTTATTCCTTACTAAAATGTTGGGCCCATGCCTATTCCCATTCCTACTTGCCCCAGTAAAGTCCCGGCACTTTGTTAAACCCCAATTTTATTAGACCACAGGTTTTCTTTTTTGTTTTTGTTTTTTGAGTTCACTGAAGTATATAAACCACAATTGTGATTGACATCTGACAAAAGTTCATCTCTTAATCCTGGATTGCAATGAAAAATAATTTTGTTAATAGACTGACAATTCAGTTTTCACTGAGAAGAACTCTCACATTTTCAGTCTAGTAAAACAGAACTTTTAATTTATTTTTGACATCACATTAGTTGTAGGACTAGTTCAGTAATGTACCCCACCCAGATGGTTCATATTGGCAAGAGGTGGTCTTAAGGGAGACCACTACAAAGTAACCCTAATGGTTCCATACATGCCAGTTATTATGCTTTTGGCCTTTTATGTTTTACACTTGCCTGTGTATGGATTACACTCTTTTTGTACATTAAAAATAGTTTTACAATTAAAGCAATAAGAAGTTGGGTTTTTTTTATTTTTATTGTGATCTCTTTAATTCCACTCATATAAATTTCATAATATTTTTGAAAAGATGACTGCTGCATAAGAAGAGTGTAAGAATGCTTTCCTTTGTTGCTATTTATAGCAACTGTATTTGACCCATTTCCAAGAAAATAGACAGGTTTCTTCAAATATGAACTTTTCCTCGGCAGTTCATCACATTGATAAGCTAGTTAGTTAGTGGACCAGTCTGTACTTTAAAACAAAATAGCACCATTTATTATGTGAAACGCTTTACATACTACAGCACTTTGAGCACATGATCATGCTCATTGCAGAATTCCAGTTCGTAATCATTCAGTGAAAGTTACATATGTTGACTAATTAAAGTGAGTACTGAATATAAGTAATTTTTCAAAATATTTTGTGTTTGTTTTCTAATCCATGTGGATCTTGCCCTTTGTGACAAGAATTTCAACCAGCTGCAGACACATGTTAGTGGGGCCCTGAGTGGCCAAGTGGTCTAAAGCGCTCTCCATTACGGATCACTGCCATCTCACCTCTGTCTGCGTGGGTTCGAGTCTAGGATTCGGCCAATGTGGGTATGTGAGAAAGCTTGCCGGTAGCTTCTCGTGGGTTGATGGTTCTTCCCAAGGTTTTCCTGGGTTCTTCCTCCACCATTAATACTGGCTGCCATGCATAGCCTATCATGTGCTGAAAAATAGCGTTAAACCCCACAACAATAACAACAACAAATGTTAGGAGTAAAAATAAATTTATATTTTTTGTGTGTGTCATAATTCTGGCTAGTAATATATAGATTATACATTTTATGCCAAAATTTTGCTTGTTCACTACTTACAATTTCGATAATTATGCTTATACCTCACAGGGGGTTGACATATATGTTCATGCTGCATTGGAGAGGTGCAAAGCATCCTACCGGTTGCTGCATTATCAAGGTCTCTGTGTGGTTTAGCTTTTCATTTGGTATTGTATAGACTAACATGCAAGACATCAGCAACAAATGAATTATTCTGTTTTGCAGGGGTTGATGAAGAAGAATCGGAGAGTGAAGAGGAGGAGCTGGAAGGAGAGGTCAAGGGTGATAGTGGGAGTGGTGAGGAGGATGAAGAGCAAGAAAGTGAGGAAGAGAAGGAGGAAGAAAACTCAAGTGACTCAGGTAGCAGTATGAGCCATTTAACAGTCTTGGAAAATGTCTTCCAGGAATGTATCCTTCTGTACTGCCACCCTTGATTAAGTTCACTGTTACAGTTTTTAAGATTAAGCTTAAGGTTTTAGCTCGACTGGTCATTGAAAATAAGAACTTGTAAGATGGTCTGTTGTATATCTTTTAGCATCTGTCCATCTGTCTGCACAAGTGTTTTATCACTAATCCTAAACAAACTACTGTGATTATTTCCTGAAACTTGACACACATGCACCCCATCATTTTGTTGATCAAAATGAAAATGGTGCCACTCAGACATCCAATATAGCCATCTTGAAAATCTTGCTGTTGGTCTTCCTCTTGCACGGATGGTCATAGCAAAATGCAATTTTACTTCTAAAAAAATTATGTCTAGTTGGTCCTACATGAAAATGGAACCAGTCCGATGCCTAATATGTCCACCATAGCGGAAGATATTTACTACTTCTCCTGAACAACCAGTAATATTGACTTGGAGTTTTCACCAGAAGACTTCTAATGATGTCAGGTTGGACGGCAATTAAACTGGTGTCAGTCTGGTATCGAACTGAGCTGTGCAACAAAGACTGTGTGCTTCGTTATAGCGTTCCTGAATATTGTAATGAAAAGTACATGCCAGGCATGCTATTCGGGTAAAATTGTTTAAACAAAGCTAAAATGAAACTTAATAATGCACTCTGGTGTTTAGTGGCATCTGTTGTATAGAATATTATATGTAAGTTCAACAACTACAGGAAGTGTGTGATCTGGAATGGCTGTTTAAAGTATGAAAACGTTTGATATAATAACAGTGATACTAAACTTTTCAAAGTTTGAAATTCTTTCTCATATATTCGTCCATTTGTTGTAAAATAACCTTTTTCCTATTTATGAAATATAGTTAATCCTCAATTCTGTGAGAGAGGAATTTGCAAATTCTACAGCCAGTTTACTGCAAACTGGCAACATCTGATAGATTATCACAATACTGGCAGAGTTGTTCCCACAGCTTAGTGTTTGGCTGCTACCATGTTAGAACTAGTCTGTCTTAACACCAGATGAAAGGGCATCAGTTGTCTGCCTCGACACAGATTTTATGGCTGACTCGAGCATTGTTCTCACATTTCAGCAATGGCTGTTTCTGACCTTACGGAAGGTGTATATCATCATGATTAATCTTGAACTTGGGACAGTAATTTAGGGTCCATATTTTGGCACAATGACCTTTCTTTACCCAGAATAGAGCAAAGTTGGCAAAAACGGGGAGATCTTTGTACAGAAAGTTCAGAATAATAAAACTTCAGTTGATACAAAAGTTACTGCTTTACTTAGATGATTAACTCAATGTATTGAATAATGGGGTGTGAGGAATCACATTAAAATAAGGAAAGGCAATTTAGAGTTTGCTTTTGGGGTTTGTTTAAGCAAAATAACATATTAAGGGGTGACTTTCACCTGAATTGCCCTCAAAAATTTACATTGTAATTAAATACTGACAGTGGTGTATTTATACCATTATCTGGTGACAATGCCAGAATCATGAATATCGCTAACTAAATCTAAATTTTTATTTGAGATTTTGGTGATTCAAGAAATAATGTGAGAAGATTTTCACCACCTATGTCATTCAAACACCCCTGGCAAATTTGCTAATTGTTAGTGTGAACCAAGCTATTAAGTAGATGAGGACATAGATCCCATCTTTCAATGTTGTGATGCAGAGAAGATATGGCCCCTGATTTTCTGTACTCATAGATTTGTTTTCACATCAGAACTTATATAGGAATATTGAACATAGGTTAATATGCAGTTTTATATTCATGAGATCATGGAGTAGTTTGATTTCCATTCCTCTACTTCCTGTGAGGATTATTGTAAGGATATATCATTAATTGGTGGAGTGGTGGCCCGTTGATCATTAATCGGTGGAGTGGTGGCCCATTGATCATTAATTGGAGGAGTGGTGGCCCATTGATCATTAATTGGAGGAGTGGTGGCCCATTGATCATTAATCGGTGGAGTGGTGGCCCATTGATCATTAATTGGAGGAGTGGTGGCCCATTAATCAGTGGAGTGGTGGCCAATGTCTTAAAACTTTGGTTTATGTACTCATGCAATACCAATAATCATTGGATTTCAAATGAATTTCTTGTACAGCCATATAGTACTGAACTCTTGCATCAGTTTTATTGCCATAATTTCAATTACTTTTGTGTGGCCCAGTATTGTTGGATATATGCTATTTTGTATTTTTCAGAAGAAGAAAATGTAACACCACCCAAAGCAACAAAGAGGAAAAGAGAGCAGGCAGATACAGAGAAAAAGAAGAGAAAATCAGAGGATGAAGTATGTATGATAATATAAGAACATGGTGGTGGGGATGATAAACATGCTTAACACTACTGCCATTGATAAAACTCAGGACCTGAGCATATTTATTATGCCAAGAGGGGGTATTTACTCGCATTGGGATTCATGTATTTTATTATTGGTCACTTTTTCATGTTACTTGTATTGTACCAGTATTATGCATGTTGATTTTTCACCCTGTATCAATGGGTAAAAGAAAATATATTTACTGTTTACCCATAAAATTCGTCATTATCATAATTTGTTTTTGCAGAATAACCTGTTTATTTTCATTGGGCCTCAAGTTATGTCCATCTATTACCTGTATGTCTATTACCTGTATGTCCATCTATTACCTTTATGTCCATCTGTTACCTTTATGTCCATCTATTACCCGCATGTCCATCTATTACCTTTATGACCATCTGTTACCTTTATGTCCAACTATTACCTGTATGTCCATCTATTACCTTTATGTGGATCTGTTACCTTTATGTGGATCTGTTACCTCTATGTCCGTCTGTTACCTTTATGTCCAGACCATTCCGGTGGCCTAGTGGTTAGAGTGTCCGCCTTGGATGCGGGAGGTCGTTGGTTCGATCCCTGGCCAAGCCATACCAAAGACTTCTAAAAATGGTACTAACAGCTGCCTCACTTGGTGCTCAGCATTAAGAGTTTAGTGTTAGGACTGGTCGGCCTGGTGTCAGGATAATGTGACTGGGTGGGACATCATGCTACATGTCTGTGGCATGATACCCCAGTGCTAGACATCACTATAAACTGCCACACTGCAGACATCGTAGCGATATAACTGATTTTTTTTTAAATGTACGTTAAAAATCCAAATCACACACACATTACCTTTATGTCCATCTGTAAGGTTTATGTCCATCTGTTACCTGTATGTCCGTCTGTTACTTTTATGTCCATCTGTTATGTTTATGTCTGTCTGTTACCTGTATGTCCATCAGTTACCTTTATTCTGTTACCTTTATGTCTGTCTGTTACCTGTATGTCTGTTTATTACCTTTATGCTCATCTGTTATATTTACTCATTTAAATTACGTCATGATTAGCCTTTGCTACATCTTGACAAGAAGATATTGCAGTGGGCAGAGCTGTGATTTTAGATACTGTCCGTTATGGTATTTCTACCTAAAACTGTGCTTTTCTGCATTCCACTACCATTTCACCACCTGATTTCATGTCATTGGCCTATGATAACATATTAGTTCAGATTTGAAGTCTTGTGATATAAGTCTATCCATGAAAATGTATATTTACCAGATTTTTAGGCATTTTAGAGGTTAAACCTAATCCAGTCAAGGGTTTATTTTCAACCATAAGCTAACATTTGTTCCATATATTAGGTACACAGGGACAAACATTTGTTTATTTTTAAGATTGGATTTACTACAAGTCACAGCAAAGACAGATCAGAAGGTCTTATTCCACAGGTCATTAGCAAGATGTAAATTTGGCTATTGCATGCTTGTGTACAGATCAACTAGTGATTCTTACCAGTGGATGCTGATACATAATCAGTGACTTGTATTTTGTCTTGGTGCTTTTAAATCCTCCCCTTTTTATTTAGGCGAAATGAACTCTTTATCAGAGTAATAAAATTAACTCTTCATTTATTCTATCAAACTGTATTCTGATATATCTAATATTGCATATGATATTGTCTTTAGCTCCAGATACATAAACCAAATCTTGGGCACTCAGAAACCAGCATTCATTCCACCATTTGTCCTCACCTCCAGCAGCAAAAATCATTGTTGCAAATTTCTTTATTCCTAAATAACCACTGTGGCTCTCAAAACCTCCCCAAATAGTATTTTTGATCTTTGCCAATTCAAAATTTCTTCAACAGACAATCTCCTTTTTCTGAGTAAATTTGGTACAGTCGGTGCCTCATATCATAGTCATGTATATATGCATACATATAGTTCAGAAGATGAAGTTGGAGCTGCCATTGAGACAACCCATACCACAATCTTGAAGCAGTCACCACACACATACCCAGAGTTACTTATGGACTTTAATAAAAATAAACAATCAGCATATAAAAATATAAATCAATTCATAGACTCAGCAGGACTTAGGAACAAAATATAATTACTATCCCCACAAAACCAAAAGACCCAGTAACTAGCTAAATAAATTTAGAAGCCACCACATAAAAACCCATAACATATCATTCAGTTTTATAAAAGTATTAATAAATAATTCACTTACAAAGCACCTATAAAAAACTAAGGAAACCGCAAAATCGGATGTCCTAGATGTCCTTAACGAACCGAGTAATCAGCTAGGATTCCGGTCCTAGATGTCCTTAACAAACCGTGTAATTGGCTAGGACGCCGGTCTCTTGCTAAATAAAGTATAAATAACATTCAGTCTCTAAAAACATTAATTAATAAATAACTTAAAGGGGTAATATCTAAAAACTTATAAATAACATAACGTAGGAAACACACCCTAAACACATCGACTAGTAATACCATAATAACCTTGAAAATCTCTCTTCATACATGATTTCTACTAAGAACCTCTATAAACAGCATAGCACATCCCCCCTTCTTTTAGAACATTTTGAAGAAGAAAAAAATTAAAAAATAAAATAAAAAATAAAAAAAAAAAAATTTTAAAAAATTGCAAGAAACACCAGGCAAATGCAACAAGAAACCAGCGATGTAAAGCAAGCAGGACCATTCCCTAGCTCTCCTTCCCACTAATGACAGCCAACCGTTCAACTGTAGGGACCTTTATGGACCCACAGATTGAGGCCAAACTATCAGGGTTCCTTGAATCCATAAAAGCCTGGGGGAGGTGGCACCATCCCCTTCCCAAGGAACAACTAGCAGACTGCGATGCAGTCAGAAAAAAGTGGCACATGCACAGTTGTGCGCACGCCACTATAATTAAACTCAACAAAAAGTTGCCAGATACACCTCAAGTTTTAATACAGAAATTACAGCCATACTCACAAAGATTTGTATTCAAACCTCTCAACAAACAAATATGTAATTTGCACTGCCATCCCACATTGAAAACCCTGCATAATTATGAATACGACAGCCCATTGAATATCCCAGATATTACAGAAAAATCATGACCTCACAGAACCTGGGAAAAGTATTCTCTACAGTTGGCTTCCTAGTGACATTGGTATAAAAGGTGATGAAAGTGTAAATACACCAGCCAAAGCGTCCCTACATTTACGCCTTTTCAAGTGGAAGATGCCATACACAGCTTAAAATATTGTTTAAATCAGGATGTTGACTATATTTAGTAAAGTGGAATGAAAACTTGACAAGCTTATGAACATCAGACCCACTTTTGAGAGTGGCCTCCCTTGCTAGAACAAATCCAAGAGATGAGTTGGTATTGTGCCAATTGTATATTGTACATGTACCTACATATGTCTTATCCAGCTTATTGGAGCTATTGGGGTGGATCAGAATTGCAGTTTAAATTAGCAAAGACACCTAAGATTGAAAATTTATTCTACAGCTTCTGTTTTTATTGACTGGTTCTGAATTCATACTGTCAGGCTCCTGTTTCAAAAGAAAGGTTCTAGTTACAGTTGGTGGCCTCATGGTTAGATCGGATGCGGGAGGTCGTGGGTTCGAACCCTGGCTGAGTCATGCCAAAGACTTACACAAATGGCATTAAGAGGTTAGTGTTAGGACTAGTTGGCCTGGCATCGGGATAATGTGGCTGGGTGGGACATCATGCTACATGTCTGTGGCATGATGCCCCAGCGCTAGACGTCAGTCTAAACTGTCACACTGCAGACATTGTAGCAATATGACTGAAAAAATGTTAATGCTGCATTAAAAATCCAAATCACACACACACAGTTACTGTTGTATTTTCATTACAGTGATTGTTATCAATGCAATGCTATAAAATGTAACTACCAAAAAAATTTTTTTACTTAATACAACTGGTAACTGCACTGTTCATTGGTCTCTTACAATAAAGAACCTCAGCCCATGATATAACACTGTCAAGGATCCCATTACATGCATACAGATTGGATTATATTGAATGAAAAGCACAGAAAGTGTAGACTCGTAGTGAGCCAGCTAAACGAGCAGTACAGAAGTGTACTCATAATGTGCCAACAAAATGAACAGCACAAAAGTGTAGACTCATAATGTGCCAGCAAAATGAACAGCACGGAAAGTGTAGATTCAGTGTGCCAGCAGAATGAACTGCTTTAAATGGCCATATACACCTGCAAAATGAATAGCACAGAAAGTGTAGACTCAAAGTGTGCCAGCAAAATGAACTCCTTCAAACAGCCATAGACTATTAATCCACTGGCAAAATGAACATCACAAAACAGCCATAGACTTGTATTGTGCCACCAAAATGAACAGCATAAACTTAAGGCTGATGGCTGGTCTGAGACTATACAGATCTGGGGCTGTACTGATCTAGGTTACATGCTGTACACAAACAAACTATATATTCTGCATTCTTTTAAACTTGCCTTATCAGACACCTCCATATAATGAGACCTGTTCAAAAAGGATATACAAGGTACACCTGTCGAGGATAGATGTTTTTGAAGCCATTTGAATGTCGATCATAGACAGGTTTCACTTTATTAAAAATACCAAAGTTCATTTATTTTTGTTGGTATAATTGTTTTAGTTTTGCATAAAATCGAATTATCTTTGGTAACACATGTACTGTTATAAGTTGAGCCCAGCTGCAAGGAGTGTAAACCCTTCATGTACTGGCAGATCAGGGTCTGTGTTGCTTGATCTCCTGATTACTCCCAATGAACTGCATAGATCCAGATCTGTTGGTGCATTATGTGATGGCAGATCTGGGTCTGTGTAGTTTGCAGTTGGATTTGTACATCAATATATACAGTACATAAATTTGGAGGTTCGAAAGAGTCTCTTGTTTTCTCATAAAATTCATTATTAATTTGGTGTTTTAATTCATAGTTGAAATTGCAAAACATTTATATCTGAAATCCAGGAAAATTAGTATCCATGAAATCCATGTAAATTTGTCCATGAAATCCACAAAAACTATTATCCAGGAAATCAGTGGAAATTAGTTTCCATGAAATCAGTGTAAATTAGTATCTATGAAATCCATGGATATCAGGATCCATTAAATTCATGGAAATTAGTATCCATGAAATACTTGGAACTCAGTACCCATGAAATCCATGGAAATCGGTTTCTATGAAATTGACAAAATTAGGATCTATGAAATCCAGAAAACAGTATCCATGAAATCCACAAAAAGTAGTATCCAATGAAAAATTCTGAATTGACAGTAATGATTGTTTTATCCAATCATTGTCTTGTTATTGGCAAGAAGAAAACTTTTGGCTTTGATGGCCATTATAAATTATTGTTTTTACTTTGCTGTTATACAGCGCCTATATTATGCAAAAATATTTTCAGGCTCTGAACATCAGCAACATGTCAGTAGAAGCAGGAAAGATTGAAGTGGAGGACAAAGAGAGGAAGCTGCAGAGACAGCTTGCTGAAGAAAAAAGACTGGCTGAAATGATGATTCCCAAGAAAAAGAAACGACTTTACCATAAAATCATGTATGCCAAGAAAAAGAAGACACAAGAGGTACATATTGCTAAGCATTAAAAAGTGTTTAGAATTGCTAGTTGCCATGGAAATACATCAATCATAAAACTTAATATTTGTCAGATTCGGGAAATTTTGCATATTGACAATAAAAATCATTGTCATGATTTTTTAAATTGGTAATACATGTATGGAATTAGCATATTATAATAAATATGAATTGTTTTCTTCACATTTAGCACTTCACCAAATTGCCAAAATTGTATGTTCATATACATTTGTAATATAAGTACATGTATGGAAAACCATACATCATTCGTGCATGATTTGATGTCATTTAATGAGTGATTATGCAAAACACGATGCCAGAAAGGTAATGAGGTTTCCGTTTCTTGCCATAGCATACATATTGCTAGTTTTTCTTGCTGCAGGTATAATTTCTTCAGATGCGTTAACTCAAGTGCCATGTGACATGATTTTATTTTCACATTTGAAAATATACAAGTATGTGGATATATTTTTCATGTGATTTTTTTTTTCTCACTCATTACACTTTTTTTCACTAAATTACGCATAAGCATATTCAGATTATGCATTTTCAATATGTCCCCCTCCCCAAAAAATTAATAATTTGTTTTCTTATTTTTATTAACATCCCATTAATCTTTCAGACAGTATTCTAGAATAGACGGCTTCTACGTAACTACGACATAAGAGTATGCTAGTCCGTTGCCTTGCATGCACTTTCCTAACAGTATTATGTTCTATTTATAGCAGCTGCCCTATTTCCAAGAAATATGCTGGTTTTACTTTCAAACTTTTGACCTCGGTTTCTATTTAAAGCAGCTGTGTGGCTTAGTTAGGAGAGAACAGACTGGTTTTCGAATTTTTAATCTTTGCAGATTTTTTTGTTCTAATTCATATCTGATACAGAACCAGTCTGTAGGTATTTGGCACTAAAATCAAGTCAGATTTATTCTAGTAGATGCATGTCAGAGCAAAGTCAGGGTGCTCTTCTTTCCTCAGGTTATGAAAGGAATATTGGTTCTTTGTCATTCTAATGCTGACATTGAGAGATTGTTCAGTATTGTTAACAAAAATAAAACTGAATTCAGATCCAGGTTCTGTAACCCAGCACTTGGTTCTCTACTGGCATGCAAAACGTTAATAATCTCAGCTGGTACAAAGTGTTTTGAATTGCAATATGAGAGACTGTTGCTTTTTAAGCTCAAAGAGCTATATATGAAAATTTGAAGCAGTAATTGATGTTAAAAGACCAGAAGGGGTAAATGAATCATTTTGTACATATGCTCATTGAATTTTATTATGTTATATGTGGATTACTCTTTTTTTCTGCTCGGATTACTCATTTTGTCCAGTTGGATTACACCTCTTTCCTTGCCAGGGTTTGGCATGTATGAAAATAATATAAGAATTAATAACATATGAAAAATTTTGACCAATAATTTTCTATGTTTCTCGCTTATATATGGATTGATGTCAGTAATGTGAAAGTATGTGCTTTTTTATTCTTAGAAGTGGGTTTTATAATTGAAATCATTTATTTTTCACATAAATCACGTTTGAAATCTAAAATTCATTGTGTATGAAAACGTATAAATACAAATAATGTAAAAGAAAATGAAAAAAACTGCCAAGATAAAGCAGATCTTTACTAAAAATTTTGGTGCATCACATTTTATCCTGACATTCTTATGAACATTTCTAAATTTTCTGTTCCATGCCATTTTGAATAAAGATACGTACAAAAGGTATTATGTATTCATTAAAATGCACATTAAACTGAAATTACTACAATAACATGGCCTTTTTGTACATCTAAATTGTCAGTTACAGATCTTTGAAATTGTATGAAAATAATACATACCAGTGTCCTTCATAGAGATCTAAATCTGGATGATGCATCAGCAAATATATACAGTTCTTGAATTCTGGTCTGCAAATCTTTT